>CM045906.1:14941060-16141060 GCA_025169955.1 Salix arbutifolia
GGTCAAACTGTCCGAATCTAGTCTTCTTCTCCCAATCCTTGTGTAATGGTCTTGGTTCCACCAACAAGCCCTTCTTGAACATGAATGAGATTAATCAAGGCCTGCTCTTTATTATTACAAATCCTCTTGAAGTCCACCTTAGCCCATATATCTTGAAGAAGTCCATTTAAAGCTTCTTTGAACTTCTTAGCCCTAAGCCTAGTAACTGGACCAACTGGAACCTCCAATGGATCCTTTGATGGTTGGATCGCATCATGGAGTCACCACCTAGTATTGTGGTTACTAGAAAACCTAAACTGGTCTTTTAGAGATTCCAAGGCAAGTGACTGGTTGCGTAAAGGGAAAGTTTTAGCACCTTTAGTATGCCTTACCTAAGGATGAGCTCGCAAGGAAAGGGACAAAAACAAGTAGAAATATTAGAAAATTCAAAGCGCTTTAAAAGCCTATTTTTGCATTAATATTTCATACTTTTACGGCTCATAAACCGTGGAGTCAAAAATAAAAAAGTCCTCAATTATAATTAAGGCTTCTTTCAAAGATATGTTGGTTAAATAATAGTGACCTATTATTCCTATAAAAGTATTTTGAATATTTACCACTTTAAAGTTTTTTTATTCAAATATTAACGGTGAATAACAACAAATTATCCCCGCTAATATTTTGGATATTAACCCCTTTAGGATCTCTTTACCCAAATATTAACAGCGAATAATATGAATCCCCCAAAATAAGATTTTTGATATTTTTAGAATATTGGCCAATACCCTTTAGATTTTACAACCATGTTGTAAAATCTAAAAATGCGAGAAAATAATTTTGTGTTTACAAATCCATGCAAAAAAAAAAAACATTTTTATTTAAACTCTAAAATATTTATTTAAAAAAAAGGAATGTTCAAAATATGTTAGCGTATTGACCGTATGCATAAAAACAACATAATTTTTGTTTTTTTAAAAAAGATAATTTTTTATGCAAATTTTGTAGTTTGTATTTTTCTATTTTTTTATTTTTTTGGTAGGCTGGCTAGGCGGAGAGGCCTATCATTTGGGGCAGGCTGCCAACATGTGGGTTGTCAGCCCACCTCACCTCAGGCTGGGCTTTCAGCCCAGATGGCTAGCAACCAAGATCTTGTTCGAACTAGGCTTCCAACCCAGATGGCCTGGAAGCCCGCCTGATTTAGGTTGTGAGGCGAGCAAAAAGCCTGACTCGACCAACTCACTATTCACATGCAGTGAACTCTAGGTAGGGGGTGAATTAATTCACTCCCCCTTTGTGGATGTAAACGAAGAACAATAACATGGTGATTTTTGGAGGGTGATTGATGCGATCCAATCATCAAAGGATCCATTGGAGGTTCCAGTTGGTCCAGTTACTAGGCTTAGAGCTAAGAAGTTCAAAGAAGCTTTCAATAGACTTCTTCAAGATACATGGGCTAAGGTGAACTTCAAGAGGATTTGTAATAATAAAGATCAAGCCTTGATTAATCTCATTCATGTTCAAGAAGGGCTTGTTGGTGGAACCACAAGACCATTACACAAGGATTGGGAGAAGAAGACTAGATTCGAACAGTTTGACCTATGGTTACTCTTTCAATTATAACTGGAGCTACATATATAATTTTGATGTGATTCTAGTTGGTATGGAAACTAGACTTCAATACCTTTCCAACGGTTTATGGAACGTCTTCTAATTCATTAAGATAAGAGAGAACCATCTGTTTTAATTTGGGTCTTGCTGCTGCCCGATAAAATATGGAAACTACGAACTTGTCTTATTTAATTAGTTGGGCTATCAAATTTTAATTATTTTGAGAGGAGAAAATTTCTTTGGGTTTCTAGACTTGTTTATTTGTTTATTTTAATTAGTTTGGGCTAGTTTTAGCTTGGGTTGATTATTATTTATTTTGGGCTTATGTGAGACCCATTAGGGAAACTAGGGTTTTGTCTTGGAGTATAAATACTCTTTAGGAATAATGTTAGGGAAACTTTTTGAACAATATTTTCCAGCATTGTAGCCGTCTTTGGTTGCTTCATCTTGGTTCTTGATTGAACTTTTCAACTCTTCAAAGAATTGACCATTCTTTGTTGTGAATTTATACTTTCTTTGCTCGTCTCCAGGTGTAGGCGTTGTGATCAAGTTGGTTTATAGTCTTGTTGCCTTGGAGCAAGTCTTCCATTGTGATAAGCTCATTCAATTCTCAACAAACTTGGGTTAGATTGATCTTGGGGTCATGAATACCATTAAATTCCGCTAGGGTTCGCATCAGTGATGAACGACGTGCCTGTTAGTACCATTGGATAGATTAGGCCGAAGTGGTTATTCCTGTGGTGACATAAAAAATGGTGGCCTGTGGTGGCCAAAGGAAGCATTGGAATTTGTCGGATTCACGACGCTGCCACTGCTACTACCTCTGCTGCCTCGTAGGAGACCATGGTTAGGTCGCTGGTGTGGAGGGGAAGCTGCCGGTGGTGATGAGGTTGGTGTTGGGTGGTTGGCCGACTGCTACTGGTGGAGAGAGCTGTCAACCGACTGGTTTTAAAGAGAGAGGGCTGTCAAATTGAGAGAGAGAGTAGGTGCCGAGAAAGACGAAGGTCATGGTGTGATTTTTATGTGATGTTTTCTGTCTTGCTTTTTTTTTTTGCCAAAATTCTCCTATGAATTCCCTGTAAATTTTCCTTCTCTCCGTTCTCTTCCTTTCTCTCTGTGCATGGACAATATTTATAAGCGCATGAGGTAACTATTGCTTGCAACATTGGGTTATCTCCTACGGTAGCATGCCTAAAAGTATGGTTGTCGGTGGAGGCGTGTGCAGGTGGCTTGTCGACAACAACATGCCTGTAATGGTGGCTTGTCGGTAGGCAATGCATGTAAAGGCATGAGGCGGTACTGTAGTTTTGGGAGAAGGTGGAAGTATAGTTTGGTCCTTCAATTTGTAATTAGTCTAATTGCACCCCCAATTGGATTTAAACTTGTAATTTTGTGCAATTATATCCTCGCGAAAACTTCAACATCAGCCTTAAATTTGCACGCCTTTTTATTTTGGTCCTTGGTTTATAATTTATACGATTTGACCCTCAATTGACCATTAAACTTTTAATTGTCTTCAATTTGAGCCCTGACTTCGCACAATTGACTTGAAAAAAAATCATTTGAGTCTCCGAAAATTCTAATCTTCTCAATTGGACCCGAATTAAGCTCAAGAACTTGATTTTTCATCGACTAAGCCTTTAATAAAATTAATTTGACCAATTTAAAGTATAATTAAGTTTTTGCAATTAATTAAATCCTTCAATTAGATCCTAAATTAATTCTCAAACATAATTACACTTTTAAATTGGGTAACGATTAAATAAAACTGGCTAATAAAAATATAATTATATCTTTCAACTTAATTTTTAAGCAGATTTATTCAATAATAAATTACTTTAGACTTGAATATGCATTTTCTTTCATTTCTAGGCACAAAAGAGATTCGATCGAGCTCTCAAAAACATCCAAAATTTTCACCTTGATTTTTCTAACGACACCAACCCCTTTTATTTTATTTTTGGGTAAATTTGCGGAATAACTCAAAATTGGGTTATGACAATTGATATATCTGAAAACCAAATATAAAAAAGGACTAAATCAAAACATAATTCTAAACCATAGGAGTTATTCAAGAAACAAATCGACAAAGTCCTAAAGACTTGATCAAACTCTAACACTCTTGATGATAAATAATGGAAGCAAATAATTGACAGAACATATGCTTAATAAACAACAAGCTTTTAATCAACACGGTGGCATAGAGGGAGGTGGCGGTAGCATTTGGGCATCTTTGCCGTGACCGTTCCTGATTATGAATGCCATCTGCATACCCCATGACAAATGACGCTCCAAATGGCAGTGCACGAACCATACTCCTGTTAGAGATAAAATGGACACAAAATGTTAGATCTGCCTCGCTATTGAGGTGATTAAGAGAAATAATATATACTTTGTTGTTATTGTATATTTAAATGGTTATGCCACTTATATTTACCAGGATTGCTAGCCTTGAATCTTATGACAGACCAACCATTTTTGGGGACAGCAATGGTGTTTTGAAGAGGAGGGTCAACAAGATTGTATTTCAAAGGGTCTTTATCTTTGTCAAAGTTGCCGAATCCCCAACCAACAACATAAAAGCTTGTTCCATGTAAGTGCATGGGATGCTCAGTGCCAGCAGCCACATTTGTCCCCTGAAAAATAATCTCCACAGTCGAGTTATACTTTAGCACCCTAACTTCTGTACCTTTTGTTGGTGTCTCGTAAATCAGCGGGATGCTATCCGCCGTGAAATTAAAGAACACGGGTGGTCTATCAGGAAATTTATCGCCGTAAATTCCATTGATTTGATTGTAATAAGCTCTCAGTACATCCATGCGTGTAGGTGTCTGGAAGCTTATATTGTTCACACTAGCAGCTAGTCTAGTCTGATTCGTCCCACAAGAAGTGTTTGTACACGTAATTTTGTTGACAGAAAGAGTGTAAAACAATGGAGTGTTTATGCTTAGGGGCACATCAATTGGATGATTTTTATCGGCTAAGCTTTTAAGCTGGCCAGTGAAATTAGCCGATGCAGTTGTGTCATTGAAAGCAGGAAGGTATGGCAATGAAGGAGTAGAGGATGGAGTGTAGTTTCCATTATACTGGACAATGGCTGTGGTGGTTGTGTTGTCATATTCCACACCACTAGCACTAGAGTAAACTTTTGCAGCCATGTAATAGTGGTCCGGTGGCTGGTTTGCTTCCAGTAAAACATCAATGGTTTGACCAGGTGATATTGCTAAATAATCAACTCTCAGTGGTTTAGTGTAGCTGGCATCTGTGCCGACCACCGTGACCTGGTGATTGGCGACAGAGAAAAAGAGAATGTCTTGAAGGGCAGCGTTGATTAGGCGAAGAAGGTAAGTCTTGCCATATTCCACCGATAGCTTGAATGTACCTGCAATTGGAGAAAGACAAGGTTTCAATTTAATAGCTTCATTAATACAAACGTTCCGATGAGCTAGTTGCAGATTCTTCCTCTCTCGATGTATTTCAAGCCGAATCTCTCCTTGGAAATAATAATAAAACACAAACATGTAATGTATTAAGGATGCAATGCAGTGATAGTTTGGGCCGGGAAGAGAGAATAAGGTTCTAAATGATTATCATGGGTAACTTTCAATTTGCTCCACAGGTTTATATATTGTCTCATTTTCATCTCAAAACTTTGATTTATTCCAACTAAGTCCCATCTCTTTCATTTTCTTCCAACAACCCCCACATCTTGTACTTTTGTTCCAATTTCCCCTTCCAGTCACTTTCATCAAGTATGTGTTTATGAAATACCTCAATATCATCTAGAAATAAAGAACTTTTTTTAACAAAACACAAAAACAAAAAATAAAGTTTGAATATAACTCTTCATGTGTGTTTGATATTGAGGTGCATAGCGTATTTAAAATTATGATAAAAATTATGTTTTAAAATATTTTTTGTTTGAAATATATATCAAAATAATATCTTTTTTATTTTTTAAATTAATCTTTGATATATGCACATTAAAATGATCTAAAATACCAAAAGAATTTTTTTCTTCTTTTCAAAAGCATGATTGAACTGCAAAAATAAACATAATATTTTTTTGAAAATATATGTATTTTTTAAAAGTATATTTTACTTGATAATATAATAGAATTATTACTTTTCATATTTTTATTAATATTTAACTCCATCATTTTCGAACCATTAAAAAAATCAATTTAATATATTCTTAAGCCGTACACGTTTTTACAATGCATTTAAATACAGTTTTTTTAATTATTATTTTAAAAAAAGCTGAATCAAAGGGGCAGGACTCCTTGGAATATTAAAGAAAGACTGATTAAAAAATAAGGCAAAAGAAAAAGGAAAAAGCTAAGCAATGGTAGGGGTACCTGATTTTGAGCATGGTAAAAGATCACCGGGTTGACCATTGATCGTGTAAGCATCAGAGACATTGGGGTCTGCTCCCGAGGCTTTGAATTCATCATAAACTTCAAATATGTCTTTCTTCCACCACTCTCCTGCATGTCATGAAATTAGTGGTCCAGGCATTCAAATCTTCCACGACTTGAAGTACTGGAGTTTTGTTTTTTATATAAAAAATAAATTGATGCTAGAATACCTAAAATAATTGGCACGTCTTCATGAGGCGTAGGGTAAGGATATGCGGTTCCGTTTTTGGGTTTTATGACAATAGCACCGTAAACAGTTGCCCGTGTCCAGTCACTGTGAGAATGCCACCATAACGTTCCTTCTTCATCGGAGAATATGACCTTTTGACGGAATTGCCCTCCTGGTTGAATCGGACACTGTGTGATATATTCAGGACCATCTGACCATGGAAAGTTCGGTTGCTTCACTCCATGCCTGGAACAAATTAACAGCGTCATCACAGTCGCCATATCGAACGTGATTTTTCATCGTAATTAACCAGCCCAGATTCTCAGACATAATTCGGTACGTACCAGTGCATGGTGATGTTATGAGGGCTCTTGTTAATAACATTCACGACGATGGTTTCTCCTGCAGTAACGTGTAATGTCGGGCCGGGAAATTGTCCGTTTACGGTCATGATCTTCTTGGTGCTGCAGAGTCTTGTGTATGGAGCATCTTTTACCTGCAATAAATGAGCAAATTATGAATGAGAAAAAATATCCATAAAAGTTCTAAAAAGAAAGATGATCGCATGCAAAAAAAAAAACAAAAAATTTCAGCACGCGCGTAGATCATACCACAAAAGTGTGGTGATGAACTAAAGCTTGGCAGCATAGGAAACCACCGAGTAATAGAAACTTCAAAACTTGAAAGGCTAGAACTCTCATGATTGGCATCATTTTCTTAGCAACGAATATATATATACATATATTCTTGTTTCACTCCTGATGATCAATAGAGCTCTGTTAGACCGGTATTTATATGGATTATGAGGAGCAAGAAGACAATTTAGCTGAAGAAGTTCATGATAAACATGTTACATTAATTAAATGAAGAGTGCTTCGTTAACAACTTGCGATGATTGTGCGTTTGAGCTGTCTCTCTTTCTGTCAACACTCTCGATAGTGACTGTTACTCGAATGTTTGACTCTGCTTAACTGTGGCAAAACTGAGTCTGAATCGTTAGCTTATGTTTTTTACTTTGTTATAAAGTGAAAGCCCAAAAAATTAATCCCCTGATGAGAAAATGGAGAAAACCTTTGATAGTTCTACAGAGGAGCATGCGGGAATTTTTTCCTGAGAAAGCTAGTTTATTATCGAGATCAAACAAGAAAATCAAATCGAAGTTGGCACAAAAGATAGCGCCAACGAAGAAATCTCTTCTTAAAAAATGGCTCCCAACACTCGGACTTGAATCAGCTGCAAAAACTCCCTTATAGGCATTTCTTTTTTTAATCACATGTCTTTGGAGAAGGGACAAGTTGAAGATTACGTACATATTCAAAGATGAGGAGGATGAAAGCCCTAAATGGGTCTTAAGAACACCTTTTTTTTTTGTTAAGATGGTGTTTTTTTTAAAAGAAATTATAAAAGATTATATTTAATGAATTAAGATATGTTTTATAAAAAAAGTATAAATGAAATAAATTCATGTTTATAAACAAAATATTTAAAATGTTGTTGAAAGATATATTATAAGATTGAAAATGTATTTTAAAGTTTTATGGTGCCAAATGATAGAGAAATAAACTAAAGTTATCAAGTCATGAGGTTACAATCATTATCTCAAAGTTTACGAAACGTTTCTATTTCATCTCTCATTTGAAAAGTATCTTACAAGTATTTTTAAATTAGAAGCTACGTCTAATTTGATCATGAAAACAAAAACTTCTAACGACTCATCTACCTCTATATAATTAGATCTTTAAAACAATTTAACAAAATTCTAATTTTATTTAATGTCGAATAAATAATTATACTTGTTTTCATAAATTGGATATTGAAATTATCCAAAATTTCTCATAACCGAAAAAAATCTTAACATTTATGCAAATAATACAATAAAAATAATTATATAAAAAATGAAAAAATAAAAATAGTGACCCACGTCAAGAAATTATATAATTTTCTCATTTTTTGAAGGTTAATATAAGAATCTAATCATTTAATTTTCTTGATACAAACCTTTTGTGTAGCAAACAACGGGGTATTTAACACTGTATTTTAATAGTATATTTGAAAAAATAAATTTTTTTATTTTAAATTAATTTTTTTGATGTTTTTAAATTATTTGATATACTGATATTAAAAATAATTTAAAAAAAATAAAAAAATTATCATTTTGAAATATTGTTAAATAAAAAACATTTTAAAAAAATCAACCACAAATTGAAAGTCACAATATTCAATGATTTGGTAAGTGTCAACTTAATATTAATGTTTGGTCGTTATATTGCTATGGCTGCACATCAACTTATTGCCACCATATATTTCTCATTATGGTTTCGAAGTTGGATTTTCAAAAGCTTCCTCTACATAGACGTCCACGATATAGGCTTATAACGACTCCACTCATGAACTTGGCTCGTCGATCTTATATATAGTTCGAGTATTAATTACATGATATTGTTTCTTTCTGTTTTTTTAGAAAACTATGTAATATTCTTGTATCATTTAAAATTTCATGTTAAAAATAAGTTTACAGTAAAATTTGTACGCGATTGTCAAAGAAAATGATAGCACAACTTATAAGAGTGAATTCTATAAGTCCACCGTTAGAGTGATGTACAAATATAAGAACAAGGGTCATGAAAAGTTTTTGGAATTTAAGTTCATTTACAGCTAATTTTCTACAAAATATATATTGAGAATTGGACGTTAAATCATTTGCTTACCTTCTATCATCTGTTTTTTATTTTTTTATTATGTATTTGTATTAACCTATAGTTGCGTGTAATAATGTCATTGCTGGTGTCCAATCGCGCTACAAGGACCCTTGAGAAAAACTGTGTACATTTGAAATCGTTGTGGAAATCATCCACGTTTATTAACCAAACCTAACCAAGACGCGTAATAAAGCAATAAACTAAAATAAATTCCTGTCATTTAGTTTGAAAGTTTCCAACCCTAGCATACCCCCTATATCTTCAGCGTGCTTATCTATAAGATTACTAACAATTAATTAACCAAAAAAATAATTAAAACATGTTGTGAAAAGAAAACAGTGACACTCATGATTGAGGATCACATAATTTAATTATCATATTGACCCTGCAATAGAGTAAAATCACAATTTAAATGGTGTGTAGAATAATAGACTAGTAAATTCATCACCTACCATATTTTCTTTAATATTTATATGAGTATGATTGTCCTTATCCCTCCTTAATTTGTGGACTCCTTATCACTCATAGACTCGCATGATTATTAGTGTTAAAATGAGGTTGTAGGTTGCTAATAATCCTCTCTCCCTTTTTTCATAATATTATAATGGCTTTTATTCTATTATCTTTTATATATATATATATATGTTATTTTTGATAGAGTAGATTTGTTTCTATAAACAGAGTTGTGAAATCACGACTAAAATACTATAAAAATAGAATTCTTTCTCCGTCCGAATGAATCCACTAAAAGGGATATTCCATGGGTTTGTCTTGGAATCCCACGCATGATGGCTCTACAAGAACTAGTGGCTCTTGAGCCTTCGAACCCCGCTCTCGATCCAATGTGGAGACATGACATGTTTTTTATACTCTTTGTGACTCATTTAGGAATAACCAATTTTGGGTTGGTTCGAATATTACAGGAGGAGTTATAGTAAATCCAGCTATTTGGAGTTATGAGGGTGTGGTTACGGCTCATGAAATTATGTTTTTTTTAGCTTGCTCCGTCTTGGCTGCTATCTGGAATCGGGATTTAGAAATATTTTGTGATAAACGTACACGTAAACCTTTGTTTGTGTCCCCTTTTCAATCTCTGACCTGATCAAACACGCAAGCGGGAAAATTTGCCATATCTAGATTTTAGACTGCTCTACTTTAAAGTTCAATGATGTTTTGTTTCTTTCTAGTAGTTCAAGGGATTGGTTTACTTTTGGACATGCTTCATTTTCCATATTGTTGTTCTTGGGACACATTTGGTATGGTCTCTTCAAAGATGTTTTTGATGGTATTGATCCATATTTAGGTGCTGAAGTGGAGTTCGAATAAATAGGCATGGAAGCTATAATTGTAAACCATTATTTAATCTATGAAAGCATTAATTTAAACATTTATATTTGTAATGACTGGTTTGATGGGTGTAGCGATGGCTATAATTAATTACGGTATTTTCATCTATTATTTTAGAGATTTATATTTCTTTCATTTTATTGGAATGGATTAGATGTCCAATAATTCTAATAAGATGTTATTTGGCGATAAGTAGCTGAGCGATATGGTTAATTTATTCAAGCCAAATTAAAACTATAGTATATTTAATACAAATATTTTAGGGTATGTTTAGCTGCTCATGAGCTTTTAGTTAACAAGGAGGCATGTCCGGTGGGGGAGGTGATAAACGTGCGCCAGCCCCATCCTGAACGATGAAAACAGTCTCCATGCCCCAGACAAGATGACGGTCAAAATGACAATGCATGAACCAAACTCCTGTAGCATAAAATTGAAAATCACTGAAACAATAAAATAAATAAATAAATGCAGAATGTAGAGGCAGTGAGATTTAATTACCAGGATTGGTGGCCTCAAATCTGATGGTGGTCCAGCCATTTCCAGGAACAGCCACTGTGTTTCGAAATGGAGGATCAATGAGATTGTAGTTTTGAGGGTCCTTGTCTTTGTCAAAATTTCCATGTCCCCACCCAACGATGTAGAAGCTATATCCATGGAGATGCATAGGATGATCAATACTGGCTACCACATTGGTCCCCTGGAAAATAACTTCCACCGCGGAATTAAAAGGCAATATTTTCACTTCCGTCCCTCTTTTTGATGCTTCTAGTATCAATGGCAGATATTCAGCTGTAAAATTAAACACCAGTGGTGGAAAGCTAGGAAAATCAGCTCCAAACACCCCATGGATGTGATTGTAATAAGCTTCTAGTATATCAATTGAAGGGTTCACAAACGTTATATTGTTCATGCTCGCAGCAAGAATGGTTCCATTTGGACCCTCACATGAACGGTTTCCGAGGCAAGGTAACGCGTTAATAGAAAGAGTGGAAACTATACGAGTAGTAATATTTGTAGGAACACGAACAGGATGGTCTTCATCAGCCAAGCTCCTAAGGCTACTAAGAAAGCTATAGGCTGCATCTGTGTCATTATAATAAGGGAGTTGGGGTAAGGAAGGAGATGAAGACCTGGTGTAGTTTCCATTGTATTGAATTATAGCAGTGGTGGTGGTGCTATCGAAGGAAACAGAAGGGTTACTAGTGAAAACCCTAGCAGCCATGTAGTAGTGATTGAGATCTTGGTTGGCATGTAAAACTGCATCAATGGTTTGTCCAGCAGCTATGGTTATGTAATCGCTTGTCAATGGCTTGGTATAACTGCCATCTATTCCAATAACTGTAAGATTATGATTCGCAATTGAGAAGAACAGAATGTCGTTTAATGCAGCATTTACTATCCGGAGTAGGTAACTGTTGCCTTGATCCACGTTTAGCTTGAATGTTTCTGCAATTACAGAGATGAATCAATTAACCTCGTCCATGATCCGCCGTAGAGATCACTGTTAATGATCTGATTCTTGGTGGAACGATTTAAAAGAACAGAACAGAAAACTTAAAACGAACAGCAAAAAACCTGAGCCATGCACAGCTATCGTCAGGATTCAAGTGATTGTTCCTTAAAAGCACAAATTTAACTGTAAAAATGAGACATGTACCTGACTTTGAACAAGGGTACAAGTCACCAGGCTGACCATTAAAAGTTAAAGCATCAGAGGTTTCGGGGTCTCCTCCAGTTATTATCGCTTCCTGAAGGACATCCATCACATCTTTCTTCCACCATTGTCCTACATTGCCAAGAACAAAAATAACACAGTATTTGTCTCTATCAGATTGAATTAGTTCGATCGTCTTACATTATACAGCTATAAATGTATAATTAATTACAAAACTTATATTTTCTCCTTGAAGGTATCAAAATGAAACCACAAATTAATCAAAGTGTGTAAACAAAAAAAACACGCTAGATATATATTTATTGGTTAATTTTTCGATCGGGCAAGACTTTGTCATACCTAAAACGATAGGGACCTCCACATGAGGTTTGGAAAAAGGATAGCCAGCTCCATTAATCTTTGGATACACAATGATAGGACCGTGGACCGTCGCTCGCGACCAGTCACTATGAGCATGCCACCATAGGGTGCCTTCCTCGGTGGAAAATATGATCTTTTGCCTGAACTTCCCTCCAGGTTGGATTGGGCATTGTGTAATATATTCAGGACCATCTGACCAAGGATATCCAGGAAGTTTTACGCCGTGCCTGCAATGGAAAGGGGAAAAAAATCCAAGTAAAGAATATTTTGTTTTATGAATGGTCACCTAAATGTCGATCACTTTCTTTCTGAAAATAATTTATACATACCAGTGGATGGTGATGTTATATCTGCCCTTGTTATGGACCGTAACATGGATTGTGTCTCCATGATGGACGTGTAAAGCTGGGCCTGGAAATTGTCCATTCACAGTCAAGATCTTCTTTTTGCTGCATAGTCTTGTATATGGAGCTTCCACCACCTGTATACGTAGACAGATAATTTAGCTCCATGATTGAAGTAAGCAGGATTAATATCATGCAGGATGGAATTAGCCAACCATGATATAATTAATTGCATCTAAGTTATTTCAATAGAACTTCAAAATAATTTTTCATGGTGGACGTGCATGAGTACCTTGAAATGATGATGAGTTGCAGCCAAGCAATGGACGCTGAGAAAGAGTAGAACCCATAAAATCTTGAAGATTGCAGTTTTCTTGCTGAGTAACATTTTTTTCTATCCTGAAAACAAGTCTTCTACCGTCCCCTATAGCACTTGCCTCAACTCCAAATGATTTCTGAACTTATTTATAGAGATCAGATTAGTTACTTAAGTTGAAAGAACCTAATACCTTCTCCACAAAACTAGTATTTGTAGCCTTGAATCTAGCTGGGTCAGTGGGCCTATTCACAAGTTGAACTCAATGAAAATGGATCCAATAATGATTTTTCACTGGAAACCAAGGACTCTAACTTGATATGCTGTTAATCTTATTTAAATGGTTTTCTTTTTCGTATGCCAACTGGAATTTTGAAAACTTAAAGATAGATTTCTCACCTAATGCTGCTTACTTTTTTCATTTTTCCACTAAGATTAAGATTAATATTATGCAAATTAAAATAAACAAAACTGCTAAGATTGAGAAATGCTGCCAAAAAATCAGCTAATTCATATGAAAATACCGATATAATTTTTTCATTGATATTTAACCGATAATGTTATAGATGGAACATTATCGTTGCTGTTTTCATCAGTATTATTGTTGGTTTTTTGCTAATATCATTATCGTGGGATTTAAAAACCTATAATATATGATGACGTGGTATTGGTTCAAGCAAAAATATCGAAGAATGTATCTCCTTTTAAAAAAAAAATCATCATGGGATGTTTTTTCATTTTTATTTAAATCTTTTGTGTTCTAATCTCATGAGATGAAGTTTTTGATTGAATTAGAAAGACAAAATTTAAAGTGAGAGGATAGCAATGTAAAAAGTTATTTGATCCGAAAATTTATTTTATTTATTTATAGTTTTTAAGTTAAAGAAATGAGATAGAAACTCGTGAAAACAAATGGTATAGATATTGTTTGGCCACAATTCGGCCACCAAAAAAGAGATAATTTTTTATCACCACAGTTATGGTCGGATTCTAGGTAGGTTCCTTGCTAACTGGAAACTGACACCCATTTAATAAAAAAAAAAACCACGAAGAAGGTCATGTTATTTGGTCAAAATTTATTTAATGTATCCACTTAAAACTTTATAAACATGCCATGACATTCATAATTCCAGGCTTACACGCCACGTACCAACGTAACTAGATTATTGCACTATGAACTATGGATATGCTAAATCTTATTTTAAAATAAAAACAAGATATTTAGGTTATTTTTGTAAAAGGAAAAAAAATTAAACAATTCAAAGATTGATACGATATAAACTCGTTAATTTAACATGTTCAAGAACAACTCAGGCGACTAAAAAAAATATAGTTTGACTAGAAAAATCAAGACGATATCTTTTTAAAATATTAAAACAGTAATATATTAGACCGGCTCATGATAACTCAATCCACTATTGGATCATGAAACTCTGATAATCCTATAAAAAAAAAAATCAATCAACTCAATGATAAAGAAAAAAATTAAAAAATATAACTCAACTAAAAAAATAAGTTGAGTTAACCTACCAAACTTGAATTATGAGATCAAAATAATCCTGTAGAAAACAAATCAAAATAAATTTTGAAGTTTAATTCTCAATAAACTCAATATTGAATGACAGTAAAAAAATAATTAAAAAGGATACAAAAAAAAAATCATAATCAACCTATCAAATCTGTGACCCGAGAAATGGGATAGAAATAACCTCATAGAATATAAATCAAAATAAATTATGAAACTTAATTTTCAATCATTCTAATATTAAATAATAAAATTTTAACATTAGTTATCCAACCCAGTTGAAATAATTTTTTAAAAAATATATCATGTACATAGATTATTTTAATGTTTTTTTATATAAAAAATCAAAATGAACATGTTTGAATAATAATTGGTAACACATATAATTTAAAGGGATAAAATGAAATCAACCCATAATTTTAAAAATACCTCTCATTTTGTAAGTTTCATTTTCTGCGAGTAGGTGCCCCTAAAAGTAGAAATGTACATTTTGGCCTCCATATTTCATGATTTTGACCCGGTTACTGCATTTGTAACACATATAATCATAGTTGTTAAAATCGCGAGTTGACTCGTAAAATCGTACGATTTTACGAGTCAACTCATTAAATTGTGTCAACTCGGGAAGAAAAATCGTTTCGGGTCAAAATCGGTTAAAATCGCAGATCGGTCCGATTTTGCGATTCTGCTCCCCCTATATATATATATATATTATCTCTTTACAAAGAGAATATATATATATATATATATATATATTCCCTCTCTCTCTATATATATATATTATATATATATTATGGAATCATTTTTAAAAATTAATACTATTAATTTTAAAATTTATACTTAAAATTTTTTAAAAAAATAATTTTTTTTATTTTAAATTAAAAAAATTGATGTTTTTAAATCATTTTCATGTCCTGATGTCGAACAAGTGCTCCTGGAGAAGAAGAAGAAGAGATAGAGAGAGAGAGAGTAAATGAGAGAGAAGAGCACCACCGAAAATTATTATCATGTGATGTGAGTAAATTATTATTATTATTATCTGCAAAATACAGAACCGAAAACATAAAATGATAAAAACAAACAAGCAAAGTAAGGGTGTGATTAATATTGTGGCGGTTTTTATAACTATAATCAAAATAAATTTTAAAGAAAATTATAGATTATAGTTTTTAACTTATGAAATTTTAGGGACATAATTGTTTTATAATGTGTTTTGAAGTTATTTTAAATCATGTATGAACCTAAACTAATTAAGTTTTATATCCATAATTATGCTATTTTATATTCAGAAATATTTTACATATGATTTTACGATTTTTCTTCTCACACGATTTTAGCTGTGATTTTACGATTTTTGTACGGACAAATTCGGGTACGATCTTATGATTTTACGATCCGATTTTTCGAAGCCCCTTCCGATTCGTGTCAAAATCGCGATTTTGACAACCTTGCATATAATTTAAAGGGATAAAATGAAATCAACCCATAAATAATTGGTAACACATATAATTTAAAGGGATAAAATGAAATCAACCCATAATTTTAAAAATACCTCTCATTTTGTAAGTTTCATTTTCTACGAGTAGGTGCCCCCTAAAAGTAAAATGTACATTTTGGCCTCCATATTTCATGATTTTGACCCGGTTACTTCATTTGTATCCTCATTTCAGAGAGGAGAAGAAGAAAAAAATGAAAAATTTCCTTGGTTGAAGAAATTTTGAATATAGCTAATAACAATCGTATGAGAAAAGGATACCTCTCAAAATCTTGAAACCTATGCAAAATTTACATTATATTTTAAAAAAAAATTGAAAAAATTTTAAATTTTTTATTTTTATTTTTTACTTTAAGTTAAAAAAAATTAGTGTTTTTATATTATTTTCATGTATTAATGTCAAAAATAATTTTTAAAAAATAAAAAAAAATCATTTTAATGAATTTATAAACAAAAAAATATATCATACTCCCATGTAGTCAAAATGTGTGTGGAGTTTGAAGATCTACGTGTTGATGAATCTCTTTGGGCATCGTTGGTAAAGGAACAGCACGATTTCTTGAATTTTATGATGCACGATTACTTCCACGAAATAAAATTGTCTATATTTCGCTATCATTAATTTTTCTTCTATTTAAACCTACAGAAGAAAATATGACTTTGAGGTAAAACCTTAGAGGAAAGACAACACCTTGGAAGAATATTGCCCATAAATATCAATGGTAATTTTATTATGTTCAGGAACTAACCAGGAGGTGTAACATCTTAGTGGTAAACAATACGAAGATTGAAAGCGTCATGCTACTCACTGAAAATTTATATAATTATTAATTTTAAAATTTATAGATTTGATCGAGTTATATACAAACTGACCTGAATATCTAGAGTGTCGTAGCTAATTGTTTTATGCTGGTATATGAAAGGGGGGAAATAGTGGAAAGTTTCAACGAATAATTTTCTAAGTCCTTGCAGTGTTTGGTGGTTTTTCCTAAATCCGCCCACTCCAAATACTCACTTCCGTTTTCAAGAGGCCAAAATCAACAAGAAGAGAAAGTGATCTTTTACCAAACAATAATATTGGTTTAAATTATTTTGGAGTAAATAAAACGTTTCAAGGAATTACTTCGTGGCATTTGATTAGGTGGATGGTTAGAAGCACATAAACTAAATATAATTATTGCTAAAGTTTTATTTAAAAATAAAATGCACGATATGTCATCCATATAAACAAACCAGTCATTCTAAATCAAAAATACCATTAAATTAGTCTAAAAACCCAAAATAAAATCAAATACGAAAAAAAAATGTTTATCTCTACGATGAACCCATTAATGATAAAAAAAAAAAAAAAACAATTGTTAGTATCTTATACCCAATTAGTTGGTTATACACAATAATGATTTTATTCATGTAGAATATATTTATATTAATAAAGATATTTTTATCTATAATATTAATTTATATTTGATTAATGAATCTAAGATAAAGATAAGGTTCATAGGACAAAGATGTTTTGTAAAAACAAATTATAAAGTTGTTATAATTATAAAGTTCCTATTACATTAAAGTATTGTTTCTAAATTTTTTCTGTTACTTTTCTATTAGTATTGGATGTTAATTAAAGTTATTAAGACCGATACATATTATGTTTCTTTTTTTATAAAAAGAAACAGTTTCTCTTATAAACCAATATATAAAAGATATCTAAAACTCAAATATAAATACTTGTCAAATAACACGTGCGCTAAACTAACCCACAAGAAAATTTTAGAAGAAGAGATAACTTATATCTATGGAAAAGCTCATGTAATAGTTATGTAAGTGATCCTTAGATTTGAAAACACTAAATTATCTTATAAATAGAGTGTTATTTTAAAATTAACATATAATAATGTATTTGATGTTATTTGAGTGACATTGATATTTTGCCATATGCAGGGTTTTTTAGGTTTTTATATAAATAGAAAGTTAAACTTTTTAATTTTATAGTGAAAAGAAGGGTTAGAAAAGTATATAGACATCTAAAATACAAAATAAAAGAGCTAACATTCTAAGGTATAGTAAAATCTCTCCTAAAAGGATTCAATTTTTTTCTCATTAATTGTTCATGTGGATTATCATTAAAGATTGAACATTTAGGTAGCTTATGGTTTGTGACAACTCGATCTTGAAAAAAATATTCAAAGCCAAAAAGAACAATTGATCTTCAGGTAATATTTATATGAACCCTAAAAAAACTGTAGATATATCTAATATGATTTTTAGGAGTCCCAACAAAATTAAATTTATTATTTTCACCATGTACATGTATCTCGAAAAATACAAATACTTTTATGATCAAAATGTTTCTCTAAAATATTTCTCTCTCCTCTCATTTTTGGATGAATTTCTTACTTCTCTCCCTTTTTTTACATGGGACGATAAACTTCATAAATTGGTGCATAGAGCAAAGCTAATTTTTTAAAAAAATAAGTAATGTTTTTAAATAAAAATATCATTGGATTAGCTTTCACGCACATCAATCTTAGTTGATTTTTTAAGTCCTGTTAAAAATTACTATATATATAATAGCCGTGGCCTTTCTACTGTGCACCAGTGCACTGTGCACACAGACACAGTGCACTGTGGATTGCAACAGTAGGTTTTTTTTTTTTCGTTTCTTCTTCTTTTTTTTTCTAATTATTCCTTTTTTTCTTTTTTTCCCTCCGCTTTTACTTCTTTTTTTTTTTGCCTTTTTTTTGTATTTTTTACTTATTATTTTTTTCATTTTTTCTTATTATATATATATTTTTTTCTACTTATATATTTTTTTGGTTTTTTGTTTTTTAATAATCGGGGTGTCCGGGCTCGCTTAAATGCACCACGATTAATCTCCATATCCAAATTTTTTTGATAACCAGGGTGTCTAGGCCAACTTATGCATACCACGACAATCCCCGGACCCACATTTTTTTTCTAAAATGCTTTCCTGCTGGTACATTTTTTTTCTTTTTTTTATAATTTTTTTATTCACTTATACATTTTTTTATAACCGGGATCTCCGACCAGCTTAGGCACACCACGACTAATTCTTGGGCCGATTTTTTTAAAAAACAATATGGATTGCTATAGTGCTTTCACGCTTATACTTTTTTTTGTTTTCTTTCGCTTATACATTTTTTTGTAATCATGGTCAACCAGCTTAAACTTTTTTTTCCACTTATATATTTTTTTTATAACCACGATCTCCGGGCCAGCTCAAGTGCACCACCACTACTCCTCGGACCAAATCTGTTTTTTGATAATCGGCGTATCCAGGCCAGCATAGACACACCATAACTAATCTCCGAACCAATTTATTATTATTATTTTTTTCCTTATACGTTTTTTTGTTCACTAATCTCCGAACCAATAATAATGATAATTTTAGTGATTATTTTTTTATAAAAATCTTTTGATTTTTTTTTAAAGATTTGCCTGAAATTTTAATTTATATCGGTGATCATTTTAAAAGTAATATTACTCTATTTTTCTCTTTATTCGTTTTTTTTTTCTGTTTCTTTATTTGTTCTTTAGATTATATGATTTCATTATTTATGCAATAATAATGATAAGTTTAGTTATTGTTTTTTTATTGTTTTTTTATAAAAAATCTTTTGCTTTTTTTTTATTTTTCATGGAAATTTAATTATTTTAATTGTTTTGGAAGTAATGTTAGCAATAATTTTAGCTTTAATAGCAATGATAATGTCAATAACGTCAGGATGAATTTTCAATCTATGTTTTCGTCTTTTTGTTGATAGAAAATTAACAACTTATTTTTTTTATTTGATTATTGTAGGTATTTTCACAATTTATATTTTATTTTTGTTTGATTTAAATTGAATTATAAAATGAACTAATCTTAATACAGTGAACTTAATAATTCAGATATCCGAGTTTTCTTGCTTTTTTAATGATGATGATAAATTTATGCTGGATATTTCGTTTGAAACTACTAAACAGATAAATTTATATCGATTTTAAATTCATATATTTTATAAAAAACTTGCACTTGACATGAATTCTGCACAGATTTATTATTTTAGCTAAATTTATATTATAATAAAAAATACACACAATTAATATTTTTTACATTGAAAAAATATTGTGTCGCCCGCAGCGAAGCGCGGGGACATTGTCTAGTAAGTTATATATACTGAAACTAAGAGTTTTTATATAAAAAAATAAAAAGTTTAGATCTCGACGAGGATGGGCTGATTGGGCCCAAAACACCCTCGCGCGGCTATGGCTTTATATACCGTTGTTATCCATTGCTTGGCCCATTTCAAGACATCTTGAGCTGCTTTTAATTGTCCATCTCTAGTCTATAAAAACTGCCGCGATGGGACCTGGAAGTAGCTACCTTATTGCTCTTATCCATTTTTGGGGTTGGAAAAAACAAACGTAAGAACAATTATTGAGAATGTGAAAAGAATAATTATCATTTATTAAAATCTTAAAAATATCAACTCCACTTTATATTTTTAAAAATTATTTTTTATTTAATAATATACTAAAAAAATAAACACTCATAAAATTAAAGACCAGTCTAATATCAAGATACTTTATAAATTGCAAGAATTGTTTTCTAAATGAAATTTCAGTATGGTGTTAAAAAAAATTAACAAGGAATTCAAATAAATTCACAGTATTTTATATATGGTTGAAACAAGAAAATATTGATAAATGTGAAATAATAAAAAACATAAATTCTATGTTAATTATATTTTCATGGTTTGTTTTCATATTAGGCACATATTAATTAAAAAATAAAGCTAAATTTGCCTAAATTTCTTATAATATTATTTGTGAAAGATAATAATAATAATAATAATAATAATAATAATAATAATAATAATAATAATAATAATAATAATAATAATAATTGTTAGATACTACAAGGAAAGGGATCATCTACTGGACTGCTATACATTGTCTTGAGATCATATATACTTCTCAAAGTTTCCTTTATTTTGTTCGGTTGTATGCATTTATTATTATGTTAACTCAGGCCATGAGCCATCTGCCCCTCTGTCAAATATGTTAGCAGTATTATTTTAGTTTGGATTTTTTTTTTTTTTTTTAAAAAGACCTTTTCTTCTTCTCTTATTCAGACACTAATTAGGTGGGTGGTAATGGTATTCAAGTGATATTAATTGCAGTTGGCATAGGGATTTTGATGATTCTAGGTAGGTGTTGTTATTACAGAAAAATAAATTATATATATTCCGACATATGCTAAATCTTCAATCTTTATCACATTTATGTACAAAGCCATTGCTGTCATTTCAAGTCATAATTCAAATAAACAGTATGAAATTTTGCTGTTCTCTGTGCAGTGAGGGGAACGAACTTATTAGAACTGTTAAATCATCTGTTTGTTGATTGCAAAGAGGAAGGACGAGTGGAGCCTTGACAGATTTGACAATCTGTTCTAGATTCAATATTTTGCATACTTTAAGTACTTCTTGTCGGTAACACCAAACAGTTAAGTGCTCGGCGTTCAACTGTTCATCCATCAAGAAACAAGAAAGGAAGAAATAAATTAGATTGATTATTTGTTAGAAAAAATTACTGGTCTTTTCTTCTCACCTGTCGTCCATTGTTTCTTGATATTTGTGTTCATAAAATGCTCTTCTGGTCATCTTACGCCGAGGCACAAATCTCCTCTAGATGTCGTTTGATACACTTTTTATTATTTTTTTATGAAGGAAATTTCATTCATAGAAAACAGATTTTATAGACTGAAATGAACTAAGTAAAATTCTGATTAAGCTTCATATCACAGGCCTGATATGCTTATTCATGATATTGCATGTAATCTTTGGCTTTGGTGCACGTTTATTTTGGATTCCTATGACAGCCTTATCCCTGCATGTTCAGAATTCTCTTAAATAAGTTGGGTTGAGTTAATTCCTACAGCTGTGAAATGCATATCTGTGGTTTTTCTGCATTGACTGCTGCCTTACATAAAGTCCATTCAATTCTCATTTACTCTCTTCAGGTACTGACCTAGCATGCATCGTTTACTGCCATTTCTTAGACTGGACAGCTAAGCCATGGAGATTTTTTTATTAATTATTATTATTATTAAAGGAATATATAAAATCGATATTGGGATTTTGACAAGCTGCACCTTGTATTTTCTGCAAGTTCCAACTATCATGCATGCAGCCTATTTCTTACACTCTCTTGCATATATTGAGTTGCGGGCCCTCGTTTTGGGCTTTCAAGTTTTTTATAAAAATCCCTGTCAGAAGTCGATGCACTGCTAACCCATTAGCGCTTTTAAATTGACAAGAACGAAAATGGAATTTAAAACAAAATAAGAAAACATCAACTTACGCATTCAAATGTCAAGATAGTTTCTATTCTTGAATATAACAAGACATAAGATACGAGGTCACATAAGAAGCCGATTAAATAGCTAGCACACACCACCAAAGATATACTAATTAATTATGCTTTCCACCAACTGAACTGTGAACATAAACATAAGATCAGCTCTCATCAGGCTCTAGGCTTGAGTCTGCCCTCATTGGCCAGCTTGAATACCTGTCCCTGGGCTCCTGCAGCTTTGTTGGAAATGAGTGCAGAAATGAAATTCTCCCTGACTTGCCTGGTTGTGAAATGGAACCTGTTGCTCACCATGGAGTTGAGCAAGGAAGCAGTACCTTCTCGGTAGAGTGTTCCGTACCCATCAGTACGTGTGTTTGAAAGTGCTTGCTGTACGGTCATGCTCGAGCCAAATCCTGGCAAGCTACCAACTCCAAATGCGTTTCCTGTTGTTCCCCACCAGCCCAAAACACCCCATATTATCGCAGGATGAGTTCTCCAGTAACTGTAAAACAAAAAAATAACGTGTCAGCTGTTAGTTTGTTACTATATGAACAGTACTGCATGATGATAGATGTATATATTTAATCTATTTCATATAGTTTACATAGTTTAAATTCGAGGTGAATAATAGAAACTTACTTGCATGAGAAGGGTGAATTTGGATCGGGAATGAAAGGAGGCGTGGGGGTGAAAGGGGTGCCTGGAGTGATACTTGGGGTGGATGGTGGGCTTACAATGACTGGTGTAGGGGGACTGCCTACTGTGGTAGGAGGGGTGGGGTAGTATCCACCACCTCGAGGAGGGTTTGATGGTGTTGATGGAGTAGGAACACTTGGTGGGGTCCCACAATTTCTACCTGAAGGGGTTGACGGTGTTGGGTTGTAGCTTCCACCTGAAGGGGTAGACGGTGTTGGGTTGTAGCTTCCGCCTGAAGGGGTTGACGGGGTTGAGTGAGATGGTGTGCCACCAGAGCTACCACCTGAGCCATGTGAAGGTGTAGTTCCATGGGAAGGGGTATGTGAACCTGCCAATTAGACTTTGAACCGTTAGCAGTCTAGATAGTGGAAGAATGAAGTAAACTAGATTTACAGAGGTTTCTTTAGCTTAATCCTCTAGTGATTTGCTCAGATATGAACATTTTCTTCCCACTATCACTTGCATATATAGTAGTAAAAACAAATCCTATATATAATTAATAGCATGAATAAACGCGAACACGTAATTTACAAATTATCTGGCTACTTAGAAAAAAGTAAGTCGTGCATGAAAGATATATAGGGTGCAAGTGTAGTTTTTAGAGCATGATTGCCTCTGTGATATCTATCTATCTATCTATCTAGAGAGAGAGAGAGAGGGAGGGAGATGGAGACCAGAAGGGGGACTTCTCGAATGCGGGTCTGGTGGGGAGTAGTAGTTCTTTTGATCTTCAAAGGCTGTGGCCAAGACAGGGAAGGCCAGGTTGTGGGAAAGCAAGCCAGCGACCAGAACCCACATCAACATTGGAGCCTGATTGCTCTTCTGCGTCTCCATCTCTGTATAATACTACAAGGAAGATAGGAGATTACTGAAAGATGCATTCTCCAGTGAAGAGCAGGTGATTATATAGAGTTGACAGAGGGAAGTAAATATCAGCAGGTGAAGAAGTATGTGGTTAGTTGATGTGTTTCAGGAGCATTAATATCTGCTATTAATTAATGACTTGTATCGATGCGATGATGCAGATCCACCCCCTCCCCCGTACGTCTGATTTCACCCACGACGTACTTCTAGTTTTAACCTACATAAATAAGCTCACTCGTGATAATGGATTGTTGTGGGGATTGAACTCGTCAACTGGATGTGTTAATTGCCATTGCCATCTAGGTTTTGCCAAGGTTACTGTAGCCTGGATCATTCTAAGGATGTAGTAGGAACCAGTTTAATATCTGGAAATTAAGATTATTCCTGATTGCGTACCGCCAATGTTGAGAAATTTCAACTTGAATGATATCCCAGTAGGTAGGTTTATTAAAGAACGGACTCATAATCCAACAGTACTGTTTAGTTGAATATGGTGTCCATTTAATCAAATGGAAAATCTTGTACTAGTTTAAAAAAAAAAAATAGAAAGTGGTGTCTCCTTGCAGCACAGCCTGTTGCACCATAGTTGTCATCGATCGCTGCAACTTGAACATAAGCAGACAAACGCATGATACAGGAACATGATCAAATAAATCTTCAAAAACCATGACACTTGGCATACAAGTGAAAAGGGACCCATAATCCTGAAATTAGAAGTTGTCACCTTAATGTTGTCGCAGAGAAGTTGTTGAGGCAGAACACGAGTATTAGGGGAATAGTAAATAGGAGACAGAAAAATTGGTGTCAATTTAGGGCTCTGTTGCCTTGGACGGCGATGACCCCTGAAACTGACTTTGACCAACAATTCTTTAACATCCAAGAGACAGAGACAGATCTGTTTCATTTTTTCAGTACTATATATTTTTTATTCTTAAATTTGAAAATTTAAAAGGATTGAGATATATCAATCAAAAATATATTCCATCACCCCTATACTTAACTTAAAGGTGTTCCTGATGCCTTCAGATCATGGCCTAGCGGAGAACGAGACTTGTTATTTTTCTTTGCACCTAAATTCAATTTTCTCTATACATGTTTGTCACCCCCACAATACCTTATATATCCACTAGGTTTGCAAGATGTTCAGTGGATCTAAAAATTAGTTGTGATGCATATAAATTGATTCGGACATCCCGATTATCAAAAAAAAAAATGTTCATGATGGATCCAGTCCATAATTAATTTCTAAAACTTTATAAATTATACATTCAATCTGACTCCAGCAAATTAGTATATCAGGTTGGGTTACAATGTTTGATGGATATTACAAATATTCACGGTCAAGCATATAAATTGTTGCATTTGTCGACGTTACTCAATGAAAATGCACTTACAAAGAAATCTAGAAAGTTAGAATAGATAAGATATGTTGAGATCGGCCTCAACATCTTCATGACTCATTTCTTTCTTATTATCTTGCCCGTGTCATCGTATTAACCATGAAAATTTAGAAGAATAAAAGAAAATGGGTGTCAACTCCTCTTACTCGAAATGCAAGAAAAAATGATGATGTCAGCACAAATAACAGCATATTGACGACGTTAATCATATCCTTAGATGAGTGACTCCTATAGGAGAAAAACAATGCCCTGTAAATTGCTTGGATGTTAATCATCCCTAGATGAACGAAATCTGTCAATCTGATACGGCCTTCATCAATTAAAAAGATTTGGCTTTCCATCCCGTCTTTCTTATGGAAATTTCTCACTCGGATTGTGGTTGACACAAAAAGTTATATAGGACATCACTTAATATATTAAATAAACGATATTTGATGGCAAGCAATAACCTGAAAATTGTTGGTAGTTACAAGATTTTGTACCATAGTTTTCCTACAAAGGTGTTGGATCTTTTACGCATTCCATGGCATCTGGCAGTAGATCATGACTGATTGGCTTCATTCCTCTTTTAAGCCAATAGTTCAGAAGAGACATTTCTAGTTTCCGCACCTGTGAACATTTATTCCATCCAATCAATCAAGGATTCTGTGGAAGCAAGAACAAACTACTACATTTTCCTGTAATTCTCTGAGATTCCAACAATGCAGAACCAAAAGTATTAGCAATGAGAAGTAACTATAAGAGAATGCCCGCTTCAGTTCCAAAACTATTTTGTTGAACTCTTCTTTTTTTCTTTTTAAATTGAAGAATTAAGAGTCAAAATATACAAATAAGAAAGGTAGATACAAGTAAAAAGGGCCACATGCTACAAGGCAGCAGCAGTAATCCTCAGCTAAAAAATAGAAGCAGAAACATAATATACAGAAGACCAGTCAAGCAGATTTTGTCTAATCTTTCAAGTAGTTCTATGAGTACATGTAAATGTACAATTTCCCAGTATGGTATAGCAACTTAAATAGCTATCTTTATAAGGTACAGCTATCATGCCAATATCCACGAGTCCATTTAGCTTCCATGGCATCTTAAGGAAAATTCTTGTAACACATTATATCAATGTGTTAGTCTACTATAAATGTTCTACGTTCTTTTGCTCCTACATGACGCAAACATCATAAACGAAGATGTGAAAGCAAAAAAACACAGCAGGCATCACACAAGCAAGATCAGGGAGTGAGACCCAAATGAGGATTAGCAAAAACCTAGGTACAATTTTCAAGGAGGGAATGAGGATTAGCAAAAACCTAGGTACAATTTTCAAGGAGGGATGAAGCAGAGGTAATGATGAATATTTTGAATGGAAACGCAAGCCATCAGCAATGCAAAAAAATAATCTCGCTGGACAGGAGGCAAATAATGGACAACCTCAACTGCATACAACTACAAACTTATTGAAAGAAAGTGATATCCTCCGATAAATAAAAACAACTGGCTGTTGTTGGCATCTCATTCACAACACTTATACAGCCTTATTTCACATTAAAACCTTTTGCAGGATCTTTGCAGCCAGAAAGTAGGAAATGGCATATATCTGTTCAAAATACAACTCCCCACGTTTTTCTCATGTTTCAAGGATGCAATAAAATCAAATTCAGTGTCTCAAATAGAAGACGACTAACCTGCCTAACAATGAATGGTTCCTCCGCGAGACTCAGTGGCTCTGTTAATACTGTTAAAAAGCCATTTTGGTTTCCATAAACAATGTCTGTGAAGGGCCGATCACCAACCTGTAGTTTGCATCACACAAGTATACTATTCACACACAATGAACAAAAAGAAACCAGAGCAATGACTCAAAGCAGCTCATGTAGTTTGCACATACCATTACAAGTTGTGAGGATTTGCAGCCAAAGTGCTTTTCAATTTCTTCAGCTGTTCCAGCAGGTTTCTTTACCCCTGTAGTGTAGCATGTGAATTATCAATATTTTCAAGTAGTGCAATGGGCAGCACGTTAACTAAATAGGTCATTCACGATCGTCAGAAAAATGTCAGCTTCCCAATTGCATAACCATAAAAAATAAAAAATAAAAACCTTTCCATTAAAACTAAAGCTCAAATTGGCAGAGAAGAAACTTACTGTGCCTTATTACTTTAATTCCAACTGCCTCCTCAAGTGCCCTGGCTTTTGAACCGTCATGATCGTACTCGAAGAGACCTGACTCATTTCAGCACACGAGCACAGCTTAGTAGCCTACTAACAAAAAAATAAAATCGCAAACAACAAACAAGATCAAATAACAAAAGGGTCGTGGAAAAATTACCAGCAGAATTACTAAACACAGCGATATCATTCCCAAAAACAGATTTACACCTCTCAATAGACGAAACAAGAGGGCCCCAAAGTGTCAAAGAGTAAGGCACGGTGATAGTATTATCCTTATCAAACACCACACCTTTAAAGCCTCTCCTTTGCAACTCTCCCCAATCAATATACCTTATATCAGGCACTAAAACATGAGGCAGAATCAAATGATGGTCCTTAACGAGCACGGAAGCCGACAAACCAATTCCTTCAACGTTGATTCTTTGGCTTAGAGTAGCTCTAAAGTCTTTCCACCACATGTTTGATAAAAGTCCTCTTTGATTCCCTGTTTGAGTCCTATTTCTTCAATTTCTTGTTTTTTGGTTAGGGCTGCTGTTAGTCTAAAGAACAGCGAAATCATTCAACAAATGAAACGTTCTGATCTGGGTCAGGGTAGTTTTTATTGTCGTTGGTGAGGGAATCTTTTTGCTCTTTGTTGTTGTTTTTACAATTTTTTGTAGGGTGGAGAGGGAGGCAACAGATATTCTTGTAGTGGGTTTGGTGATGTGAAGAGGAAAAGCAGATGGGCTTTACGATTCTGAGATGGAAACGATGGCCATGGAAGTCAAGATTGGTTCACGAACAGAACAATTATGCAAGGGAGTAGTAAATCCTTAGATTTTTACCACGCGCTAAGTTCGGGATCATATCTTTTTTATAATAAAAATATATATATGCTAATATTCTAGTAAAAAAAGTTATATCATATAGAACTAATTTAATATGACCTGGAGGGTATAAAATTATCCCAAATAATTGATAAGAATATATCTTTATTTCTAATAAATATTCAAGATGAGATTTTTTTATAAATATTGAGATGAAAACATATTATATTGATTCAGATCAAATTGAATTAATTTGTCAGTTTACATGTCAAGTAATGATACCATAATAATTTTATAAAAAATAAATTAAAACAAATAATATCGATTCGACTTAACTTTTTAGTCTATATGTCAGGTTATGAAACCATAATAACTCTATAAATATAAATCAAAACAAATAATTAAGTTTGATTTCCAAAAAAAATATATTGAAAAAAAATCAATTAAAAAATGGATCAAAAAACTTGTGACTTGAATCGAGAGAATAAGATAATTTAATAAAAATAAATTGTACAATTCATTTTTTAATTAACTTAGTGTTGAAAAATAAATTGAAAACATATTTGATTAAATAAAGATATAAAAAAATCTTAAGAAAGCTTCAGTTAACCAGATTAATTTGTGACCTCGGTCATGAGGTGAAATTAATCTCATAAAAAACAAATTAAAATCAATCACAAAATTTAATTTCAATCATCCCAAAGTTGATAGGTGGTGTACTGCAATTCCAATTTAGTGGCTGATTTTTGTGTTTTAAATGTTCATTTTTTCCAAGGGAAGGGAATGAAGACCTGCATTTTGAAAATATTGTTTTTAAAATTAATCAATAGAGTTGGTTGTTTTTTAAAGTATTTTTAATTTAAAAATATATTAGAATATTTTTTTAATATTATCATGCCAAAAATATATAAAAACATTAAAAAAATAATTATTTTTTCAAAAACACTGTGAAAAAACAAATTTCGCAGGGCAGCCTGTGGCAGTGGCCCGTTCAGAACTATAAGCCATTATAATTTGGGCTTTGAGCCTCAGATTACTACTAATTTCCCTAATTGAAGAAAAATCACAGGCTTAGAATCTTCGGTGAACGCCACTTGCATACACAAACCACCCAACGCGTATTGTCTTCTCTGTCTCCAGTTCGATAAAATACTTTAAGCGTAGCCAGCCAGCTCTCTGTTAGGCATGGACGCTGTTTTGGCTCCGCTAGTCAAATAGCGCATACCACTTCACTTTCACATGCACCCTCTTTTTTCCACTTTCCTGGGCTTCTTCCTCGGTTAGCTTTTCAAGCCTGTCTCCAGTCCTCATTTTCAATCAAGTAGGTCAGGTTCCCACCATTGAAAACAGCTATATAAGGAGGCAAGCTCAGGGTTTCAACAACACACAGCACATTTTGCTCTCTCATCATCTCTTGCTACCACCTAGTATTTACATCTCCTTGTTTTAAAACAAGAAAAGATGCCTTCCTCTTGCTCGAGTATACTCTCTTCCATGCCTTTGTTTGCTCTGCTAATTGCTTGTCTGGTGGGAGCCTCCATGGGTGGCGATTTCCTCCAAGATTTTGACATCACTTGGGGTGATCAGCGCGCTAAGATACTGAACGCTGGCCAACTTCTCACACTCTCTCTTGACAAGGATTCTGGCTCTGGCTTCCGATCCAAGAATGAGTACTTATTTGGTCGAATCGACATGCAAATCAAGCTAGTATCAGGCAACTCGGCCGGCACTGTCACCACGTTCTATGTAAACCTCGATTCTTTTTACTCTAATTGGACTGGATTCTGCTGTGACTCGTAAATTTTATTGGTTTTCTCATATTTTCCGACTTGTAATGATGCAGCTATCTTCTCAAGGGGCCACCCACGATGAGATTGACTTTGAGTTTTTAGGCAACGTAACTGGAGAGCCATACATTATGCATACCAATGTGTTCTCCCAAGGGAAAGGCAACAAAGAGCAACAGTTTCATCTCTGGTTTGATCCAACAAAGGCTTTCCACACGTACTCCATTGTATGGAACCAGCAACGAATAATGTAAGCCAAACACATGCTCACCTTCAATATTTCTTTCTCGTTCCGATTGCTGTATTTTTGAATGCTGATTTTCAATTTGTTGTGCAGTTTCTTGGTGGACAACATCCCTATAAGAGTATTCCACAACTCGCAATCCATCGGAGTTCCATTCCCGACGAAGCAGCCCATGAGGATCTACTCGAGTCTATGGAATGCTGATGATTGGGCAACGCGAGGGGGGCTTGTGAAGACTGACTGGACGCAAGCTCCGTTCACTGCTTCTTACAGAAATTTCAACGCCAACGCTTGTGTTTGGTCACCTGGATCGTCTTGTACCTCCACCTCTCCGAATTCAGTGCAGGACAGCACCTGGCAGGCTCAAGCGCTCGATGCCTCCGGTCGCAACAGACTTCGATGGGTTCAGCAGAAGTACATGATTTACAACTACTGCACTGACTTGAAACGATTCTCTCAGGGTATCCCAGCAGAGTGCAAGAGATCAAGATTCCTTTAAAAAACCACATGCCAAGATTTAATTGGATCATGAAATTCTTTATTCTTTCTTCAAATATAAATGATGTAAAATGAAACAATTCAATTTGTTAATTCATATGTTACATTGGAATTAAAAATAAAGCATTCGATCAACACATTTTCCAATCAGCATTTTGATGAAACTTTAGTGTACATCAGAAGTCATCATGTTAGTAACGCACTGGTCGAATACAAGAAACAGACCACAGTCAAAGTCATAAGCATCGAAACTCCAGTCGGCATGTCATTGGCTAAGAGTTTTACAGAGAGAGATCGTGAGCACAAAGTTGATTGTTGTATATATATTGAATAATAATGCAAAGATGTTACATCTGCTATTTAAATACAGCTAGGTTGATATTTACAGGCTATAATAATGGGATACAATTGATATCCAAGACCCTTTCTGTTTCCTTAATTGATTAAGCTTCCATTCTGGGTTGGTATTGTAGCCGTTGCTTCTTCAACGTCTCTCCAAGATTATAGCATGATACATGGAGATTAGTGATTCTGTTGCTGTGATTATTCTCTTCATCTTTACTGTTTTGAATACAATAATTGTTGCTGGTTGTCTTGTGATTTATTTCTTCATTTAACTCTACAATGCTGTCATTGCTGCATGGATGTTGTTCTTCATTTATTTCAGCGTGGATGTTGTTCTTCATTTTTTTCTTCATCACTGCATGGATCTTCATCTTTATCATTGCTGCATGGATGATGGGTTTCAATAGGCCCCACCTTCCAGACCTCTAAGAGTGTGTTTGGCATTGCTTTTGCTTTTGTGATTGCGATTGAAAAAAAACAGTTTCAAAAAAAGTGTTTTTTGTGTGTTGTAAAAGTGTTTGGTTAAAACTGTGGTTGAGTTGGAGGTTGAAAAAAAAGCAGTTTTGGGTGTTTGGTTACCAAGCTTTTCATATTGCTTTTAACTTGTGAAATTACTTTAAAGGGTATATATATATAATCTTTTTAAATATTGTAAATTTAATAATTTTAATAATATAATGTAATTAATAATTCATGAAAAAACAAATATTATTCTTTATTCTCCCATCAAACTACTTGTAATTTCAACACGAACAAATATTTCCCTTCCATTATATCTGATCTGTATCTACACATTTTTTTAAAATATATATTTTAAAAAAATGGGCTGGGCTGGGTTGAGGGCAGACTAACCAAATTGGGCCCAAAGTCCAACTTTGCTGGACTGGGGCTGGGCCGAGTGCAGCCCAGCCCAAGCCCAGCTTTAATTTTGAAGAAGTAAAACGGTGCGCTGCACTGTGCTTCTTCTTCACAGTGCAGCGCACCTGTGCACGTGAATTATTTCACGTGCAGCGCAGTGGCTTCCGACCGACCACGACGAGAGCTTCAACGGAGGATACCTACGGGTAGAGGAGGTCGAGGTGGTTCTTCCTGTGGTGGTGGCGTCTGAAATGGTGGCATGTGGTGGCCGGAGGCAGCGTTGGAAGGTGGCGGTACTGTTCACCGACCACGACGAGAGCTTAAACGGAGGATACCGACGGGTAGAGGAGGCCGAGGTGGTTCTTCCTGTGGTGGTTTCATCGTAAATGGTTGCCTGTGGTGGCCGGAGTCAGCGTTGGAAGCTCTCGGCTTCCATGGCTGTTCCGAGAGAGAGAGAGAGAGAGAGAGAGAGAGAGAGATGCACAGCGGTTCAACATGCAAAAATACCAGTTTTTTTTAATTAAACACACTGTCAATGGATCACAAGGGTTTCAACGGTACTAAACTGGGAAAAATGGAAAATGGAAATCGTGGTTTTTAGTTGCAGTAATCGGCAATAAAAAAGCATGTATTTATAGTTTTTTATGAATCGGCGTTTTGGATATATTTTGGTGTGGGTCCCACACAAAAAAAGCACTTTTTTTTTTAACCAAACACTCAGATTACGGTGCGATCTGCGAATCGCAGATCGCACCGCAATGCCAAACACCCTCTAAATTTGCCAGGAATGATCACACATGAACGGTACTATATACTTGCTTTACAGCATCCACTGCCATTTATTCCCTTTACAGGGTATACATGACGCTTTCTCTAGATAAATTGATTTATTTCACATCAAATATATAAATTTTATGCCTTCAACACAGGTCAATCTCTGTTGTTAGCAAAAAGACGTTTCTCATAACCTTAAATTAATCATCAAAGTAACGTTGGGTGGTTATCGAACTGTTTTCTTAAATCTTGACTTTGAAATCTTCCACAGAATAGTCCCAGCGAAGATTACCCCTACCATGTACGCCCTGCTACATGATCTAGCCAATTACATTGAAACGCTGTCGGAATATCTTGGGCTTTGGCCTGAATCAATTACAAAAACAAAAGGTTGAGTAAAATGGCAGCAAACGATTGGGCAAGAAGAGTGATAGAAGAAAACGGTCCAGGTCGTGGCATTTTAGCGCCGGACAATACGACAAGATGTCATGTCCGAATCCGCTATGAATTCGGCTCGGCAGATCTAGCTGTGCTACTTGAATAAAACCACACGCCTATTCAATTTCCAAAAGGGCTCAGATGTCAGCCGTTTTAATTTCCATCTTCAATCAACACCATCTACCATTCCATGATCTCCCTTCAAATTCCTACTACATAAGCACAACAACCGGTCAAAGACTTCGAGTCTAAAGAGAACAATAGTGATTGTATTCGAAATCTCCTATCTTCCTCCATATACTATTCTACCTCAAGGCGTCCTATCCCCTCTATCATTTCAGGTTTTTTTCTTTTCTGTGATCTAAATTGTTTATCTGTTGTTTTCTTTCACTGTTAGTTTTAGAATTCACACTGTTGTTTGGCTTGTTTCCATCTGTTCTTATTTTCTTTCTTATTTTGATTAACTTGTGGAGGAATTCTCGCCCTGGAATTCCATTACATAAACAATTTACGGTCTTTACCGAAATCCCATAACTACTGTGTTCTATGTACATGTCTTTCTGAAAGGAGGAAAAGAAAGAAACGTTTTTTTTTCCCTGTTGTATAGGTAGTTTTTAACCAAAATGGAGGGAGCTTCAAATGGGAAAAATGAGGAGACCAAAACTGTGGAACGACAGGAAGTTGTTGAGGTGGTCGATGCAGGGGATAAATTTGTGAAAGAAGTTGTTATTGATAGTACCGCTGAGTCTATGAAAGAAACTATTGATGAGAATAATTCGAGTTTGAGGGGCAGCAATAGTTCAAAGGAAGAGGCAGAAGCTAGATTGAAAGCGGAGGATTCAGGGATACTGGAAGTTGTGGAGGAAGAGGAGGTTAATTTAGCTGCTGGATCGGCTGAGTCCGTGGAGGAAAGATTGACAGAACCTATTGAAGCATTGGTGGGGAAATCTGATAACTCTGATGTGGCTGAAGCAGAAGTGAAAGAAACCGAAGAGAAGATTTTGGTGTCTTTGAACGAGACTGGTGTGTTTCCATCAGTTGTCACAGATCAGAATGATACGGAAGTACCCGAAGTGGTATTGAATGCAACAGATGGATCATCTCTTTCTGTAACAGATGAAGTCTCCGAGGGAATTGAGGAGAAAGTGTTGAAATCTTTTGATGAAAACAATGCGGCTCCTCCAGCTTTGACAGACGCAGTGTCAAAGGGGATCGAGGAAAAGAAGCTGACAGCTTTGGAGGAAAGTACCGGGGAATCCTCATGCAATGTTGACAAGGAAACTGTGGAAAATTTCCAATCTACTGATGTAGTTGGAAGCAACGATGCTTTTCCTGAAAGCACGAGAGATCCGGTCAGTAACTTTGTTGGGATTCAATGTTAAAAGTCTGCCAGATCGTTTTGCCCTTTCGTAACTTTTCACTGAATAGGCACAGTGCTCTGTTTTTTTATTTTTTTCACAGCCTGTCACATCCCTTCAACAGCGTCACCTGTGTCCATGGTGGAGGAGCTGCTGTGGTCTTTTTGAAGCTCTGGGGCGCTCCGATAGATAAATTAATGTGAGAAATAAACTCCCTTTATTTCATTTCTTTTCTGTCTATTATGGATTTGATTATATTGATTGTGGATGGATGATTATACATGGTTTCTGCTGTAAAGAATGAAGGTAAGTAAAGCAAACAGAAAACTTGAGAGGTGTGTTGACCACTATTATTAAGGATATTTTCCTAATACTAAAGTACCATTCAATCAAGAGAGCAGCTACAAGCCTACAACTGTCATTCATAAAATATAAAAAAATGGACCCATGACAGGAAATTATGACCAAGCTTTTCGCTGGCACTGTTTTGTTTATCTTGTGACAGAGAATTTCAAGAAAAGTCAAGAACTTTATTTGAATCTAATCTATCAGTTCGTTTGATCCCTGAACCCCTGTTTCACTGGAAGTTGGCTTGATTTAGGTGATCAGTCTGTCTGGACCTTGGATAATTGTGTGCATGTCTGTTTGTTTAAACACTTGGCTTTGGGTTAGTTGGCCTGCCTGGTTTTGTCTTTGAACCTAACCTCGTTTGTTTTAACCCTAGTGAACTCTCCATTCGGCGAATCTCTAGCCCTGATGAAGTTAATCTGCCAATATAAATAGAAAAGAGCTGCTTTCCATTTTCCTAAATTTATAGCCAACACTTTGTGGATTAAATGGATAAATATCTATGAACAGATGCATAGCAAGTGATCAAATTCTTTCTTCTTATGTTGCAGATGAAGAACATCGTTACGAAGTGCTGTTAAGAAAGATCAGCAAAAATTTGTGACTTGTGCTGCGGTTTCTTTCTCGTGTTTCAAATTGAACGTAACCAGATCTTGCAGGGGATGTGGATGAAAACTTTGTGTTGCGTGCTTGTCGCCGTCGTCGTCGCCGCCCCTGTTTATTGTATTTCTTGTTTAATTTCTCAAGGTTTTTTTATTGTGTTCGAGTGATTTCTGATTAAGTTTGATGGCAAAAACCCCATACTTTCGAGTGAGTGTATTTATAAAACATAATTTATTGATCAATGAGAAAGAGGTACATTGACGAGAGTTTACTCTTAGTATCTTTAGATTTTCTAGGAAAGCTCCCTCATCTCGCAAAACACAACACCAACAGGTCTACAGGCCCTGGGATAAATAATCAAGCCGTCTCTTCAGAGGCACTATGACGAGCAATTAAAGTCACACAGGATTCATTTACTAGATGAACTCTTTAATATATATATATATATATATATAGGAAAACACAACAAAATCAAGAGCATGCAAGACTAATCACAAACAAGGCTTCAAATTACATGAACTTCTAAATTCCAATCACACTGGCCATTCAGTGGCACAAAAAGTAAGATGAAGGCATGTCGGAAGTAGACCTTGATTAATTTCAAAATTGAAGGGTAAACAAACAATTCCTGATGAGCAATGTCAATCATGTCTGATATCTTCAATAATGTAATTCCTCCATATATCAAATAACTCTGCATTTTTAACAAGATTTGAGAGCTAACATTTGAACTTCAAAACATGGCAGATATTGGTATAAACCAATGTGTATATATATATATAAAAAGCCAGGCAAAAAGGTGTCCGTCCAGCAAAAGTGAAACATTTCTTACAGGGATCATTAAACCCTAACCTCTAAATCACCGCCTCCGCGCATAGCAAGCATAAACCACTGCAGCTGCGGCAACAATAGCACCTACTGACATGACTGCCACCACGGGTGGCTGCACCTTGAACACCTTCACCCTCCTGTCAATCTCAATCCCATTAATAACCTCCCCAGTCCTCTCCTTCAATCCCCCAACCACTTTTTGAGCCTCCTGGACCTCATTTTGTAACCCCACCAGCTTCCCTTCCATTTTCTTCACCTTCTCCTCTGACTCCCTCAAGTTCTTTTCCAAACTCTCCTTCTCCACCACTTGACGTTTCAGCTCCTCAATTCTCTTTTCACACTCAAAAATCTCCATTTCTTTCTCTGTCATTTTTTCTCCCATCACCTCCTCAAGCCTCGCTTTCTTATTCTTCACCTCAGTCTCCTTCGCCTCCAAAACCCCAACTTTCCTCTCCAATCCCCTCATTTTCATCTCCGTCTCCGCTTTCTCCTTCTTCATCTCCTCAATTCTCACTTCCTTCTGGCTCACCACCCTCTTCAACTCCTCAACCTCCTTATGAGCTTCATCTACTTCACTTACCGCCGAAATCAAGTCATCTTGAATCCTAGAAGCACTTGTTTCAAGCTCTTTAGCTCTCCCGGTTATCGACTTAAGCGTTCTCTGGGCCTCCTCCGACTTCTCAACTTCCCTCTCCAACTCCGCAACCCTCAGTTTCAGACTTGACTCCTCTGCTTTCAGGGATTCAATCCCGGCCGTCAGTTTTGCAGCCTGATATTTGATTCCTTCTTTCTCATCGGCCAGTGAGTACTTCTCGGTCTCTAAAGATTCGATCGTTTGCTTTAGCTTGATTTCATTCTCCCCTTGATCGAGATCGTAGAAACTCTCTTCTGCCGTCTGATCATCGTTAACACCGTTAGTCATTGCCGTCTCATCTGTCATTGCTTAACCCTAAAACACAGAAACCAATAATAAAAAATCAAAATCAGAGGGGAATAACCATATACTCTAGCAATTTAACTACATAGATTCGTACTGAGGCAGCGATGAGGGCACTGTCTGGTTGCTGAGAAAGAGTAGAATTAAAGAAGATAAAAAAAAATCAGATTTAAAACGACAACATTTTATTATTCTGAAAGGAAGCGTTTAGTCGGAAACCAAACAAGAAGATAGGATTTCACCTGGGATATCGGAGAGAATTTTCTCCCTAAAACTTCTTATTTTTTACTCAAACGTTTCTAAAAAAAAAGATATTTTCCAGGAAAGGAATAATAAAATAAATTTGACCTTTACCTTTCGACTCTGAATCCACAATGGGTTCCGTGAGCCGTGATTCCTCTTTACTCTTATTTTGTTTGGCTGAGGGTGCTTGTGAGATGCACGTGAATTAAGGTTATGGGCCCGCCCAAGATTAGGCCATCTGGACAGTTGAATCCGGTTTTTTCCAGTTGGGAGGATTTAAGGCCCAGTCCATACCGGATCCAATCTGATTACCAAATATTTAGGGTTTCAAGTTATTTCAGGAAAGAAAAGTACAAGTTTCAAGTGGATGGTGACTGTTTGGTAGTACATTTTAAAAGTACCCCGTGTACGAGGTCCATCCATGTTAATTTGAAAAATTCACCCCTGTTTTCAGATAGTGTCATGCCCGATCTTATGATCTAACTAAATATCTTTCGTCCATGAAAACTAAACTTACATGGTAGTGTTTTACATTTTATAAACCAAAGTATAATTACATTATAAAATTTCTGCATTTAATAAATATTATAATTTAAAACAAATAGTTTTGTGATATTGTCTCGTGAGGTTTTCAAGAGAATTTATTTTATCTTGGTTACTATTGTTTTTCAATTAATTTAGAAAATTAAATGTTATATTTATTCATTATTACCATAAATAATAATAACAATAATGAAAGTAATGATATCACCGAAGAATTAAATTAAAGCTCAGTACAAAAATAACATTCAAGGGGCTAAACAAAAGAAAATTATTAATTCAGAGTTCTTTTCACTATTTGACACATTAAAATATCAGAAAAAATATTTAAATTTCTATAAAAAGCGTGGAAGGAGGCTAATTTTGCCACTCCATCAAAATATGATTAAACGAGGATGAAGAAAGAGTGGGATGAGTGTAACATCACCTTCGGAAAACACTTCACCATATGATTTCCATAGAAACGAGGCATGGGGAGGAGCGAGTAAGCGGGGAGTAATCTCAAGACACAACACGCACTGACTATTTTGAAGCTCCCAACCAAACACCAATACCGACTCATGCTCGCACGTGCCTTGGAGGAGTTATTTAATGAGAACCTTGCGTATTTAAATCCACTAACATATTTTTTATTTTAGTTTTAGTTTTTATGGATAGACATTCTCACGCCCAAAACTTATTCCGCTCTTTGAAGAAGCATCCTGCCCCTTTGTTTTTCACTCGATCCACCAGATAAACCTCATGTATTCTGACAGCAAATTCCCTAGAATGAATCTTGCTCTACATGGGTTTTTCCACTTTTTGACTCGAGACAAGTGGATCTGTCGGTCCTTTTTTCTAATACATCCTTGCCATACCATATTGAACAGTTCCGACCTTTCTGTGAGCATCTCTTGATGCGGTCGGAGCAGAACCAATGCCACCATACTGTGCCTTGTTATGCAGCAAGCTTGTGTCGATCATCACCCGGTCATCCACGTGTTCTACCTTGTTCACTCCCACCCTTGTCATAAAAAATGGGTTGGAGTCGATGTTGATAGCACCATCAGGAGCATATTTGGCAGCCATGCCACATTGCTGAGCTTGCTTTTGCGAGGAGAGATCTCTTTCAGCTTCCATGGTAGATCGTTCTAGCTTTCCTGTGCTAGATTTGCGGTGACAATATGAAGAAGGGACAGGCTGCTGAGGAAGGACTGTACTTCTGATGTATGTTCTTGGGTCGTAAGCATCTTTCGTGATGCTTCCATTCTCGCATGGCACAGCTGATCCCGCAACCTTTCCAGGTTTAGCTACAGAGGCAAATTCAATGAATTATCACACTGCAAGTGTAAAACGAAATCGTTTTAGTTGAAAAACTGTTGGCAACACGAATGTAGTACCCAGTGGAATTCTCTGCTGTGCCTGCAAGGTCCTTGATATATTTACGGGAATTCCTTCAGAGTCTCTGGGGTTTTTGTTGTGCACTTCCTCTGAGGAGTGCCTGTCCTTGAAGGAAGCAAGGTTCAGTTGTTCTTTGGAAGGGATTGAGCTTGAATGTACAACAGTAGACCTGCACATATCTTTCAAAGATCAGAGAAAAATTAACCTGACTACCAGTAAAGTACTTTTAAAGCAGGGGAATAAGTAATAATACGAGAACGAGAAATGCTGGAAAAGAAAAGAACATTCAAGTCTATTAAGACTTTGCGGTCTAGCTGAAATCCAGAAAATAAACTCCCTCATGAATCTCTGAGACACAAAACAGAATCAAAACCAAACATCTTATCTTTTTTTTTTTTTTTTGGACTAAGAAACATCTTATCCTGTATAAGTTATCTGACAAGAGAGATCCTTCAAACCATCTAAACACAGCATATATCAGGACAAATAATTATACTCCAAAGATCACACACATCAATCTATTCATCCTTCCAACAATTGCTTTCGATTCCTTCCTCAACATGAATGCAGCACAATAGCTAACAATTCAGTGCAACATCAAACTAATTTCAATACGGCCAAAACTGCCACTACATGTCATAAAGAACATCTTGTGCCCCGACTACTACAACAACATGCCATCTTCTTGTTGGGCTTGTCCCAACACTTGTATGTCGCAACAATCAGGGAAGACTTGAGAGTTTAGATGAAATTGAAAGAAAAAATCTGATGATCATTACAACAGTCTTCACTAAGGTCATCACTGACTTTCTGCTATCAACAATTGGTGAAAACCTCGAAGTTTAGAAGAAACTGATAGAGCGCAAAATCTCACGATCATTCAAAAAGTAACTGCTAACATCATCACTACCTCCCTCAGATCCCTACTTATTATACAAACCATGACCTCCAAAAAGCAAGCAACAAAAACAAGAAGATCACAGCCAAAAAAACAAGACTCAGAAGATGCCTGGATATTTTTACCTGGGAAGAGATACATGCTTCCTTTCAAGTGGAATTACAGGCCCACTTTTACCACCATTTTCCTCAAGATGTGCAAACTGCTTTCTGAATTGATCAACCGCACTGTCCACACGGCCAAGGATCAGGGGAAAGTGGAAGCAGAAAAATTGTTGCATATCTTTGAAAGCCAAAAAAAAAAAACATAAAACAAAAGAAAGTCCCAAAAGCTTGAACCTTGGATAGAGAAAGTTTGTCCTCTCAGTTCCATTTACATAGTCCTTGAGCAGTTGAGGATGGTATTCCAGTATCTCCCGAAAAATTAGCTCTCGTATGTCCTCCTTTGTAACTCTTCGCCTCTCAAACTCAAACTCCATCTTTGTTATTGGTTGACAGGAAGGCTCCCTCTCAACTTTTGACAATCCCTTAAAGTAAGGATCTCCCAACGCCTAATAAATAAAAGTAGGTCAAAAGAATGCGACAGATTATAGCCATATTGAAAGATCAAGAGAGAATAGAATGCAGTGATATGATTGCGATGCAGAAAAGACAAGCAACAAGGGTGAGGAATGGCATAAATGCTCATAATTTTATAGAGAAGACACCTCTTCAGCAGTCGGCCGGTCTTTGGGGTCAAAAGCAAGCAGCCTTTCCAACAAACATAGTGCTAAAGGATCTGCATTTGGAAATTTCTGTGCAAAGGGAACAGGCGGCTTTTTCCTCATGCTAGTTAAGTATCTCCTTGCCTTATCATTTCGTACCTGGGTTCATAATAAAAGATAAAAAAGAGTTGATACAATGAAATACAAGTTATGTTCATTTTGTGGTTTTGAGTGTGCAAACATGCATCTCTGTTTTTATTTATTTATTTATAGCAGGATTACAGTTGTGAGGGATGTTTTTAATGTAGGTTGAGCACGGACACATCAAGAGAAAAACACAATTTATCACAACTTTGAACTCACCCGAGAGATTGTATCTAATGAGGGTGTACCAAGTAGATCAGTCATCAAGTCCAACTGGTGAACAACATTTTTGCCAGGAAAAAGTGGTTTCCCTGTTAGCACTTCAGCAAAAATGCAGCCTATACTCCATATATCAATTGCTGGTGTATACTGCAACCAGTGCCGGGAAAGAAAAAATTTTGTTAACAGAGTTATTTTGAAAGAAGAAAATTAAGACTTAATGTTTTTTCTACAGAACAAAAACTCTATTTATAATAAATTGTTTACTGACAATCCTCTCTGGATCTCACCCTTGGAATTATGAATTTAGCTACTCAAAACAGCCATCAATGCATGATGGAGTATAGAGATATTCCACTACACAATTTAACAACAGGAAAATTAAGAGATAACCACAGCTACCATCGCTTCCTTTTCCGAACAATAGCAGTATCACATCTAAGCCTTGATACTCAAATTAAGGGATCAATTTTCAGCACTGACAAAAGATGGTTCTGAAAAATCATTTTCTATCTGCAAACCAGAGGGCACCAACTAACATTTTTAACTTAACTTAAAAATGTCAAGCCTGTGAGTTGAAAATCATGTGGCCATACCTTAGAGAAAAAGGACCCACAGAGTTCAGGAGCTCTGTACCACCTTGTAGCAACATAATCCTGTAAATGTACAAGAAAAATTCAAAGTAAAGGCTCCAATTCCTATTGGAAAGCACATGATGGATTTAATATCTTGGAAGAGTACCGTCCAGAATATTGTTGAGGGTGTATCATTGAAAGCAACTCTTGCTAACCCAAAATCACAGATTTTAAGCTTGCAGTTTGCATTCGCCAATATGTTCTTCGGCTTTAAATCTCGATGATAAACATTTGCTGGAGCCAAGTAGATAAGAATTAGATACATGTCACATTCTCAACAAATGGAAATAAGAATCATAACAAAGAAAGAGGTATATGTGGACAACGCAATTATATTACCAGGAAACCAGTCACCAAAACATACCAATACAGGAGTAAAGGGTGGCTAAACGCAAATTGCCAACTTATTTCTGGAATTAAGTAAATCTCCAATAAAAGCAACAAACAGTATAGTACCTGTGTGAATATACTTTAACGCACGAAGTAGCTGATAAAGAAAAAATTGATAGTGCTCTCGTGTCAAGTCATCATTAGCTTTGATGACTTGATGAAGATCTGACTCCATGAGCTCGAAAACAACATAGATATCCTTAAAATCCCTTCTTGAAGGTGGTAGCATGATGTGCTTAATTTCCACAATATCAGGATGTCTTAGGAGCCTAAGCAGCTTTATCTCACGCAGTATACGAGCAGCATCGGATATATGTTCAAAAATATCATGTATTTTCTTTATTGCCACTTTCTCACCTGTGTGAGTGTCAATTGCAGAGCAAACAACACCATAACTGCCCTTCCCGATAACTTCCTGAATTTTGTACCTATTGGCATCACCATATTCTGAGAAGAAGTCCATTTCAGTTGAATTCTGTGACATTGGAACCCAAGTTAGTTGAGAATAATAACACATTACACAAGGTCAATAAATATTTCTATGAATTTCAACTAACTTTAAGACACTAATGATCCGTGAAAAATTAATCGTATGTTTGATATCTTCTTTTACTATATTCAACAGTGCAAAACTCAATGCCAGGGAGTCTTAAATCGAATAGAACTGTGTGCATATCCAAATCATATGCAAATATATTCCAGCATGTAACACTTCAGATGAATAAATCAGACATATTATTACTTAAATAAAATTGAATTAAATGGTTCCCATATTGTATTGATCATGAACGTGGAAGTTTCTTATTCAAATGCCAAATGAAATCAAATAAACAAAGAACAATCCAATCAAAAGTGATTTTATATGAAGATTGTGTTTGTCCCTCACACCACAATTTTCACTTTATTTTCCAGTGGTTTCATGAGATCAGAACCCTTGTTTTATTCTTTTGAAAGGATTATAGCAGTGGGCTACCATATTTGGAATTCATCAAAAGCATGGAAAGGAGGAGAAGAAATGGAATATTATGCAAATAACTTGAAAATATAAATACATTACACTGAAGTTATATGGCTTCCAAAATAATCAGATGAAATGCAATTGGATGTAATTACTAAACCAACTTCTTACAAGTTCACACTTCCTAATCCAGAATCAATTAGAACAGCTATCTCAACAAAAACAACATCAATCTAGCGCCATCAAAATCTCCGAAATATTGTATTTGCACCCTCGAAATAGACAATTCATGAATTTCCACTTGTACAAAATCAGAATAGAAGTAAATCCAAGTCGAAAACATTTTAACAGAAGATGAAGAGGGGCAGAAAAATCCAGAAAGCTTAATAGGAAGAAAAAAAAAGCTATCTGTTGATGAAAAAATCTACTAAAAAAGAGAGAATCAAATCCACTTGAAGAAAGATACATAGAATAAGAATACATAAAAATGGAATCTAATGAAATCGCATGAGAGTATAAGCATTTAAGTTAGTGCATAACATTCACACACCCACAAAAAAAAAATCTCTAGAGAGAATTTTACATTTAATGATACCGTTATCCATAACAACTCCAACACAATTCATTTATTTTTTGTGTTGATTTTTTTTTGTAGATAATCAAACAATTTGGTGCATGGTTTAGCTGCCAAATAGACTAATTGAATCTGCAAAAAAAACCACCTCTTAATTATTCATAAATTTCTTCATATAATTCAAGAACGATGTTTTCCTTTCCTTATTCATCCATATCTTACAAAAAAAAAAAACTCTTTGAACATGAAAATAAAAACCACACAGCACAGAAAACAGTCAATTCTGAATCAAATTGTTAAAACCATCCAAAATATATTAAACAATCTTAATTTCACCTTTTTTCTATGGTCTTGCTGCTGCATATTTTTTGTTCTCCAACTCCAAAACTTCGACTAAAAAAATATTTCCGGCCTCTAAAATCTGAAACTTGTTTGAATTATATATAAAACTGGTTGCAAATCCTGATCAATCAAAGTTGATCAACCGCATTTGCCCCATCGACCTCTGCTCCTTATTACAAGACCAGAATCCCACCTTATTCTCCTCCTCGAATCCTTAACCGAACATACATTCAAGACCAATCCCTTCATGCACTCCTCCAATTTTCTTCCTCTACCAATTCCAAGCTCCAAAGTTCCTCCCTCCAATATAAAAACAATCACTATCATAAATCAACAGCCACCGTCTCTTTTTGACAACTTATTGACAACAACGATGAGAATACTTCTTGCATTTCTTCTTCCATCAATCTCTCCTCTAACTAACCCCTACACATAATAATAATAATAATAATAATAATAATAATAATAATCTGTTGAGTTAACAAAACGAAACTGCTTTCGGCTTTGCGTGTAGATCCGTATTTTGGATTTTGTAAAAAGAATATAAATTATAGTGTGTCTGTGAGGGTTTTTGAGTGTGGAGAAATGCAAGATCTATCACCGACACGAAGCTGGGAGGGAAAAAAAATGTAAAGAAAGAGAGGTGGTGAGAAAAATGGAAAAGGGAGAGGGGGAGGTTTTATGGCATGTATCTAGGGGATAGAGCGGGGGTATTTTGGGCTTTTACGCCTTGCTTCCTACCTATCCTTTAATACATTATTTTTCTAATTATTAGTACTGTAATTGATAACCGGATATTTAATGCCGTTTGAATATACGGACTGCGATTTAGATACGGAAATGGCAGTGGGGTGTAATTATATTGGGTTGTTCAGGGGTAGAGATGGCATGGAGTTATTTCTTCTGGCAGGTGGAGTGGGAATTGAGGAAGAGAGGTTAGGTGCATGTGTCTGTATGATTTGAAGGACACGTTTCCTGACACGTGTCGAAATCATGGAGTGCTGCTGAGTGAAGAATCGGTGGTTCTTCAGCCTACTTGTGAGGCGTGTAAAATGTGAATAAACATAGATGATATTTAGGGTGGAGAGCTATTGTGGTAGTTTTTTAAAGTGTTTTTTATATTAAAATATATTAAAATAATATTTTTTTATTTTTAAAAAATCATTTTTGACATCAATATATCAAAATGATCTAAAAACATCAAAGCATATTCATTTTAAATGGAAAAAAAAAAAAGCCAAATAGCTTCTTAAAATCTAGGCATGTGATGGTGATGATATAATTGGAACATTGGGGGGGGGGGGGGGGGCGTTGGTGTTTTTTTAAGGTTTCTTAAGCACGATTGAAAACACGTATGAAATTACATTATCTAAAAAATATATTTTATGTTTTTTAATTGTATTAATGTGCTGATATAAAATATTATTTTTATTTATTTCCAAATAAAAAATATTTTAAAAAAAAAACAATCACCACAGCACTTCCAAACACCCTCCATATAAAAATGTACTTCTCACATGAAACACAAATGTTTTATGAAAACCAAACATAAGAGATAGTTTACTAGAGCTTAAAGTTGTAGTTAGTGTTTGATGACTTCAGTTTTTAATATGATTTTATTTTTTCTTTCATTATTAATACTGAATTTAAGTATAGTATTTAAATTTATTTTAATTGATGAAGAAGTTGAATTTATATATTTGGTATATGACTTCTACTTATTTTGTTTTCTATATTACTCCGGCCTCCTTCATCGTATCCTCAACATCTTATTCACTCATAAGATCTTTCAATTTCAAGGATATTTTTAATAATATATTATTTATTTCCGTCATGCTTCAACCACTATAAATCTCTTGTTTTTATCTTTTATATTCATCCATTATCATCATAGCAAATTATACACAAAATCATAATACTTGTTTCTAATATTTTATTTTCTTAAGACCTAGTAAGCCACAAAAATAAAGTCAAACAATATGAACTAAAGAGACAAGAAAAATAAGCATAGTGTTTAGTGGCAATGTAGTTGGATTTTAATAATGAGGTATGACTGATGATTCTAATGAAGAAACATAGTTAATGAAGAACAATTTATTGATTCAATCACAATATTAAGATTACATCTTTGTACACTAATCATGTTTATTTATTGTCCATAACTGTGCATACATATATATGGAAAACAAATAATAAATTATCAATTCCAATATTTGACAACTTATTCTATGAGATTCTTTTTTTTTATCACTCTCTTAAACTGTAGAGTATGTCAGTGACAACCAACATGCTGAGTAGTATTTTAAATTGTGCCAAACTAAATGGCTTGGTGAATAGATCAACTAGTTGATATGAAGTTATGTGCATAAAAATTTAATCATAGGACAATGTAACTAGTTATACATTATACATTCTTAAGTATATCAATATGTCTTTCAAGAAAGTAATCTTGTGATAAGTAGTACTCATAAACACACATTATACCTTTATGTTTAGATGAGTTTGATCAAGTAAAGTGTAGTAATTAATTAGTGATTTTCATATTTTTACACTGATTCTTAATTGGCATCACAAAATTCTAGTAACCCCATTGAACCTATAAAAAGTAAAAAAATCCCTTGTCCAAGTATTTGATTAATATACCTAAAGATCTTATCTGTAAGTTTAAAATATGGTATTTAGGTTTGTCCATGAATTTACCTAACACATGAGTAACATAAACCAAATCAAGTCTTGTTATGGTGACATAAATTAATCGATCCACAAGTCACTAGTATAGAGATGAATTAGTTGATGGCTCCATGTGTGTTTGTGTGTGTGATAAGTTATGCTCGATAGGGAGTAATTAAGGTTTTTCACTCATAAAACTTGTATCTTTTAAAATTTCTAGTGCATATCTTCCTTAACATAATATGATTTCTTGTTTTGATCACGAGACCTTTATCACCAAAAAGTATTAGAGTTGATCCATATCTTTTAATTCAAAATGTTTTCAAAAAGATTGTTTAGTGTTTATAATACTTTCTACCAATATTAATCATTAATACAAACTAATAATGTATAAAGCTATCTAAACGATTTCAAATAAATAATGAGTAGTCAACACATGATTTTGGTGAAACCTCTCAAATTTAAAGCTACTTGACAACTTAATAAACCATTGTCGTTAAACATGTTTATACCATAAATAAATTGGCTCTAATGTCATCCTTAAAGTTCAACAATACTAAATACAACACTAACAATGATTAATTTGGACACTAAAGCAAGTGTTTCTTGATAATAAACACCTATAATTTAATTAGAAGCTTTTTGTAACTTGAACTGACTATTGTACGTCTCAATAATATCATCGAGGTGAAATATGATTTTATAGATTCATTTATAATCGATAGATTTTTTATAAAGTGATAAAGATACAAAACTCTAGATGCATGTTGGCTTGAAGTGCTTGGATTCTACTATGCATGGTTTAAAGCTCTTAAATACTAGTTAGTTATTTAAAAAGAATAAGTTATATTGTAAAGGCTTTTAAGTATAGGGAAACAATCATAATATAAAAACAAGAGAGAGCAGACAAAATTTGATGTCATGACTATGATCATAGAAATCGACTAAACATTCTTAATTGGAAACACTACATTGATTACAAGAAATGTGGTTGATGAAAAATACTTTCTTGATTGATTCCTAATGCTAATATTCCATCTCTATATATAAATTATGGTTCTTTATTCTGTATAATCATGGAGAGACATATAAAAGGAAAGGAGACAACAAATTAGATTATTTGGCAACCTAATATGTGGAATTGCTTTTTATACCATATTCCAAGAGATTCTTTATTTTAATAATTCCAAATAAAAGAATTTATTAAATATTGAATTTATGAGGTGTAAAACTTGTATTATTGCTTAGAACTTCTTTTATTGCTATATGAATTAGATCATCAATCAAATTAATATATAGATTAAACATTATTTAGTGCATTCAATTTAATAGATTATTGCCGGGAGCTTGAGAAGGTTAACCATAAACACCCAAGCATTGAACCAAAATTGCACCTACGTTTCTTCCCACTAAAAAGGAAAAAAAAAACAAAGGAACTCTTAGGCAAAATAGATTATCTATGTTTAAATCATAGATTTGGGTACACATTACAACTGCTTTCAACCACATGATCCCAGCATCTTCTTCTTCTATAAATGTCAGAATAGTTTAAATGATGTTGTTGTTGTTGTTGTTGTTGTTGTTGTTGTAATTGGGGCTAAAGTTTAGATGCCTTCAAACGAAGCTACAAAATATGAATATGTTAGAAGGAGTATGTGTTTATTTTTGCAATTCAATTTGTTTTTTAAATTGGTATTTTTTATTTCTTTTTTTATATATAATCTTAATGATATGTTGATATTAAAAAAACATCAGCAAGTATTATTTTTATATATTTTAATTAAAAAGTAGTCTTACAAAACTACCCTATATTACATTACAAAAACACATAATAAAACAAAACATGAGACTTCATATTGAAGAAGTCTTCGTTCTCTTCTTCTTTTGTTTTTAATCGCTGCATGTGTTTTTGTTTTATTATTTCAACTCACTTCGGAACAACCACATAAATCTAAAATAAGCATAAATAATTTCATCAACCAAATCCTTAAATGAAAGTATCCCCGCGAATTTATTTCTCACAGGCTTCTGTTCCAAATTTGTTAGTAAAATTCCAGTTATTTCAATTTCCTAGCTAGCAACCCTAGCATTAAATTTTGAAAAGACAAATTTACAGAAATCACCCCATCACATGAACAAGAGAAACTTTGAAGTCATTGGTTTAATGTTGAAACCCAGCCCCACACAAAATACTTCCCTGTTATTTGGACGTTTTACCCGACTTGAATTGACTTCGTTGAAAATGTAGGTGGTAGTGACTGTTTACAAAATGAAAAGTTAGGGTTTCGAGGGGATAAAAAATACTCAGACAAGGGAAGAACCTGAGATTTTTGGATCAAAGGCTGCTACTATTTGTTTTTTAATTCTCCAAATTTGCAATGGATTTGGAAAAGGTATTATATTTTAGCAAATATTTAATTTTATTAGTAATATTACATCAAATTCTAGTTCATATATATTACAATTAACTTGATCAAAAAAAGAAAAAAAAAGAAAAGAAAGAGGCTGTAGCTAATATATTTTATGCTGTCTCAGCTTGTTGGTTCCTCTCTGTAACCACATGGCAGGTTGCTTTCTTCCAAATGCCAGGCATATACCAGCAGCAACTAGAGAGCATATAAAGTAATCTATTTTCAGGACAATATTACAACGGATAAAAAAAAAGACCTGTTGCTCCTGGCGTGCATGCAAAGACGCCTGAAACTTGCCCATAAAAAAAAGAAGAAGAAGAAGATCCCCTATCACAATCATTCACTACCAATTTATTTTTTTAAAATAAATAAAAAGGAAAGCCCGACGATTATTCAACCATTTAAACTAGCTGTTGTGGGAATCCATCTCATGATTCCTCGGGCTTAATTACTGTTGCTGTCTATCCCTAACTCGTTTATCATACATTTAAAGCTCTGAAATTTCAACTCCATCCTGTAAAGAAACCTCGCTCGCATGTTCAAGATCTGTAATGAATTAATGATACTGCAACATAAACAGGTCACAGACAGTGTGAATATAATTGAATCTACAAATTAAGAAGACGGAACTTCTTTGCTAGATCAATCGTGATTATCTGTCTGGTCGTTAGGAAAATAAAATCCATTTAAAGGTAAACAAGACTTTGAATCTGAAAAAAAAAAAAAAAAACTTTCAATAATGAGATCCCAGTCCACGGAGGAAAGGGGTATTTAAATTCAGACCACACCTTTCGGATCCACTTTTAAAGGTAGACGTGATTCTATGTTGATTACTTTAATTAGTGTGATGATGATTGACCAGCGCAAGTTTACCTGAAACTCAAAGGCGTTGATCCAGCTTCGTGAGCCGGTTTGGTTGGGCCTGTTCATGCTGTATATGATGATAAAATATATTCATTGTTGATAATTAAACTGACTTTTAACGAGGAATTGCAATTAAAAAAACAGAGAATGAGCTTTTAATTTTAAATACGGCTATTTATTCATAGTTGTGTATCACAAATGCTTTTAAAATAAAATTTTGAATTCTTTATAGCCAAGTGAATTATCCTTATTAAAAGAGAGAGTCAGGTGATCATTTTCATTAGAACATGTGTCTTTTAGGAAACATAACGATGATATGTATTTGATATAGTAATTGAGTAGATTTTTGCATAACTAAGAGCTTATTTGGCTGGCGTTTTAAATGCTGGTTTGCTTTTTTTTTAAAAATGAATATGATTTGATATTTTTAGATCATTTTAATGTGTTGATGTCAAAAATAATTTTAAAAAAATAAAAAATATCATTTTGATATATTTCGGCACGAAAAGCACTTTGAAAAGCTACAACAACAATTCTTTCCAACACTCTCTAATACGACATGAAAGATCATCCATCCAATAGTTAGGGTTATAACTTAGCATTATTTATTATTGTTTTGGTATATTAATATTATTATAATATATCTTTAAATAAAAAGCAATTACAAAACTCGTTACAATTCTTAAGGAATTTTAAAATATTTTTTTTTTTATTTTAAGATAATTTTAATGTTTTTAAATTATTTTAATATAAAAAAAATAATTTTAAAAATCGTCAACTGTACGGTAAGTAAACATAGCCTTAATAAAGGATTTTCTACGCTCGTAACTTCTTTTTGGAATCCCAACATTAACGTTGTTTTATAGTTGCTCGTAATTCCTCGAAGATCCATCTTTAACGTCACAGTCTGCTCACCGGCCTTGAAATGAGCATAATTTATTGGAGGCTCGTCAAGTCATATCAACCAAAAGACTTGTAATTAATCCATGAAAAGACTTGACAACTCCATGCAAGGCAACTTAGCTTAAGTAAAGCCAAACACATCTCTATCCAAGTCAAGCCAGACCACGCCACGTCACTCTACATCTCTTTTATTCCACCAAAAATCGAAAATCATCTTATCCATCCACATTTGCCCCACCAATGTTACATTTAATTTCTCCCTCAACGATAAGGTTATTTTTCTAAGCTAGCTTTAAACATTTTATAGAAACACTTCTCCAATTAGTTTTGATATAAAAAATGAGTAGATATAATTATCGGATATGCATGTGGAACGATGCCGTACGGGGAGAGGAGACGGAGAATATGCCGTTGCTCTCAACCCACGTGGCCACTTGAATGCTACTCGATGCGGGGCCCATTGTATAGAAGACCCCATCTCCGCTTGTTGCATCTCGCTGTCTGTCATCACAAGCCACTCGCTGTCTCACTATTCCAGAAGGTGATGTTGGCACTCCCCAGTAGCTCAACCACGCTCCTATTTTCCCCTTATTACATTACATTACATTACATTACACAATAGCTAAAAGAGCTCGGACTATTACTGTGTATTGTGAGTGATATAACTGTAGACTGGACATTTGTAAATTGTGCATCGCACGGATGAGATTTTTCTTCTGCCTAAATATTAACCGTGAAGCACCCTGTTTTTTTTCTTTGTTATTTTCAATTTTTTTTCTTTCTGAAATACGTTTTTTTTTGTTTACGTAATTTAATTAAAATTACTTTTTCTTTTTATTATTATTCTTATTAATTACGTTTTTTTTTTTTGGGAAAGCAACTGTTGTGACAGTTGCTTTCCCTTTTTCTTTTTATTATTATTCTTATTAATCTTATTTTTTTAAACTACCATTTTTTTTTCTTCTACAATACTGATTTTGAAAATGTCTGTCTATAAAAGTTGCTTTCCCTTTTTTTTATTTTTTTTATTCTTATTATTTTTTCAAACTAGGGTATCAATGATAGTTTACGCGTGCATTGATAATTTTAGATTTTCAAACTTTTATTTTGCTATTGTTATAATAGGGGGTGTTGAGCTATTTTATTATATTAAATTTCGCATAAATAAAAATTATATTTTTATTTGCATCCAGCAAATCCTATAAAAATTGTTTACTCAGCCCGCAACGTAGAACATATATTTTTTGAAATTTTCAAATGAAATGATTTTTTCAGCTAATAATTTTTTGTTTTGTTTTATCATCTATTATATTTTTTTATGTGCTCTTTCTTTTATTTTTTTTATTGGTTTTATTGTTATTATTTTCAAGTTAGATGAATTTTTCCCCCTGATAATTATGTTTTTTTTTTAAAAGTTAGTATGATTTTTTTTCCTTTTATTTATTTCTGTTCTTTATTCATCATTAACATAATAATAATAATAATAATAATAATAATAATAATATATTCTTTTTCTTACTTACTCTTTTGTTAATATTTTTGAGTGTTTTTTCTTTCGGGATAATTTTATAATTTTGATTGTTTTTGCAATAATAACAATAGTCATTTTGTATTTAATATTACTGGGGATAAAAGATAATTCAAGAACAAAAAATAAACAAATTTACCTAGGTTATCTACAATTAAAAAATGATACAAGTCATTTTTGTCTCGATTACACTGTTCCTTTGAAACGGCAAACAAGTCATTATTATATGTTCTAATATTTATTGCATATTATCGCCTAAAAATATATAAACAGAAAAAAAAAATGACCTCGGCTTTTTTGCAGAAAAAAAATAATATTACTGGGGATAAAAGACAATTCAAGAACAAAAAATAGACAAATTTACCTAGGTTATCTACAATTAAAAAACGATACAAGTCACTTTTGTCTCGATTACACTGTTCTTTTGAAACGGCAAACAAGTCATTATTATATGTTTTAATATTTATTGCATATTATCAACTAAAAATATATAAAGAGAAAAAAAAATGACCTCGGTTTTTTTGTAGGAAAAAAATTTATATCATCATTCTTAAATATATTTAATATAATAATATGATGAATAAATCTTATAAAATAAAATAAAAATTTGCTGTGAATTTTAATTTTGTGCTCTTTTGTTCAAGTTTATTTCTTAAAAAAAAAACAAATTGGATTTTTAATATTTAAGATCTAATATTACCCGGGAAAAAATACAACTCAAAAAAACAAAATGTAAACAAATTTGCCTACATTATCTACAATTAAAAAATATACAAGGCACTTTCCGTTTCGACTACACTGTTCTTTTTAGACGGCAAATAAATAATTATAGCACGCAAAAAAATTCTATTTCTTTTTTTTTTAAATTTTGCAATATTTGTATTTATAATGTGTCATATCTAATATTACTGGGGAAAACAGGCAACTCATATTTTTTTTTTCAAATTTATCTAGGTTATCTATAATTAAAAAACTATAAAAATCACTTCCCATTTCGATCACACTATATAGTATGTGAGACTAAGTATATGTGTTTAATATTTATTTAATATTATTGCCTAAAAATATATAAAGAGAAAAAAAATGACCTACGATTTCTTGCAAAAAAAAATTAATATCGGTATTCTTAAATATAATAATATGATGAATAAATCTTATAAAAAAAACTTTGGCTTTGAATTTAAATTTATATTTTAGACTCTTTTTTTCCTTTTAAGAAATGGTGACCTTTTTTTCACATGTATTTTTTATTTTTTGTTGTCCAAGTCAGTTGTTCTTTTTTAACCGGGTTTCTTTTTTTTTGTTTTTTTTAACCAGAGTATCCGTGACAACAAATTTCTAATGAATCATTTCATCTTCTCAGCAAATTTTCTAACAAATTTTATCAAAAGTTTTTTAGCAATAGCAATATTCAATCACATTTTGGTTGAAAAAAATAATTTTTAACGAATTTTATCAATTACAATTATACTAATTAAATATTAAAATTACAAAATACAACATTTATAAAATCAATTAATTTGCTACATAGATAAAAAAACCCAGCGAAGCGGGTAAATCACCTCGTTATTGTCTAGATGACAAATTCGTCCCTCAATTTTTTGTAGCCTGGTGCTCTTTTCTGTTGAGAAATCTAGAAATCTGTTTGGTATAACCCTGGAAGATGGAATGATTCTGAAAGTATCTACGTGGAGGACATGGATAGGAGTATTGAGAGCTCAGGCAGGCTCTCTATAAAATTCGGTTCCTTGTAAATAATTATTTTGATTTAAGAAAGGGTGAGAAAGTCGGGTGATGAATTGCAATTTTAATTTGGTGTTTGCTAAAGATTTTACAGATTAGTTCGTGAATATTATTCAGGAAAGGTCCAGGTGATGGGCATGTGTAATGGCTAGTGGATGTAAGAACTGGACTTTATTGCTGGAGGTGGTCTTGCAGGTGTTGGGCACAGGCTGGGAAAGAGGGAAATGAGATATTTGATACTGTGTTTTAAAAATATTTTTTAAAAAAAATAATTTTTTTATTTTTTATTTTTAATTTAAATTGAAAAAAATTTATTGTGTTTAGTTCATTTTCATATGCTGATATTAAAAATAATTTTTAAATGTATTTTAAAAAAAAATCAAAATCAAACCACCAAATTCCCAAACATCTACCAAATATTTTCGCCGGTCCAAACAAAAGCACGGTTATAAGATTCATTTCGGGCTTGACCCAGTCCAAAAGCCCAGTTCCGATTTGGATGGGCAGTCCTGGGTTAACCCACGTGGTAAACATTTTAACCCGTGACGAGCGTTTTCTCGACCTCTACATGTCTCACTGTTTCTTTCTCTCTAAATACATGACCCATAAAGATCAAATATATTGATCTAATTATCGCCAATTACTTATTTATTTATTTATACAAATGATTCTCTTTTTATTAATAATACATGCATAGTTCTTTTGTTTAGATAAGTTCTGGGCCTTTGACTCGCGAATTTAGCTCACATCAACTCACTAAAACCACGAACATTCTTCTATTTCTGGATCTGAATGTAATATTGTATAGCGAGATGTTTGAAAATGTGTTTTGAAAAAAAAAAAGGTATTTTTATATCATTTAGATATGCTGATATTAAAAATAGTTTTAATATATTTTTAGACGAAAAACATTTTTAAAAGCAACTTATTGTGTCACAACCTGATGTAGCTTCGTGATGTTATTCTACTCATTCCAATACTGCTGGTGTCTTGGTGGAGGTTTTCATTGTGTCACACTCCTATCATACCTATTTCGGCTTTCCGGGATCAGATCTAATTCTTGGTTGTGAGTTACGTAATCACAAGGTTCGCATCATGTTTTTAATATTCTCCTCTCTTTTTTATTAGATGACGCTGACACGAAAACAAGGAGATCTGATACCACCTGTTGTGAACCTCGTGATCACGCAACCCACAACCAAGAATGAGATCTGATTTTGAAAAGCCAAAATAGGTCTGATAGGAGTGTGATACAATGAAAACCTGCCCCGAGACACCAACACTATTGGAATGAGTAGAATGACGTCACGAAGCCAGTTAATCTTCGATAAGTCGGATTCAGTTTGTTCAAGAATTAAAGAATACAAGAATCACTCTCACACATAAACTGAAAAGTTCAGAATTAAAATTCATCAATGGCTGCTGAAATTTAGGTTACATGAGTTTAAATAGTTCTTGAAAAAACAACCCTAATGGACCTCTTATGTGGACTTAAAAGAGGTCCACTCAAAACTGACCCAAAATCCTAAATTCAAAAGCCCATGAATTAATCCAAGCAAGTTTTGGATCCTAACTAAAAACAAAGTCTTAATTAAACTCAAACAAGTATTGGACTATAACTAACAAAATTAAATAAAATCCATAAGACTTTTTTATAGCCTTCCATCCAACCTATTATTCCCATGTTTTCAAGTTGCAGTAGAATTCTTTTTACATCTTTATTGTTCTCATTTCATGATCCAAATAAAATTATATTGGACTTCTTGTACACATGGATATGATATATTGTATCGGGCCGGTTCACATCACAACCTTAATCAAACTCCTCAAAAGACGCTAAATTCCGTTTGCCATGAAAATAAAATAAAATAAAGAGTTTTGTTTTTGAAATGCTTTCGGAAAGGCAACAGGATGGGCCCGGAATCAAAGCCTAAGGGGAAGCAAAAGCGGTTGTGGACTTGTTTGATGGAGTTTTATTCCCAAGGAAGATACCCAACAAGCCTAGCAATCCAGGGTTATTCGAATCAGTTCTTCGAGTCGTTTTACTAAAGATTTCGGATCGTGCTCTCGATGAAAGAGTCGATTGGATATCCGAATCCATACTTTCATACTGGACACGCACTTAGTATGTTTATTGGATATTTGATTCTGAGCATTCCCTGCCGGTTCCATGTTTGGTGTGCAATCCAAGCAGATGATTTCATGGCTTCAATTGGTCGAAGATTGCTTTTTTACTCCAAATTATTTTAAAATATCTTATCTTATTTTATTTTTAATACCAACATATTAAAATCATAAAAATCATTAAAATTAATGGGGGGTTTTAAATAAAATTGTATTAAAAAGAATGTTTTTAACTTTTGACACCAATGTATATTTAAAAAAGAAACATCACAGAAACATTAATTTAATAATATTTTGGACAAAACATTATTAAAAAAAACAAACCTCAGTAGAAACACGCCCTCGTAAAGAAGATGTTAATCCTCTTATTTTCCAATCAAGTCTCCCAAACCGTACTGCCACGAAAGATGTTTTATTCGAATCGAACGGCCGAGATAGATTCTCTGTTTCTCGTTTTTCCACGAGTGGGTCGAAAAAGCAGAACTCCTTCGTGGGATCCACGTGGCATGGGACCCGATATAAATAATATCAGACGTGGCGTTATATAACTGGTCTCATTTATTCCCCGAAGGCATCTAACAAGGAGCGGATGAATCCATACACTTTCGCTGACGCAAACATCACGTCACTAACCCCACTACTTCAAAGCGAAAACACTAAACGTGTAACAATCAAGTACACTCAATCCTACACAGCTCCCTTTAATCAACCACTTCTTAGTATTTACGCCAATCAAATCACGCCACATCTTTGACAAGGACACTCAATACCGTCACTCTCCATGGCAAATTCGTAATTCATATAATCTCAGATGTCAATATACTTAAAGAAAAAACTATCTAAAAAGAACCTATATTTTTTACCCTTGGATTTTTATAATTATCTTAAAAAAAAGGGATGAGTAATGGATTTGTGTCAACGGACGCCAAATAAAACTCAAATGCAGCGGAATTGAGTTTTTGCCTATTTCGAGTAATTATCAAAAACAAAAAATTAATTTCTCGTCGTCTTTCTTCAATCATAATAATAATAATAATAATAATTTATTATTTATTATTTCCTATTATTGTAATTATAATTATTTCCCTGAAGAAGTTGTACTTACACTCACCACTCCTTTCCTTCCTCCCTTGCTTGCCTCCCATCATTTTCATCTCTGTTTCCCTCTCTAGAAAAAATCTCTATCTCAATAATTATTATATTTGCTTATTTTTTCATTCTAATTTCCCGGCGGGAGAGAAGGCAGAGGTGGGAGAAGAGTAAAAGAAAGATACAACTATACTTCTACGAAACTCTCTCTCTCTCGTGATTATATATATACATATATATATATATATATTTATTATTGTACTAGTTAAGTTAAAGAAGAAGAAGTAATTTGATCTTCAATACAAAAAAGCTTAATTCGTTAGCTTCTTTGTTTGGAGTCTGTCTTCAATGCTCTCTTTATAACTGCTCTCTCCCTCTCCTTCTCCCTCTCGAATTAAGGTACTCTTTCTTCTTCTTTTTTAATCACAAGGTAATCCGTAGTTTGATCGTTTAAAGTTTGATCCTTGAATGGTTTATTTTCTTTCTGGTTAGGGGGTTAATGATGCTGTTTGGAGGGTTTTTTTTCTGGGGCATGCTAAATTTGAGTCTATTATAATTATAATTGTTTTTCGTTTTGGCTAATTTTTTGTGTTTGGGGTTTAGGGTTGACTTGAAATTGAGTGAAACTGTGAAGTGAACTTTATGAGCTGCTGCTGACCTGAGATATATTTTATTTTGTTTGGTCGAGTGATTTGAATCAAATAAAATCTAGCGCTTTTTGGTGTCGCTGGACTTGTTTTTTTCCAGAGTGTTGACTGGGTGCCTACTGCTGGTGTTTTTGCGTGCTATTTTTTTTTGTCCATACCCCTGTTTTTAGCCTCTATAAGATTTAACATGTGATTTGCAGAATTAGAACATTGAATTTCTTTAATTGATAATTGGGAGTAATGTATCTGGATTAGGTTTTTTTTTTGTCCGCTGAAAATATAGGAAATTGTTTGTTCAGCCCATTTAAAGTTTTCTGATCAGTACTTAATTGATCTTACCTTATTTCGTTCCATGATAAATTTATGTTCATGTCCACCTTTTCAATGGTTGAGAATCTGTTCTTTTCCAATTGAAGTGTTAGTGAGAAGAGAATAAAAATGGAGCAAAATTCAAAGGACATGGTATCCGGTAAGTCTCCTGATGCATTCCTTTTCTTTTGACTCCCTCATATCTTGAAACCTAACACACAGCCTAATTTTTGTTAATGTAGATGTATGTGTTAAATTGATAATGTCTTTATTGGAATTCTGTCTGTTTATAGGTCCATCGAAAATTCCAGCTGGCAATAGCAGTAAGAAAATGGTCACTGGTGCATGGGGCATCCCACTTAGAATTGATGCATTTCAGTCGTCTAGTGATGCAAGCTTGTTTTCTAGCTCATTGCCTGTCCTTTCACATGAAAAGTGTATGCCTAAGCTCTTCTTCCAAGGTGTTATGGATTTTTTCTCATAACATATTTTTTATTTTGAAACTTTTTTTTTTCCATGCAGTGAACTTTAACTATTCAGAGCATTATGGCCAATCTATTGATGATAGCCCACCTAACTTGAATAATCTCGACCTAGAAATTGAGGTTCCTGATCTATTTGAAGACATCGAACCAAGTGCAATTGGAAATTTGCTTCCTGATGATGACGAGCTTCTTGCTGGCATAATGGATGATTTCGACCTTAGTGGGTTGCCTAGTCAACTGGAGGATTTGGAAGAAATTGATCTCTTTGGTCCTGGAGGGGGTATGGAGTTGGATTTTGAATCCCAAGAAAGCCTTCGAATTGGTATGTCCAAGCTAAACATGACTGATGGGATTCCTGCAAATGGGGTTGGTCTTTATGCTCTTCCCAATGGTGTGGGAACAGTGGCTGGGGAACATCCCTACGGGGAGCATCCTTCAAGAACATTATTTGTTCGGAATATCAATAGTAACGTGGAGGACTCTGAATTGAAAGCTCTCTTTGAGGTCTGTTCACAATTGCTAGAATGCCAGATGTTTCTCATCTAAAAATGATCGTTCCCTGTTTCTTTACTTTTTATTGCCTGATAAAAGAATAATCATGTTGATCATGCTAAATCCTTGCTGAAAATTTGTCCATATTTGGATCACTACATACTTGATTGGTTCATGCATTGTGAATATGGTTATTTGTCATAGATGACCTGTTCCCAAAACACTGTCAAAGTTATCAAAGCCTTTTAGATGATAGAACTATTACTTTGCAGTACTAATGTGATAAAGTTTTATAATGATCTCTAATGACTTCTTTTTTTGGATTCATCTGATTAAACTAAATTCTTGACCTCTTTATTGTATTTTTTTATACTTTGATATCTGGATGCATATAGTGTTGCTTTTTGTTAATTGCTAAGTAGATATGATATTTGTTGTTTCACATCGTGCTGATGATAAAATCAATTTAGTTAAAATATGCTTCAATTACGCGTGGGGGTAGCCTGAAGCTTAATTATATAGATATGAAGTTTTTCTCAGTAGCTAGTGCTTACTCTCTCAAACCTTTTCAATTCTTGTAGCAATATGGGGATATCAGAACATTATACACTGCTTGCAAGCATAGAGGCTTTGTGATGATATCTTACTATGATATTCGAGATGCTCGGACTGCAATGCGTGCACTACAAAATAAGCCCTTAAGGCGGAGAAAACTGGACATTCATTTTTCAATTCCCAAGGTTTAAATAGATAGTTTATTTAAATTTGTTATTTCTGACACATATAATCCCTTCAACATCTTTATCAAACATTATTTCCTGCCACACATCAGGATAACCCTTCAGAAAAAGATATAAATCAAGGAACTCTCGTGGTCTTCAATTTGGATGCATCTGTATCAAATGATGACCTTCGCCTAATATTTGGGGTTTATGGAGAGGTCAAAGAGGTATGTGGTGGGGGCTTCTATTTGATTATTTATTATTTGTTGTCTGGAGTGATTTTTGTACATAAGCATCTGAATCTTTCATTAACTTTATGGCTGTTATCTCACTGCATTGAAAATACAGATAAGAGAAACCCCACACAAGAGGCACCATAAATTCATCGAATTTTATGATGTTAGAGCTGCAGAGGCAGCTCTCAGAGCATTAAATAAGAGTGATATTGCTGGGAAACGCATTAAGCTTGAACCAAGCCGCCCTGGTGGAGCACGTAGAAAGTAAGTATTAGTATGATGCCGCTGATGCATAGCAATTCATGCTTCTGCTTTCTTTGTTGAATTGATTCTTGGTTGTCTTCAAATTTTTTCTACAAATGCACTGGGTGAAAAATGTTTGTTCATGTGAGAGAAGTTTTTATTCAATACAAAAAAGTTCCCAAAGCCTCTTATGTTTAGTTAAGCCTATATTAGTTGCTGTGCTAGGAAACCCCTCCACCTCCCTCTTTTAGATAAAGGTTGGTGAAACAATGCCTTTGAAAAAACAAGTCACATATATACTATATCTAAACAGTGTGAGCAGATTGATGTTTTAACAAAATCTTTAATGAGTACTATGTACAGGTGTCTCACGGAAAGTAACATCAGCTGGAAATCTGTTGCACTAAACAAAGTTTAGAAATTATTAGTTGGTTATCAACATTTTGAATGCTATGGATTCTATTTTTCGTGTTATATAAAAGGGAGGATTCCAGTTCCATTTTTCTTGGATGCATGAAAATAGTGAAGATCTACTTGTTTAAGAAAGTGAAATGAACAAAACTATTGTTTATCCAAAGCCTAATCTACATTAATATGAGAATATCAGTAAATTTATAGTAACTTGGAAGCAAATTCAGGGCGCTGATAAAAATGAGACTGTAATGCCAGGATCTTTGGTTTAAGTAACAACCACCACCCTTCTGTATCGGGTTCATATCTGCAGGGTGGCTGTCACTGCTTGCTTTGATATTTTTTGTTATTTATTCGCACTACATGATTGGAGCTTCAAAGTATAAACTATATATATTTCTTGAGTCTCCTTTATAGCATGATTTATGTTATATTCATTGACCATCCTGAAGTTAAGAGTCTTTTATATATAGTATAATGCAGCAAATAAGTCAAGAGCTGGAACAAGATGAAGTTAGAAGTTTCCGACAACAAGTAGGCTCACCTGTGGGGAACTCTCCTCCTGGTAAATGGTTTCTCAAGTTTCTTTATGATTGTATGAGAACTCATTATTTTTTAGCAGCTCCAAGGACCTGTACTGTTGAAATTCTTTTAGATTATGGACTGAACCATTGTTATTGCCATGTCAGGTCCTTGGGCACAATTTGGCAGCCCAGTTGAATGTAATCCATTGCATGGATTTAGCAAGTCCCCAGGGCTTGGAACTTTCAGCCCTGTAAATGGAAATAATTTACCTGGGCTGGCTTCGATTCTCCCCCCTCATGTGTCTAACCCTGCAAAGATTGCCCCAATTGGAAAGGACCATGGAAAGGCTAACAATGCAAACCAGATGCTTGCCAACTCTGGATCAATGCAAGGGGCAAACTATCAGCATCCTTGCTCATTCACTGACCAGAAATTGAGCACGAGCCCTGTCCCCATGTCTACTTTTGGGGAATCAAAACCCAATTCATCTGGTATAGGCACATTGACTGGTCCTCAGTTTCTCTGGGGAAGTCCTGCTTCTTACTCTGAGAGTGTGAGCTCCTCTGCTTGGGCAACAACATCATCTGTTGGGAATGCATTTCCATCACGTGGGCAAGGACAGGGTTTTCCACACATGAGCAGGCATGGATCTCTCCTCGGTTCCCATCACCATCACGTGGGATCTGCTCCGTCTGGTCTTCCTCTTGATAGGCATTTTGGCTTCTTCCCAGAATCACCAGAAACATCTTTCATGAACCAAGTTGCATTGGGGGGTATGGGTTTAAATCACAGCAGTGGAAATTATATGATGAACATGGGTGGCCGTGCAGGCATAGGACTTCCAGGACCACCCCTGACAGAAAATGGTTCACCCAATTACAGGATGATGTCATTACCTAGGCATAATCCCATGTTTTTTGGGGCTGGCTCTTATTCTGGACCAGGGACAATTGGCAATGAGGGATTTGCTGAACGTGTTCGAAGTCGGAGAGTTGAGAATAGTGGGAGCCAGATAGATAGCAAGAAGCAGTATCAGCTTGATTTGGATAAAATCATCAGTGGGGAAGATAATAGGACAACTTTGATGATTAAAAACATCCCTAATAAGTAAGAGGACTGCTGAGTGTTTTGAAAATAACTATGTTTTGTTTTGACTGAGATGGCCACTCAATGATTTCTTATGCTATTGTTTCCCTTCTAGATATACTTCAAAGATGCTGCTGGCTGCTATTGATGAAAATCACCGTGGGACTTACGACTTTCTCTATCTTCCCATTGATTTTAAGGTAATAACATTTCAGAAAACATTCTTTTGGTGTTATACATATAACTTGTTCTAGTTGAATGTGCTGATGGTTGAACTGCTCTGGTTGCAGAATAAATGCAATGTGGGTTATGCCTTCATCAATATGGTGACTCCCGCACACATCATTTCCTTTTATGAGGTTGGTTTTGGTATCTTAATTGATGTCTTAAATAATCAAATTATATGTTCTATAAATTAAAGTTGGTTTATGTTCATTAACAGAAATTTGTTGCTTGTTATTCTATTTGTGAGTGTTTTGATTCTTGAAGTGGAAAAAAAAACGCATCAGATGTTTAAACAAGACTGGCTGATCACAAATTCAAGCAATTAATTGGCTAGACTCTTATGCATAAACGTTGTGCAGGCATTTAATGGGAAAAGGTGGGAGAAGTTTAATAGTGAAAAAGTTGCTTCACTTGCATATGCACGAATTCAGGGCAAGGCTGCACTTGTGACACACTTTCAGAATTCAAGCTTAATGAATGAAGATAAGCGATGCCGTCCAATTCTCTTCCACTCTGAGGGCCAGGAGGCTACTGATCAGGTAACAAGAAGTTGTTAACTTATGCTTGTGATAAGAAAAGTACCGGTGATTATTCTGTCAACGAGTTGGAATGTTCTTCAAAATACTATATTTATACTGTGTATTTAGTGTGTACTTGCTTCAATGAAAGAAATTAATGAGGAAAACGATGAAGACCATTTTGACAATAGCTAGCTAGTTTGTAACATGACCAGATTAAATTCAATTTGGGTCAGAAAAAATTTACTCCATTTTTTCTTCTTTCCTTTTCCATATCCCTTTCCCTTTCCCTTTTGTTTTTTTAATGAATGTTACACCATTCGTTTATTTGCTGACATTGAATTTTATTTTTTGGATTCTGCAGGAACCTTTCCTATCTGGTAACTTAAACATTTGTATCCGTCAGCCAGATGGATCATATTCTGGGGATTCGTTAGACTGCCCAGAGGACAGCCTGGATGAGAAACTGGAGAAGAATTAACAGCTGAAATTGCTCTTGGCCTTGAATGGTGGTCAGGAGTGCTAACCATTGTGTAGGCATTTTGAATGTATAAATTTGGAAGAGAAACTAAAGAGTAGCCTCCACTTTTGCGTCATGGATGCTGCATAGTATCTCCCAATTGGCAAAGGGCATTTTGTTCGTATGCCGAGCAACCAACTGTTATGTGAGGATTAGGCATAACATATTTTGCTGAGAAGTGAAGGCATTTCTCACTGATTTGTACATGGAAAACTCCTATTGGGTTTTCGCTTTGATCCTTTTTCTGTTTCTGTACTTGTTTCTGGAGTCCATTTGCAAATAATGTGAACATTTTCATTGGATAACCTGGGATTAAGGGGTGTTTACAGAAGTTGTATAGAATGGAAGTTGAACAGACCCTGCATCCGGTTCATCCTGTCTTACAATGTTGTTGTAGCTTTAAAGACATGAATCTGTATATGTTTGTACAGTTGTCGACCTCCGTCTCTATCCTAGAATCAGTGATGCTTTTCTTTTCTAAGCTGCAAACTACTTTTAGCCTATCAATCTGTACAATATGGATCGTGTCACAGGGAAAAGGATAGATATGTAATTGCCTCAGGTTCTAATTTATGGATATCAATGATATCGCTGGCCAACTTAATGGTCCATGAGCACGTCCTCTCCTCAGGGTCAAAGCCAAAGATGAATTTAAACTTCAGGTTACCGTTTAATTCAGAGTTATTCGATTAAAAAAAAACAAAAATAGAGATTTCGAGTCCACTCCATGTCAAAGCGTCAACAACTCGAGTTATCAACTGAGCAAGATGTTTCATATCAGTTACGGGTCAAATCAATAAATTGGCACTTGCTTCCTTTACCCTTTTTGTTGGTGGACGAGCTAGGCAATCTAACTAGTTATCAAACACATCCCGAAACTATTAACGACTATCGCGAGCGCCAGCAGAGGTTGCTAAACCACAACTGACTTTATTAGTGTTCGTTAAGCTGCATCTTTCTTGCACTACATTACAGGTCCATTATCATCTCCCTGAGCATGGAATCATTTTCACACGGCAGATGGAGTTTAAAACTGGCCAAGTCAAGCAAATGTAAATATGTGATAGTAAACTCTAGTTCTTGGTAGTTCACAATCAACCACCTATATCAAGTGGGCATAAAGATCATGCCCACGGGCTTTATTCATAATTTATTACTACCAGATTGTCTTCCAGCACCCATAAGGACGACACAGGTATGTATCAATTCCTGCAGTACAACCTCTTGAGTATCTTGGTCATATTTGTAGAGCATCAGCAATGGATCCAGCAAGACTCAAAACTTCAAATGGACGCTTGTTTGTTATGGCTTTCACAGTGTGAGGGCAGGAATCTGTTATCCAAAAATAGGCAAATGCATTCTCCATGCCTCCTAAAAAAAATGGCACTATCATCATATGGCTTTAAGTTAAGAGGTTCAGCTGAAAAATACACAAGAATGGATCAGAATAATTATGACTGGTAACATGCAGGTCTTTACCCTCATTTTTGTGAGCGAAACGCTCCCAAGAGCGCTTAGGAAACACACCGTGGGTGACATATGCACTTACTTTTGCTGCACCATGAGCTGCTAATACTTTCTGGAAGAAAAGAGAGGCAAGAAGATAAAGGGGGTAATTTGTCAGAGTTCCGCTATTGTTGCAGATCTTCAATGTGGATAAATGCAACCAACCAGTGATTCATTGATGCTTGTATTATTTATGTATTGCTTATTAAATATGCATGGCCTCGGTTCCTGAACCTAGAACAGCCAGCGATGGCCTACTGTCCTTTAACAATTCATCTGCATAAGAGGTGATTCCATTTTCTTTTCTTTTTTTTTTTTGCCAGAAGAAAGTTTATTCCAAACTCAATGGTGGCCAAATCTGAAACTGATGGCCATATTCAAACTCTTGGAGATTTAAGAAAAGAGCAAGGTACAAACCGCAACTTATAGAGATGACAAAAGAAACATTAACAGTGATACACAATATATGTGGGTTATGTATGTTAACAAAAGAAGTCAGGTTGAAATAGGTAAAGAGGTGAATTTTTAAATCAGAATGCAGTGGCTGAAAAGGAAAGAAGGAGAAAAAGGAAGTAATAAAAGAATGAGAAAGAAGAGAAAGAGCAGGAAAGGAATTGCAGGCCTTAAATGAGATGAGAAATGATCTTTTTCGACTTGTAATTGGAATATTTGAAAGAGTAAATGGCTAGGAAAATAAGATTTGCTGGAGAACAAATACCTGGCACTCAATAAGTGTTCCTCCAGATTGTACCAAATCATCAACAATGACAACATGGCAACCAGCAGGATTTCCCTCCTTTATCCTAACTATCCTCTCATCACCTTCACGAACCTTCACACATACCACCTGACATTCAACAACATCAATTACCCAGACAACATGTGGATTGGAGCACGATATCATTAAGTCCATTTGAGAGAAAAATCCAAACCAACCATAGGAAAATGATCCAACAGCTTGTGGAATCGCTTCCAAGCTCCATCATCCGGAAATGCAACAGCAATCTGAGATTAAAATCAGGGAGCACAATTGGTGGCAAGCAAGATATTTCTACTGAACCACGAAATTCTTCAAAGTTACAATAGAGTTACAGTGACAGCAATGCTAAAATAGCCATCACAATGATCAGAAACAAGACCATATTTCACAGAAATAATCAACATTCTGGTGCTGCATACCTTATCGGATTCAGGAAGTTGGAGAAGACGTTGCTTTAACAGAGGAATCCCAGTCACAAATAAAGGCAAGACTTGGTCCCCAAAATAGAACCTTTCCTGCATAAGAAGAAGATTGATAAATAAATTATTGGCCTTCTTACTCGAAACCGAAAAGAAAACATCCAATAAACACTAAAGGGTATAGATAAGAAGAGAATCAGAACCAATGTACTTTTGAGATGCTCAATGAGCTGAAATTGATCAGAGTTGATAGATAAAAAAAAGAAACCACTCAAGAATAAATTTCATTACAGTAGAAAGAAAAAAACAGCTTGATGCATGCTTAGTAACTCAAATGTAATGGAAAAAACAGAGATGAAGCCTGCTATGGATAACAACCTGCTATGGTAATTCATAGCATAGAACTCACGTTGTGACATTCAGCAAGATACTTCTAATGCAAAGAGGTGAAATATAAAGTAATTATTAATGCTGGTTAATTTCTGGAGCAATAGTTGGGAAACAACCTGCAGTGCGTGTATGTCATATATGACTAGACTAGTGGGGCCACCTCTTGAAATGGGAATGTTTGACAATATCCTTGCCATGGTAAATGCAGTTGCAACATCCCCTTCTTCTTCCATTCGCTCGAAGGAGCCAGTTGGAAAGAAAGGCAACACCAATGTGAAGGAAGCAACAAAAAGACGAGGCAGCGCATAAATGACGGATAGCTGTTCGAAGATCACTCCCGGGGAACTAAAACATGCAAGGAAGGCAACGTGTTGACCCCGCAAATCTTCAGCATTGTTTATAAAAAGGTTAGGGAATCCATCATCAAAATTCCTGATAAACAACAAAGAAATCAATCAGTTCTTTCACTCGTAGAACATTCAACCTCAAGAAATGCAGTAAGCCTTGCACCACAATCTCAAGGTCATTTGCCATTCAACTGAAGACTTGTTTGAATAGAATATGGAGTTGAACAATCAGTTAACACCTTAAAGGAAACATTCAAGTAGAATACAGAGCAGCTCACATTCAAGAAATAAATTTTTTAGCCGATAAATCTGAAAGTAAACTTTCTAGCAGTCCCACAAAACATCGAAAAAAAGAAGAAAGCTTGTAAATTTGTTGTATTTATCACAATGGCCGTAAACTTTAAGTAAGTTTAGTATTGGTAGAGTTGTGAGAGAAATAATTTATGACAAAAAAATAATAACTCCATAGACACAAAATCAAGAGAAAAGAGGCATTCTTTGTCGGGGAACAAAGAAAGATGACTAAAACATCAAATACCCACATCATATCAATGTAGAGAAGGACGAAAATAAAAGTAAAGAACAATAAACTGGACATAATAATTAATATGCGCAGCAAGAGCAGAAAAGAGATAATAAAGGAAGGAACCTCCAGTTGATGGATTGCAGAGTAATGAGGTCAGAGTGGCCAGCAACTTTACGGGCAAGCTCTTCAGATTCCACGCAGTAAAACAGATGTACTTGCTGGTGTTTCTGCTGTTGATTTTGAGTCTCTTCTTTGCCCACCTCCATGTTGTCTGCTCTGTGTTTTTCTTTTCTCTCTCTCGGTTTCCCTGCCTCTAAACACCACTCTTAATTCTCATTTTATGATTTGTTAAAAGATGCGCCGTACTAGGTTTCTCGGTTCTGTTTGGATCCTTTGAATTATAGTATTTAGAGCGTAAACAAAAAAAAAACAATTGCGTGAAAAATCTAAAATTTCAGAGTGAGAAAACAACGAGTTTAATCTTCAGAAGCAAAAAATAATAATCAATTTTTGTTTTTATAAAACTAGAATGATGCTTCACTCATTGGTCCAACCAATAAGATATAATTGTATTTAACGACTCCTTTACATATTATATCTTTACCATTAATATGAACAGATTAATTGACCAAATTTCTAATGTATTCAAGTTTAAGTTTAATGATATTTATTGTATAACCAAAATAATAGTATTATTTAAAAAACACAACTCAATTTCGTTATCATTTGTTTTTGTGTTTAAAATTATAGTTGAGGTGATTAAAAATAGTCTTGGTTTGAAAAAAATATTAAATTAATTAATTTATTTTAAAATATTTCAAGAAAAAAAATACTTTCAAACACTCTTAACATCCCAATATTAAATACATAATTTGGTTTTTTTTTTTTTTTTGTATATATATGATTCAAGTGTGGAGGGCGCTCCCCTTCATGAGATCGTGGTTTGAGTGTCCTATGTAAGGAAATTACTTTTAGGTCCTTTACTTGGACCACAAGTCCTTCCTTTTCCCGAAATTGTAGTCATTATAGGAATTCTGTTTTCATAGGATACATGCTATTTTCTACAAAATCGGTTTTAATTAAGGAGTTATATTCCATATCAATCACTACCTTGATGGACGGTTGAGATTGAATTAAAGAAAACCCTAATTGGAATTTCGGTCCTCTCTCCACCTATAAATATAGGCTTTTGTCCATCACAAAAGCAAGTCACGATTTTTAACACATTAGGGTTTATAGGCGAGGTGAGAGAAAGCGAAACTCTTCACTAAAGCTTTTCTTCAACCAAAGTTCAACACCAATCAGTAGCAGGATTCGGCAGCAGGATCAAGAACCTCCTCGTACCATGATGAACGGAGGTAATTCTTAATCCTTCTTAAATCGAAATCTTATTGTGATTATCATGCAGTTCAAGATCTTAGGGTTTATGTTAAAAACAATTTAATATCCTAACGGTATTTGGAGGGTGTCTCCTTTCATGACATCCTGGTTCGATCCCTGCCTGGTACGCCTGTCATCCCCGCGGTGTCTTATATGCTCATTGGATTTACAAGATGTTCAGTGGGTCCGGAGAATAGTTGAGTGCGTACAAACTGACCCGGACACCTCGGTTATTAAAAAAAAGAAGTGTGGAACCCATAAAAATGCAGGAAGATCTTAATTCATGGGCAAATGATTTTGGAACCAAGTTAAGCATGTTGCATTAACCGATAATTTCAGAGGTGAGCATATTCTAACAAAAATGCTTTGGATTTTTCAAAATGCTGGGTTCCCAATTTGAGGATTTCTAGTGTCGTATGGCGAGAGTATGCATTATCTTTGACGCGTATAGGCCTACTGGGCCCTTGTCGCCAAACATCTCCTGGAAGACGTCATGGGCCTCCAAGACATGGCCACGTTAATTCCACTGGAGGCTCATTAGTGACTGTCCTCCCACCTCGGGTGGTGGGCCCCCGTGCTCAAGTGGTGAGATTCACCATTGCTGAGTGCTCCCACTCCCTTACTTTTATTTAAATTCAATTACTTGTATTCGTAAAACAATTAAACAAGTATACGAGTAATCAATTGCCTAGAAATTCGTGAATACTTTTAAATTTATTTTTTTATTTAAAGATATATTGAAATAATATTTATTTATTTTTATTTTAAAAAAAGGTTAAAATAGTTTAAAAATATTAAAAAAAACGCACTTTTCAACCAGTGCGTCCATAAATTATTGTCCTGCTTGAAAAGCGACTCCAGCCATAATCCACGAGTGCTCCCCTTCCATTCTTCCGGCTCCGGAGATTTCAACTGCCGCAATCCCTTTTACTAAATTGATATTCACTTTTTTATCTTGAAAAAAATATTGTTATTGAAAACTAATCTAACGAAAAATACATGCTTAATATACAGTGAAATAGAAAAATATATTTTATATATCTAGTTTAAATTAAAATTAACATGCATTAAAATTAATTTTACATGAACTAGTTGACTTGACGAGTTTAAAAACATCTTGAACAATCGATAAAATTATAATTTGATTAAAAATAAATCACGATAACATTTTTTTTCCTAGTATCAAGACAACTACATGTTTAATCAAACTTGAGCTTCTCACCTTAACTCACAAAATTCATGACATTGATCATGAATTTTATTGAGTTTAATCTTTTGTTTTTTAAATTATTTTTTATTTAATGATAAGAAAATAAAAATAAATGAATTGAAGACTATAATAACAGGTTTAGCTTTTACACAGACACAAATTATAGCCACTCTAACAGATGAATTATGCTGGTGTTGTCACCCTAGCTACTGTGGTCGGCGACGCTTCATCTTCATCTTCATCTTCTCGAGGTAAATCTTCCGAGGCGAGTCAGGGGATAGGTGTTCCCCTTGCCCTAATGACACAGGGCTAAGAACTCAATTCTCCACTATACTCAAACCCCCATACTTGTCTATGCGTGGTTCTTAGTTTTTGCATCTCAAAATTCTTTTCAAAATTACAGAGGATCTGCTAAAAACACAAATGGGATTTTATTTTGCTGGTATAGTCCATCAAAAACAGCCCTTTCTATACTGTTTTTTGGTAACTTTATTAACTCTCCTCTTCTGTAGTAGATTTCTTATTAATATATAATGCATTTAGTTTTCAGATATGTTGTATAAAGGCAAAGGCTCTTTACGGTTTCGGCAGCCCATTAATTAATAGATAATTAATATATAATAATCTGGGTTATATATACTTTGGTTAATTAGCACCTATACGTGATGTCAAGTCTTGAGAATTTTAGTTCTGGTGAATTTAAATACGGTGTTAATGAGAATGTGAGGATTGCATGCATGGCTATTTGAGTTTAGACAGGGCCATCTCCAATTGTTGAGCCTAAACTCTGCCGAATATCAATTAATTACATGAAACAAATTACATTAACATATAGCTGAAAACGAGCGAATTAATTCGAACGTGGCAGCGCTGGCTGTAACTTGTATTGCTAGCCATGGTGCTGACTGCACAGTTTGAAAATAGGAATTAGTAAGCTTGCGGTGCCTTCCACCGGCCTGCAGCATCACCGCCTATGGTGTCGATCGAAATTCCTGGGAGTCCCACCTTTTAGATTTAATCAAGCTGAGGAAAAAAAGAAAAGAAAAGAAAAAACGGGTCATAAATGTTTCATACAGCGCTAGTGATCATATTTTTGGTTTAGTTTAGTTTTTATTTATAAAAATAAATAAATTAAAACTACAATAAAAACTGAAATCGATTTAAACCGATCAGTTTCGGTTCGTTTTTTTTAATGTAAAAAATCAAAAAACAATTTTTGTTTTTTGTTTTTAGTTTTTTTTAGTTTAACCTAGTATTTCTCTTCTTTCATTTCATCAAATTGGATTTAGACCAAAAAAAATTGAATTAAACCGGAAGATTATATAGTTTTTTATAGTATTTTTTTTAAAAAATTGAACAGGTTTGGTTCGGTTTACTAATTTTAGCCTTAAAAATCCAAATCAAACCAATCTGTAAGTTTTTAATAATAATCTAATTGATTTAATCAATTTTTTTAATAATTCAGGTTTTCTCTCAATTATTTTTTCTTAGTTTTTTCAATTTAATCGATTTTTCGGTGTTTTCGGTAACCACTACACAGCGCGTGCCCAGTGCAAAGACATGTTAATTAATTTGTATAAGCACTGCAATTTGCTGGCAAATTTATGAGCTGCAGTCTCCCAGGTCCATTTCCCGCGCCTCAAACTATACCGATAGCATGTCATCTCTTCGAACTTGTGTGGAAAGTATGAGCCGATTTTTTGACCAAGGCTGTTTTAAGAAGACGCGTTCCCGAGCCGAGTGGATTTCACCGAGTAGCGTGAGAGACCTGCTAATTAATTAGGTAAATTTTACTATACTCGCTTATCACCCCTCATCGAGCCATGTGCTATCCAACCTGCAAACTGTTTCACGCACAAATTGCCACCGCGTTGCATTGAAAATATGCATGAACCATGCATTTATCTTCTCTTTGGATTTTATTTTATTTTTTTGCAGCGCATGCATGCTTGGATATTTGATTTAGTATAGTTTTTCTTCCGGTCTAGAGGGTCCAATCCGAGCCATATGCATGACAATCGAACATTGAAATCAAATGATTTAAGAGCGGAGGACCACGAATGATGAGAGTTGCATGACCTTACCTACCGTCAAGAAAAAGTTGAAGAAAATTCCATGTTCTTATTTTCATATGTATGGATTCGAACACGCAGATTGAAATCTGCCGAATTATTATTGTGCATGGCCGGCACCTAACGAAAAATGCATGTTACCCTAGCAGATGGGTTGTCAAAGGAACCTCGGAAACTAGCACGATTATTATTATTATTATTTTGTAGAGATCATCACATAACTACATTCTTGGTGAAATACTGTTGAGCTCTCAACAACTCGTTAGGCCTAGATTGAAACAAGCAGCCCCAGTTGGATTTCTTCTTCCAAAGTGCGGTCCCATGCACCAATAAATGTATGTGAAATCTCTAATATAGTAATATACCGTCAAGAAGATCTCTGTCCTCGTATGTTACTCTCGGACGATCATCAGCAAGTTGTGATTTCATTAATTTAGTTGGAAACCAGTAAAAGCAACGGCTGTGATCATATCATCATAGTATTTGTTCACCCCCCCCAGATTAGCTCAGCACTACAACTAAACATGAACATCAGTGAATCTGCCCAGAAGTAGTTCATTAGCATTTCCAAACATAAGCCAGAGGTTAACGAAGTTGAAATTTACTTTTTAAGCTTTGACCACTTGCGATTTTAAATTAGTTAATGGAAGTCAATGATCAGATGGTTTGGGTCACCCAACCTGAGCGCATCGGTACGAGAATCAATTAAAAGGATGTTGGTCAGTATTGTTGTTGTTTTGTTTGGAAATATATTAAAAATTTAAATATCAAAATATTAATCCAAAAATATTAAAAAACTAATATATATGGATTGAAAATCGAAATCCACAGGTGTAGGTCCCCCGATCGATCCCTATCTCCTGGCTGTTGACAAATTCAAAGGACCGCCAAGGGACTCCCTCGAAAAGTGCACCTTTTCAATGCGAGATGAAAATTGTTGGGGGAATTCAGAATTTACGAAGGCGTTCACCAACTTACCAGTAGCTGCTACCCGAAGAAGGAAATATTGCCTGGTAGAAGCATACCGAGAGCACTTTCTGAGGAAAAAGAATTTATAAGGGAAAAAAAAGTAAAGAGGAGAACAAATATGGAGAAAAAAACACCTATGAAGATAAAAAGTAATTATTATTGCAATTAATGCCAGCGCTGTGGCTAACCAGAACCAAAGGCTGTGGTCAACCTCTCAATTGCACATTTACCTTCAATGACTCCTATAAATATTCTCTGCGTTCCAGCCTCTTCTTCACGAGCCTCTCTCTCTTATTTACTTAGCCTCCCCTTCATTCTCAGGTAGATAACCAAGCAACTTAGAACCCTAAAAAACCATATTATTCCGTTGACATTAAAGAAAAGTACAACCATGGTCTTCCAAATGGCGCTTCTCAAGCTTGCAGACTGGATCTTGTACCAGCTCTTGGCTAACTCATGCTACAAGGCTGCTAGGAAGATGAGAAGTTATGGGCTCTTTTTGAAGAACCAATCTCTAAAATCATCACTGCAACAAGCTCCTTCGTTCCCGAATGTGATCAAGTGTGGTTTGGAAAATAGGGGCTCTGATAGTTTGGTGTGTGACATTCATGGGGGCTTATTAAGAACAGAATCTTTCTTTCCTTATTTCATGCTGGTTGCTTTCGAAGGAGGTAGCATTCTTAGAGCATTTTTGTTGCTCTTATCATGTCCTATCCTGTGGGTTCTAGACTACGAACTTAAGTTGAGGGCCATGATCTTTATCACCTTTTGTGGGCTCAGGTTGAAGGATATGGAGAATGTTAGTAGAGCTGTTTTGCCTAAGTTTTATCTCGAGAATCTTCACCTTAAGGCTTTTGAGGTGTTAGCTTCAACTGGGTCGAGGTTTGCTTTTACGAGTGTCCCTAGAGTCATGGTCGAAGGATTTCTCAAGGAATATTTGCAGTTTGACAATGTGACAGGGACTGAATTGCACACTGTTGGGAACTACTTTACCGGTTTGGTGTCCGAGTCTGGTTTAGTTTCGAAGCACAGAGCCCTAAAGGATTACTTCGGAGACAAGAAGCCTGACATAGGCCTTGGAAGTCCAAGCCTCCATGATCACCTCTTCATATCGCTTTGCAAGGTATCCACGATGTACCCCCCCTAAAATTAACATTTTTCCTTAATTGAGGAAACTTTTTATGATGAAAACATTACAACAGCATAAAATCCTTTTTGGAGATTTTATAATGAAAAACAAATAGTTTTCGGAGGACGTATTTACATTTCTGGTAGCCCCTGACCGGTCCCTACCTTTCAATAAATCGGATGGTTATACCATTTTTCATCTTAGACAAGCTTGAGCTTAATTGCTTAGTTTAAGGTGGTTTCTTTAAGAATTCAGATTGTTACTACACTTTAAAATGTTTTCCATGCCACTTTAATTTATTGATAACAAAGTATGCGCATGCACTTTAATTTCCTGTTCTGGGGTATGTTTTTGTTGAAGACAGTATTCTTCAGTTTTCTTTTTCAGCATATTTTAACGTGTTTATTTCTGTTAGTGGGAGACGACCCGGCCGATACTACCATATAGATCTCAGTAGCCACAAATTTATGGCCCTTTATCGGTGCATGCATGTTTATGATTTTTTTTGTGTGGATGCGATAGGAAGCTTACGTGGTGAGCAGCGACGACGGCAAGAGCGGTACAAGTTCTGCAATGCCAAGGGACAGGTACCCTAAACCTCTAGTATTTCACGACGGAAGGCTAGCTTTCTTGCCCACTCCGCTGGCTACTCTTTCAATGTTCATGTGGCTCCCAATTGGAGTATTCCTTGCTCTCTTTAGACTCTTCGCTGGCATTTACCTTCCTTATAAATTAGCTCTGTTTTTGGGCATATGGAGTGGCGTGGACATGAGAGTCAAAGGGTGCAGCCCTTCAAGATCAGGTCAAAGAAAAGGGGTACTCTATGTTTGCACCCATCGAACACTGCTGGACCCGGTTTTTCTCAGCACATCTCTAGGCCAGCCATTGACCGCTGTCACGTACAGCCTGAGCAAGATGTCAGAAGTAATTGCCCCTATTAAAACGGTGAGGCTGACGAGAGAGAGGACCCAAGATGGCAACACGATGCGGAGATTGCTAAGCGAAGGTGACCTGGTGGTCTGCCCTGAAGGAACCACATGTAGAGAGCCGTATTTGCTGAGGTTTAGTTCATTGTTCGCAGAATTAGCTAGCGAGATAGTCCCCGTGGCCATGAACACTCGCGTGAGCATGTTTTACGGAACCACTGCCAGTGGGTTAAAATGCCTGGATCCCATTTTCTTTCTGATGAACCCTAGACCTAGCTACCACATCCAGATTCTTGAGAAGTTGCCCAGAGAGCTCACGTGTGACGGGGGGAGATCAAGCTGTGAAGTTGCGAACTACATACAGAGAAAATTGGCTGATGCTTTAGGATTTGAGTGCACTACTCTTACAAGGAAGGACAAGTACATGATGCTTGCAGGAAATGAAGGGATTGTCGAGGATAAGAGAAAGAAATCCCAGTCCATTGGCAAATAATCATGTGTACCTAATTAATTAATTAGACTTTCCAGTTTTTTATTTATTACTAAAACCTTCTTCTAGGGCATGGATATTTTTGCTGTGTTGCTGGTAAGTTGAATATTATTTCTGATGCAGAATAATATATATATATATATATAAATTTAAATTAATTTTTGTGTTTTTTTATAATTTTAATATTAAGATTGAGAAATATTATTTTCAAGAGTTGGCATGAATTAATTAGAATACACATTAATGCAACAAATGTCCACATAAATGCCTTTTTGGATGCATGCAAATGCAGTGGTGATATTCTAGCTCACCAACAAATCTGACCTAAATATAGTAACTGCAGTTTTACGAATTAAGGATGGCAGAGATAGGAAGCAATGGTGGTTTTAGTCAACGAACTTCTCACCTCAAAATAAATTTAAATGGCAGAGATAGGAAGCAATGGTGGTTTTAGTCAACGAACTTCTCACCTGAAAATAAATTTAAATGGCAGAGAGAGGAAGCAATGGTGGTTTTAGTCAACGAACTTCTCACCTCAAAATAAATTTAAATGGCAGAGATAGGAAGCAATGGTGGTTTTAGTCAACGAACTTCTCACCTCAAAATAAATTTAAACTATTTGGTAAGATATGTAATATAATTTATATTATTCTCCAATACACTAGCTCAAGTGAAAGTATTTTGAACTTAAACTTACATATAAATCCATACTATCTTGTCATTAATTTTTATCAAATAGAAGATTCAAACTCGTGCTTGTTGATTCAACAAAATTTTGATATCAAATTAAGAAATTATTTTATCTAAAATATTAAGATGTTAGGTATATTACTATAATATAATTTATATTGTTCTATAACGTTTTTATCTTTGTAGCCCATGCATGGGAGTTAATTCCTTTCCCATACTATATATTGCGATGCGTGCTTGCACGGCAATTGGATTCGAAACCTCTGTGCTTCGTAATGAATGATGGGATAAATGCAAGCGATAAATGTTTGTGCATGAAGACTTTAATTAACATTACTGCTGTTGGTGGATCCACATATATATATAGACCATCCAAGATTAATTTGTGAGTGGATCAGTGGCGCTTTAGGGTCACTCGTTCAGCATGCATCTATCTTTTCGAAAATGTGAAATCTATATAATATATAGACTTGACAGTCGGAGTCTTCACATATCAAAGCAGCTCCGAGATATGATATGCATGGGGATCGTTAATATATTTATGTGATGATGAACTTGACCGGTCGAGTATGAGGGCATGATTTTCAAATTCTTCTGAGGTTATCCGTCACCGCACACACAAGCTTATATGCGTAATTCAAAGACATGAAACCAAGTGTTGAACTGTAAACGGCTCAATTTTCAAAGAGCGCCCGTGTTGAAAATGGTTTATCCAGTTAACTTTTAGTGGATTTGAACTCTGAAATTGATAAATAATGAAGAGAAAAATGCATAGTTGATATATCATTATCTTTTATTGATTTTTAGTGCTTCATTATCAATTCAATCGATCTGACTTACTCATTTATGATCATAACCCAATTTAAACCCATTTTCTTTTAATTTATTTTTCAAGGGGTTAAAATTTATTAGAATGAAAAGATCTGTGGTAGTTTTTGATTGATGGTGTAATTTGATTATATATAAAAGAAGTATGGACTATAATATGTGTTTCTCTTGATATTCAGAAAAAACAAATCATCAGGATATTTATTTAATTATTTTTTATTTTAAATTTGAAAAAAATAAAAAATAATGTTTGATAATAATTAAAAAAATAAAATTGTAATTTACTAAAAACTCCCCTAGAAGTATTAGTACCAAGTTATAAACAACACAGTAACAAAATCATTACAATTATTTTTCCGGACTTTGACAATTTTCATCATTTTACCTAATTGGATCACTTCCAACCAATATATATATATATAATTCTCAAATAATATTCAAATCAAGAAAATCTAATGAATCCATAAAAAAAATATTATAAATAATTTCATACATTTTTAATTCTAAAATGAAAAGGTGAATTCATAATATTTAAAAAAAAAAACATATCTCAACAAGGAATTCTATAAATAGTAAATAACAAATGCATGCCTCGTCAATGCTTGTTCTCGAGCTCAATGTTGTCTGTATATATATAGAACGGAGTTTAAATGATTTTGTATAATCTCGGAGGTTTCTTCTCTGGAGTGGAAGAAAAACCAGCAACCCACATGTCATCGTATCATGGAGCACAAGTTGGGTCCGTGCAAAGGAGAAATTAAGCATCCCACAGGTGCAAAGGAAACTCCTAGAATGTTCGACGGGAACTCTCATTGGAAATATCTTGTTTGCGATTATTCTTACCCTACCTTCAAAAGTTGGGAGCTCCGTTTTGCTCGCAAATTTTGCCCAGTGAGAAAAACAAGTCACATAAAATTCATTATCCGTCCATATTTTGAATCAACAAACCATTTTTATTTTGGTTGTTTTTTAAAATATTTTTTATTTAAAAATATATTAAAATAATATTTTTTTATTTTTAAAAATAATTTTGATACCAGCACATCTAAAACACTAAAAAAAATTAATTTAAAAACAAAACAAAACAATTTTTTTTTAATTTTTTTCAGAAAAACTTTTAAAACTTAGTGCCACACACCGAAAAGTCATTAAATTTGAGTTGGCACATAGAATTTAGAAAGGTTTCTTACATGTGAAAGCACAATTTATTTTTTATTTTTCCCTTTTCAGATAGAGTTTCGTCCCCCTCCTGAAAGAAATGGCTGCTTAGTTTTTTTTGGTGTAGATTTAGATTTGGGCCCAAGAGCCCCTTCGAACTTCGCAGAAAAGTTAGGCAGCCGATTCATTAATGGCTGCGTGGATGATAATTGATCAGCCAGAATTGAAAAATATTACAAACAATGGTTAGTAATTTATTTTATTGCCATAAAAAAATGGAATAAAAAAAGGAAAGAGAATAGTTATAACAGAAGATATTGACACGCAAGCTTCCTGTAATAATTATTTGTAGTCAAATAATGAATCCTTATCCTCTCATGTGTCCCACTGTCTTTATAATGTCCAATTGGAAATCATACCACGTGGACAGTCACGCCAGCTCTCCAAAATTCTGATCACCAGGTTGACAAACCTTGTGATGATGTGTTCTTATACAAATCACATGGATTCTGTACCGATATCCCTAGCACATCCTCCACCGTCCGGTCGATCCACCGATGATCCTCTCTCAGAGCTTTATTTAACCGGTGGATGAATCCCTTTTCATGTCTCGCACAATATCTCAAAAACTGTGCCACAACCATAGGGTCCCTGTCTCCGAAGCAAAATTTACCAAATTGATCATCCAGTGACTCGTGACCACCAAGATTTCTCACGGGACCAAAACCAGCCAGCCCATTAATGTACTCCACCATGCCATCAAGAAGCCATTCCGGAGCTCTAGACTCGGAGTTCCATGTCCACACTCGAACCATAGCTTGTAAAACAATTGATGTAATTGCATGGTCAAGGTTCTTCGGACGGTCCATTAATATTGATGGACTCATGTTGATGACAAACTCATTGTTCGTGTTGGTGTCCACAGTGACCAAGTTCGGCAGGCTGATGCTAGCCAGCCGAAGAGTGACATGGCGAATCACTTGCTTCTTGGTGGCGTTGATATTTGGATAGAGAAGGTTTTCGACGAAGAAGCTGGTGTTTAGGATTATACGGGTGGCTTTGTCGTTGGATATGTACGAGAGGGTGAAGCGTTTGCCTTCTGCAGAGTCTTTTGCATCGTTGATTAATGTAATACCGAAGCCTTTCGATGCTTCATAGTTTGCCCAGATGGAGATAATTCCAATGGAAGTGATCAAAAGAATCCGAAAAATGATGCTGCAATTCGAAGACCAAGGCTTGATGTAGTCAGCATCCGTGTCATCAAAGGAGGAGGCGGTGGCAGTGGAGGCGGTGGCGGTGGCGGTAAGGATGGGTTGGAAGAGGCAAGGATCTTCCATTGAAGGACGCGGGCAAAGATTAGTAGCCTTAATATATGGAACCTAAAAGTGGATACGCACATCCCTTCCTTCGGGTCATGAAGACATGATAATAACTTAGCACCATGAATGGCCACCAAAGGCTAAGGGCCTACTTCACTGGCCGAAGGTCTTGCATGTGATCATAATTCTATTGTCTTGGAGGTTTCGTTGTGCGAGTGGGGTAGAGAAATCATTTAATCTGGATTCCAATTGGCTTTTAATCATGAGGCTTCTTTTTTTTATAAAAAAACTAGCAAGATGTAAAAAAAACATCGATAAGCTAGCACTCTTAACAACAATTACAAAATAACATGATTGATGTTGTGTTACTAGGGTTGTTTCTGGATATAATGTATTAACTTATAATTATATTTAGTTTAATTTTGGTATTTTATAAAAATATTAATTTAATTAATTTAAGCACTATTTAGAATTTTACAAGTGACTTCTTTCCATATAAAAACAAAAATAAAAATTAAATATTTTATCAAACAATTAAGGATAAATATGATAAAAAGATAAACCAGCAAGAAAACATTATAAAATACTTTTCATTTTGTAATTTGACTAAGAAAATAAAAGTTAAATCTGGATTCTTAAGCCAGAACACCACAATTTTGAAGACAGGTAAATTTCTTCAAGAACTTCCTTTGTGACATGAAAAAATGCAAGGCTACAACAATACTATTTCACACTATTTTAAATAAAAAAAAATTAATATGTTTAGATATTTTCATTATATTTAAAATATTTTTTAAATATATATATATCATTTTAATATATTTTTATTAAAAATAATTTTTAAATAAAAAATATTTTCAAAATCAATCTAAATCAAGCACCTGACCTCTTCCCCAGATGAATTAACTGCTAGAACGCATTTTGGGAAACAAACAAAGTTAATTTCTCATTCTCATCATCAACAAAAACAAACGAACATAAAAAAATAAAAAAAAATAAAATCTAACACTGCAAAAAGAGGAGAAAAATCCTGTTGCAAGTTTCTACCAGTACAAAAAACCCCGCCATCAAAATGCAATTTCTTTCTCTACAAGCCCTCCCTTCATAGGATCACTACTAGCATCTAATTTACATATAAAATACAACTCGTGACCAAAAAAGTAAGGCATGAGATCTATGCCCTTAGCCTTCAGCACTCCTGCATATGAGCTGCTCATTAATCTCCGAAAAAGCATAGACTAGCAAGCAGCAGATCAGTGTAGTACCCTCTACTTAATGCAACGAATCAAGTGAGTTAATCAGTGAGTTCAGCCCAGAGTTCGATGTTAATTTAGCCAGCAAAATAATGCTAAATGTCAGAGACATAAACTGTGGTTTCTCGTTAATCTTGGTGGCCAGCGATGGGGTAGGGTTTGAAGGTACTGCGCCATAAACAGTCGCCCCATTTGAGTTTGTGGTGTTCAAGACTGACGAGATTGTGCTGCAAAACAATTCCAAACCCAGATGAGAAGTGGTGCTCCTTTTTTTTCCAGGTGAAAAAGAGAGAGAGGCAGTAAGAAACATCACCTGGTGGACGGAAAGTGACATGTCCCGGTACCTGGAATTGTGTTGAATATAATAATAAATAAGAGCTATTGCAAAATAAATAAATAATAGTAGAAAAACAATAAAATCGGAGCACAGATAACCCACAAATCTGATGAGTGACATGATGCGCCTGTAAAGTCCACTAAAAGTAGCTTGACTGGCAGTAAAAGATCGACTTTAGCTGTTTTTCAATGACCCCATTAAACCGACCGACCCAAATCACAATCTTTTCTAGCTAGCCTGCTCCCTCGACCTCCTCCAACATATTTTCCTCGAGATGTCCGATATAACAATGTCTTTCGGCAACTAATAAGCTGTAGGTGTCATTTCTAGGTTTAGTTTTTAAGTGAATTGAATAGGATATTTACTCGATCAGTACAGCAATGTTCATCGGCAGCTAATAAATTGTGGATCAGTCAACATGTAATTTCTATTTTTTAATGCATGGTTAATAAACCTGGTATGTTGATTCAAGAAATCGAGGCCGAAGTTTGATAGTCTAATGTATTTACTTTGTAAAATCCAATTAATCTAACTAAAATTTCAGTGATTTCATTGACCTGAATAAAAACTTAGTAGAGTCAACATGAACAGTCTTAAAAATAGTTGATCTATACTCACTCAAAAACCTATAAATTGAACCAAACTTTGTTTTCAAGTTAAGTTTACTGGTACGGGTTTTACAACCATGCTCTAATGACTTCAAGTTAAGTCTCTTCTGATGTCATTTTTTTCGTTAGAAAGAATTTTTGACAAATATGTCTGAGAATGTAATTGAGATTGTAAAAGGTATTTGACTCGATTAAAAAACAGATAGTTTAGGGACTAATTTAGACTTGATATACAGGTTGGGGAGTTAAATGGTGTTGCCCCTGCAATTTAACAAATAGTGCAAGATATATACATCTCTCTCTCTCTCTCTCTCTCTATAGATATATATATATATATATATATATATATATATATATATATTATAATCCACTTTTATTAGAGGTCATGACAGAACCAAAATCTCAACATGAGACATCACAACTTCATCCTTCTTGTCTGTACAAAATTCTACTAAGCTTCGATCTCATTTATAGAGTACAATATTGCTAAAATTACTAAAAACTTAACATGGAAATTATCTAAAAACAAAACGAACATGGGTTTTCACTTTTTAAATAATTGTTTTTAAAACTAGGCAACTCTTATCTTTCGCTACTCTCAAACCTTGATTTGTGGCTTGAACGATGGGTAGAAAGAAGAAAAAATGGAGGGAGGGAGGGAGACGCCATAAGAATTTGGGCTATGAGAAGTCCAATATAACAAAACAATGTAGAAAAATACATTCCAGTCTCTATCCCTTGGAGAAGATTTCTTTTCATAATAAATTGAAAAATTATCCATATTCTAAACTCTAACTAATTTAATAAAAGAACTCAATCAAATTTATAAATGACCGCAGATTCAAGCATATGTAGAAAATAAATAAATAGAACGTGATCAGTAAATGTTTTCCGTGAATTTGGTCCGGTCCGAAACAAGCAAAAGCGTCGCTTCTCTCTCTCTCTCTGTTTTTTTTCAGAATAAGGAATAAAGAACCCGAATCCCCCGAAACCTTTTAGACCGATACTTACAAATGAGTAGCAAAGTTAGAGGGGCAAGTGCACGACCCGAAATTTGTTTTCTTGAAACTAGAGGGACTAATTTATAACTTAATCACCAATACGTGACATAAACAATAAATGGATATGGCAAGATAGAGGACACAACTTACTTGGATTGGTGCTAGTAGTAGCAGCAGTTCCTCCAAAATTACAGCTACTGGGTACTGGATTCTTCTGATAATAGCTGTTGAATGCATAAGAAGCATGGTCATGAACATTATCTGGATTGTAACAGCTTCCACTAGGTTGAATCGCTGAGCAATCAGCGCCGCCATAGCCACAAGCATAATCCAAAGCAACTTGCAGCGATGTCGGCGACGCACTTGGGCTGGCAATACACCAGCTAGCTCCTGGAGACACAGGTGATGTTGTTGACGTTGGGGTCACCGTTGGCGTAATGGTAGCGGCGGGTGGTGTGGAATCGGGGTCTGAATTTGGGTTTATTATGGGAGTTGATGTGGTGGGAATGGTGGGAATTATGGTGGGAACGGTTGTTATCGGAGTTGTGATGTCCCTTCGGCTACCGGAAATAGAATTCAGATGTTCTGCAGCTTGCTTTGCTCCATGGTCTGCTCGTTTACTATTCCCCTTTGCCAACCTTACTGTAACACTTGATCCTGGATTTAAGATCATCAAGAGTAAAGTTAAGCTTCCGTTATGTAATGTTTGATCGGAAAGCTGGAATCCTCGGCGCAAGCTCTGTTCAACACTATTTCAAGCTTGGCATCAAGGTATTAATTAGCATGTGCATGGTTCCAAAATTCACCGACTAGTCTGAACTCAAAAGTCGTAAGTTGACAGGTAATTTACAGTGCCACATGACTGTCTAGCTAGAGTAGGCCAGCAAGTTTAATAATTGACAAGAAAAAAAGAGAAGGACAAAGCTTTGAAATTGAACAAGAACCATGATTGAAAATTTGACAAATCTACTCAGTACAATACAGTAAAGCCGAATAGATAGGAGAGAACCATATGTGAAGAAAGAAGATCATTTTCAAAAAGAGAACTACGACCACATGGAAAAAGCAATCGAATTCTGCTTCCAGCATATAATGAAGTGGCTAAAGTTTGATTCCAAGGAACCAAACAACAGAACAAGAACTTGAATGAGGAGATGAAAAATCAAATCTAAGGCACTCTAATATATATATATCGATTCATTCATCCAAAAAAAATAAAATCCATCTTGTTTCTGAAATGTAATCCTGGATATCCATGCTTAGGTTAACAGGCAGGAAATCAAGAAAATCAGCAATGTATTAAAAAAAATCAGTAATGTGAAATCATCGCTTCCTTTTCCTAATGGAAAAGAAGTCGTGAAGCAAGACTGGTTCTGCAATAGAGAAAATTCCAAACATGAGAGATCAAACCATCACCTGAAGAAAGGAAGAGACCGAGTAAGCAGAACATTACTGAGTAGATGACTCTGCCACCCATGGGCTTAAACCCCCGACCCTCTTCTCCTCCTCCTCCTCCTCGATGTATTTATCCAGTCACTTTACCCTTTAATCAAAGCAAGAAAAGGGAAAAGAAGCAAATAAATCTCAAATCACAGGAGCATGAATGATCTTGTTGAAAAAGCGAGGATTTTGCCTCCTCTGTGCTGTATAAAGAATATATTTTGTTGTGGAATAAGCACATTCCTGAGAGAGAGAGATGGGGGGGGGGGGGGGCGGTAATGTGTATGCGTTTGTAGAGGAAGACTTGAGAGAGGAGACGGGTGGAGAGGAGGGAGATGGAACAAAAAAAGAGGGAAAAGGTGAGAAGAAGGTTGAAAAAGAAGTAAAGGAGAGAACAGTTATGGATTTTAAGTTTTTAAAAGTGATGGTTGTAATGATGATGTATACATCTTTGCCTTTTCTTTTATTTTTATGGGTTTATTCTTCTTCTTTTAGTGTTTCATAAATAACGAGAGCACAGCCTGACCTTCAATCATGTCCAGTAAATTCCATAGCCATGCGAGCTAGGTGCTGCATTTCCTTGCCCCTCTCCTGCTCTCTGCTTTTTGGTTGGGTTAAAGACTTGAAAAAAAAAGAAAGTAATTGCTACAGTTTCTTGCGGATCAAGACTGCCAACTATTTGGTTGAAAGAATGTAGTTTTTATTTCTTATTCTTCATGGCGACACGACCCTGTCAAGTTAGTCAAGTTTCTCACCTCAAGATGGAAATAGATAATGATTCCCTGTTTTTACAGGGTGGTGCATAAGGTAAAGCCAGAGCAAGAAATTTCATGACCACGGAGGAAAAACATTAAAAAATCAAAAAAAAATCAAGCAGGACAAGTTGATGACAACTGAGTTTTAGTACTAATCTCGTGAAGAGCTCGAAGAGCATCTTCTTCTTTTTTCCTAATATTTTTTGGCCTATAGTGAGTAGTAGATCTTGCCAAACGAGCCGTGTGGACCGAAACTGCTGCGCAGTTTTGGAAGGATCACAGCATAAGACCAAGGTTTATTAGTCTGCTAATTTTGGGTCACAGCCAGTGAACATATGGGAGCATATTTTAAGGATCATGTGGTCGAAGTCACCGATTCAAGGCCTCTCATAGTTTTACTGCTTTTCGAAAAACCAGTGGAGCCGCTTCTATGTCAAATAGTAGGGCAATGGTCTCTTCCTTTGTCCAGAAAGATCGTGGCTTTCCCCGTTGCCCTGATTTGAAAGCTTCTTTCCTCCGTGGTAGCCCATTTTATCACTTTGTTTTAAGAGCATTTTATAAATAATTTTTTTTTTGTGTTTTTAAATTATTTTAAAAAAATATTATTTTAATATATTTATAAATAATAAATATTTTAAAAAACCACTATATTCTCTTGAATAGGACATAGAAATCCAAAAAGCATTAAGAACCCCCCTAAAGAGGATGAACACGACAAAGTCGTTGTTTAAACCAGCTAGTGTTTAGCATTTGATGGTCATTATTATCATATGTTCATATTAATCATGTGTGGAGTTCAAATATGATTAAAGAGTGTTTGAATATGATAATGATTCATTTTTAATATATTTTTTACTTATAAATATATCAAAATAATATTTTTTTATTTTTTAAAATGATATTAAAACATAAAAAAAATTCTTAAAACACAAAAATGCAAAATTATAAAAATCTGGTCTTGAAAAACAAAAGATGAGCCGTCCAGAAGTCTATCTCAAGGTTGCCCTTTTGACCAAATGGATATCTATGCACTATATGATATTCCTAGGCTCCTCTTGTATTCTTTTTTTTTTTTTTTCTAGTGCAAATAAAGTCACTTCTTGACTGTTGCTCTCTTTCCAGGTTATTTAAAAGTGGGCATGTGTTCGATGGCGATAATTTAAACATAAATTTTTAAAAGGACAATCATTGCTGTTTGATCATAATTGCAATAGCTATCTCAAAATTTATATTTTAAGTGATTGTTTGAGATTGCGATTCCACCGGTTTTTAATTGAAATTTAAAAAAAAAATTCATTTTAAAAACTGGCAGTTTGGTGTTAATAGATCATTTTGATTTGCTGATTTCAAAATAATTTTTAAAAAATAAAAAAATATCATTTTAATATATTTTGGCACGGTAAGTACTTTAAAAAATTACCACAATCACAATTCCAAATATACTCTCTAAATGTGGACATTTCTCGAACTTGGCATAAACATCTCTCTCCTCCTACTCGGCTTGGACGTTGGAGGCGTCGTGACAAAGAGGACCCCCACCTAATGTTGCCCGGTTTAGGAGAAGGATTTTTAAGGCTTTTCGATAATGTTATTTTGGTGGTGGGTTGGTTGACTTCGAAGAAAAAATTTGGTAGACTTGGACTTGCAAAGCGAAAAGGAGGACAGGCAAGAAGGGATGCCCCAGTACTTTCCCACCTTCATCGGAGCCTCGTGGCTCTTTGGATGATGAGTGTTTCTTTTTCCATGGAAATAAATTTATTTTATTAGTTTAATAAAAAAAATTATATGTATAGGTATAACCTCTGTGTTAAACATAAATTTGCTCGGAAAGATTGAAGAATTCTTCCCAATAGCCCACTCCAGGAAAGCCCAAACTATTAGTGGGTCTCAGTCTCAGAATCACATCGAATCGAGCCCAAGGATAACCCAAAATACGGGTATGGGCCTCCTAAACTTGACCGAAGCAAAACAGTCCTCATTTACTGCTGTTATAATCACTAGTAGTTCAGGGCTTCTACCTAACTTTCCTCTTTGTTTACCCGTGTGATTCACTGTTCTCTGCCAAATACTGGTAGTGACATTTTTTAATTATTTTTTTAAAAAAAAAGGTTCTGTCGATCACATGAAGTTGCATTTACATAACTGTAATTACTTAACATGCTTATATATTGAAATTGAAAATAGTAATAGGATCTTCTTGAAATTGAAGTTCCATTTTCTATTATTATGCTATGCATTCAGAATTATGCAGCTGAGAAAAGGAAATGAAGATAGTAGTGGGACTAGGAAGGAGTAGGAAGTTTGAGAGAATCAAACAAGAGTCGTAGTAGTAGATAGCGCATCAGTAGTAGTAGATAGCGCATCAGTAGCAGCAGCACCTTCTGCATTGCTACTAGCTTTCTTCCTCTTCCTCTTCCTTTTTCCTCCCGCTACACCTTGGAGATCTGATTTTGCTTTGAGTGATTGGATGGAAGTGACGCAGCACTCCTGCCAGTCAAGCTTCTTCATGTCTGCCACAATGTCCTTCATTTTCATCAATGCGCATGACGATATTTCGTTTTTCTCTTTCACCGTGGAGCGTGACAGATTCTCCAGATCTATTTTATCCACCACATCTATCAACACTTTCTGCTCATGGATTTATGAAGCATAGCTTAATTTAAATGCACAAATTAAAAATCAGAAATCAATTAGTGCGTCGGATTTGAACCTTAGAGTCTTTACGGCTGCTCTTGAAGCCGTGCATGCGAATGATCTGCAAAAATAGGACGAATATTGACTCACACGAAAATCAAGATCAAGATCAATCAACGCAGAGAGAGAGAGAGAGAGAGAGAGAGAGAGAGAGAGAGAGAGAGAGAGTTTACCTGTCTGAGGAATTGGGTGGTGAGACCGAGTTGCTTGTGAGATTGGAAAAAACGGAGATAATCTTCGAGAGAAATCTTCCCGCTCATTTTTCTTCTTTCTTTGCTGCTGCGACTCTGCACTCTCTACCTATAGATTTCAATTTCTCCGATTTTAGTAAGCCTTCTAATCTAATTTTACAAACCGCTCTTTTTATACTGTTTGGCAAATGGCAGGCGAGATAGCAGATGGTTGAAGAAGATTTTCCTTGGGGTGCTGGGTCACGAGCCGACATGTAACCATAACTATTAATATTATTTATTTATTTATTAATAGATATAATTCTTGATTTATTTAATAAAAAAATTGCATGAATTTCTTTATTTGCACTTGTAATTTTTTATGTCGAAAACCCGGGACCGATGAGGGTAAAAGACACATATCCTTTAATTATACAATTTATTTGGGGAAATCACCAGTGGAGGGCTCGTATTAAACAAACTAATTTACATGGATCCAATTTACACTTAAGTTGGTTCAAGGACTCATTAATTAATTGTTTGTAGTACAGGGATGGTACGATTTTGTTGGTCTAAAATTAAACTAAAACCAATCGGGCAATGAATAGAATAAACAAGCTTCTCGGGGGTTTAATTGAACGAACCCTTAATTATAAGGGTCAAAATTAACTTCTTAAAGAGCATGATTAAAATAACTGTTAAATATATTAAAATTTCAAAAAGTTTAGGATGCTATAACCATACAATTTTGGTCTCAATAATAAAATTACTTCTGGATAATTTCAGCATATCCATAATATGTTCTTCTGTAGGACCACTTTTGTTGCATCTCACCATTCGCTTAGTGGTTCGAAAGCCTTCTAGAGGACATAAGTTATCAAATATATAGAACTAACTATGGGTTTTTGGGAGGATGGATGCAGTTGCTTTTAAAAATATTTTTTATTTAAAAATACATCAAAATAATATTTTTTATTTTTTAAAAATTATTTTTGATATCAGCACATTAAAATGATTTAAAAACACCAAAAAAATCATTTAAAATAAAATAAAAATTCAAATTTTGAGAAAACGACGGTACAACCGCCCCCCAAACAGCTTCTATATTAACCCAGCTTTGCCGCAGATTTATTTTTTCCATTAAAAAAAATTGTATATATAGACTTTTCCAACATGATTTTTAGCATATTTCTTGATGCAAGTATCTAATTAAATAAATTGATTGTCATCACCCAATTTTTGGGTTACTCCCCAAAATCCATCCAAAAATAACAAAAATAAAATAAAAGAGGCTGGCATGGGTAGAAAAATCAATGTGAAAATTTTGATTGTTTTCACCGCGCGTCGTTGTCTCCCCGAATCAGGGAAATGGCGGGGCGCGAAGCGCGAAAAAATCACCGTCGCGACATTGATGATCATTTGAGTGAATAATGGAAAATAATTTCGCACTAAAACATTAAAAAAAACATTTCTGAACATGAAATTGGTTAAAGAAACAAAAATAATAATAATCATATTAAGACAATCCAAGATAGCATGATAGACATGTAATCTAGATAATAAAAAGTTAGTCAATTCGGGTTAACCCGCAAAATTTATGATTTAGATTATGAGGTCGAGATAATCCAATAAAAAAACATTGAAGAAAACTACGAAGCTAATCTCTTTTTTTTTTAACTAAAAACTAGTGCAGAATGATAAAATTATTCAAAAAAAAAAATTTTGACATGCATTGATTTATCAAACCAATTACATGATTTATTAGATCAAAGGCACCATATATGAAGAAAACATGAAACCCAAAACCTAGAAAATAAAACACGGAAGAGTGAAATTAGAAAAAATAATCAACTGACAAAAGGATTTAAGATAAAAAAAAAAAAAAAGCTATTAAGAAAAGGTTGAAAATCAAAATAAAAAAATAAATTAGAGAACAACCTAAATTTGTTTTTTGGTTGGTAAATTACTTAAACAAAAGAATTTTTTTTCTCAAAAGAGTAACAATCAAATTGAAAACAATAATGTACTATAAAATTGGATTGAAAGATGAAATTGAAAACCAAAAATATTTTTACAAAAAAAAACAATGAATAAAATCAGAAATAAAAAAAATAAGGATTGAACTAGAAAAAATAAAACATGACAAATTAGAATTGAATGACTAAATCATAGACAAGTAAATTTTTTCTTTAAAAAAAAATAATTGAAATAATAATAAATATATATATATATATATATATATATAGGACTAAGCTCATGATGAAAGAGAAAATAAGAAACAAAAACTTGTAACAAATAACAGCACCTCAAACGCACACCTCACTCCAAGAGAAATAGAACACAACGAATGCTTCTAACGACATAGCAAAATCAGATGTTTGGCAATCGGAAGGTCCCAAGCACATCATGCAAATGGTGTGGGTGCGAGCACCTCCATAATGCTTGCTTTTCAATTTTAATATTAATAAACTAAACAAAAAAAAAAACAAACTACCTGGATATTTATAAGTTTAATGAGAAAACCATATTGAAAAAGACCAAACAACCCCTAAAACCATGGCCAAAAATTTGTTACGAGGCTAAAATTGTACATGTATTTTAAAAATTAAAAATACCTAGATAACACTGTCTAATAGCTTATTAAAAAATCATTTAAAAGATAGCAGAGCTATTTTACCGTTCCAAGACATAAAAGTCTCCTTTACCCTTGATACATTTTTAGTGCCAACCAGTTAAATTGTCCATACTACATTGCTAGGTGAGTAAAGAATTTTCATAATTGTTACCATTAAAATAATTAATTGGATTTACTAGTTCAAAATAAAATATAATATTTATACATGCAAAATTTGATATAATAAAATAAATCAACACACCATATTATAACAATAAAAACAAGGAAGGCATAACATTTAAAATTATCACTACTATTACTGGCAAAACAATAAAAATTATTAAATTACCTTGAGAAAAAAACTTAAAAAAATTAACAAAAAAGTAAATAAGAACAAAAACTATTATTATTATTATTATTATTATTATTATTATTATTATTGCTTTAATAATGAAAAGGACAAAATTAAATCAAACACTAAAAAAACCTAAAAACTTTAACAAAAGAGCAAACATAAAAATAAAATAAATAATAAAACAAAAATAAAAAATAGCTAAGAAAAAATCACTTGATTTGAAAATAATGAAAAAAAGTAAAAGAAAGGACAAAGAGAGAGAGAAAACATAAATATCAATTTCCAAATTATCACAAACACAAACTAAAATTTAAGAACTAAATATTTCAAAAAAATACCACCTTAATAAATAAGAAAATAATAAAAATTAAAAATTAAAGCTAAGAGTACACATATATAAACATGGACAGAAATAAGGACTATTTCAAAAATATAAAAAAATAAAAGAATTAAAATAAAAAATTAAAAGTATAAGGGCCAAAATGAAAACCAAATATATTATCAATTTTAATCAAATGACAAAATTGAAAAAATCAAAACCTTTGTACCGATTATATTAAGGGATTTAAAACCAATTCGAAAATTAAAAAAATGAGGACCAAATTGAAAGTTAAATATATAATCAATTTCACTTGAAGGACCCAATTGAAATAAATAAAAAATTATATAACAGAAATCAGGACCATGCAAAATAATTAAAAGTTTAGAGACTGAAATGAAAACACCATAAAACCTAGAGTCTGCCTTGTACTTTAGCATGCAGGAGAGAGAAAACAAGAAAACAACTTTCAATTGACCATCGTCACTAAATCGACCATTGTGGGTCACGACATGCCCCACTATGAGGAAGAGGACACGATGACGCACTGGGTGAGACATTGGATGAGCATTTTCTGACACTGGACACCACCGCATAAGCAGCCCAAAGCGAGCGTGAGACCGAATACTGTCGGCCACGTGTGGCACACGCGTTTGTAGTATTTGACAGATAATAAAAAAAAATATGGTCAATTATCGGAACACTCTTACAACCAAATATTCAATTTTGTCTTACTGGGAGCATATTAGTATTTCGCTATTTTAAAAAAATATGAAATTTTTGTGGCACTCCTCCTGCCTAGAATTGTTTTTTGTCTTATTGGGGGGAAATTAGTATTTAGCTATTTTCCAAAAATGTGAAATTCCAGTGGAACCCCTCCTGACAGTAACGATTTTTTTTTTGTCTTTTTCGAGGGATAGAATGATTATTTACTATGCAAAAAAATATATAAAAAATCAATAAACTGGTGAACCGACCAAACTGAATCGAAAATACACTGTTACAATCTACAGTGTTTTTACTCACAGTAAATAGTGAAACACTAATGTCTTTTAGTTTATTTTATAATTTGTTCATCTAAAAATCAAAATACCCTTTCAATAGTTTTCTTTTCTTTTCTTTTCTTAGATAACATAATAATCATTACATTATATAGCAATAAACTAGTCAATTCTTCATGCTCTGCAAAGGGTTAGATTAATTTAAAAAAAAATTAAGAGTATAAAGATGTTTTTAGTAGTATCATTCAATCAAATAAATGGTTTGATAGTGAAATATATGAAACTGACTTCATGTCTAGCTCAAGTTTTTAATTAAACCATGAGAGTTTACCTAAAGTGAGTCAATCAATTTAATGAGTCCAAAAACAAATTGGATGGCCTATAAATACATTACATAACTTTTTTTTTTTAAAAAAAATATCAAGTTTAATGAGTAAACTCATAAAATCTATGACTTAGATACCCGAGTCAAAACTTCAAACTTGCAATATGGAAAATAGACTCTAGTGAGATTAGTAACTTATTTGTTTTTAAAACTATTATTTATTTAACTATAAAATAAGAAAAATAAATTATCAACTTTAAAAAAAAACCATATAAAAGGCAAAGCAAAATTAATGAAAATTGAAAAGTAAGATCATACAATTTATTTCTCAACCAATATAAAAGGTAGATTAAAACAAATCATTAACTCCAAATACCAATAAATATACAATATGAGGACCAAATTAAAAAACAAAACAATAGGTAAAGAAAAAAAAATAGGGAGGGTCAAAATAAATAAAAAATAGAATTACTACTGTAACCTACAATGAAAATAGATGAAGAGAAAGAATGTTTCATCCACATCTTTTAACTCTAAGTATGAAATTTACTTTGTAAATAAATTCTAAAAAATCACTCATGTTTCTCAAGTTTTTCACTTCAATCCTTTATTTTTTAATTCAACTCTCCTTAAAAAGACATTAAACTAGATTCTTAAAAGGCTTGGTTGTGCAAAGAAAAATTTTAAGGATCAAAATGATTTTTTTTAAATACTATTATTATCCACAATTAATTGTTAAAGGGTGAACAATAGAAGAATTTACAGAAAAAGAGTCACATTGTTTATATTATAGACATTTTGCTATGCTTTGTTTATTATTATCTTTTACTCAATCAAATGATAATACAAAAAGACAAATATGCTTAATTAATTGAATAATAATTAAAAAAAACTTCATTCATGGTTACACACATTAGAAATATCTTTTGAAAGTAAAAATTATTTATTATTAAAAATATAGTTTATCTACTTAAACATAAAAAAGAGAAGTGATATTAATCTAATGTAGCATTTTTACATAAAAGAAGAAGAAGAAATAAGGGTCAACCACCAACAGGCCCAACTCATTTATGGTGGGTTTATGCGACGGCTACAAGGCAATCCGCGTGATTTGGTTGTTTTTTCATTGCTTCCGGGCATGTATAACATGTTGCATGACAATGTTTTTTTTTAAAAAATAAATTGGGAGACAATTATCACATGATCTCGTCCAAAATTTGGCCACAATAGTGGTCGAAATATCAAGGTTTAAGAGTTTTTAACCCAAAACCCGTTCTTCAACCTAATATGTTTACCCAAAATATCTAAAAATAACTCCCCATAACAAAATCAATCCAAGATAAAAATTCAACCCGAGCTTAAATATTTTATTTTTATGAACTTTAAAGGTAAAAAAACACATAATATGAATTCCTCTCATCAAATGAAGAAATTTGACATTTCTTCCTGTTTTGGTGGCCTAAATTGGTGACAATGATGTTTTTCTTTTCCTACCAACGAAATCTGGCAACCCTTCTCTCTCTTCTCTTTATCAAGAATTAAAAAATAACAAAATAAATTTCCGCACCAAAAGTGAATGTGAAAAATATCAAGGCACCAAATTGTATGATGTGCTGTTTATAAAGTCCATGAAGCAAAATATTTTTAGTTTGAAACTCATGTCAAGCCATTCATGTTTGATATATTTTTAATTTCAGTTTATATTTTTTCAAATCTTATCATTTTATAAGAAATCAAAATCAATTGTTCTTCCATTAGTATGAAATAGCTTGAAATAAAGATCGGCCATCAAATTAATAAAAATAAAAATATATACAATAGGTGAATAGTGAAAAATCCATGTGTTTTAGGTAATTAGATAATAATAGTAAAATTAAAGTATACACATGGTGTTTTCTATACTGTTAAGAGGATGTTTGAGAGAGCTGTTGCTGTAGCTTTTCATAGCTTTTCAAAAAGTGTTTCGTGCTGAAATACATCAAAATGATATTTTTTTATTTATTAAAAATCATTTTTGACATCAGAACATCAAAATGATCTAAAAACACTAAATCATATTCATTTAAAATAAAAAAAATTATAATTTTTTTGGAAACCATGGTTGAAAAAGCTAAAAACAGATGACGAAGATACACAAACAAATGATATTGGAGTGGGTCACATAATCATGGCATGTAAAGCCCATGGTTCAATAAAAAGAATGTAAGGCCCATATCACGGATCCACGTCTCTCCGTAGTAGAGCTAGCTAACGGGCCTATATACCTTAAAATGAGCTGTTCACTGGCCCTCCGGATCCATTTCGCTGTCTTCCCTGCACAGAAAAGGGATAGCGCGTCATGCGGTAAAAAAACAGTGTTAAACAAGGACCATAGAAAATGATACCATGCTGTGGCTCCCTAATTCCATCACCAGCTTCCATAGCCAAGTTCATCTCAGATCAGCCTTACCTCTCCATGCTAGAAAAAAAATGCACTTCAATGAAAGACCTTCAAAAAATCCATGCCCAACTCATAAAAACTGGCCTAGCGAAAGACCCCATTGCTGCCAGCCGTGTTTTGGCCTTCTGTACCTCTCCTGCAGGTGACATCAACTATGCTTACTTAGTCTTTACACAAATACAGAACCGAAACCTTTTTGTATGGAACACTATTATCAGAGGCTTCTCTCAAAGCTCAACTCCACACAATGCAATCTCTCTGTTCATTGACATGATGTTCACTTCACCAACTACTCAACCTCAAAAGCTGACTTATCCTTCGGTTTTCAAGGCTTATGCTCAACTTGGTCTAGCCCATGAAGGTGCTCAGCTTCATGGCAGAGTGATAAAATTGGGACTTGAAAATGACCAATTTATACAAAATACAATCTTGAATATGTATGTAAATTGTGGGTTTTTGAGTGAAGCTCAGAGGATATTTGATGGAGCTATGGGATTTGATGTTGTTACGTGGAATACCATGATTATAGGACTTGCTAAATGTGGAGAGATTGACAAGTCTAGGAGGTTGTTTGATAAGATGTTGCTGAGGAATACAGTGTCATGGAATTCTATGATTAGTGGGTATGTGAGGAAAGGTAGGTTTTTTGAGGCAATGGAGCTCTTTAGCAGAATGCAGGAGGAGAGGATTGAGCCTAGTGAGTTTACAATGGTGAGCTTGTTAAATGCTTGTGCTTGCTTAGGAGCACTGAGACAGGGAGAATGGATTCATGATTACATAGTGAAGAACAATTTTGCATTGAATTCTATTGTTATTACAGCGATTATAGACATGTATTCCAAGTGTGGAAGCATAGATAAGGCTCTTCAAGTGTTCAAGAGTGCCCCCAAGAAGGGATTATCTTGCTGGAACTCCCTGATTTTAGGCCTAGCCATGAGTGGGCGTGGGGATGAAGCGGTCCGATTATTTTCAATGCTCGAGTCTTCAAATCTCAAACCGGATTATGTTAGTTTTATAGGTGTCTTGACAGCTTGTAATCACGCTGGGATGGTGGACAGAGCAAAGGACTATTTCTTGTTAATGGCAGAAACATACAAGATCGAACCATCGATAAAGCATTATAGCTGCATGGTTGATGTGCTAGGCCGAGCAGGACTCCTTGAAGAGGCAGAAGAGCTGATAAGAAGCATGCCAGTAAACCCAGATGCCATTATATGGGGGTCTCTACTCTCCTCTTGCAGGAAGTACGGAAACATTGAGATGGCAAAACGAGCAGCGAAGCAGGTGAATGAGTTAGATCCAAATGAGAGCTCAAGTTTTGTACTTCTGTCAAACGTTTATGCTGCCCACAGTCATTTTGAAGAAGCAATTGAGCAAAGGCTTTCTTTGAAAGAAAAGCAGATGGACAAAGAACCTGGATGTAGCTTGATTGAAGTGAATGGCGAAGTTCATGAATTTGTTTCCGGGGGACGGCTGCATCCAAGATCCAAAGACATCTACCATGCATTGGATGATCTAGGAATGGCATTAAAGGAGATGGGATAGGATTAATATGAACCAATGAGATTATTCTTTATAGTGGATTATATCATGACAGAAAAGAGGTTCTTTCGGTTTCCATGAGTTCAGTGCTTCTCTTGTTTAAGTAAAGTAGGGTGCGTACTGATGCTGGTGGCTGAACTCCACTGCAACTCAGGGTTGAAAGAACAGATCTGGTCATCAACGAATGAAGTAGCTTCTTACAATTTTAATCACCTTTCATTTGCATGTTTTCTTTAATCTAAACGCATGCCATATTTCAAATTCGCATCTAAAGAAGTTTCCTATATATATATGAACCAGGCACCCTGTTTTCAAGCAACTCTAGACTGATGGAAAAATAAGAAGTGCTTTTACAAGGAAGCCCGAAAACATTAGTGAAATGACACAATACAGAAGAATATTAAGATTTGCCAATATGAGAGGCTAGAAGATTTGCTGCCAATTAGGATTTTGACATGTTTCGCCCTGGTGCCCAAGAGTAAATCTCAGGGGTCACAGCACCATTGGTGAGCAAGTTCTGTGGCATCCCGTACAAATCTGGAATATCAAGGTGATGACGACGACCATTTTGGTAATGCTGATTCTGCACGGCAGCAGTAATTTCATCCTCATCCAACGGCAAACGATCAAAAGTCGCATTCATGAACGATGCAGCCATGATAACGACAGGGCCTGAAGCAATGAGGGCACCAACCACACCTCCACCCACAACCTGCCCTTGAGCCCCTGCCAAGTAGATGGTTAGTCCCGTGATCCCCGGTGGAGCAGGCGGGGGCAAGACAGATCCAAGCATCGAGAGTATCTCAAACCGTCCATGGAGGGTCACAATGGCCCCGGGTGAGGCTGGTTGTCTCAGGGTAACATTGGTTACACAACCACTCCCACTAAGTACTGATATTCCACGCTGCTTCTTTCTTGCAAAGTTGGCTAAACTCTCGCACACATCACAGCCGGAGCTCACCTCCATTGCATGGGCGCGGAGGGCGCTGGCACTATCTCGAGTAACAATAATTGGAGGTTTTGGCTTGTTTTTGGAGCCAGCTGGCCTTCCACGCGGACGCCGGATAGTTTCAACCTCGGATGCTGAAGAAATCGGCTGCACTGCCTTCGGCAACCTTGGAGCCATAAGGATGGCTTCTATGCTCGTTCTGTGGTCATGACCCTTCTCCGATTCTTGGTTTCGTTCCATGATTCTTTCAGACCCAACAGAAGGGACGGTTACATCTGCAGCTCCAGCCATTCATAAACGAAAGAATACACAAGAACTGTGCTCGGTGTCTGGGTTTAAGTAGCGATTTTGCGCCAAAAGGATGATCAGAATTAGGAGAAGGTTAAGTGGCACCAACCCTGTACTTAAGTAGTTTATAATTTTCCTGCATTTCTTCACTCTGCCTACCTCCCAACTGGCATGTCCTTCATGTCAATTGCATTCCAGAGCAAATATCACATAAATATTATGCTGATGTCAAATCATTTCAGGAAATCATCATTAATCATAATATTCCCACTCGAAGATTTCCATGACAACCATGTTAATTTCGAGGGAACTGCAGGTAAGAAATTAACCCCATTACAAAAAAGGTGCCAGCATGTTTGACAAAAGGCTATAATTTTCCTAACTATTTGTAGTGACTTTCGTATCGAGGAGATTCAAATTAGCAGAAGCTACATCTCAAACGGCGGACATCATGCCCCAATAAATTAGGTAAAATACTATACGGAGGTATTTGACAAAGCTAGTTGAAGCATGTATGTACAAATTGGACGGATCCAGACACTCAAAATCAATTCTTTATACTGTCAAAACCACCTAACTTGCCACTTTTTCACTCACAGAAACCATCAGCAGCTGTTCAGCCAAAGTGGGGCAATTAATTAGATGATAGCCTATAACCATTAGTAGCTCTGCTGCCAGAGTTGTTGTAATTGCTTGGGTACTGGCCCTCGAGAACTACTAAAACTAAGATCAAGCAAGGCTGGCCACTAGCTTATACTAAAACACCTCGAGAACTACTAAAACACTCAAGAGGATGATGTGGGAGAAGAGGGTTGCCCATTAATTAAATTGTCTGCTGAAGAGAAAAGAAGAATCAGGGAGCCTTCGCGTCAATCCTTAATTATCAGAATTATGGGAAGGAAAATAGGGTATACATATTTATCGAAGAGACTCCATATGCTGTGGAGGATACAAGGTGATTTAAGGTTGGTGGACTAGGGGAACGATTTTTTCCTTGCCAAGTTCTCCGATCATGATGCCTCGTGATAATGTGATTATATATTTGAGGATGCGCGCAGGGTAACGGGGAAGATATACCATCTTGGAAGAACGAGAGGGACATTCCGCGAGTTAACTTCTTCTACATGAAGAGGACGCGCAGGGTTCTCTGTTCCTTAAAGGTTATTTTAAAAAATGCATTTTACTGGAATTGAAGATGGGCAGGAAGTAACACATTCTGCTCTATTATCATGATTTTAAGAAATCATATGAGGTTGATATTGTAGCAACAGCTGAACCAATAATTATTCATGATTTTATGGAGATTTTGTTATAGGGATCTCAACCTGGATTCTGAACTTTCAAAGCTTAGCTTCAAGACCTTAGCCACTAAACAACGTCTCCTTAATTTATTCACACGGTCATCACCCATGAATTGGATTATCAAAGATTTAAACAGTTGTTTAGAACCGAAATCTCCAGTTTATGTACAACGATTCCACATATTCCAGCATCGTATCCTCGTGAAAAAATAGTGTTGGGGTCAAGGTTTGTCCATTGAATTATAGTCACTAACCTCTTAAGTACTGATTTAGTAGCTACTCGCCACTAAAAATTGTTTTTTACTTTCTGCAGGCGACTCTGCTTACAGTAACTTCTACCAGAAAGGAATTCGAGGGAGTGGTCCTTGCTTGATGGAATCGGTTTTATATCTTATCCAGAGGCTTGAAATGGAAAAAAAAACACTCAAGTGAATTTCTTGGAAGTGTTTCTCAACAATAATACGCGAGTGACAATTAAGAACACTCAAAAAAAGAAAATAGCTACATTTTGACTGTTAGATGAATCTTACATCAAAACCAGAACTCTACCCCTCAGTGTATTGACTTGTAGGTGGAAATGTGTTATGACATCTTGGAAGACAAGATAATCTCTGGAATGAAAACCAAGACTTTGTTTCCTTATCTCAAATCATGCTGATTTAACATGGATGACCCTCTTCTCTCCAGAAAAATAGCAGAGGAGTCCAGCAGGCGACCAGGAAGAGAGTTCTCCCCTAGCTACCTTGATCTTGGCCAGTCTCTTCGTCAATCGACATCACAACTTGTAACAAGTGATGTGATCATCCCCATCATCACAACACCAAAAACTTCTTCATATGTAAATCTCATTGCCAGTTTGAACAAAAAGAAAACAAGACTCCCTTACCGATCTCATTCTGCTCCATCGTTGTTTACAGATGCCAGGGATACCTTTTCAGATTCTTTTGACCCCAGACCTGGCCCGAAATCAATTCCCTTGATTGTTCGGCAAGCTTTTGTTGGCGTAGTTCTGTATATATTGGTTGTTGTGCTGGTGTTCCTTGTCAGTGGTAGCTTCAGGGGTACCACAACATTCAAGCCTGTAGATGCCTTGTACTTCACAGTGGTTACACTTTGCACCATTGGCTACGGTGATATTGTTCCAGACACAACTTTCACCAAGCTGTTTACTTGTGGTTTCATCTTGGTTGGTTTTGGTATCATCGATATTTTGTTAAATGGATTAGTTACATATATTTGCGACAGGCAAGAAGCATTTCTGCTAAGCACCATGGATGGGAGTGCGCCCAACACTATGGTTCAAGCTTATATGATAGACAAATCTAAAGGAAGAATGAGAATCAGATCGAAAGTGGTCTTGGCTTCGGCAGTGGTGATTGTTTGCATCGCGGTCGGAACTATTACAGTGCACTACCTGGAGAAGCAGGACTGGGTTGATAGTTTTTATCTGGCTGTTACCTCTGTGACAACCGTTGGCTATGGGGATTTCGCTTTCACAACCGTAACGGGAAGATGTTTCGCCATTGTTTGGCTATTAGTAAGCACACTGGCAGTTGCCAGGGCATTTTTGTACCTAACTGAGCTAAGGATTGACAAGAGAAATCGCAGGATTGCTAAATGGGTTCTTCAGAAAAAGATGACACTGGGCGATTTGGTAGCCGCAGACCTCGATAACGATGGATCCATCAGGTAATGCTCATGATTTTCTATCAACAGATTCTTAGTTAAAGCTACCCTGTTCAAAAACCCTAATAACCCTTTACAAGCTGTTGCCGTCTTTTACTTTTTTCTCTCCCAACTTGATTTTCGAATCTTGATTCCAATCAAATCGTAGCGCATGCATATTTGTAGAAAACCTAAATAAGCGCAGTTGGGAAAGGGTGAATGATGTGGTTTCATTACAGAAACAACACACAGGGTTTCACTTAGTTTCGCATAAATACCAGGCAAACCCTATCTGGGAAGAAAGAAGCATGAGCATAGCTTAAACCCTATAATTAAGTAAAAGCTTAAAATGCATGAGATTTTAACTGTACAGCTGACACGGTTCATGTATATAAAATATTATTTATTTTTTTAGTAATTTTTTTTTATTCTCAAAGTTTAATTTTAGATAATTTAATTCTAATTAAATGTCAATTACTTTTGTGTAATTACTATTCGGCATTTCTGACTAGCAAAATGGATTGTTTTTGTGTCTACAAGTTCTATCCTATGAAGGCCCAGATACATGGGCTTGGACTTAAAGGCCCACCCAACACCTGGACTCCTTTTGGCCTTTTTTAAAGTGCGTGTTTTTAGGTTTAAGTATAAATTAAAAAAACATTATTCAACCTGTTGAAGTACATGACTAGCTATTTTTTACAAATCATTCTAAATTTACAATTCAATTATTATCATTCATTCATGATTGTTTATTTATTTTCCTATTTAACATTTTTTGAATAGATATTTTTTAAAATCATTTATGTGTGTGGAATTTTTGAATCGAATCTATTTTTCTGACCCATTTATATTTTTTTATTTTGTTTAGATGAACTTTATTTTTAAAATAAATAATATTTATTTTCAGATAATATTTTTTATATGTAAACCTTGCATAATATTTCCTTTCCTTTCATTTAATTCAGAAAATTTAGTGTCTAATTCTATTCTTGTTTTATTGACTAAAAAAAATTAATTCACAAAATTTAACAAACACCACCGCATAAATATCCCGTCTTGTAAAAGTAAATATATTGATCTATATTTTTCTATTTATTTTTAGTTAGTTAATATTTTTTTTCTTAAAAAAAAGTTGAAAAAGCCTACACATAATTATTATTTTTATAAAAAACAAAAAAAATCTAACCCAGTGAGAGCAGGTCGCATAACTAGTTGCAAGCCAAAAGAAAGAGTGTTCGGTTCCAAATGAAGGGAGCTTCGCATTCAAGAGTGACAAACAGATACAGATGAAACTACTTGGTGCAGTCACCATGCTTGACGAGAAAATTTCTCCAGTTAGACGACCGAAATCAAAATTATGTGTGTATTCTAACATAAAATTGATAAACAATTATCTGAATGTACAGAATGATTCCCGAAGACTTTGAACGATGAGAGAACAGTACACAAAAGCACAAACTCCCTGCCTCTACGAAAAACTTTGAAGATGATGCAGATCTCTCTCAGTTTTTGGTTTTTGTCAATCAGATCATGCAGCATGTTTAAGTTTCAATGCAATCATTCCAGAATAGTAAAGCAATTTGCTCAAACTTCATGAGCTTAATGTGTTGTTGGTTGCTCTATGGTTGCAGCAAATCTGAATTTGTAATTTACAAGCTTAAGGAGATGGGGAAAATAGCAGAGAAAGACATCCTGCAGATCTGCAACCAATTTGATTCAATAGATAGTGTCAACTGTGGCAAAATCACTCTTGCCGATCTCATGGAAAGTGACAATACTTAAACAGGTTTTTTTTTTTTCTTTTCTATTGGAACAGGCCATCCAGATTTTGCCTCGCTGATAGGCAGGAGGGCTTGAGACTCTCTGGGTTAAAGGGCAGAAAAATGATAAGAAAGGCAATACACAACAAGCAGGATGGTATTATGACAGAAGTTCAATTTCCTGCTGGCATAAGGTGGTCAACTGGTTGCACAAACAAGAGCTATTCTTTTTGCAAGCAAAGATGTATATTTTCATTTCTTGTTCAAATGTTCATTTCTCAGTTGATTATATTTGCTGTTGGGGAAAGTAAAATTGTAAGTGTAAGAACTGTCGAATGTTGATTGCTCTGGTTAATAGGAGAGCAGCAACTGTCTCAGAAAGGAGCATATCATCCCCTCAATTTAAGGGCCCATCCATTTAAATGACCTTTTAAACCTCCATATTCATCAGTGCATGCTTTTCTACACATTAGTTACAATGGAGTTATTTGAGTTGCATATTGTGGAAACTATGACAGAAAATAAAGTGCACCATCCTAATGCAAAAATCAACTCACCAACAGATTTCTTCAATTTTGTCGCCTAAAATATTGCTGAGCATTCACGATGGCAAACCTTCAAGGTTGCATTAATGAATGACCTTGTAATAGTCCAGGGAGCTTCTTGCAGATGCTGGTTCGCATATTTGCCTTCAGTTTACCCTCGAAACTGTAATTTAAAAACTAACTAAAAGAAATAAAAAACATAAAATGGCATAAATCAATTGCAAATCAACATTTCCTGCTCAATTTCAAGCAGTATGTTGCTTTTTACGAGCTGGTAGTCAATGGCTAAAATAAGAAACTTAAGATGGAGGAGTTGGTAGCAACATTTTGAGTCATATGGAACCAAAGAAGACGGATACAAGAAAATCACCAGTGAGAGAAAAGGACATTAGTTTCATTTTGGGTGCTGATGTAATGATTCAGACATTTTGATTCTCCAATTTGCTCATTATTTCCAACAAAGAAACCAAAATAGTATTTCTCTTATCATGACAAATTTTTTTTTAGATGCGAGGAAACCCCACCTCCCGGAAAATGCTCTTTGTGGATCCAGGTGAGCAAGTAAAACTCTAGCTGTCTCAAGCTCTTACAAGGGGTGCACGTCCTAACTCAAACTCGAGATCTGTTGTGTAAATTGCAAGTCCTTTGCCATCACGCCATGCCCCTCGGGGACGTATCATGGTAACTTGAGGAATAATTTATCTCAAGAACTAATAATGCCCTACTTAAGGCCATTTTTTGCTAGTTAACCAAACTGAAATAGCCCAAAGTAGGCAGGGAGAGAGAATAATGGGAACCAGCACCATATATTAAAGGGGGCATGCCTTTGGCCTTCAGAAACAGTACTTGAACACAAATGACCACGCCCTGAAGGTGAAGGCGACAAAAAAAACTATTTCATTCAAAATTATAACAGAAAGATGAAGGCCATAAAAAAGAGAAAAAGAAAAAAGAACATTGCATTTGAAGCGCTCTTCACCATTCCAGATCCAAGTCTAGTCACCTCAGATTGGCCAAAGATTAGACACTAGAAGCACAAAAAACTTGTTTATAAAACATGAACTTTCATATAAGGATGCATGGCATCAATAGTTCAAACTCAAATCTGCACCATTCAAGGAACATCACTACTTTCGAAGTCAATATAGGTATCATCAGTGTAAAACCTCACCTGCCAGAGGAAAAAAGACTGATACAAAGAAACTTCAACTGGTTTCCACCTTCTTCTGCATTATCCCTGAGATTCTGCAAAGACACACAGATTCAGATGTCATCTCCAACAACGGATCATCAAATCATGAAAAGGGAAAAAAAAGGAGAAAATGCCCATAAGACTACACCAATCATAAAATTGATTAGTAAACCTACTTCTTCCTAATAGCGCGGACACTTTCAAGAAGCTCTATTGTTTGCTGCACTTTAAAATTATTAGGCTTCTCATTATCATTCAGTACCAAGGCTGAGACATTCGAAATGGTGACAAGCTCTGATTCAATTTTATCAAGCTGCACATCCAAATGTTCCAAGAAGTCCTCATACGATGATACATCCTTCAAACCCCTGATTATGCTCTCTTCATTAGAATCAATACAAATGTCCCGGCCGAGGAATCCCACTTCCTCATCAACCGGTGGGTTTGTTTCTCCATCGGCACAAAACTGTAAGCCTTGACCATCACTAAATTTGAGGTTATCATCTGAGCTGAAGTCTGTAACTCCCAGCTTAGGAGATACAATTCGAACCGGATTCGAATCATCTTCTGTCTCAACTTCAACATCGAAAGCCACATTCCCTATTAGCTGATTTTCTTTCATTGAAATTACCTGAAATCAAATATATTTTAGCAAATAAAAGATCAGGTTCTCCAAAAAAGAATTTTAAAAAATAACAATAATAAATTAATACCTGATTAAGCTTAGAGGAGAGCTGATCAAGCAACTCAATTCGGTTTCTTGACCTTCCAATAGCCTCCATAACTTTCTTCTTTTGAAATAGCAATTCTCTTGCATCATTTTCTTTCCCAGAAGTAACACTAATTGCAGCCTGTCGTTTTAGTTTCTCTACTGCCTCTGATAATCTCAGAAGTCTCAATCTTGCACTATTTGCTATATTTGATCGCAAACCGAAAATAAAAAATAAACCTTTCAAATTATTAACTGAATAAATCGAAAATTAATTAGAAAGAACGGATGAAACCTTTGGCTCTGGTGCTTTCGGCTTCAGAATGAAGCTGATCGAGTTGGGTGCGTAGCTGGTCTGTGTTGGAGGACAAGCACATAGGCTTCTTCAATACAGGCCTGCTAAGCACTACCATAGCACCTCCACCACCGTGACTGTGACATATCATCTCTCCTCCCTCTCTGTATCTCCGAAACGCAGCGGGCTTAACGGTTATCAAATTATCATTCCAGTGGTTATCTTCAAAAAAAAAACCCGACAGCAACGATTCAATGAATCAACTTGGGCCTACTTTTAATTACAAATTGTCAGGTAAGGCCTGATTTTGGGCTCACGGAAGCCCATTTATCTGATCCAAAACTCAGTACTAAGTTATATTGGATTCGGGCCATCATGAAAGATAGGAACAGCAAGGCCTAGTCTTCAAATAAACGGGCCTTTGATTATTATCGGAAATATTAAAGTTTTTTCCACTTTCTCTTCCACCCAACAATTAAATAATAATAACAATCCCCCAAGCACTAAAATGCCGCTAACAAGCTCGAAAGGCTGCAATCATCAAGAAAGAAAAGTACGCGGGCTCTAGCTGTTATCTTATCTTGACCTCAGTTCTTCATGTCCCCACTCCTCGTTCAAGCTTGTAAAGTGGGCATATAAATGCAAGTCTCTTTCATCGGTTTCTTCCCTTCTTGGATTTGGTAAAATCTAGCCATCAAATGCTGGGTCCACATGAAATGACATTCGGAGAAGACTCTGGCCCATCATTTCATCTCCAAAAATACCCATTATACACACATATATATGTGTGTGTACTAATCGTCGTGACAAGCTCAGCATCAACAACGCCCACTACGAGATCAAAAAAGTGATCTTGACCATCTCCTAATTTCGTAATCGGGGAATCATTTGCTAAGGACGCAAAGAAGTTTGCATTGGCTAAAATATGAAATTTAAGGACGATGGAAAGAACAATGAAGCATGTCAATAATAAGAGGGAAATAGAGAAATCTCTTTTGATTTCTTAAATTTATAGAAAGTATACATTGAGACATTTTTTTCTGATAAAGTAGCCATTAAGAATCGTAGTTGTTGAGAATACAAACATCCATCAATCAATCACTGTGTATATATGAATTGTGATCAATGGAAGAAGCAGAAAGTTGATTCGACATAAAAAGATAAACAATTGGTGTAATTCAACTTATCTCGATCAATCAATGTTTGTGATACCGTAATCCAGTTGCTCAATCTAAATTATAAAAAATCTAAAGCTATGGAAAATAATTTTATGCGTCCTTTTATTTTAGAGGGTGGTCCAAGTTTATCTTTATATTTTTAACTATATGCCAATTACATTTTTAATGGAAGGTATTTTCAATACATAAAAGACATATACAAGTCATGTAATATGTTTTTATAGAGTTTTACGACGAGAATTTAATAATGCAATGACAAGTTGAAGATATAAGATTTTTTTAAGGATAAATCAAATCTAATTAAACATGTAAAAATAGATTTGACACAACGTTTAGAATACAATACATAAAAACATGTGTACCTGATTAATTACAAAGTTTTATATTGAAGGAGCGTACCTACTTGCTTGTTTGTTCTATCATAATGGTCCTCAGTACTTTCACAACAAAGTTTATTTCAATTTCGTGAATAAATAAATATGTTTTAAATGTTAAAAAAGAAAAGAAAAAGGTAGACACCCCCTTGCTGCATACACATACGCACATGCACATATAATGATGTAAATTTAATTTCAAGGGGTGTTTAAAAAATGAAGAGCTTTAAGAATTTCTCCTTTAAGTTGGCATGAAAATTGATTAATCTTTTTAGATAAAAGTTTTTTTGTTTTATTATTATTACAAGTGGCCAGGGTTCAACTAAACTAGGCTCGGAGAACAGACAAGACTACGTACTTCAAACTAACTAGTGTTCAAATAGTTTGCTCTAACCATGTTTGGCTCTATCTAGTTCCTAGCATCCATTTCTCGTTCAAGCGCAATGTGACTTCCTCAAAGAGAAACCTAAATTGAATTAATATTGATTGGCAACTAGAAGAAAGCTTACAATAACCAAGTAGATTATCTCTTCAGTCTGCCCCCACCTCATTGCAAGAGGAAATATATAAATATAAACTATAGACTAAAAATAATTACGTCCCATTTCGTATCTTCAACTGGTTTAATAATTTGATGCGGTGGAGCCAAACAACTACACTTTAGAAACTGCAAAAGCAATTCTCTTGAGTGAATTTTTGACTTCTTTGATGCTAGAGTCGGAGCATGAAACGCTTGAACAAGTCAAGCTGCATAATATATTGCCATATTGATGATCCACACCAGGATTTTAAGTAATCTATACAAATGTCATTGTCTATCCCTGTCATCCTCTCCCCGGAGAATAATATCTTCATTGGTGAAGTAGAGGATTGAATAATTCGGAAGAGATGTGTTTAATGTTAATTAATGGCGATCATTCTAAGAGAAGCCACTGTGGTGTGGAATAGATTCTTTCATAGTCTAAACACGTCTGTGGTTGGGAGCTAGATAGTCAAGAACAGTTCGAGCCCAGGACAGCACCACCATTTTTAAAATCATCTGTTGCTCATTTTTGAACAAGTGCTTTGGTTGGTGTTATATAATTGAATCCAATGACCATATGATTCAAAATTTAATATTGAAAAGCCTCTCTCTCACACACACACACACACACACATAAAAGTACAGCGACAAAAGTCAAATTCCTGACCTGGGAAACCACAGTTTCTCAGTATTTTTTTCTAACATCCTCGATATAGACGTGAATAGCTTCAAGTTTTTTTTCATGCTCTTTCATTCAAGTCGTTCATGGCTCGCTTAACCAAGCTCATGCTTCATATATATATATATATATATATATAGGGTTTAATGGAAATGACGGGAGATTGTTTACTCCTGAGTATATTTTCAAAACAATCAATGACTACAACATAGGTGCTCTTATATATATATATATTAGAATTTTATATTAAATCACTAGACCATACATTCATTCATATCACCAGTCCCATATTTAATTAATCGGTGACTATTATGGAAAAGAAAAACTACTGATAAGATTGGTTCCGAGGCCAGCATGTCAACTGACAATTTTCCTTTCTTTTCTTTTTTTTCCGAGTCATTAGATGAAATTATATCATTTCTGTCCCCTCTGCGGTATCAGTAGTTCGAAAATTATCAACGGGACATGACAGTGCTCCCTTTGTGGATGTTTCGCCACCAAAGTAAGCAAATTGAAGCCTGGGACCCTGGTTGTGATTTCACCAAACCACACACACACGACAACTGAAGCATCTGTTAGGACTTTTTGCACTTAATCAAACTAGTATTTGTAAAAGGTCTCACAAGTGCTAAATAAACGGGAGAGCAGTATTCAGACGGCAAGTAATATTCTCATCATTAATTAGGCAAGTATAAACCTAATTTAGTTCAAATTTTGACCGAAGAAAACTGAACCTACGGCTGAGATGTTGGAAGTAAAATCACCACTAACAGCCCCCTTGGTTTCATATTCCAGGGACTGATTATGGTTTTGCAAGCTAGCCATGTTATTTTTGACCCGACATAAAAAGACTTCTAGAAGTCATATTCACACAACCAGAGTTTGAGTTAGTGGGATGGAGGAGAAATTACATTTATGGCCACAGGGTTTATTCTACTATTATTTTGAATAAATGACTCGCTCATAAATACAAAGAGCTCGTTGCCACTAGAGGCTTATTGTCTCAAACCATGTTAATTTGCTAGTCCCTTCACATGTTCTTATGGTTTAGTGTGCCTTGTATAAACAGAAATATAAATTGATTTGCTGTTAACTACCAGAAAATCAATTAATTCAAACAGAAATATTGACAGAATTTTTCTTTTGTATTTTGCTAATAATATTACTGTCGGAATGTTATCATTGTACTTTTCTGACAGTATTTACCGGCATGTATTTTCTTGTTTTCAGTATTTACTAACACGATGTTTATATTGAGACGGACAATGACTTGAGTTTTTTTTCTTGAAAAAAATACTGATTGTTCTAGGGTTGATAATAAAAGTAACATTGGGTCTAAAAACATTGAAAAAACATAATTGATTAGCAATGTTTGTTTGATCCAAGTACAAAAATCAATGACTTAGGTTCTAATCCAACCTTACTAGCAAAATAATCAAAAAGTTTGAATGAAATGGAATCCAAAGCTTATATCAATTACATAGGCCTTTGACTTCAAAAATTATTCCTTTAATTTTGATTTTTTTTCATGCTACATGGCTATGGTAAAAGACCAGGATTGGCAATCATATAGGTTATTTTAGGTTAATGGCATTTTTTAGGTTATGCTTAAAATCTTAATTTTTATGCTAGCAATATATATAAAATTTGACTGGCCTTTTAGTCTTGATTGCTTATAAGTTATTGGCATCTGGTTGATATGATTTTTGCTTGCTTTATTACTCCCAAACCCATATAAATCTATTTATTTTACTATTATTAGTTGTTCTTATGAATCTATGGCAATCGATTCTTATCTTGATAATTACTATGTTGTATTTGTTGAAAAGTTGACTATTTCTAAGAGCTTTACTTCTATATGCCTAAAAGTGCATATTTAGTCCTACTGATTCTATGTTTACTTGAGTCTTTATGTACAAAAGTGGTGTGTTGAATTTCCACCTTGTTCTAGTATTTGTTGAGTCTCTTTTAATCTGCATGAAATAACTCAATCTCTTATTTTTATTACATGTTGTTTTTTAATTGTTCCTATTAGTAGCATGGACGAAGGCTTTCTTTATAAATTCTAAGTGCCTAATCTTTGATGTCAAAATAGTTTGATGGGGTTAAATAAATATGGTATTTAATCAACAATAAAAGATGATGGAGAATTGATTTTCATTGAATTATATAAAAATAAGGCTTTTGAATTCGAAACATTGTTTGTGCCATTTACAATTATGTGCTTTTTCTCTTTGATTGCTCACAATCAATTGTCCTTGAAAAATGTGATGTGATGACAAACGGCTTATAATTTACACAGTAAATCTCGAGTTTGAGTCAGGACATGTACTTCATATAAGAATTTGGGACAACCAGAATTTTACTCGATCATCTAAATCTATAAAATACATTTTCTAAAAATAAAATATTTTGTGCTTTTAAATGATGATAGATTTAAATGTGGTGTTGCATTTTCTAATCAGGATATTTTTTAAAAACCAAAAAACCTCAAGCCATATTATTTTACCAATTTGTTTTAAAAAGAGTGCTAATAAACGAAAATATCCCATTTCGATAACCAAAATAGCATTATGAAACAAACAACCTGCCCTCTGTTGACCTGAACTTGTACCAAAAATAAAATAAAATAAAAAAAATGCCAACTGTATGGCTATGAACTTTTTCCAACGACGAAATTAAAGAGCAAACAAAAGTCAACAATCTCAGCTCTTCTTCATTGCTGTCCTTCAAAAATAATAATAATAATAATAATTATTATTATTATTCCTTTTTTCGTGCGTTGAACACCCCTCAACCTAAATTATTCCCGCCCCTATCACGCATCAGATTGGACCTTTCTATCATTACTTGTCATCGTAAAACACCTCAGAAATATCTTGTGCATCCTGCAGGTCGAAGAGATACATCGGGTTTGTAAAATATTTTTGAAAAATATTAAATTTTTATTTTATTTTAAATTGAATTTTTGGTGTTTTGAGATTATTTTTATATACTATTGTCAAAATTATTTTAATATATTTTTAAACAAAAAATAATTTCAATCATATTTTTAAACCGACACTATAGACGGAACTATTCATAAACTAACACAAATATAGTGTTTTCCCGTGCAGTAATATTGCAATTGAGACATTATTCAATTAACCTCTCTCTCATTTAATCTATTTTATGGGCTTTTGCTCGTTCTTGTTTTGCAAATTCTGTAATGGCTTGCGACTTGAAATTGCAAAAGCAGGACCAAGGTTCGAGTCTCAGTCTTTTTTCATAAGAGTTTGGGATAGTCGGAGGTTTATTTATTGTCTGGACCCACAAAATACACTTTCCGAATAGTGGTTCCCCGTTCTCCAAAACAGAGATATCCAAAAAAAAAACTCCCTATTCTTTTTTTCATGCACATCCACATGGCTTTCTTGGTTATTCATCTCAGCCATGTAAAGATCTTGAATAGTGTCTTACCACAAACTAAACAATATCTTCTTAAGATGCCGATGACAATATAGGAGTACCAAACCAAAACTAGATGGTGTTTTCTCGTTAAAAATTATCAAACAGTTTTCTGATCATAGGAATTTATGAACATCAAGATAAAGATCTTAAGGTTAAGATATAAGCTTTTTTAAGGTTTAAGGTTTAAATGTCATTGACTATATTTTCTTGGATCATATCTTCTAATATAAAAATTAAATAAATTAATATGTTTCAATGTGAAAAACTTATATAAATACTTATATAAGCAGTTAAACACAGACAGAAATTTAGAGATTTAATCGAGTTATGCACAAATTAAATTAAATATTTTAATTATATATATATATATATATATATATATATATAAATAAAGAATGAATTGGGCATCAATTCTAGGAGACCTTGTATTTAATGAGATTGATCACCGCACAATCTGTGGAACTAGGAAAACCATAACCAAATATAAGGAAATTATTTTTTTTTTACTTCCTAGACCACGAATACACAAAATTGTAAACGGAAAGCCCATAACCCATTATCACATACTGCTCCCTCTCGCGTTCCCACCCACCACTTTTATTATTCCAACCACCACCTCCTCTACCACCACCCCGTGATCCAGTCTTGAACCACCACCCCCATCGACAACCACCCATAAGCCCCTATAACCTACGCATTTGGTGGAGTCAGAAAATTAGAAGATGGCTAGCGGTCATGAAGATGTGGCGGAATGTAAGTGGCACGGGTATGATGCAGACAAGCTGAACCAGACGCTGCTCTTTTCTTAGATGTACGCCGGTTTTCCATTTGAAAAGTATTTTTATAAAAGTTTGCGTTTTTAAAATGATTTTTTTAATATATTTATATTTATATTAATATCAAAAATAAATTTGAAAAGATAAAAAAATATTGTTCACTCGTTTCAAAATCAAAAACACTTTAAAACATAATCACTATTACAACAATATCAAATAAAATACTAAAGTTGGGTTAATTAAGAGTAAAAATTATATATTTTTAAAAAATAAAAACAAGGTAAAAAAAGTATAAAATATTTATTTAATTTTACCTGAATTTAATAGATATTTGTTTAATAGATATTTACTTGGTTATTTGGACCAAACCCGCACAAAAACATGATCTGCACATTTAAGTTGCGGCTTATCATCAAAATCCACGCCATGTCCGCGTGAAATCAATCGGGTTCTTGAAATTGTTTGAAGTTTTCTAGTCAAACATGTGCTTCGGCTTACTTCAATGATCTTTTGCTTAAAAACAAAACTACTCATGATTTTCTTTGTTAAAATTATATAAAAAATTAAGCTTTTTTATATTAAAAAAAATATTGCTGTTGTTTTTTAATCTATGCTTCCAATAAAAAAAAACTAGTTTTGCTGTCCAAACAATAAAATACTTGAATAAAAAAAGATAATATTGAAAAATAAATACGCTCTGTCTCGTGTAATTTTTTTTATTAACGTGGGTATCTAGATTAACTTGCACGCACCTCAATTAATTTTACGGGTCCTGAAAAGAATAATCATATAAGTCTCTAATAATTATTATATTAATAACCATATAATTCTAACTTGAAACTAAAAGAAAATTATATTTTTTAGTCTCAAACTTTTATTATTGGACTACCTAATCGATAGTTATGATGTAAGAGTGTATCGATACATGATGTGATAATTAAGAGAGAAAATTGAAATTCTAATAATCAGAAAAGTGCATGCCAAGCCAAACAACCAACCCAATAGACTTTTTATTTTATTTTTATTTTGTTTTATTCAAGCAGAAACTCAATAGACTGAAAGGAAATAATAACACTTCCATGGCCCGTAAATCCAAAAACAGAGGACAAATGCACCAAGACAAAGCACCGTACCCTTTAGAGAGAAGTTGCGTTTTGACCAGCTCTTGATATAGAGTTTGGTTTGTGATTGATTACCATCCCATCCTTGATTCATAAGTTAATTTGCTTCATATTATTCATAATTTGGGCCTTAAAAATTTCAAAAAACAATAATATAAATATGTATACGACGGTCCACTTCAGGTTTTAATCTTTACCACAAAAATTAGAAGAAGGAACACAAAAATAAATCCGAGGAATTAGTTCTTAAGCTTATTTGGAAACGAGATATGATGAAAGAGAGATTCATTGAAGGATAATAATAATTTAACTAAACTTAAAATATTTTATTTTCTCTCTCTCGTGTTTTTTTATTTATTAAAAAGAAAAACAAGTATAAATAATTACTCACTGCACGCTATAAAAATGATCAAGGCAACTTATTATATATATAAAAAAAAAAAAGGGCTCGAACACAAGACTTTCTAGAGAGAGAAAAGTTCGCCACAAACTTCGGCGAGTAACGGAGAAGAAGTGTAGATAACAGAAGATGGCGTGTCCGCAGATGGAGCCAGAGAGACAAAATTTTCCTTTTGATTTTGGAGAAAATGGTGCCTCACGTGCCAGTTACGGTCAAAAGACGGTGCCCAATCCGGGACACGTGTGAGCCTAATACTCCAATAGAAACAGTAGTGTTGGAAACATTGACCAAGGGCGTGCATTAGCACCTCCACCTTTATTACGTGACTGTGACCGCCTACAAATGGCGGATGGTCACTCTTCAACCATCAAGGATGGGTTCGGCTAATCTCCTATCCTTGTCCGTCCATCCTTTTCGTTTATTATATCACTTAAAAATTAAAATTATTAGATAAAATTCTAAAATATAATTTATATTATTATCTAACATACATTCTCAAGTGAAAATTTTTTAAATTTAAAACTTGTACAAACCCACACTATTTTGTGCTTGATTTTTATCAAATAGAATGAAGGTGGTGAGATTCGAACTAGTGATCGCTGGGTCAACAAGGCTTTGATACCATGTTAAAGAATCATCTCACCTAAAAACTTAAGCTGTTAGATGAAACTCCAGAATATAATTTATATTACTATTTAACAAAAATATAAAGGTTGAGATAGAAATATTATAGCACTACGACTCAATCAATTCATTGTGGATTGTAACGATGAAAGGAGCTATTTTGCCTTTCACCAAATCAGAAGACAAAACTAGTGAGAAAAATCATATTTTTATATGATTCATTTATTATTTTTATTTTCAATGAGGGTATTAAAGTGTTTTCACTTTTCATAGCAGTGTAATATTTTTAGTTCCCTTGAAAGAAAAAAACTAGATAATTGGCTGCTATATTTTTTTTTTGAGATTTTATATTTTTTGTGCACAATGAAATTACTAATTTATCATTGAAATTAAATTTAATTTGGGATTTCCTTGGAGGTATTTTCTGATTTCCATGGAGAAAATTACTGTTTTGTATTCATTATAAATTATTGAACTTTTTAATTTGTTAAACGCATGTTGTGCATGGAAGGTTCTCACGTTTCTATGGTGCGTACAATATCATTCGGCAATGAAAAATTATTTTTTATCGTGTCATTAAACCTCTCCTATTTTTCCTGCGACGCGTGTTTGGTTTTATGTTAGCGCCCTCCTTTTCTCTTTCCTACCTTGAGAATTATAATTCCGAGGTAGTCCTATTTGTTAGGGATATTTGAGTATCAATCCTTGTAATTTTTTATTATTTTCTTGGGTTTTTTTGTAATTTTCTTTTTCAATGTATTTTTCTTGTTTTGCTTACTCAAGTTTGGTTCTTGTTTTTATTTTCTACACATTTTTTTCTTATCTCTTTTATAACCTTTCAACTATTTTCAATTTCAACGGTTAATCAAAATGTTTAATTTTTTTTCCTTGTTCTCTTATTGTTTTTACTTAATATCATATAATTTTATAATTTAACATGTTTTTTTTTTTTTAATTTTCTTCATTTTACTTTTTGTTAGGTTAACCTTATTTTATAACTTGATCTGTAGATTTGGAGAGTTGATCTGAGCAGGAATAGTTCACATAACTAAGTGTGCGTGTTTACATACATACATCCAAACTCTTTCATGATTTATTATTATTATTATCATCGCAAAGAAGTTTCAAAGCTTCTAGCTAGGTCCCCGTTAATTAAAATATAGTAAGAATAAATCATGGGATAAAATAAGCATGGAACATGCATCGGCGTGTCCATACCATAAAAAATAATGGAATAAGAATCATTTAACATTTTGCTAAATAATTAAAACCTCTAGTTACAGTGATTTATTTTATCAGTATTAGGTCTGGTATTGAATATTAATAAAAGCGTATAGGCATGAGAGAAAAAAAAGTTTTCTAGACTTAATAATGCATACGTACCCTGTTAAGGATTCAACTTTTGTTGCTTGGTGCTGGACAACAATAACCAAACTGATAATTTCTCTACTTAAGTGGGACTTTTCATACGGTGGGTTGAGTTCAATTAATAAAAACAAAAAACAGTGGAGATTAGCCAAACCTACCATCTAAACTAAATTCTTGCTTCCTCTCTCTCTCTCCCAAGAAAAGTAAAATAAAAATCTAGTCTACTATTTATTATACGAAGAAAACAAACAAGCATCTTAAGTGAATCCCCTTCTCTCTAAAGCTTTCAAGCATTGTGGTGTGTCTAGTTCCTTCCACCTTCTCCCCCTCCTCCTCCTCCGACCACCACCACCACCACTTCTCTTCCCTCTTCTTGATGTCAAATGAAAAGGAGGATCCATATCATTATGACCCTTTTCACTACAATATTCAGCATGGAAACAACCGGCCGGTGTCGGTGTTTCCATTCTTCAATGACAATCTCTCCATGTATAGTCAGCAAACACCCGCACAAAACTTACAGGGGTTCAGTGATCCCTCATTCATGAGCTTCAATGACCATTTACATGGCTCCATGGATCACTATAACACCTTTTCAAGAGCCCTCGACGTGTCTTGCTCGTCATCTGAGGTAATCAGTCCCGTTGATCAGGGTGGTTCAGGGAAAATCGGCGCTGGAGAATCAGCAGCTACAAATGAAAATATTCCATCCACACCAAATTCCTCCATATCTAATTCTTCTTCTAATGATGGAGCAACCGAAGAAGAATCTGGGAAGATCAAGAAACATAAGCAGCCAAAAGAGAGCACTGCAGATGGGGATAACGATGGAGATGCTAAGAAAGTGTAGGTTTCTTGGTTCTTCTTTCTAAGCTCATGGAAAAGCTAAGGGCTTTCCAAGTAACTCCTTTTCTCTTGTTTTCAGTTGACGGATGATTAGGGTTTGTGTACACAACTTTCTTTTTTTCCAAGCCAAATCGTCAAAGTCTTTTTTAATAACTGGTGCAGTTATCATTGCCTTTTCCACTTGATGTTTTTTGAACTTATTATACGACTTTTACTGCTTGCAGTACAAGGGATGGGGGCGATCTTTTCTTGCAAACTCTTGTACCATACGCTTAGAATTAACTGAATGCTTAATTTATCTGTTTCCAGGAAGTTAATTAACGCACAAAAACCTAAATAAAATAGAGTATTGTGTATATTTTAGTACGTCTGGAAACCCTAGCTAGTCAAATGAAAGATATTCTGCTTAGATTTTAGATTACTAAGATCTGGCTCTATGTACTTTGACTTTGTATTTTCTTGGTTGCCAGGAGCAAGACAAAAAAGAAGGAGAAACGGCAAAAGGAGCCACGGTTTGCCTTCGTGACGAAGAGTGAAATTGACCACCTTGAAGATGGATACAGATGGAGAAAGTACGGCCAGAAAGCAGTGAAGAATAGCCCTTATCCAAGGTCATTTTTCTGATCAACTATATATATATCTAATCACCCATAATTATATGCATTCATAAGAGATATGCATTGTTTGAGTTAAAATTATTTATTATATGCAGTTAATTAGATTTTTATTAGCCGGATATGCTGATCATGAATTGGTAGTTTATGCATTTAAAGATCACATCTCCATTGGCAGTCTATCTCTTACCCTCTAACTCTATCGAACCATGTTGTCGTAAGACTCCATGCTACATTTCCTGCCTGCAGGATAGTACTGTAAGCTTCCATTTTGCGACTAAGCGAAGAAATTTACTAGAATGGCAGGAACTTTCGTGTCGAAGTTATAGGAGCTTAGATGACATCATCGGTGCATTATTAGTCATCCGTCTTTGTTTTGATAACGTATTAATTCTCCTTGGACTATAACATAGTTGAGCCAATAGAATCTATATATATTTAGTGATTTTCTCACTTCTTTTTTACTTGAAGAGCACGCATGTACTTCTAGCTAGCTAGCTACCTGACCACTGCATTTATAATGCTCTTATTACCCTAATGGTGTTTGCCTTATCTACAAATTTAGACGTTAGGCCCAATATTACCGTTGGCTCACTATCTTTCATTTTCTTGAACCTTGTTTAACCACGTAACACTGAATAATCAGCACATTACAAAATCTAGCTGTAGGCTTAAGTATATGAAAATCTCCCATCTGGAAGTCAACTCTCAAGCTAGCTAGGTGTAATTAATCTGCAAAAACACTTTTTAGGTTATCGGAAGCCTTATGATCACTACTTTCGATCGGTTTGTAAGTATGGACTAGGGTCCGTTGTGTTTCCTTTTGATTAATGAATTATATAAGTCGGTCTTCAAATTCACATTTAAAAAAAACTTTTACTTTGCTCGAAATTGCAGGAGTTATTACAGATGCACCACTCAAAAATGCATGGTTAAGAAACGCGTGGAAAGATCATTCGAAGACCCGTCAACCGTGATCACCACATATGAAGGACAGCATAACCATCACTGTCCAGCAATTCTTCGAGGTAATGCTGCCGGAATGCTATCACCTTCCCTTCTGGCATCCACATCGATAGGGCAGAGCTTTCCTCAGGATTTCCTGACTCGCTTTCTCCCACCAAGTAACCAAGGCGACCAGACTTCGATTTTCTATCAAAACCACGATCCACAGCATCAGCTCTATGCTCCGGAATACGGCCTCTTGCAAGATTTAGTTCCCTCCTTCAATATCCACAAGAAACAGCCTTGAACTCTCTATATAGTCTCCCTCTCCCTCTGATAATCTGTCTGTTTCTTTAGTGTTCATGGATTTTTATGGATGAACTAATACCTGCTTGCATGGTGCTCACATGCATAGATCATCGAGTGCATATTTCTGACTACTGGAGTTTATGTACATAAATATATATATATGCACACATGTATTTATGTTGGTGGGTATGTAGTATTGTGATATATCGATCCTATAAAGACCCTTTTCCCATTTGTCGAAAGGTAAATGATGGGGTGGCAGTTTGCTTGAGTCTGTCAAAAATGGAAATGAGGGCTATAAGTGAGAGGAGAAGGTGCTTAGGGCTGTGAGAAATTTAGATTTGTGTTCACGTTGTATGCTGTGGTGCAATTTATATTTCATGGCTTGCATGTTCATCACGACAGGAGGTGAGACTGCAGAATATATCGGAAATGGCTGTCTGGTCTTTTCATGTAATTTACAATTAAATATTTCTGGTTTTTCAATGTATTTCTTCCTGTTAAAGCTTTTCAGTTTGGCGTGCTCTCCTTTTTCCCTGTAAATTTAATGATGATTCCGTAATGGTCACGAGGAGTTTCGATTATAAATCCCGCTAATGCTTACCCTTAATTACATTTATTTTTGTTGCCTTCTCATTTCTTTTTTGTCTATATAAATTATCTCTCTGTCAATTTTCTCTTAAAAATAACACTATATAATATCTCATGCTAAAATTGACTTCCAGTATATATTATATGATCGTGAACTGATAATTCTAACATTGAAGATTAAAAAAATCAGAAGATCTGTTTTTGTTGTAAAAAAAAAAAGCGAGAGCAAAAGTTACGAGACAAAAATATTTATGTAATTCATATCTGCGAGCGTGATTGAAGATACTTTTAAAAAGATTTTTTGTTAAGAAAAACATCAAAATAATATTTTTTTTGTTTTTTAAAAATTATTTTTGATATCAGCACGTGAAAATGATTTATAAATACTAAAACATTTAATTTAAAATAAAAATACATATTTTTTTAAAAAAAAAACACTTTTAAAATACAATTGGTGCAAAATCTTATTTTCTTATGCGTTTTGATATTTCACATGTATATATATATATATGCGTTTTGCTACTTTTTTTTTTTTGCAAAATCAAACGAAGTGTAACTTAAAAAGATATATAAGAGGGGAATGCTGTCCAATTGTGTAAGTACAAATATAATAGTGGATCTTTAATTGAGAAAAATGTAGCCATACATGGTTTTATACACTATCCTCTAAGTTTCCTTTTTATTTTTTTGAGATAATTGATGGATAGACAACTTTATTTATCACTTCCCCTTTCTCCCACCTTTTCTTTTCTAACTGTAACAATGAGCTAAAACGCTTTTGTAGATTTTGTTTTTGTTTTTTTGGCATGTTAAGTGTTTTGGTCCCATGGCTACTCAATATTTATCTTCAGCTGTGTAGTATCAATTTGAATTTTTATTTTGGATTAGAGAAAATATTATCTCTTTTAGTTGTTCTTTACAAGTCCGGTTAAATAAATAAAATTTTGATTTTTATAAACTCTTATAACATGAGCACGTTATATTTTAAATACGAGATTTATAATACAGATTTTAAGTTTTTTATCACCGCATCGCGCACCTTGTAGAGATCAGTTTGAACACGTTATGTTGGAACATTGACTCGTTTACCACACACACGTATAGTGTCAGCAATATGTTTGAAACCAAAAATAAAATATTCCCCGCCGAAATCAAAAGGTTAATTAGGGTTAGTCATATACTAGAAATGTCTGAGAAGGAATCACGATAAATTGTTTAATCCAACGAGTTCTGCACTTGCTTCCAACATAAAATTAATAATTTTAAGCAAGAGACAAACAAATGTAATGATTAAGCTTTCTTGGAATCCTAACTAAAACACTCTTGTCCAAAATATATATAGTTTCAGTTTCAATTAACTTTGCCAATGTTTGATTTGTTTTTTTTAGTAAATCTTAATGCTACAAGATTAATTTCATTCTTGGAATAAAAAAACAAAGATAATGAATATATATATATATATATATATTTAAAAAATGAATATATTTTAAAATAATAACTAGATATTAGATGTACAGGATGAACATCATTGTTTTTTTGTAACTAAATTAAGTGGACTAACAAAGAAAAATGGAATCAGGGGACTTCTTTTTTTTTTAAATTGCCATGGTTTTCAATACCAGAATGACGTCGAGAGGTCAAATAACTTGTTTCATTTCATATTATTGTCATTAAAGTTTTTCATCAATTTCAAAAGTCAAGATCAATTCAAATCCAATGAAAAAAACACAGTCAAATGATACAGTTGATTAAAACCATCATCCCAATCACAGTGAATACTTAATTGTTTTCCTCGAAGAACAACGTAGTGGAGGCACACAATAATATTATTATATGCTCGCAGTAGCTGCGATTTTTAGGACGTGCCCTCGTACATTAAATACTAACCCGACAAATTCTGGCCAAGACATCAAACATTTTTAAACACAAAATCCATGCAAGCCGTCTTGATCATGTTCTCATTCCCAGGAAACTCAAGAAACCGTGTTGAAAAAATTGCGTCCAGCGAATTGTCATTGAAACAGTTTCTTTGTGTCTTATATAATATGAACTGTGTCCTTGACCATGAAGCTGCTGTTAGTTAGTTTTTTTAATTATTATTTGTGTGAGTGTCCGGAATAACTTGTGTATACTTCGACTAATCACACGGGTTCTTAAATTAATGACCATGTAAGTCTCTAATAATCATCATATTAGAAACCATACAGCTCAAACCTGAGACCACAAGAGAGATAAATCTTTTAATTTTAATCTCATATCACTGTATCGCCTACTATATGGTTCTGCTATTAGTTATACGACATGGCTTCATGAATATACTACAGGAGTTTAATAGCAATACCCGACATCCTTCTCCATTTGCCAATGCTTTCTTGACCTTCTTGATCATAGTTTCGGCATCATCATCAAAGCCATGAGCATGCTGTTCTTCATGGGAATCCTTGTGATGATCTTTATCATGATCATATTAACATGTTTCGAGATATTATCCCACCCCCACCCCCGGAAATCAAAATTAATATGCCTTTAAAGGATTTGAACTTCGTATTTATTATATATATAAAACTTTCTATATATATATATATAGTCCTTAATTATAGTATTGAGAGATAAAAAGAAAGTCACAGAAAAATATTAAGGATAGAGAAAGTGTTAGGTGGTGATATTGTATCCATCAAAAAGGTCAATCTTGATATTAATAGGTTTGTCATAAACTTTTGTTTATTAATTTAATTTTTTTTTAGAGTGATTAGAAAGTGTTTTAATGTTGGAAATGGGTCCATTAAGGATTATAATTTAAGGTGTTTTCAAGTGAAAAGAAAAAAAGAAAAATAATTTTTAAAAAGTTTTAGAATTTTGTTGGCTGACAAAGTATCCGAAGAATGACAAGTCATCCGTTATAGTAGATGATGTGTCATCCAATGAAAAAAACTAGAAATGACAACCTTAAAAATTAACAAACCAAGGCTTACTCTAATTTTTTTCATATTCAAGTTCATTAATACCCACTCTTTTACTTTTTTAAATTATTTAGTTTAACTTCTTTTTTTAACTAATAATTATTTAAAAAAAGATATTTTCTTAATTCCATAATAATTCAAAGAGATTATTGTAATTTATTTATTTTCCTTTTTCTTTTATATAAATAGATTGTTTTTGCATGATGTATTTATAAAAGCAAAAATCATTTGTTCTTGACAACTAAAATCAATCTCTAAGATAAAATACGTGAAAACATATAAAATAAAAATGATAATTGAAGTAAAACATTACATGTGTATCTATTTTAGTATTTAATTAGTCAATAATTTTTTTATATACATTTTTCAATTTATTCTATTAAACATAAACAATAGCTTATTCTATTGTGTTAAAAAATAACATGAAATGAGTGTAATATACTGCATCTAAATATACGCATTGATAGACCTAAAGCCGTACAGATAAATACTCATGGGCTATTCAGTACCAACCTAAAAACATGCATCTATTCCTGCAGGCCTGGCATAGGACAGCATACAGGTGGCCTACTCTTTCCACACACACAAAAACTTAAAAGGATGACCTAAGCGATTGGATTGGAACAGCGTGTGAGTCTGTCACAAAAATCTGCCCAGGAATAATGTCTAGAATTAGACCGTTGCATGTCCAATCCTGGACAAAAGGTCAAAAGTTGGGCTCCTCTGAATTCAAATTTAGTGGCCAACTAGCCTTTTCACGACCATTCCCCTGAACGGACAAAAATAAACGAAACTTGCCCGAAGAGATGTAGGAATCTCGATAGCCAGAACATGGAAGAATCCTATTTGGACGATCATTATTTAGCTCTCACGTTGAACGAGCCGGAAAGAAGAAAAAAGTTGTTCAGTTCTTGATCGACATTTTGAGCATAAACATGATAGTTGTTCAGTTCTTGATCGACATTTTGAGCATAAACATGAAAGTTGATCTGTATATTACCAGGCTAGGAAAACTCAATTTTGGAGGGACGAGTCATCACAGCATGTTTACAGGCGCAGAGAGAGAACCAAACCAGGGAATCAGATGATCAAATGTGGTGATCAGAAGGGATCAGACGGTGGAGCAAAAGAAGCAGTGTTGCCTGCTCTCAACTAGGTCAAGTACGGTTCGTTTCGATTAATGAAATCATTAAAAAAACAAAAGGATAGGTGATGAAGAAATAATCATTCACCATCCCAAGAACAATGACTAAGTGAACAAATTAAATGAACCATGAATAATTATAATCATTATAATGAAGAGAAAAAAACATGGAACCTCAGCAAACATCTGTACATCTCTTTCAAGTTACCTACTGTTGCGGGTTTGAAAGCACTCTCCCAAATGGTGTCAAAGAAGGCAGTGTGGAACGAAAGCCAACACTCCACTATCAAGATAACGTAAATGGATCCACCCCCCCTCTTCCATGCTGGAAGAAAACAAACATCTAGGATGTATATTATCGATGAGTTATTGAAATCTTTTAATTTAATGCATGAGAAGGCAATCCTTCTCCCTGGTAATGTTAGACAATCCTATCAATGAGTTGTCTCGGATAAACTGCTCTCTGGATCCACTACCTTGTTTTCAGTTTCTGTTGAGTCCTCCTTCATGGATTCGATTTCCATGCTAGTTGTACGACTCTTTCTGTTCCTCCGATCCTGCATAGGATTGTACGAGTCAAAAATTCATGAGCTTTGTGATAGTGTGATATCATGAACATGGTAAAATAAAGGAGTTTTTGGATCCTTCATCCCCAGATTGATATAATAGTCGGAAAACATCTGATTAATTTGAGAGAAGTTAACAGACTAAGGACGAGCACATGCAAACATGGTGACTTTCTCTCTGAAGTTTATGATACTTTTGGTTTTCATATAAAACAAGTGGTAACACATAAAGCCATTGCACTTGCTTGTGTTTGTTTTGTTAATTGAAATTCCAAACAGTAGACAATGAAATGCTAGCATTTGGATAGTTGTATGTCTGGTAACATGGAAGAGTTGTCTTCAAATGTAATAAAACCAAATGATCTTATCCATCATGTAAAAGTTACGCTACTCATTATGCTTGCTTAAGTATCTACGTTATCATAATCAATGAAAGATTTTATAACTCTATGCGAAGCAAGGCCTTCATAGACAGATTCACAATGGTGTCCACAAGTAAACAGTTTCCCAGGAGACCTACTGTTCTAGAGAAAGCACTTTATAGAGATTGCTCAAGAAAATAACCCACGATGATCATACCTCACGATATGGGTACTCATCAGCTTCAAGCATTCTTACAACCTGAGTCATTTTAGGTCTCTTTTCTGCATCAGGATCAACACACCTAATTGCAACCAAAAGAGCACGTTTTAAAGCACGCGTTGTTGGTTTAACTTCAAGATTTGGGTCCACAACTTCCTCAGATCTTCTTGTCCCAATCATCATTTTTAACCACTCAACAAGATTAACCTGGCATAAGCAAGTGATGGGAACTAAGTAAAAACTCTTGCACAAAAAAGGTTTTAAGTACTATTCAAAAGGAGGCACACACGCACAAAGACAGTTTCAAGGAATTGTAAACCCAATGTAGATCAAAGAATATGGTACCTCGTTAGCAGGTCTGCCATGGTCCACAGGGTCCCTTCCAGTAACTGATTCTAGTAGCAGGACTCCAAAGCTGTAAATGTCACTCTTCTCATTTAACATGCCTGTATTAGCATATTCGGGTGCAACGTAACTGAATTCCACAAAAGAGACCCCGTCAGAAGATCCTCACTGAGAGAAACATAGGCTATTGTATAGGGAAGTAAAAATTAAACACATACCCAAATGTACCCATAACTCTTGTTGTGATATGACTGTCTCCAGAATCAAGGAGCTTGGCCAAACCAAAATCAGAGACCTTGGAATTAAACTCAGTGTCAATCAAAATATTGCTGGATTTTATGTCTCGGTGAACAACCTTTGGTTCTATTGCTTCATGCAAATAAGCAAGCCTGCATCAGGTTTACAAAACAATTTCATTATCTTTGTATAGACATCCAGGAAAAAAAATCAATTTCTATTTCTAGCATCTTTTATAGAAGTTTTTTTTACCACAACTAGATAATCACTTTAGATGAAAAGAATAAAAACAAAGTGTCCAAACAAAGCCATTTAAGAGAGGTAGTTTTAATATAGTAAACAAAAGTGGTTTGAACAGAGCTAAGAACTTATGCCTTGGCAGTAAGTTCAAACTAAGCCATTTAAGTGAGGTAGTTTTGAAATGGTAGACAAATGTGATTTGAATAGAGCTAAGAACTTACGCCTTAGCAGTACCCAGAAGGACCTTCATACGTGCTTCCCAAGTAAACGTACCATGATGATGCATTGCCCCATGCAGCCATTGTTCTAAGTTCCCATTATTCACATATTCATACACCAGCATCCTGAGCAGATAAAATTTGTATGAAAAAATTCACACTCAGAGCTCAAGGATTAACGAAGCAAATATTGGGGAAGAATTGTGAAGCACATACCACAGATATAACTTCATGCACCCCGTGACATGACTAAAGTGGGCGGAAGACAGAATAAATTAAATTGATGGGAGTAAATGCCTCCTACCTGTGAACTCCTTCGATACAGTAGCCAAGAAGCCGTACAAGATTCTTGTGTCGAACATGACCAATGGCCTCCACTTCAACCCTAAATTCCTTCTCTGCCTGTCCCCTAAAACCTCCATTCCAAAATAAGTTGTTAAATAACTAATAAAACAGATCATAGCATCACAAAAGTAAGAGATAGCATCGTTAAAGCATCCTTACAGGTTGTTAAGAAGCTTCTTTACTGCTACCTCACTTCCATTTATTAGTCTACCCTTGTAAACAACCCCATATCCACCCTCACCAAGCACATTCTCTGCTGCAAAACGATTAGTTGCAAACTCAAGATCCCTAAGTGTAAACCAATGGCCCCATCCAAGGTGTGAAATTTCTGGCAAGCCAATCAAGGGAGAGGCCGTGACAAGTCCTGCATATGATAATGAAGATTGCTTCCGAACAGTCCCAGAGCTTCCTTCTTCCCCTGAATTTGAACTACAGGCTTTCTCGTTGTGATAAATCGAGCTGCTTTGGCTGGCTATGTCAGGATCACTAGATTTGCTCGTTCCCAAATGAGCTAGCATTTTATCTGAATTCTTGTCACTCGATTTATCATTGATTGTGAGGAGTAAACTTTCATGGTGACCATTGGAATTTTGAGCCCCAACCCTGTCAATCTTAATATCTTTGGATACATTTGGTATTTTGGAATGGCAGTTTTTGTCCACTGATCTCCTAGATTTCCTCCGAAATGTAACCCATACAGATAAGACACAAAGAATCGAAATTATAAACACTCCTACAGATATTCCTATTAAAACCCATAGTTTCAAACCCAAAACCGATGTCTTCTTTGATAATTCAGCATTCAAACTCTCAGATGACATCCCTTGTTCTCCCGAAAACACAACAGTCTGTATTGCCGATCTTACTTTATACCAAGAGATTAACAGATATCTACCTGCACTTTAAGATGACCAACCGATATAAGAGTTTTGAACTTCATAAACAACACTTTCTAAATTTGACTACAGAAGCAACCTATTAATAAAAGAAAGCTTTATTTTCCTGATTCAACACTAAAACCTCAAGGGAAATAAAAGGCAAGGAAAATTAATCATCCGGGAATTGAGTAGAATAGATTCCTGGCTTCATCTACGCCTATTTAAAAGGAACCAAACAGAAAGTAAACAAAAGATGGGGTACGAAAGAATCCACAGGACATTTAAAGAATTTCATATGCATTACAGTTGACAGTTTCACAAGCTTATGCAGTGCATCCAAACAACTTCTACACCAAAGGCATTTGACAAATCAACTAAAACCCGGTTCCGGAAAAGTCTTTCTAATCAAAAAAATAGGAACCAAATTCAAAAGTTCAATGAAAAAGCAGTCCCAGACCCATGAGTCACAAATAGTTAAATCACAAATCTCAGAACTACGAGAAAAGGAATAAGTTCTCAAAAGCATCACTTATGATCCAAGTAAGAGGCAGATAAAGAAAAATGCGAAACCTTCAAGAAACATGAAAAAAGGGGGGGAGCATTAACCTTTGCAGTGAACTGAGTGTGAAAGCTAACCCCCTTGATCTTCTTCCTTGAGCACCCACAAAAGAAAAGAAAGGGCTTCTCTTTTTTGAGGCAAGTGAGACTCAATTAGCATAGATAGGCCAATGTAGACCTGAAAAAACACAAATCACCCAAAACCCAGTAACCAAAAAAAGGCAGAGATTAGTAGATTAGAAGCACACTTTTTGGACTCCAGCTGGTCAAAACAAAAGAAAAGGAAGAAGAAGAAGAATTTTGTGGATGATAAAAAAAGAAATGGCAAAGAAAGAATCTTTCAAGGCAAAATGTGCAGAAAGCGGGGGTAGAAACATAAACGATGGTGATTATAGAAAAGATAAAATGGGTAAAATGGTTGGTGGGTCTTCGTGTGCACGTGGAGAGAAGTGAGAGGGACCTTTCAGAAAGCTGGAAAGGAAACTTAGTTTGCAATGGAGGAAACCAGAGAGAGAGAGAGAGAGAGAGAAACAGTGAAGGGAAAGCAAAGATGAAGTGAACAGAGGTGGCATTTATATCTAGGTAAAGAAAGAAAGAAAGAGATTAGTAGTGAGAACCCAACAAAAGCAGAGGAGAAAAAAATGAAGGGGGGTCAACTCAACAGGAGGGAACTCCAAATCTTAGCTTGTCCATGAGTTTTTTTTTTTTTACCAAGATGTCCTTATTCTTTTTTATATATATATTCTTTGCTGATATTTTAATTTATGATTTGAATTTGTTTATCAATATCGTAATTTTTTATATCACAAAGATCATATAAACACGATTCATTTTCTTTTCTTTTAATTAAAATGTAATTGATACATGAATATTACATTTTCAAAATAAGTAATAACATAAAAATTTTACTTGCAATTCTATAAGGAATAAATATAATATATGTTCAATAAAACACAATATAGTACAACTAATATTTTTGATGGATACCATGTGTGTGAATTTGCCAGCTGTTTTTTTAAATATATATATATATAGAAAAAAAGTAGAAAATTTCTAATAATACTAAATAGAAAAAATAAATAAGTAAAAATACACCCCTTTAAATAGAAAAAAAACTAGAAAAGCATCATAAAAAATTAAAAAATCAAAAATATTTATTTTCCTATAAAAATATATATTTCTAAAGAAAAAACTAAAAAAAACTCTCATAATATTGAATAGAAAAATTTAACCGGGAAAATATTACTTTTTAAACAGAGAAAAACACAAAAAAAAACATCATAATAAATAATATGAAAAAATCTATAGGTTCCATCAATCTGAAGTATACTCCAATGGTTTGCTCTAATCCACGCCACTTACTATGTTTGGTATTTTTACTATTTAAATGTTAATTCAGTGGTAGATTAGAGTGGGGTTTCTAATTTCCTCTAGCATCTTAATTTTTATTTGGTCTCAATGCTCGGCTATTTTTAGGCAGGTCATTTTGGGTTTTACCGTAATTATTTAAATAATGTGGCAACGGTAATCAAGGGCAATTACGTCAATATGCATCTGACTAACCAGGTATATTAAAGGAGCCTTTTGATATTAATAAAATATTAAATTAATTAAAGCTCGGAATTGGAAAAGGGCGCCCCCTAATTGGGGGGGAGAGTCAATGAGGCTTTGGTTTTAAGCATCATGGGTGTCTCCCTCAAATTCCCCCGACTTTGACTTACTAATTCACGTGGCCAACTGTAACCGTCCGATCACTGTAAATCATGTGAGGCATGGATTTCGTTGGCATCTAGAAAATGAACAGCTGATAGCTGAAGTGTACGAGTCACCCCTCTCTTCCACTGCCACTTGCTCTGCTAAAAGCCTTGCATGGCACGTGGAAAAACTCCCTAGAATGTGAGGTAATGATTATTGTTTTTATACCGATGTATTTAATAATGATGGATTGTGGTTTAAATGTTTTATTTATTAAAAAATGTATCGAGTCATAGTCCAGAATCCATAATTTTCGAGTACATTAACCTGTCTTCTCGAAAAATAAAACAACTCTTGATAAACTACTGCTACAAAACAGCACATGCCAGAGTGGTGAAAGGTTATGTACGGACTTTTTTTAAAGCGTTATTTAATGTATTAAAATATACTTTCTCTTTTATATATATATATATATATATATATATATTATAATTTTTTATTCCAGAAAACCACACTTCCAGAAAGCGCATTTTGTGAACCCAGTTGAGCGAATAAAACTCCGATTGTCCTAGGCTCTTATAAGAAGTGCATGTCCTGACTCAAAATCGAGATTTGCTGTGCAAATCTCAAGTTTTTTGTCACCACACCACACTTCTTGAGAACTTTATATATTATAATATTAAACGGAGAAAATCATTTTGAAATTTGAAAAAAAATAGCCAAGCAATAATATCAAACACCACCATGATACACTAACGAGGTGTTTGTCAATTGTTTTTGAAAAAAAAAATTATTTTATAATTTTGATAATTTTATATTATTTTTATGTATTGATATTAAAAATATTTTTTTAAAAATAAAAAATATTATTTTAATATATTTCTGAACAAAAAATATTTTGAAAAACAACTTCAACTATTTTCTCAAACAGACAGTAAGTGTCTATTTGATATTACAAAATACCTTTGAAAAAAATTATTATTATTGTTTTTTTTATGTTTTTATTTATTTTGGCGAGCTGATATCAAAAATATTTTTTAAATATATATATATATAATATTATTTTAATATATTTTAAATAAGAAACACTTTCCAAAGAATTGCAATCCTAAATCAGCTTTAAATATAAGAAAACATATAAAAAATAAGAAAGTGTTGAATTATTTCTGGCAATGCGATAATACAAAATCGAAGTCATGAGCGCGACAGCTGCACACACATCAACAAGTCTTGAATTTCTACATTGTCCACAATCAACATGTTGCATGTTAATTAATGGAGAGAGAATATTCCATATATACACACATTGCTATACTGGACAAAAACATAAGAACAACAAGAACCATGCGTCTTCTATATTTTTCATGACGGTAAACCCATGTAGTCTATCCAAAGTTATCTCATAAATAAATGCCATGCATGGTATAAATAACTGCTGTGAATATTATTAATCATTAATTCCAGCTATAAAGATTGCATGATAATGTTGTTAATAGGATCGTGGCACAATCGGTAATATTCTTACCGAACAGGAGAAATAAGGTCTTGAGTTTAAATTCTCTTTTTTAAAAACTATATGATACTATTAATAAGAGATGATAATTGTGTAGCTGTGGAAATTAATGAAACCCTTAAATACCATCCATAAATGAATTAAAATAAAATAAATTAAAAAAGAAGAATATATTTTGGAGGAGGCTTTAAATGTGTGCCCAGGAAATTTTAATTATAAATATTTTAAGTAAATCATTTTTTAAATAAAAATATCTCAAGGAAAACAAAAACGAAAAAAAAACATTTTTTTTATATTAAATATCTCAGACAAAACAAACCCCTTCTTATATGCTAGCAGTAACTCTATGCCACGTAAACCCCATCCCACACAAACACCATTGACTTTGGTGGAAGAAAAGCCTCATACGAGTGCGCAGAACAATGGGAGGAGAAGATATCTTCTTTGGCTTCTTTAGAAGGAGGCATACGAGGGTTTGTTCATGCATCAAAAGACAAGTGTCGTAAAAATGGCTAAAAATACAAAGAACAAGGCCCATCTATTTAATGGGCCAGAGTGGGGGCCCAATCATGGTGAAGGCCGGATCGCATTCTCTAGGGTCCAGAATGCATCATCGACAAGTCAATAAAGAATCAAGACTTGAAAATTGCAGCTCAATTTCTTTTTTAATCTTGGTTTTCGCTAAAAGATTTATTGGATTCCTCGAGCACGAGCACATTCAGAGTGCTGTCAGCTGCTTTATCTTTTATATCCACAGACATCCCATTACCTATAGTCTCATACCCTTTATTTATTTACTTCCGTAACGGACATAATCCAACTCTGCCATGCTTTATTTTATTACATTTAATTTTTGTAGATACATGCACCAGAAAAGGTACAGAAACCAGAGCAGAGTACCAGGTGGAAAGTACAATGTTTTTAAGGATATCGATTGTTTCGAGACAGTGGAATTGAGTTGGTAACATGGCAGGGCATTGGGAGGCAGAAAAATTTACAGACAGCTCTAGCTAGGCTCATGCCTACTGGTTCAGATGGGGCATATTTTAATTGCATGGCATTCCTAAACCACAGTTCATTTGTTCTGCCTAAAAAACGTAAAATACTGACGTAGTTCTCTTATTTTACAAGAAAGCATGGTTTGACGAGAAGGTGATGATGGAGGAGTGGGGAGATGGTTATGGTTAGAATAATTGAGTGTTGTTGTGTTCGCATGGGACACTGAGTTTGATGGTTTTAAATGGGCCCTTTGACTAACTGCATGAGCCCGAAATCGATCAAAGAAACCCATTCTTGTAGATGGTGCCTTCCCTGGTGGGCTCAGGGGTTCCCAGTTGAACTTTTCCAGGCCTGCTAAAACCAAGCAGATTGATCTTTGCTAGTCACTGTCGATGTAAGCCACTAGCTCGCATGACTATCTCTATCAAACTTGTTGATTTCGGTTCATTCCGCCTGGAATGACTTGTACGTTTAGAATTTTAAATTGTTTCAAAAATTTCATTCAAATTCCACTCAAAATATTCCGTTCTAATTAAAAAAATGAAGTAACAATTGAATAGAATTGACAACCATCATCTCTATATCTTGCCATTTTCACTTGCACCAAATTATGAAGCAAAGGAAAGAGGAAAAGAAGCAAGGCAGAGTAGTGCTTCTCGTTCGAAATATAGTATTCTCATCAGTTAAAAATCAAAATTATACATGGCAAATGTGAATTATACTTTATCCTCGTCTTCTTCCCCTACCGAATTGAAGCAGTATTTCTAATATGAAATCAAGCTTGAAAGTTTTCTCCGTTCATACATATTATTTTACAGGAGGAAAAATCAACTACCTCTTACAACATTTCACTTAGTAACTGAGTTTGAAGGAGAAAGAACATCGCCTGTCTCCGATAAATCACACATAATTCTGTGAACTGGCATTGAAATTATCTTGTGATATCTGAATGCCCCATGAGCTGACATGATGAATATTATGATTATCTAATGGCTGATGAACCATTCAAGAACTTTAAGCTGCTCACTCAGATCACCCACAGAATTAATAGAGATAAATACAAGTGCAACTTACACACCGCTTGCTGGCTACACTAGTGCATGAAAAGAATAAAAACACCCACCACCACATTGCCCTAACCAAACCAATAAGCATGCACATCCGGACTGACACCAATTCTGAAAGTAAAGAAAACCCAGCATATAGGGAAAGGCAAGTCAAACCAACACCACCAATGGTGAATCTCTCAAAAATCTAATCTTTCAATTTGTTCCCCAATATAGTCTTTATTTTGGACGAAATCCGAACAACATATACAAACGTCGAGTAATTTATTCGGACAGAATCTTATTAGTAACACCCAGATCCTGTTTCTAGAATCTTATTAGTAATGCAAACAAACACCCATATCTTATTAGTAATACTGGTTAGCATCAACAAACGAACACACACATATACCTTTTGTTAGAAGCAGCCTTCGCGATCTAGGCTGTCAATTGAAAATATCCACAAACTTCAAGTAATATATACCTAGATTGAGAAATTGTTCTAAACATTCAACATCAAGTAATAAATACCTAGTTAAGGTACTTCGTGATCTAGATTGAGAAATTGTTCTAAACATTCAACATCAGTTTCAGGGACCTTATCACTTCAAATAATATATACCTACGACTAAACGAGTTTAGCTAATTTAAGACTTCATTTTTCACATTAAAATCCAAGAATGGAGTTGAGTCAATGATTCTTCGCTCAGGTCATAGCACAGTACCAATGGAATATAACAAGTTCCAGAGAAGATGAAGTAAAGTATCATTTCCATTTCCCAACAAAACATCCTCTAATTCCAGAAGAAAATGCAAAGAATCATCCAGACTATCAAAGTGGAGGAGTTAAACACCAGGAAACGATCAGGAAGGTGAGGTCAGAAAATGGGCGCGGGAAATATACCCTTCATCAAAATCTTACGTACCATTCCATGGAGGAAAAAAGTATAAACATAAGGACTTCAGCGATGAATGAGGTATACAAAATGATTCGATACTGGAAACTTAAAGGGGCACCTGATTGCAACATTCAGCATGGGCTGGACAGCTTTTTTCCTCGCACAAACTATTCCTCAACCTAAAATAATATAAATGATAAGATGAAAGATTTATATTCCATAGAATGCCGTTCTAAATTACATGGATGATTGCAACTCACTTGAAAATGGTTACACTGTTTGAGGCAATATGTGTAAACTAAAAACAACTAGCCGCATGATCTCCAAATCCCTCCTCCCTCTAAAGAAGCCACCATAAGAGAGACATCATCGTGATACTTGCGTCTGTCTCCACGGGGAACATCACGCAAGTCATGAAAATCCATTCCTGTAACCACCAATAAAATACAATCAGAAAATTATTGAAGACCCTAGTTTATAGCAGAGGAAATATTAATCCCAAACTCATGTAAAACCAAGGGATAAAGTGATTTTGACTCGACTATAATACTATATCAAGGGCAAAGATGAAATGGGTGTACTCTTCCTCCACAGCTGTGAGTGAAAATTTGTGACCAAGGCAAACTCTACACATCCTCTTCTTTTTTAACTGAATTACACCAATCGGTCAAAATACAGTTTTAAAGAGATCAATGTAGACGTTCACAAAAGATTATTGAGAAACTACAGGACTTTTTGTGAGTCTCAGAGATTGAGCTGGCCTTATTTTCTTTAGCCAGACTATCAAAATAGGTCTGTATTTATCTGGATGTCCTTGTTCCAATAAAGTAGAGAGTTTTCAGGGGGGGAATCTACACAGGACCCCTAATTTCTGTAGAATCATAGTAACCAATCATTCAGTCACGATAAAAAAAGAGAAATTAACAAACAGGAGAAACGTTTAGGCAGTATGAACTTAGATCTAAATACATATCCTTGACACAAAAGCATGAGCTTAAAGAACCTGATCTCTTTACCTTGAACGGCTAGAAGATGATAAATACAGAGCATGAATAGAAAGCAAATGTTATGGCCTTAGCCTTAACAAAAGAGAACTGGAAGAATTGATTAGTTTATATATACGATGTAACCAATTACCAGACCTAACTGAGTACTAGCAAACTTTAACCACCAGCTAAATAATTATTTATCACATATTTTATTGCTTATTTACATGTGACTATTTTTTTCTTATTGGATCTTCATCTACAAGTTCCCAGCCTTCCATTTCTGCAGCATTACTTCTTACGACTGCTTTATTGAACTGCTGGCTTAACAGCAAGCCAAAGAAAACTCTATAAAACCGAAATGATACATGGTAATTAAAAAGAAAATTAAAAGAGCTAAGAAGTTAGATGCATGGAGAACTTACCAAGATCTTGAAGTAGAGAGGAGACCAAGCTTAACGAGAAGTGTAGATCTAAAAGGGCAAACACTTGGGCTTTGATGGGTGTTGATTTTTGGCAAAACAGAAGTGTAGATCTTCACTGGGTCTCACCATGTTTTTAGCTTCGGCAACGTTGATTCTTTGATTAGTTCGGAGGGTGAGGTTATTTTGGTCCTGTGATAGCAAACTCAACAGTAATAAAAAGCAGCTCAATAAAAAATAGAAATGCGAACAAAAAACATTCTCAAGTACTGTGGTGAAGAAACTTGAAAGAAACGGTGATAGCATTCTGAAAAATTACAAGGACTGTCTAAAAGAAAGTCACCAATTTCGTGCCCGGGCGTATTATCGAAAAATGAAAATCATCATATCATTGCATTTTGTAAAACTAATTACCATCTTTCTTGGACTCCAACTACTTTTAGATACAATTAAATAGACAGAAAAATTAACGTGAAATGTAGAAACTCTAGTAGATGGTGTCTTGTCTTTTCCTTCCAGCATCAGCTCCGTCTTTCTTTCCTGCATCAGCTCCGTCTTTCTTTCCTGCATCAGCTGGCTCTTTCCTTGCAGTATCAGCTCCCTCTTTCTTTCCTGCAAGAATCATAGAAATTTGGAGGCCTCTACTAAATGCTTGATTGAAGAGCAGGCGAGTTTGGAACTCCAAGACAAACGGAAACCATGACAAGATGGCTATTGGCATGAAAAGCAATAAGCCCATTATATATTCATATGCCCTTGCTAGCTCCTTTATTGAATCCCAGGATCCTGTCAACACAAACAACGATCTGCATGCTTGTCCAATCTACGAAGGTCAAGAAATTGGATATTAAAAGTTCTCGTTTAGTTAAATCACCAGAAATATTTCAGGGGAGAGGAGGGGGGGAAAACTAACTACACCAAAGAGAAAGCTGTCGTTTTGGCCAAATAATATTTTGAAAGGAATTGGATTCATAGAATTGTTGGTGTATTCCAGTAAAAAATGCACCTTATGTCACAAGGAACTCCATCATGTGAGTTTTTGTTATTCAATAGATTCTTGAATAATATTAATATGCATTGAAGATCATATGGGTCTGAACGAACGCAATATTTGCTAAAGGTAGAATATCCTCTTCTTTAGATTAAAAAGAGGATATAATCATGCAGTGGCCAAATGAAGGAGAACTTTTAAAGTACATTGCACACTTCGAACAAAATGTTTGTACTTACAAGAAGAAGGGCCCACCCCGTGGGCATGAATGCGAGGATGCCAGCAAATAGATCTTGTATTGTGAGACCACAAACTACAAATAGAACAGTCATGACTGACACGAAGCCAAGAAACAGGAGTGCCTTGAGAATCCTGAACATGAGCTGAAAATCTGTACGGAATTTTCGTCTCCCCATTGATACCATCTGAGAGCAGCATTGGAAAAAACAAACAGAAGTAGGCCAGGTTCAGGAAGCATCGACAAACCACACTTGAGAGAAGAAAAGGAAAAAAACTGCTATAATCTACATTCAAGTGGTCAATAAATAAGTTTTAAATGCTGGTTTGCCGGTTTTCGAATACAATTATTTCATGTATGTGAAAAACTTATTTAAGCTGCTCCCAATCATATTTACTTTTGCATGTGTTCCATTGGCATTCCACGTACCTTGAGCACTAAAAGGGTAGCTAGCATTACTATCCACGAAAGTCCATAAACCTACAATAAAGATTTTAAGTTAATAGTAGAAAAGTTAGTGATTGGTGGTAGAAATCAGCCAAACAGTTACAGGCCAATAAGAAAACAAAACATCAGTCAAATATGGATTGTACCAGCAAACTTTTGATGTGATGAGCTATATCAAGGTGGTAGACAATGGCATATTGGTAGATAAAGAAGCGAAATGCCAGGATTATTTCAATTAACCATCCCCTGATATTAGTGTGCTTGAGATGTTCTTGTTCTCCACTCCACCATGATTCCCAACTTTTATCAGGTGCAATCCCTATACCACCACGATTTCCCATCCACCTTTTCCAATCTGTCCAATCATCCACTGTTTTTTGCCAGTCAAATCCAGATGGATTGAACACAAATGGAGCAAACAACCAGGATCCAACCAGGAACCACATGGACAAGGTGACGAACAAATAAAGACTTGAACTGCGATATGATTTCCCATAGACTGCATAAACAACCAACAATATAAAGAGTTCCAATCCCTTAACAAAGTGACTTCGTGAGTATAGCCTGTAGTTTTCTGCAAACTTTGCATGGAAAACAACAAAACCACGACCAGTAGCTCGATATTTGGAACCACCATGCAAAATTGTTCTTCCATAATAATGTGCTTTAGTTCCAAGCTGGAATGTAAAGAATACTGAGGCAAGCTGTAGCTGCATGATGACAAAATCACCCAGAGCAGTGCGGAATCCTTTCTCCAAACCAATTTCCATGACCATGGGTAACACAAGCAAGAAGCCTAGCTGAAAAATGGATTGAGGAGCCAAAGCCTGTTCAAGGGCATTGGTTTCATTTATGCTCGGGTCCATAAGAATCTCCCTTTCTAATCCACTCATTACCATGTATAAGCGCCCATATAAGAACACATATACAGTAAGCACAGTTACCTGAAACAGCAAAAGCATACAAAATCAAGTTATAACATACACTCCATTTCAAGTAATTCTAATAGGACTAGAAGTAAATCATGTGTAAGTATTAAATTGGATTCACAAGTAGCAAGCTAGCCTAGTGACCTGAGTCGCTTGATGTTATCTACCCATTGATCTTATACTGCACAATCATTATCCAATTCAAATGATTATTGATATTGTTGGATTTCATAAAATTTGGGTTGTTCTTTTTTAGTACCTCATTGACACAGAAAATAATTTAGAAACTATTTCTATATGATTTTAGTCAGAACAGAGGACTGTAGCATAAGGCCCAAGCTGACAAAATGATGTACTTGGTGTTTAGTTGTTTATATTTTGATACCAGCATAAAATGAGTCTCGTCCTCAACAGTGAACAACCGGCAGCTTGAAATTTGTCGACAAGAATAATCTTAGCAACATTTTCCAGGGAGCCTAGTTATGCTATGTTTTTTTTTTAATGGAAAAAAAACAAGTAACCAATACACAAGTGTTTCCTGAGCCTACTGCAAAGTAAATAAATAAATCACCTTGAAGCTCCAGAAGCAGAACTCCTCAAGGAGATCAACATACCGCCATAACTCAAAACTTAAAGCAAAAGAGATTTCACCAGTAGCAGTCATGGAGACTCTTGAAGCGTTTATAGGAAACAAAAAACTAAGAAATCTATTCAACACAAAGACAGAAAAATAATGAAATCAGATCAGCATACCATGCTACTGAAATAGAAACCAACTGTTGTAAAGTAGAACGAGAGCATCCTATAGAAGTCAAAACGTCGCCCCAGTCGATAAACATCACGGCTAAGGGTCTGTTCTCCATTTCCATTTGCAACCTTTGCCTCAAAAGACGATATTTGGTTCATCCCCACATCACGCCCTTTTCCTACTTGTATGTATTCATGATGCGTTACATATCCCCCACGTAGAGTTGTGTTGTATCCTGAAGAGAGTGACATGCTTAATCATCGCGTGGTACTTATGTGATGTCAATAGTGTTCAAATCCATATAAAATTACCTGCAAATATATCCTCGCTTAAATTTATTATTTTTGAAGCCTTGCTTATGCCACCCCTTGTTATGTGGAAGATTCTGTCAAATATATCAGGATGGCCGTAATGGAACCGTACCCTATAAATTCAGACAACATTTATTAGAACCTTATTCTAGCAAAGCGCACCACTGAAGAATAATCTAGGTGCACTTTGGTCTTCAATACAAGTATATAAAACAAAGTTTACTTCAGTTTAAAGCTTGCAATTGTTCCTATTTTTGAAAGTTAAAACTCTCTGTAGTTTTAGACTCCTACTCTTTTCTATAATAAATGTTTAAAAAAGAAACCAAGGTTTTGTGGTCTTTTAATACTTTTAATCAGCAACAAAGTTCATCATGACGTAAATCTTGATATCTTGTACTGGCCAATGAGTCTGTTCTAAGGAAAAGGGAAAAAACAGTCAAGCGGTGGTTTAGACTTAGATTGGTCTCTATGGGAGAAACTTCCCAGGAGCAATCAATGCAAACATTTTTTAATTTCTCGTTTTCTTTTTCTCAAGCCGTGAAATATTTTTCTCCCATGTTTGATAATTAAAAAGGAAAAATAGAAATGTAGCGGATACAAAGTTTAATTGATGCAACGAGCATTCAAATTGTAAACGACATGCGATACCACATAAGCATACATTGATTGCTGGCTAAAATCAGGCTTACCTTAGAGGACTAGCCAAGATACGCTGGCCAATAGTCACAAAGCTGGTCTCCTGATTGGACATGAACCAAGCGAGTGATGAAACACTGTCAAAATACAGAAAGAAATATAAGGGTTTATACTCTCAAAATCAAAACGTTTCTACAACATAATTCTTTTTGCACGCTAACATGTGATGCACAACCATTAAATGGTAAAGCTGACCTTCCAGTAAATATATGTTCCCTTAGACCCAAAATCGTTGGGTTTTGTTTCCTACGATGAGATTTTTTAAGCTCCTCCAACACATTTCTCATTTTAAAAGCTTCTTCAAAGTAATTGTCCTGAAACAAATAAATTTTAGTGAATTAATGTATAATGTAATTAAAAAATGAAAGGAAAAAGAACAGAGAGAATACCTGATTCATGTCTATAGTTTGTAGGGCTTCTCCACGAGTAAAAATAATGGCATGATTTTGATTTTCAGGTTTTCCTTCACCAATATCTGTCGGAGGACCTGGAAGCTTGATTCGGTAGATTTCCTAGCAGTGTAAGGAGTAAAACATGTAAAAGAACGTGCTTTGGATTTGTAAAAAAATGGAAAAAGAAGCTTGTAAACAGGAGTGGCATTAACAACCAACTACTCTCAATTTTTTTTTTTACTTCAGAACATAAAGGCAGGACATGCTCCTCATACCCAGCATATGAATTGAGGTGTCTAAAATAAGCAGTTGGGGAAACATCACATATATGCAATTATTCCTAAGATATAATCCCTAAAAAACAGAATTACAATTTATTTTACAGCCGCGGATAACAAATTACTTCGTTAGATTATCTAGCAGACAATAACCAGAGCTTTTCCAGCAGATAACTCTGCAACTCCACCCCTTTATTGCAGTTGAAATGTGATAATTTAATTGGAAGTGACTGATTGCTCTACTTAAGTATAGCATAGAAATCCTGAAGCACCTAAATTCCATACCAAACAAGGAATTAGTCTCGTACCTCATCATACTTATCACCCCCTTTAACGAGAACAGAGTAAAACTGCTTTTGAGATTTTCCATTCACCGTGGTCTCTCTTTCATCTATGTAAGCAACACGCAACGATGGATTCCTGCATTAACGTTATGTGATGAAGGTTGCCATCAACCTTTGGTATCTAAATGGAGAATTCATGTAATGCATAGGGACATAATTTTAGCTTACGTTAACATTAAATTCAGAATATTGTTGTAACAACTTCTGTCCCGGGGTTCAGTGGATTTTTTCTGAGCCCCATACACCTGACAAGAAACAACATAGGTGAACTTCAAATCAGCCAGAGCTTGTGCATGGTCAAAATAAGCCTTTTGATCTTGCTCAGGTTCCAAGGTACGGAAGCCATTCAAAAAAGCTGCAAAGCAAAATGGTGATTAGCTTATCAAAAAAATAATGTACCACCAGAGGGAATTGAATCAAATGCTAAATTTCAGAAGTAATGACGCGTATATATGTTAAAAAATCACAAACCATCGTCTCCTGCAAATTCCAATAAGCACTGAAGTTCTATGGCTTGCCTATAGTACATCATCCCTCTCACTGGAAAAAAAAACATAGAGAATCATGTGTGCGTGTGCGCACACTCGGTTACATGATGGCCTGGTCAACATCCACAAATGAAGCAAGTGAATAAAGAACTAAAAACCTTCATTATTCAAACCTGTTCTAGCAAGGGTCTGCCCCCTGTAGGATACCCACTGACGGGTAAGCTCCGTCCTCTCTTTGGAAAACTGCTTAAATTTCTGATCATTTACACGTTCCTCAAAATTTTTCCATTCATCTGTTTTGTATTCATTTGTAATTGGTAAGTTTAAGCCCATTATAAAGACTGAAAGTGTGATGCAGGAATTGGAAGAAACTCACCGCGATATATTGTCTTTAGGTAGAACAAAATTGTTATTCCGTCTTCATTTTCCTTATGAAGTTCATCATCTGAATAAAGAACATCTTCTTTGTAATAGGGAGTCAAAACACTGATGATATCAGAAAAGAAATCTAATGTCAGAATAAATAAATAAAAAAACTAAAATGAGTAGCCATTATTTATGATCAATGAATGATCATCTAAATGGAAGAAATGAGCAACATAAAAGCACATGACACTAAAGATAGTGAATAAGAGAAGAAACTGAGCAATTCTTAGCACAATTCTTATCATGTTCGCCAAAGATTATCATTTCTTCATTTCAGACCAGAGTGTGTTAACAGGCCAAGATCATGTTGAAGATGATTTATTTTTAGAATATGTTGTTCCTATGAAGAAGTATAGACAAAAATATTCTCACCCACTATATTTTTGCTTATAAAATTCGCATTTTTCAACCACTCACCTAAAAGAGAACATGTCTCGAACTTTTGGAGCCCTTGGCATGTTCATAAATAAGGAATTTGCAAAGAAAGTGATTCGGCGGCGAGCATCCAAGTTTGATGGCACATTGATGGCAGATTCCTTGGTGGTCAAAAGTAAATAAAGCCTGAGGACCTACAGAGAGATGTTGAACAATATAAAAATTGAAGGTGTATATGTGACAAACATGGTAACAAAATACGCAAGTGTCGGGACAACCTTCTCCCTCCAATACTTGTTATGTGTAATACTTAGATTTATCTTTCTAAAGCTCAGCTCTTTCGTACTACTTTGATCCCTTGAGGTGTCTGAGTGAACTCTTTCCAGAACTCTGCAGGGAAAGGTAGCCAAACATTTAGTTATCAAGGCTCAATCTGTCATAACCATTTTGACACCCAAGTAAGTTAGTAATAATTCAGAACTTACTCATGGCCACGTAACATAACATCCTGAGTGATAATTTCTATAATAGACTGGAGAGCATTAATTATCTGAGATTTGTAGATGTCACTATCATCATAATCCCCTAGCTGTCAACAAACTAGTGTGAGCACTCGAATATGAGCAGGTGCAGACCATGATAGCAAGCACAAATTAAAGAAAAAGGAAAGCATAAAGAAACCACATTACCAGGACTTTTAGAAATCTCTCCAAATATTCACTAAGCATAGGCAATCCACTCATCCGGAATTCATTCAAAAAACTACGATGTTGTATGCTATAATCTACTTGGTAACATATTTGATCGACAATCCTGTTGAGAAAAAATAATAAAAACAAATGAATAAATAATCGATCATATATGGCCAGATTCATCTTATATTTACTTTAAAACTCAATTTTTCAAGATAAAGCTTCTTACATCTTATCCGCATCATCTTTCAGAAGGTCTTTTATCATGTCCCTCAATGCCTCATAACACTCAGTCACTGCTGATTGCATATATTCATCCATCTTTCTATATAACTCAGCATCCTCCTTCCCCTTGAAATCTTTTGCCATGTCCAGTGCTATAGGGATCTGTCATGTGTCAATCAACACAAGGAGATAAGTTGGAATTCAAATTGCATTGAGCACAAATATTATGAATACCAATGAATCAAGGTACACACCTTGCTAGCAAGCAAGAAAGGAGGCCACTGGACAACGGAGATATCACTTGAAGAATAAGGCACAAGTAGCAAGTCTTTTTCACTGAACAGTGAAGTAAATTTAAAATCTTACAACTAGAAATATGACGCACTTGATGTATTTAATAAATTGCATAGCAAGAAGAGCCTCAACTGATTGCTGATCAGATCTTCCGCTCTCAAAGAATGTATGAACTCATTCCACACATGTGAAAAATTTGCAATATTTTTTCTTTCGAGTAGTTCATCCTGGTTTTGCTCATCTTGGAGTTGCCCATCCTGAAATAACAAGAACTGTTGATTTAGACAAGCCAAATAAGAGAAGGTTCCAATTGATTGCTATATAAAACAAACTGGAAAACAAAAAATTATCGCTGCTTTTGTATTTGGCACAAAATGCATCCAAGATGGAACATAAATAAAGAAAAAATATCAAGCTGCCAGTGCAAATAAGCAACCTGCAACAACAAGATTTGTTAGAATTGCTCACCAAATGTTTCCTCGTAGCATTCTCGTGTGATGATGGCACAAGATGGCGACTGAAAGCTGAAGGCACAGATTCAAATCTGGACCGTAACATCCCTAGGGTCCTTATCTGAAAATAAAAGTTACGGGTGTTGTGCAAGATGTAAACCACAACTTGTCAACTACATATTTTCCATACAATCAAATATGAACTAATATCCAAATGTTCTATAACAATCAAAATAATGTTGAATAAATGGGATTATTGTGCATCATATGATTGCTAACATATCATTATATGAGACAAAATAACCACTAACCTCACCCAAATGGCTGAAGGCCCCTTGAATCCCACCAACAAGAGTAGCAAATATGGCATACCATATTTGTGCATCCAAAAAATAAACCTAATACAATAACAAAATTTACCCCAACTTAATGTAAAAGTTTGTTATGTAACACAATACTATAAATTTTCCCATTTCTAAAACTTCATAATCAGTCCACTTACCAGAAGAATAGGAGCCCATATAGCGATAACAACACCAATGTTATGCGGAACTACACCAGTTTCAGAACATGACTTAGTTATAGCTCTATGATGAAAAAAAGTACAGATAATAATAGAAAAGGGTGAAATATTACGTTGGGGAAAGAATTCATGCCATTGATAGTTATTGACATGAAGCTCCATGATGATTTTCGTCGGTTGAACTAGAGGCAGTATCTGCTCACAAATATGCAACATATGGGTTATAAGCGAATGAATTTGACAGATTGTACAAGAAAACAAATGATTAACATAAATTGAGATTGAAAAGTAAAGAACCTACAGCATAGACAAATACAAAATAAGATGGTCTGTTTTTCCACATCCATAGATAGTTGCTGCAAAAACTCACTATAACAGTACAGTAATTCAGGAAAACTATGTTTCTCCCAGTATCATACATGGGCTTCAATACCATCTCCCACGGGAATTGTATTTTTTTTTTTTTTATCTCTAATCAGCCATGTAATATGAAGTTTTAGCGTTGAAGAAATTTGAAATATCCTAAATGGAAACTACATCTAAAGAGTGTTCCAAATAGATGTAAATTCCAGGAAGTTAAGTTTCTATCCCTTAACTGTCAATCTAACACTGTATACTATGTTCTTTAATTTGAGAAATACAAATATACATGGGCTCCGATACCATCTCCCACAGGAATTGTATTTTTTTTTATCTCTAATTAACCATATAATTAGAAGTTTTAGCCTTGAAGAAATATGAAATATCCCATACGGAAACTACATCTAAAGAGTGTTCCAAATAGATGTAAATTCCAAGAAATTTCTGTCCATTAACTGTCAATCTACACAATATACATTGTGCTTTAGTTTGAGAAGTACATATACGTAAACGAGCTATTCTGCGAGAGGAACACCGTTTTGGGTGGTGGAGAAACTTCAGAGTTCCTCCTAAACTTGTAAGTGATAATTCTATGCTCTTATTTTCATTGTATAGATCCAAATTCCAAATATATGTATATAAGCAAACTTGTAACAATTTTGTGCATGCTGTGAATACTAAATGCATTTAGACTCAGAATATTGTTAACAAAATCCTTTCCCAATAGATATTGAAATTTCAACAATTAAGATGTTTAAAGAGAAAAAACCTCCACATAGTAGCTAAATGCTAGCTTGCAAATTATCAGCAGGACCCAGAACAAAGTATACCTGTGCATAGGAAAATATCAAGATTTTATAAGTCCCCTCCGAAAAGGTAAAAATGAATAAAATAACAATCAATAGTATTTGTTTCTCTTACTTTAAAAGTGAAAACATATCCTCATGCATGCCTCTTCCTACATATAGTTTAGGCTGCAGGAAGATAAAAGATACGTAAAAGAAGCCTAGGCTAAAGACAAAGAAACAAAAACTAGAATATCAACCAAGCCAAAAACACACACATGCACACAAACACTTGAGTCAGAAGTAAAAGTGCTAGATATGCTTACCTGAGCCCACCACATTACGAGAGTGACAATCCGCCAGTTTGAACGCTCCATGGTTCTCCGTAAAGGTGGAAGTACAAAAAGTAAAGCAGCCAACACATTAGGTATCAGATAAATTGCCACGGCGTACGTATAAAATGACTGATTCTGCCAATCCATAGACCAAGTGCTAAAGAACTTTACAAGTCCTGTTGGATTCAGCACAGAGCTGGAATAACCAATTGGCAGAACCACGGCCCATGCAGCTGCCACAACAAACTTGAGAAGGTACCGTAGTATCTGTGTGACTTTTAAGCTCCTCCATGCACCAAGACTCAGAATTATATCCAGAGAAGCTGCAAAACAAAAGGTGAAAATGTCAAGGGAGCACCAAAAAGTCACTCAATCTATAACAACACAACCATAGCAAGATATAACCATCTGCAAAACTTATAAAATACATATTCATGTTTAATAAAAATTGAGAAATTGCCAAAATAAATACAATCACAAGGCTTTATTTCATTTGGTTGATGTCCACAATAACTGCTACCGTTAGCAAGGACAATAGTGCAAGCAAAGTTTTCATTTCTGATGAACTACAAACAATGAAATTAAAATAGGGATAAAAATTGTTTATTTTTTGGACAAGAGAAAAATTATTAAGAAATTCATCAATACCTTGCAAAAGATTAAGGAACGCAGAAGTGACAAAAATGCTCAAAACACTTTTGAAGACATCCTCATCAAAAAAGGCTGTCATAGATCCAGAAGGACTCCATGCAATAATTATCATAGCCTGAAAAACAAATTTATATTCAATTGATTCCTAGTAGAGAAATTGATTGAAGACATTAACCCAATAACATTTTAGGCCACCTGCAAAGCCAGTATAAAAAAAATCCACATTCGGTCAAAACTTCTAAAGAGGTGCCAAAAAGTGCGGACTTCAACAAAATTAGTTTTAGGCTTCCTCTTTCCACTAGTGCCTTGGCTAGACCTCTGCAAAAAGCATACAAAAAAGAGCACTAACATCATTACATCACATTTTACGAAAACAGCAAAGAAACCAGTCGAAACATATTTCAAAAATAGTGAAATTAAAGTTAAGATCAGCAAGAAACAGTTGATAGCAAACACCATGCACCGTAATTTCTCTTTTTTTTTTGTGAAGTATAATTATGGGGGGTAGGAGTAGAGAGATACCTCATTTGCAGGTGGCAGCTCAGAATGAACAAAAAAATCTGCTCGAAGGTCCATTGGCCAATTTAACTTGAAACACTTGTCAGACCTAAAAAGATGGAAAAAGTTAGCTATCAGTCATCTTGATTATTGTGGAAAAAGAACTTACTCTTCAAAGGATCTCACCAGAAGTACTCATTCAGGTCATCATAATTTCTCCATTTTGAATGGCTAGCCTTGCCTCCTTTGTTTCTCCTTGCTTCCTTTTCCAGGAAATGAAATAATCTTCCAGATGTAAAATTTAAGTGAAAGATAAATAATACGCAGTAAATTTAGTAAAAAATTACCTTGCGCAAAACCTGATAGATTGGGGTTATAACGTTTTTCAGAAAGGCTTCATCTTCAGGTGCTGCTGTTTCATATGTCTCCCCACTAACAGGATGTACATTGCTAAATAATATTCCATAGACTTCATGTGCCATCTTGTACATTGGGAAAGAAGGAGAGCATCACAATTGCATACAAAAAAGATATATGTGAACATCAAAAAAAAGATTATGGAGGAAGCTGAACAGATACCACCCCAAAGAATGATTCATTCGATTTTCTAAGATAGGAGAATTAAATGCCAAAAATTAATTCCTGGTGATGATAGAGTTCTGCTACCTTAACTGGCATCAATGCTTCTGATAAATTGATTTAAACAACTGTTGCATGGAATGAAAATAAGGGCACTATGCTATATACAAAATGTAACCAAATAACAAGCAAGACAGACAGATGAATTTCAGTATATGGAAACCAAGGCTAAGAATTTTATTTCAAAATTTTATTTCGAAATTTTATTTCAGACATTAGTAGATGATTAAGCTAATTCTGAGAACTGTTTACAAGTAAAGAGACCTCATAAGGCAATTTCTCAAGATGCTTTTCTCATGCAGCTTAATAACACATGACCACCTTTTGATACATTGTCGTCTGGCTTGGGATATATAGAAAACAACTTCTGATACCACAGGTGAGCATCAGCAACCATAGTGAGATGGAAGAGTTGTTTTCCATGCAGTTGGTGTGTTTTGGGAGAAAGGACTGTAAAATTTTGTATAAGTAAGCAATATTTGCAGTGGTTTGATACAAAAATCAATTGTAAATAAATGTGGGATAACTTCTGTGTGGGTTAATCTATTTGGGGCATTTAGGATTTTCTTTACTGGATATTCTATGAGACTAGAAAGCCATCCCTTTTTAATTTTTAACAATCTATTATGTTCTCCACAGCAGTTGGCTTGCTCTCCTTATTCAGGATTCCTTTTTCTATTAAAAAAACTCAGTCCCTTTCTTTATTCATCTAAAATTATTTTCATTTCTTTTAGGAAAACAAAGGACTAAAATGCTACCAGAACAAGTCAATCATAGTTCCTATACACATGTTATGTCAAATGCACTTCTAAGACTCCTAATGGATATCTAAAACAATAACTTATCATAAGAATGATAAAAAGAAAAAAATACTGCCATGCTAATATTATTTAATGCAAACTTGACAATACTCCATGAAAAAATCTTATAAAAATACATACATTGTGGAAGATATAGCAAATGCATTCTGGCATAAATCGTATATTTGAAGCTTCACCCCATATAAGAAGATAGAGTGCAATGTAAATAAGCTTCAACGGTTGGTTGTCAGACTGTGCGGGAAACCTACAAGATCAAAAAACTTCAACCACCTGAAAAAATACATCTTGCCTACTGCAATCTAGCTTAGGACTTTGAGAGTGGCACCATAACTTACTTAAGATTTGATTTGCAACGCAAATAGTTACACCACGAACGATAATTCTTGAAAATTTTTTCCAACAATTGCTGTATGGTCTCACTATTGAGCTGCAATAAGCTTTGTTTCAATCTTTGAAAGACAATGATATAAAGAAGTAAAACAAAAAAAATGGCTTCTATAGCAAGAATAGAAGAATGCTAAATTCATATAAGATAAGTGAGCATAAAGCATCAAGCTTTTACCGCAGTATAATCGTCAAGACTCCTGTTCCTTACATCCATATTGGCTAGTAGCAATATCAGGTGCTCCCTCTGATTTGCCACGTTTCCTCGCTTTGATTCCATAGACAAAATAAGAATATAAGGAGTCACAACTGAATCAGAAACTTGTTTGCATAAAGCTGACTTCATTATATGAACATAGCACACAAGTTTCATTATGACCGCCAAAACTATGATATTACTGAAACCCCACTAGTTATCTAACGAGAAAAACAGATAGTCAAATCATGCAACACCAATCTTGTTTTTTCATTAGTTAGTCACATTTGATTATATGGAGGGGAGAGAGAGTTCTTTTTCTTTTCTTTTTGTAAAGAGGAAATTTTATTAAGAAAGGAAAAGATAATGGGATGCCATAACTATGATAAGGCATCTTCTAAACTTTTTAAAAACGAAAAAAATCTTCTACAAAGTGGCAGAACCTCGGAGAGAGGCCCTCCCCTAGCATTTTTAATTTTCTAAAATACTATGCACATAAAAGTTCCTTTACTTTTCAGATAATTAATTTAGTCCCTATGTCTCCAAATTTATTTAGAGTTGTATCCTTGATTTCAAAATTTTCTTTCTCAAAATTAAATGTCTCTCTATGTCCCTACAGACATATTATTTCCAAGCAATAAAATACACATCTTTAGAGTTTCAAAATAACTTTTATTTTATTTTCCAAGCATAAATGTTTTTTAAAATAATATCTGAACAATATGCTCACTAGACCATCAAAGTTAAACAAAACAAATTTGACATTTTTTTTTTTTATCTTCTTTTTTGGAGTTTTGAAAGAATTAAATTATTGTCCAAAATTGATATGGACAGAATTGAATGCTGACACAAGCTATAATACCGTATATTTAGTCATGTTCTTGCCTCCCCTAAAATTTTGTTCAAGATCCGCCACTGCTTCTACAAATCATTCTGAAAAATCAATTGACACAAATAAGTTTTAGAAACCACCCTAAATCAAAGTAATTGGTTGGACAACTGGTGTTTCTAAAAACTTTCTGCATTTCTCTCCATTCAGACACACCATATCGGTGCGATTGCTGCACCTCTCCAAAGAGTTTTGCCTTCTTGCCTCTCCCAAAACCTAAAGTAAGTGAATAATAAATCTTCAAGGTTTTACGGCACATCCATAGCTCACCAAAAAAATTGGCCCTGATCTTAACCACAAAATTCATTTGCTTCTATCGATTAAGTATAATTGATTTAAAATTAAATGGTATAGCTCTGAAGCAAACCGTTTCCAGACTGTTCTTCATAAGTTATTCTAAATTACAAATACTTCGTCTGTATGTCCATTTAGAAACATTCTGGATTTTCTCCAAAAGCATTAAAAAGAGAGGCGTTAATTTCTTTATTACTTTCGTTGTAATCTCCTCGTTGCCATATAAGATTCACCTAGCTTCATAAAGAACAATACTGCTGACATTTCTCAAAAGGAATATGTGAATAGAGTATATGAATGACAGTGAACTAAGACCCAAAGGTCCACGCGTTCATGTCTTTGAGTCCTTTAAGCAACTTAAAAGTCTAGAAGCTAACATGCAGATTACTTCAGAACTGACAAACAAAAAACCCAAAACTAACACTTTAGCTGTAAAATAAGAAAACAAATTGCAAAAATAGAACTGAAGGTGCAACTTACCTGAAACCCAAAGATAGACGAAAGCCAATCGAGTATGTCATTGACAGATTTAACCCTATCCTTATGCATGTCACTAGAGGAATCACGCGGTGGTCTAATTATGGGCATTGGAAGATTATCCACATCACGTAGCGCATGAAGTGCGGCTTTGATCTATATTTTCAAGGATGACAGGTTCAGACATTCACAATTAATGTAATTAGCTCAAGCAAAACCAAGATTACATATTCTACACATATCCAACCTCTGGAAGTTCCATGATTGCTGGTTTTACCCCAGCAGCATACAGTGGAAGAATGTTGTAGTGTTCGTACTGTCCCCTTTTTCTCTTAACATCCTCAGCATATTTCCGTGTCTGACAATATAATCAATTGTACATGCACGATTAAGCACCTTCCACATGCAAACATGTACCTTAAGAGTTCGTGCCAGGATGTTGAAATCAATTAAATCAAACCTCATTGTCTACTTTTCCTGCAGGTACGACCGTTTGCAGCACATCATATAATACTGTAGCAACGCGAAGAATCTTAGCCATCTCCTCCCTGCAAGAGTTGACACAAAGAATAGATATGATACATGCTTAGTAACTTTGGCAAGACAACAATTAGAATAAAAAAAATAAAGAAGAAAATAGGCTAAAAAATAATCAAGGCTCACGGTTTTTTTGTATGCTGTGCATCTTTAATGTTCTCCTCATAGAATTTTTGGTAATACAACTGGATTTCTCTCGGATCATTTCTAGCAAGCTTAAGCTTTGCGACTTCTTCTTCCTACAAAAAGGGAAAATTTAAATAGCCTGAAATCATTTCTCTAAGAACTCCAAAATATTATTTCAAGTGTGTTCTTGATACAGTAATCTGATAATATCTTCTTTTTTCATCAAGGAAAATTGCAATCTGAATGTATTATTGAGATAAAAGGGAAAAAAATTATAAATAAGCCTAGTTATATATTGAACTGGTTGCCTAATGGTCGACTAGGCTCTAGGAAACTGTCATTGGGCTAAATCATAAAACAGTTATGTTAGAGAATAATATAAATCATATTCTGGGGCCTCACCTACAAGCTTGAGCTTTTAGGTGAGATGGTTCCTTAACATGGTATCAGAGCCTTATTGACCCAGCGGTCATGAGTTCGAATCTCACCACCCCCATTCTATTTGATAAAAATCAAACACAAAGCAGTGTGGGCCTGTGTGCAAGTTTCAAGCCCAAAGGGCTTTCACTTGAGGGGGTGTGTTAGAGAATAATATAAATCATATTCTGGGACCTCACCTACAAGCTTGAGCTTTTAGATGAGATGGTTCCTTAACAAGTTAAGCAGTTTCTCTACAATATGATCTTCAATATTTAGTTCAAAGTCCACATGTTTCCTTCTTAATGAAAATACACTTTACTCTAGCAATACATGCAGGTCGAGAACAATCCCCAGGAGAGTAAGAGCTCAAACGAAATAAATTTATGGAACTTATATTTTTCTATAGTTGGAAGAATTTGGAAAATAATGGGATAGCAAGCAAGAATTAAAAATAAAAGGAAAGCCAGAGTAGGAAAAAAATCACATCAACACCAATCCGTCAATGCTGCAGAATATCATGAAAGACGAAAGGAATGAAGATCATCCACCAGCATGTTCATTAAAAATTAAAGTTTTTCTATGCGATAATGAAATTAAAGGTTATATAACCTAAGGGTGTGTTTGGTATTGTTTTTGTTTTTGTGGTTAAGGTTTTAAAAAAATAATTTCATAAAAAACACTTTTAATAGGTTCAAAATAAATAGTGAAGTGTTTGGTTAAAACTGTGATTGAGTTTGAGATTAATGAAAAGCAGTTTTAAGTGTTTGGTTACCAAACTTTTCATATTGAATTCAACTTGCGAAATTACTTTAAAGTGCGTGTGTGTATTAATTTTTAAATATTTAATAATTATAATAATAAAATGTAATTAATAATTCAAGTAAATTAGATATTTGTTTTTATTCTCCCATCAAACTACTTGTTTTTATTCTCCCATCAAACTAGTTTTTATTCTCCCATCAAAATACTTGTAATTTCATCACGAACTAAATCCATATGTAAAGACCTCTGCGATCCTGGAACAATATATGGTAAAATATCATCTGAAGCAAAATTAGGATTGTGAGATAAAAATTATATTGTGATCTCCTTCTAATATATTTATTTATATTTTAATTAATTTTTAGATTATTTTAATATTAAAATATATTTTTTATATTAATAAACATATATTATGTAAAAATTATTTATATTTTAATTAATTTTTAGATTATTTTAATATTAAAAATATATTTTTTATATTAATAAACATATATTATGTAAACATTATTTATATTTTAATTACTTTAAAATATATTTTAATATTAAATTACATTATTTATAAGCCCCCACCCCAGCAGCCCCCCTGGCCCCGTCTCCCTCTCATTAACGAAAAGCAAAATGCAAGAAAAGCAGTTAATTAGCTGTTTTTCTTGCGCCGGAGTTACATGCTATTTTTTCAGTGGACCCATGTCTTGTATACTGCTTTTTACACTAATCAAACACTAGATGAGAGTTACATGCTATTTTTTCAGTGGGATCCATGTCTTGTATCCTGCTTTTTACACTAACCAAATACTAGATGAGGGTGATTTTTTGCAACCGGAGGTTGCACCACAATTTAAGCATTGAACAAGTTAAAACTGATGATTCCACATAAAACACATGCTATTCTTCCAGACACTACACTATTCATCTAAATTTCTAAACTTTCAGTTAACTTATTACTGATTGCCGCACCCACACCTCTCCGCCCTTCTGGGTGGAGACATTCAGCGGTGTACCTAGCGTAAGATGCACTTGCACTGGGAAGTGGATCCTGAGGCCTTTTAGCAGAAGAAAATTAAAGGTATTGAAAATCCACGAGCAAAAACAGCCACTCTTGTATCTTAAGGCCTTTGGAGGCATTTTGATTGAGTTAAAAAAGGATGATTCAAAACTCTAAAACAAATCATTCCTAAAATCCCGGCAATGAAGCTGAAACAAATATATTATTTTTAAAAAAAAGCAGTCATACCTTCTCAAGCCTGTGCAACAAATAGGTCTTGAACTGTCGAACTCCACGTCCATTTGACGTTGGATCCATCTTATGAGCCTTCTCAAACGCATCGAATCGGCCTGATTGCACAGAAATATAAATAAATATAGCAGCAACTATATAATGCATTGTTTATTTAGTTTATAGATAAATGAATATCTTTTTGAAGAAGAAAAAAAGGGGAGAAGTAGAGGAGGTTACGTACAGAGATAGGCGACCCGAGGATTTTCCTTCTCAATCTCATTAGCCACGCGAAGAATAGGAGCGATACTAGCCAAAGAAGACGGCACAAGCTCACTATCAACGGGAGGACTATCCTCATCAGGAAAATCCAACATCGTCGTCTGCGCTCTCGTCATTCTCCGAGATAGCGACCGCGGCAGGGCTCCTTCATTCTTGGTCCCGCTCGTACTCGCCATCTCCAATCACACCACGCCAATCCACAAAAAGCAATAGAAATTATAACAACAATGCCTTTGATTTCAAGTTGAGTAAAAACGATCCATGTTTCTTTGATTTTCGTAATGTTAGAGAATGTGGTAGCAGCAGCAGCAGTAGTAATTGTGAGAATGAGAGAGAACATTCTTCTTTTTGTATATAGAGAGAGAAAGATGGATACTTTGAGTGTGGGGTGGGTCAAAGGCGCAAAGTGATTGCTCCGGTGGCAAGAAAAGAATTGTATTCAGGGATTTTTAATTTTCAGGGTGGTGCTTTGTTTTTGCTTTTTGTAGGTGTAAGCTGGGATTGGTGGCGGGAAATGTAAAGAGAGGGAGAGGGTTTCTTTTTGCTTTTGGATTTTGTGTGACAAAATATCTGCTTCCACGCTATCTAGCACACGTGTTTGCACTGCACTGGAACAGGTTGTTTGGATTTTCTTTTTCTTTCGTGGATCTAGCCCTTCTTCTTTTTTCCTTTCGCTTTTCGGACGTGGGAGCATTTTGGAATTCGGAGATGAGCAAAATTGAGAATTTAATTATGGTCCTTGATGTGTTTGGATATTTATTTTTAGCCTATATATTTAATAAAAATTAAACTTAGTCATAAACTTTAAAGTTTATTAACGACTCTGGTTGTACGCTAGTAGAATGAAAGTGAGATTTAATGCAGTGACCCGTCTTCCACTCATTATGAGAACGATCTATGAAATTTTGTAGCTCTATATAGTTATGGTGGTGAATAATTTTTATGTATTTATTCAGACAACAAGGTTTTTGAAATCTGACCGGTGACCAACCCGAGTCTCGGGTTTTAACCCGGTTATCCCCGGTCAACTTCATTTTCTTTTCTTTTTATAAACCATGATTTTCACGCTAAATCAAAACCAAGTCACCAAATCAAAACCCATGAATTAATGAATGGGAAGAATGTACCGTTCAAATGTAGATCTTCATGTGTAGTCAAACTAGTCGAGTTTCTGAAGTTTCATGTTCAATTGACCAAGCTCCCAGATCAAGTGAAAGTACAAAAATTATAAACGAAATTCTGAGGATTCTTGGACTGAAATTTAGGTTTTGATGATATATTTACTAGTTTTACTAAGCTCATAACTGGAATGTCACTAAGCAAGAAAAGTACATGTATCTATAGTTGCCAAACCTAACTTAAAAACTGGCTAGAAAAAGCCAGGTTGTTACTGCGTTATTTGTTTTTGCATTTAAAAGTAATTTAATTTTTATTTTATTTTGTTTTCAAATTAATTTTTTTATGTATTTTTATATCATTTTAATATGTTAATATTAAAAATAATATTGAACCACTAAATTCTGACCAATAAACCTGGTAATCAAAAACTCAACTTCACTCACTAAGTTTGATTTTGTGTTTGATTTTATAATATCAATTGATTTTCATTTAAAAATATAATAAAATAATACTTTTATTTATTTTTAACATCAAAATAATCTAAAAAAATAAAAATATTTTTATTTGAAATGTGCGTGTAACATTAATTAACTCAGCAAAACAGATGGGAAGCGAAGGCCATCTTCTGACTTTTACTACTAGTTCACAGAAAATGGCAGGCACTAACACCTGTAGGGGTAAGTTGCCAGAGCAAAGGCAGGCATCAAAAAACCTTCAGACCCATTTAGCAGCACAAGAAAAGAAAAACAGACAAATATCTGAGGTGAATGAAGAGAAATCTTTTTGAGATGTTAGCAAGAATCAATTCACAGGGGCCTTCATAGGTTGGCTTTTCCATGGAGGCGATAAGAAAGTGGAACTACACTTGGCGAAAAGAGTAGTCTCAATTACTATAACAACTGTTATGTACAATCATTGATGTCAAAAATTGATACCCAACCAGGAGAAAGTAATTTAAACCTGAGGAGTGAAGGAAGCAGCTGGCTCGTCATATTGCACAATTGAAATTCCACTCGTAAAAAATACAGCTTTCTACACTTTCCGCCGCCTTTAGCACTGGTGTAGTGATCATGCTTATATTGGACTTGCTTTTGACACCTGCAATGAAATTAAAAGGAAAGAGAGGGAGAGGGGAAGAGAGAGGGAGGGAGAGGGAGGGAGGGAGAGGGGAAGAGAGAGGGAGGGAGAGGGAGGGAGGGAGAGGGGAAGAGAGAGGGAGAGAGAGAGACTTTTAGTATTTTTGGTGTTTAACATCGACACCTTCATGAGCTTGAGGAAATAATTAGTTTATTTTTTTGTATATATATGGGAAAAAAACTTCAGAACAGAAAAAAAAACCTGATTCTTTGAAGTTGTTGCAGCAACCCAGTGCCGAGGATTAGGTGTTTCTTCGGCCCCATAACTGATGAAAGCTACTGCTCTAGATTGTGCTCGCGTATTTGTAACTGGGGTTGGCAATTCTCTCATGACCCATAATACAAAAGCTGAGGGCACTGATGAACCTGAAAACAACAAGCTTATAGAAATAATAGACATGCGGCTGACAGATTTACAAAAATATGTGCCTATCAGCTGAAAAGAAAAATTGCCTCCATAATAGCAAAAATTAAGACCCATCCCTTAAAATCCAAGGACCAAGGAAATAGTAGGTGACAAATTAATTTTATCAATTAAAACCTATTAAACCATGGGTCACTTTCTGTTATTAGGGAAAGTATCTCTCAAGGAATCCAATCTGGCTAGTTGAGTAAGACCTTTAATTCTAAACATTTGGTATAGAATTGATATCATCCCAAACCCAATAGTGTAATAGCACAGTGATGCATTTGAATATCACATGCCCTACCCCTTCTCCAACTGTCAAACTTCTTCCATTGGTGATGGATTCATAACATAGATACAGCTCTTATACGGTAAATTCCAGTTTCAAAGCAAAGGCATAATAGCACCTTTTGGCATTCAGTTGATCTGAACCATGGTGCGACAAGTTATTACTATCAAGTCCAGTATTTGAAAACATGGACCTAGATGATCAAGCACACATACTTGGTGCTCACAGCATGTCTAAGTTCACTGTATCAAACAACCAATCTTTGGGTATGCTGAAAAACATACATAAACAAGGTTGAGGGAGTACCTATAAAATAGTAAAAAACTAGAAGAACTAGTGTTTTCACTTCATTTATATTCTTCATACTCCAATGATATAGAAGCTGCCAAAGGAAATGAGATTAAAAATTGTACATGTCAAGGGAGGAAGTGATAACTCCAGCAGCCATCAGCCACTTACAGGTATATCTGTAAGAAGAGCTACTGCAGCACTTGACATAAAACATACAACAGAGACAACTGCTAGGCCAGCAACCTGCATATCATGGAAAATTTACAAAATGTTACCACAGTCAAGTTATTCCATTTTGCACGGAAAGGAAGTCCCAATATGTTTTATGAATTATAACCCTCGAAAGAATAAGAATACAGTAGGGTATTATAAACAAAACCTATAATGAAAGGCAAAATAGAGAATACCTTCCGCGTCTCAGATGAAGCTGTCTCAGACCTAACTTTCCTCAATTTAAGAAATAGGATAAGACCTGGAAAGAAAAAAAAAAACAGTAAAAGATAGTCCAAAGAAAGGACTTGTATAGGTAGGTAACAGCCCATGAAACCATTCATGCTAGCATACCAGGTAAGAAACATAGACGGTTATCTAAGTAAAACAGACACATAAGTTATAGTTTAAAACACATGCATGATCATAAACACTGTACTAACTGATAAGACGTGAACATGAAAAGTCACATAGCTGACGGATGGAAACAAATACCTGATGGAACAACACTGAATTATGCATAATACCATAATTCTTCTTCACTTAGCATATATAGAGCTATTCATCAACTTAGATCCTTTTGTACCCATGTGAATTATAATAGCCACAACAAGCATTTTCTGGAAGTTCCTCTCTTTAACTATATGTTTTTGTTATCCTCTATTCAAAAAGAGAATAGATGGACAAATCTACCTTCCATCCAATCATTTGGTAAAGTAGGATAGAATGCAAGATAAAAAGTGGATTGACGAAAGTACTAACATAGGATTCATACACAAGATATAACACAAAATCAGCATTACAATGGACATGATAATTCATACAACAGAGAAGATATGCTCAAAAGTAAGAGGTTGAAAATAATAAAAACAAAGAATTAGAACCACGCATTGGCCAAGGAACCAACCAGTAACCTTATTTTATGATTAAAAATTTACTCTTCCAACATCTATTGGTAGATAGCTTATCAATGGAATATTTAGCTGAGGAGAAGTATATCTGAAAACATCACATTTCTTTTATGGCGGATATTTCTCAAACCGTAATATATTTTAATATGCCACAGTCATTTCCAAATAAATTTAACTGACACAAAAATATTGCAGTTACTTACCATAGCAACCCAAAGCCCCTCCCAGTATAAGAATTGCAGTAGCAAAAAGATCTACATATACCTGCCCAGTAAATTCAGGTAATTAACAATGATTTGTAGTACTGAAGATAAAATGTGGGTGTCATATATATTTTACCGGAGCTTTTCTGTCATTCATAGAAACGATACACAATTCATTCACAACTTCCAGAAGATTTGAACAAATAACAATTAAATCCTTCAAAAGCAAAAGTTCTACTATTTTCATGTGCTGTATCATTATAAGCAGGAAGAGATGAATTTAATACCCGAGCAACTACTGAAGAATCAATTGGATTCTTTCCCGCTCCAATCCAGATTACTACAGCAAATGACAGCATTAAGAAAAAGAACAACACCACAACCTACATTAGTGAAAAAAATTCATAATCAGAGAGAGAGAGTGACAGACAGAGAGCCATGATAGTCCAGAATCAATAGAAGAAGTACGAAAATAAAAATGACAGAATCTAAGAGACCACTTCTCATACTGTGATAACAAATTTCTGATGACTGCCAACTTGAATGCCACGGAATGAGCAGCATCTCCAAAAACTATCTGTGTTCGTCGAACCAGGTTTATTCTTTGAACTTTCCAACAAAGGCTGTTGAGAGCTATTTTCTTCATCATCATCATCTTCTTCATTTGCCTGATGGCAAAGGTCGACCCTATAAATCATTACCCATGAAAAAGATATATGTAGCTCATAAATTACAGTATACCACTCTTAATACAATGTGTCATAGAGACAGATGCCAAGAAGATGACCTTCACATTCATTGGTACACTAGTTTTATTATTTAAATTCAAGATGTGCAAAGTACCATGTCAACTTCAAATTTCTTCCTGCAATATTAACATGTTGGCCTGCTATGAAGTATCTAGAGATTAGAGACATTTAAAGCCCAAAGTTTCCCAAGATTAATTCCAGAACTATAAGATCAAAAATAAATAACCATGTTGATTAGTTGATATAAATTAATGAAATCAGTTCAAGGAACTAAAACAAGAACAAGAACATAGCAAACATATGCTTCAATTTGGTGAAGTTGGTTCTATATGTGAACTGAATAAAGTTTTTGTGCCATTACACTCCATGCTACTGCAGCATCTTCTTTTTACTTAGCATAATAACCAATCGCATAAGGAAGATCAAAGATGTTCAGGCAGCAATGAGATATTGCAACTGACCCAGTCTACAATTTCTGTTTCTTATGTATTTGCCTAATCTGATTAATCTCTAATTTGTCGCTCTTAACTGTCTTTCTTTCTTCCCCTTACACATCCCCGGAAAACATAATAGACAAGACCTTTATCTACCATATCTACCCATCAAATACCATTTGAAGAAGTATTCATTGGCCTTGCAATATTTGTACACCACATAGGACAAACAAAACCTTCCTGCTACATGAGTATTGCCTCTTCAAGGCTCCAGAAATTAATTACAGCCACATCAAAGCATTTCTTTCTGCTGTAAATCCATCCTTCACTACTGTTCTACTTGTTTGATCTTCTCTTCAAGTTGGACAAAGGAAAAGTCATCGTTGATCTCCATGTGAGAACCAAGAGGACCGAATACATTATCTTACATATAAAGCAAGTGAAAATAGAGAATTTGACCCAGAAAATAGAACGAAGCTTTAAAAGGATCCTAGTAAACTTACCAGAAAGACAGTAGAAGTAGAAACACTGCAAATAACAGAATACTGGGAAATGCTGCAAGAAATTTCACAAGTTCGCTGAGACCACTCAATTAGACAGAAATAATAAAAAACTGCATAAAAGAAACCTGGAGGAAAGCCTACCCATGAGGATAAAACCACATGCATGAGAAAAGCAAAGCCACCTATTACAAGTAGCAATGTCTGTGGATATAAAGTAGATGAAGTAACCTGCCGAATAGAAATCAAAATCCAGAAGATTAATTACTTCTGCAGAATAGTTTTGGGCACTCTTTCACCATACCTTAATGCTTCCAAAATTTTCAGCATCAAGACAAAGGGATCAGGGTAAGGCTTTTTGCTGACTATATGGAGCAGCTGAGAAGTCCTCGAGAGTGGTTTTTAAAATGAAAGATCAGAAAGTTTGATGGAGTTTAGATGGGATTAAGTGCTAAAAAATAACTATTAAATTTTAAGATATCAAGGAAACCAATCAGTTAATTAGCTGATTGGAACATTTCAAAAATCAACATGGTAATCATGCAAAAGACCAAATGCCTAGACATTGCAAATTTCCTTGAACGGTTGTGTTTTTTCAATTTATCATGATCAGCATAGTTAGAATCATATCCAGTTCAATATCCATAGGAATGTGTACAAAGTGAAGGTGGTGTGCCCACACCTTGCATTAAAACATCATTTTAATCAAATAAAAGCTAAATGTAAATTTGGAAACTCGTGAAAAAAAAGAGAATTGGAAATGGAGGTCCTATCAAACCTTTGCACAGCATGATAAAATTGCTCAAAGCATGCTATTCTCTCCAGAAATCATCTAGCTTGTGAAATGATTGACAGGAAATGCAGAGTTTTGTGACATATTACTTTTTTATGAATCCTGTTATTCCATTAATTAATTCATTGCTAAAATGACCATGATTTTCCAAACATGAATTCAGAAGAATCATTGCACTTAACACTATACTGAGATAAAGAAAACCTATGCTATATGAACCCTATTGCCTTAGACTTACCCAAGTTGCAAGATCCAACCATCAGATGGAGCACCTGCAATTAACAACCCCGCCACCAAATGAGTATCCTTAACAAGTGAAACTAGATTCTAACAAAATAACATGATTCGCATTTGTTTTCATAAGGAAAATGGATTGAAGCTTCCTGTAGAAGAAAACCCTTGGATGGGCATGAGGGTGAAAAAGGGAGAAGAAAATGATATGCAAGATTTTTAGGGGCGATTTTGCCTAATGCAAGGAGATAGGGCTTACTTTCTGTCGTGTCCATCCAGAATGTTGATTTTGCAGATAAATCCTGATGAGCTGATACATAGCTAGAAAATGTCAGAAATTTGTTTTCAACAATATTAACATGCAAAGGAATTTAATACAAATTTGTTATAAACATGCTGAGGACGTTGATGTCAGACAGTTCATAGACAAATTTATAGCAATTCAGAGCGTATATTCAACAACTATTTTTCAGCATTTAAATGCACGCTCCTATTTCAAACCTTAGTGAACAAAGCTCCACTCTAGCATCTCCTTTTGACTGGTATCTATTTGCCCAGAATATACCATGCAAGAATCACAAATAGGGAAAGCTTGAATGAAAATATAAATTCCGATACTAAGCACTTGCAATATTCCAAGTTGTTTTTTAATCTATCCCTCAAATTCCAACACAAAACAAAATCTCCCTTTTTCACAAATTCAACCCAAACCCATTTCTAAGCACATTCAATCAAACAGATTCAATAACTCATCATTACTTATTTCAGTAATCTACCAATCTCAGATTGTGAATTCCAATGCCATCATTCTTGGTGCAAAGTAAAAGGGTAAGCACAGAAAAGAAGAAGAAAAGCAAGACAAAACCTGAGAGAATGCAATAGAGGCGAGAGCACCATCGATGCCAGCAAGCGCTATGTTAGCAATAAGCAGGTCCAAGGGATAGCAGCTTGATTTTAGATTCATTGGTTTTTCTTATTTTATTTGTAGCCCACTGAAAAGAATCTCGCAGCAGGAGGAGAAGCCTAGGCGAGGAAAAGCTAAAAGAGAAAGAGACAGAGAAAAACGGGGTTGTTTTATTTATTATTATAATTATATTTTTTTTCCATCTGTGGTTTTCATAATTAATATTTATACGCTAAGTGGTCCTTAAAGATATGACGATATGAAGTGTACGGAAAGACAGTTACACAGGATCTGCTCAATGTGTTGCCCTTTTGGTCTGCCCTTGTAGTTAAGCACCTTATTCCTACGAATGTTGTCTCGTCTAAATAATGTCACTTTTACTATATTGAGAATCATATTTTTTATATATATAAAAGTTCATAATTTCTAGAAACATTTGCATTGTCATTACTAAAAAAAAAGCTATCGGTTGGGTTTTTTTAAAATAAATAAATATTCTTTTGATAATGTATTTTCTCAGTTTTAAAAGAATGAATGTTATGCCTAAGAGAATTTGCGATTCCCCATAACACAAAATCATCGGCATGGCGAATGTAATGAACCAACATGAGTTGCATGATTGTATGATTCGTCGTTTGCAAGGAGGGGGGAAACTTAATGTATGTGGTCTATGAGCAGGACAAAATTATGAAATTTCCAACATCACCCCTTCTGTTTATAACATTCTTGAACTGCCGACAAGTAGTGCTGGAAAAAAAAAACATTGATGTGGAAAAAGATTGCTTGTCAAATCTGTAAATAATTGGCTCTGATTACTCAAAATATTTACCAATATTTAGATTTCTTAATATTATGCTAAGAAAAGTTATCTTATTGTTAAGGAATCATCTCACCTAAAAGCTTAAGCTTGTAGGTGAGGCCACAGAATATTATTTATATTATTCTCTAACACACCTCCTCAAGTGAAAGCCCTTTGGGCTTGAAACTTGCACAGGTCCACATCATCTTGTGCTTGATTTTTATCAAATAGAATGAGGGTGGTGAGATTCGAACTCGTGACCGCTGAGTTATCAAGGTTCTGATACCATGTTAAGAAACCATCTCACCTAAAAGCTTAAGCTTGTAGGTGAGGCCCTAGAATATTATTTATATTATTCTCTAACACTTATGACCCGATTGAGAAATATTTAATATATAAAGATAGTAGATGATTCACTTGACTTTGACGATAAATATAACTCACTCGGGTCATCATTGGTGATTTTTGTTGGTATCAATAGATTCGTCCATTAATAATATTATAATTGGAGTTTTAATGAATCTTTAATATATTTTTTTTCTGTTTTTTGTATTTCTTCTTTTCTCATCGTAATTTGTGAGGAGATGTAAGAGAGAGAAAATAAAAAGAGTAAAAGGAAATACATCATAAACATATCAAAGCTCTAATTACTACACCATTAATATCATAAAAAATATTTAACAACATCAAGAAAAGTCACCAACAGTTACCATAATAGGTCATATTTGTTGGCAAAGTCAAATGATTCATTGTCGTCGCTCCCTTTAAGCTACAAATGTAGCAAACCATAGTCATTGTTAGTGACCTTCCTTAGTATTACTAAATTTATTTTATTGAATTTTTTAATGATATCAGTGGTATTCTAATAAGATTTGATGTACCTCCTAAGTTTATTTCTTCTCTCTCTCTCTCTCTCTCTCTCTCTCTTATCTCCTAATATGCAACCTATTTCACTTTTTTTTAATATTATGATTATGAATAGTGACAAACTTAAATAAGTGTTTTTCAATCACATTATGTACAAATTGTGTTTTTTGTCCAAAAAAAATGTCAATTATCTTTTCAAATTGTTTTATTTTATTTATAAAAAAAATTGCATTACTTTAAGCATCATATGATTTAGTTATTTTTTCACTTGCAACCATGTTTTCAAATATTACACTTTGCAAAAATTTGAAAATAAAAAAAATGATAATAATACTCCCCGATATTTGAAGGTAACTATTATCACACAAATTATGTTGTCTCTTCATGTTAACTTTCTCCAAACCTATAGCATGTGACAAAAATTGTTCTCTCACCATGAGTCCCCACCAAAGTTTTCATTGAAAAGCATTTAAAAGTCTCAATATTATATTCTTGATGGTGTAGTTGGATTTTTTGGTATAAATCTACTACGTTCTTGATGATGGAGCTAGATTTATTGGTGGGGAAGACATGGTAACATTGTTATATAGGGACACTAGCATAAAATTTTAGAGAAAGATTGATGGTGGAACTAACTTTGATACCATTAGTTAGCTTTTAAATCATTCTAAATACCAAAGTGTAAGAATTAAATCAATTTAAATGATAAATGGTAGTGGAAGAATAAATGACATATTAGTCATTGTGATCCAAACAAATTTAAAGTGTGGTCATGTGCATGTAGTAAGATGGAAACATCATTCATATGACCTTAAAGCTTTCTTTTATTACAAGATTTATCATTTAATAAATTGTGATGGACCATTCCAAATATATCTAAAAGACCTAGAATATATTGTGGAGAGTGATACAAAACTTCAGAGAACGATTGATGGTGAAGCTTGATTTGGTATTAAAGATATAATAGAATGATTTCCTCTTTTTTTTTTCCATTTACTTTATCTTTGTCCACTTTTTTTTCAAGTTTATTAATGGTGTTTTTTGTTATTTTAAGCTTCAGGAGCTCTTTACTCATTATTTCAAATGTAATGGTAGTCTTGTAAATAAATACACATTTTTATATACTTTTTTTATGTTGACTCCTGAGGATTTAAGAGAAGAATTAAAAGAGAAAAGACTGAATAAGACTATTTTTTACATTAGTTTTATACAATGCTTACTCTATTGAATAAACTTTGAATGATTATTCCCGCCACTTGTAACTAACTTTACCAACTACCTTAACAACTGCTAACATATGAACTAACTACTAATATAATAGTGCATCGGTATAGTAGGACTTCATGTTAATTATCAAGGTTATTGATACCGTTTTGTATCAGGCAAAAAAACAAAATAAAACGGTGTCGTTTTTATCTCGTTTTAAATACCGGTCTGTAATGGAAATACCGGTCAAATACTGGCCGAAACACCCTGGAATCACTTTGGGTGTTCCGTTTCGGCCACGGGGAAAAATTCATTTCCCGCTTAATGCCTTAATGGCTTAATCTACTGTCAGCACATTTGCATTGTTACTTGTTAGTGATGTGGCCCATCACTATATATATATATATATATATGCAGTACATATATGTACCGCGAATATATATAATATTATATTATATGTATTTATATATATATATGCACAGTACATATATATAATATAATATTATATATTAATATTATAGTTACATGAATTACAAATTGATGAAGACACTATCACTATGACACAAAATCTGTATCTTGAAGCCATGATTACAAAGTCCAGATCACAATGGTCATGTGCCGCATTTTATGTAAATAAAAACTCTGAAATAGAGAGAGGCACACCAAGGTTAGTGATCAATTACAAACCCCTGAACTCTGCTCTCAAGTGGATCAGGTATCCAATTCCCAACAAAAAAGATTTACTACAAAAATTACATGCTGCATAATATTGTTTATGAGATGTATTGAAAAAAATGAAAATGCAAAAATAAAAATAATAAAAATTAAAAATATATATATTAAAAAAATATTATCAACTTTGATTTTATAAAAAATAAAATTATATTTAATTTTTTTGCTTTTTAAATTTTTTCATATATATAATTAATTAATTATGAATAGTACAACCCCGAAATGGCACACCGAAACGCTTCGAAATCGAAACGGAAACCGAAATGGTACTGACAACCTTGTTAATTATCTATTGAATCTCTAGAGCATGTAATGTTATTTATATTTTTATGCATTGCATGACCAATTCACAATTCTCATGGTGTTTCTTCCTTTTATTCATTCATGATTCAGAACAACAACCTATTTATCAAGAGATTCTTGTCCTTAAGAATCCATATGAAACTCATTTAGATCTTTGTCTAGTTCTTTCAATATAACATCTTTAGGAAATTAATTATACCATTGGGTTAATCAAGTTGTTACTACTTTATATCCTTTTTTCATGATCTTTCTTTTTAAGATTGCTACGAGATTGACTATAACTTGTCTATACTTATAAACCTTATCTTTTTCAGCTTATTTTATATCCAATAACCTATTCTTTTCCATTCATCCTATCATATTTATTTCTTTTATGTTATATTAATATCTTGGATTGTACTTTTTACGATATTTGTAGTGTTGTCCAAGCTTTTTTCTTTGCTCGAACAATATTTCAGAGGGTTGTTTAAGGCCTTGAAATGTATTATTCATGATTTGATTATATGGTTTCAAATGTTTTTTTATTCATTTACTTGCTCCAATTACAATAATCATCTTATTAGTCATTCAACTCTTTTTAATCATGTCTAAATTTGAATTTTCTTGCCATCTTGTCTATCCAAAGGCTTGCATCAAAATAATTGACTTTAAAATCTTCATCAATGGTTTTGCATCATCTTTAACCCACTAATAGTATTGGATATTTAATATGATTCAAACAAGTTATGGTTCATTACAGTCACAAGAGATTTAAGTTCTTCAAACTTTTATTTGTATTCCTTTTTCTTGAATTAACTTATTGAATTCTTTCACCATGTCTCTATACTTTCAAACCTCATATATATATTTTTATGTGAACCTGTCCTAATCGGCCACCTTCTTATTACTCAAAATGAATTCTTCAAACCAAACTTATTATTTTCCTTTTAATTATAGAGAAGTTACCTCAATCCATTATTATACAACTTATTAATCCCACAAAGTTATCTCTTTGTAAAATTAGTATATCAATCTGTGGTAAAGGCAGATTATATCAAATCCTGTGGTGATCTTGATTATCCATATGATCTCTATAAGTATGGCATCTGAACCCATGTAACATGCCTTCTTGATTGCTATAAGTGTTCATTTCATTTTCTTAGATAAAGTATTTAAATTTTTTTTGGAGTTAACTCTTACTCCCCCTGCCAACTGAAATTATAAGAGATTGAAACTAAGTTATTAGTGCTTCAATCAATAAACTAATCTAATTAGTTCTTTTATTTTGCTTCATCCATTATTCTTACCTCTTTTGTTGGTGATCAACTATTGATTCTCAATATTCTTGAAAAATATAAAGTAATAGTTCATCAATCTTTCTACAATGTTCTCCCACAATCTCCATCCTATTGTTCTCCACCATCTTAAACCCAAAGGAATCAATTAGGGCCTTGAATTAACTCTAATATCAATTGTCAATGATCTTTTCCTAGCAACAAAGAAATTTGAAGAAAAAGATAAAAAAAAAAAAGAATTGAGAGAGAAAAGACTGAATGAAATTGTTCTTGTTATTACTTGAAGAAACAAGTTATTCGTTACATTGATTATATACCATACTTAGAGCCTGTTTGGGAGTGCGATTGTGGTAGCTTTTCAAAGTGCTTATCGTGCCAAAATACATCAAAATGATATTTTTTTATTTTTAAAAAATCATTTTTGAAATCAGCACATCAAAATGATATAAAAACACCAAACCACCGGTCTTTAAAATGAATTTTTTTTTTCAAATTTCGGTCAAAAGCCGGTGGGATCGCAATGTCAAACAAACACTTATTTTAAACTAGCTTCTAACTACTCTACCCACTATTTGTAACTAACTCAACTAACTACCTTGTCAACTACTAATGGATTAGCCGACTTCTAACATAATTGTACAAGTGTATAACAAGGCTTCCCGTCATTTATATTTATATGACCCTAGAACACCAACTACTCTTCATATTACATATAACTAAAACAGATCGTCTTTTTTACTGTTCACCGTGACTCATTGCCACTATTCACTGGCAATTTGTCACGGTGAATCGCGAGTGTATGTGCTCTTCTTTTTTTTACGTCGGGACTCTTTTTGTATTTTTTATGGTGGAAATGGACAGATGAGAGGGTTTGGCCGAGCGGTTGTCTCGCGCGCTGCCAACACAGGCGCGCGCGAGTTCGAGCGCTCGGCCACCAATTGTGATTTGTAATTGTGATTTCGTTTTTTTTTTAAATAACAGTTTTTTTGCAAATGAATTTTTTTTAATTTTTTTTTAAAAATGGTTTCTTTTTAAAAAAAGTTTTTTTTTCTTAATAACTGGTTGTTGTTGTTTTTTATTACAAATCTGATTTTTTTTTTTTTAAGAACTGTTTTTTTTTAAATGTTTTTTTTTTGTTGTTGTTTTTATTTTTTTACAAAAAAAAATATTTGTATTTTTTGTTAAAAAAAAAATTAATAACTGGTTGTTGTTTTAATTTTTTTACAAAAAACAATATTTTTTTTTAACAACTAAATTGTCCAGGGCAACTTACGTGCACCATGATTAATCTCCGGATCCACTTTTTTTTATAATTTTTTTTTTACACAAGGACTCTTTTTGTATTTTTTATGGTAGAAATGACAGATCAGAAACTTTGGCCGAGCGGTTGTCCGCGCGCTGCCAACACAGGCGCGCGTGAGTTCAAACCGCTCGGACACCAAAATGTGATTTCTTTTTGTATTAATAACTGGTTGTTGTTTTAATTTTTTTACAAAAAACAATATTTTTTTTTAATAACTAAAGTGTCCAGGGCAACTTATGTGCACCACGACTAATCTTCGGATCCACTTTTTTTTTATAATTTTTTTTTTACACAAGGACTCTTTTTGTATTTTTTATGGTAGAAATGACAGATCAGAAACTTTGGCCGAGCGGTTGTCCGCGCGCTGCCAACACAGGCGCGCGTGAGTTCAAACCGCTCGGACACCAAAATGTGATTTCTTTTTTTTTAAGCACTGGAAAAAAAAAATTGTAAAAAAATTGTTTATTTTTATATATTTTTTTTAATAACTGGTTTTTGTTGTTTTTTTTTACAAATCTGATTTTTTTTTAGAATTGTTTTTTTTTTACATGTTTTTTTGTTAAAAAATGATTTTTTTTTTTAATAATTGGTTGTTGTTTTTATTTTTTTGCAATTTTTTTTCTTTTGGTTAAAAAAAAAGAATTTTTTTAATAAATGGTTGTTGTTTTTATTTTTTTCCAAAAAACAAGATTTTTTTTTAATAACTAAAGTGTCCAAACCAACTTACGTGCACCACGACTAATCTCTGGATCAACTTTGTTTTTTATATTTTTTCCCTATTTTGTTTTGCTACTTATACATTTTTTTTCTTAACCGAGGTGTCCGGGTCAACTTACACGCACCACGGTTCTTTTTTCCCAAGTATATTTTTTTTCCTAGCCAACTAAGCGCGCCGCGAATAATCCCTGGGCTCATTATTATTTTCTTTTATTACCTAACGAGCTAAAACAACTCGGTTTTCTACTGTAGCCCGTGACTCATAGTCACTATTCATTGGCAATTTGCTCCGATGCATCGCAGCGCACGTCTACCTTTTTTTTTTTCAATCGTGTAATACATTTAATATAATAATACAAAGAATAAATCTTTTAAAAAATAAAAAAAATCTTCGAATTTTAATTTTGTGCTTTGTTTTTTAAAATTTATTTCTTAAAAAATATTTATAATATTTTGGTTTTTAATATTTCATATCTAATATTACTGGGCAAAAAATACAACTAAAAAATATGACAAATTTACCTAGATTATCTACAATTAAAAAATATTCGAGTCACTTTCCGTTTCGATTACACTGTTTTTTTAGACGACAGATAAGTAATTATAGCACGCAAAAAACTTGAGGTTTATTTCTAAAAACAAATTACAATATTTTTATTTATAATGTGCCAAATCTAATATTACAAGAGGAAAAAGGCAACTCATAAATTTTTTTTGACAAATTTACCTTAATTATCTACAATTAAAAAATCTACGACCCACTTCCCATTTCGATTACACTATAAAGTACGTAAGACTGATTATATGTTTTAATATTTATTGAATATTATCACCTAAAAATATAGAGAGAGAGAAAAAAATGACCTACGATTTCTTGCAAAAAATAATTAATATCGGTATTCTTGAATACATTTAATATAATAATATGATTAATAAATCTTATAAATATAACTTTGGCTTTACCTTTGAATTTAAATTTCTATTTTATACTCTTTTTTTTGTTCTTTTAATAAACGATAACCTTTTTTCGCATTTTTTTTATTTTTTAATAATCGTCGTGTTCAAATCTTTTTTTTTTAAACCGGTTTCTTTTTTTGTGTTTTTTTTAACCAGAGTTTCTGTGACAACAAGTTTCTAACAAATCATTTCACCTTCTTAGTAAATTTTCCAACAAATTTTATCAAAAAAAATTTAGCAATAACAATATTCAATCATTTTTTTGTTGAAAAAAACTATTTTTAACAGATTTTATCAATTACAATTTTACCAATTAAATATTAAAATAACAAAATATAACATTTATAAAATCAATCAATTTTCTATATATATAAAAAAGCCCAGCGAAACGGGCAAATTCGCTCGTTTTCTCTATTTTCTCACATGTTTATTCCTTTCACTACTAATTGATTCATAGGATAAGGAAAGGGGGGAAAGGAAAAGAAGATGAAAGAATTACGGAGTGTTTCTATATTATTATTTTAAAAAAAAAAGTTACCAAAAATTACAGAAATGACATTGTCGCTATAGGCACACATCTACAGTGAATTTACCGAAGAAAACACTGTTTTTTTCAGCTTTTCTTTCACAAATAAATGTTTTTGTTATTATCTTTACTAAGATTGTGCCGTGTGTTTCGTGATGCTGGTCTTGCGATTAAGGGCATGTTTGGGAGGATGGCTGTGATTGTCTTTGAAAATAGTTTTTATTTAGAAATACATTAAAATAAAAATTTTTTATTTTTTAAAAATAATTTTTGACATCATCATATTAAAATGATTTTTAAAAAATTATTTAAAATAAAAAAAAAACAAATTTGAAAGAAATGACGGTACAATCACCCTCCTCATCTAAAAATATACTATCTGTATATATATAAAAATTCAAATTGGGTGTTTAAAGCATGAGTCTGTGCGCGCGTGTTATCGCCATATATAAATTTCAATGCTCGGTCGAGCTATTAATGGCACCAAGACCTGACAGGTATGGAGGCAGGACAGGGGACAGGCTTGTAGCCGTTCGATCATTGTCGGGCGAGGGAGAAATTAATCGATAGTTACTTCCGGGGGAGTATTTTCCCTGTAATTTTGATTGATAGAACGGTTCACCCGGTAACTTCATGTAATGATTTATGGGAAAACCTCAATTTCCCCCTAAAGTATTTCTTAATTATCAATTGAGTTTCGGATGTTTCAATTTTATCAATGTCGCCTCATACATTATTAAAATAAGACAAATCATCATTCCATTTATCTGTTATCAACGACTGTTAAAAGATTTTGTCCGCTGTTGCACGTCTTCATTGAATGTTTTCATCTTTATATGAGAGTCCAGTTAAGTGAGAATTACGGGGCAGTTTGACATAAAAAAATTATTTTAATGTATTAATTTTAAAATAATTTTTAAAATTAAAATAAATATATTTTAATAAACAAAAAAATATTTTTAAAAAATAGTTATAACTATGCCACACAACCCCCCAGTTTACCTTAAATGGTAATTTTAACACCAAGTCATGATAATGTCATGGTATTTATTAGGAAACGTGAAAAGATAAATGAAAGATTTTACTATGATTTTGCATTGAAATTGTAGTTTTATAGCAAATCGGTGCTTAATATCATACCTTCGATAAAACTATTTAGACATCATATACAGGTTAAATAAAATCTTTTAAATATCATTAATACCAGATGAATAAAATTAATATTGTCTATGTCATTTGAATTTAGAACAAAACTAGACGAGAATTGCGCTACGTCATGAGTGCAAGCTGATTTTTTTTAGAATATTAAGGGCCTGTTTGGGACAGTTGTTGCTGTAACTTTTCAAAGTGCTTTTCGTGCTGAAATATATTCAAATGATATTTTTTTATTTTTTAAAAATCATTTTTGACATTAGCACATCAAAATGATCTAAAAACACCAAAACATATTCATTTAAAATGAAAAAAAAAAACTTCAAAAGTTGCGGCACGACTTGAAAAAAACCGTGTCAAACACCCTCTTAGTCATTATAAGAGCGTTTTAAAGATAATAAGTAATATTATAGTCTAAACTAATCGATTAACATAAAAGAACCTAGTCAAAATCTGTTGACTTTTTAAAAAAGAAGAGGAGGAGGAGTAATGTCATCTTTATGATTTATAAAAACAATAAAAATTGAATAGGAAAAAACAAAATATGTCAAGCTGGAATTGAAGCACTAGATTAAAAATATATAAAACTTTTATAAAAGGATATTTTTTTAGAAGAATAAGAATTGAAATTGAAAAGGAAAAAAAGAGAGGACAAAAAAAAGAAGAAATAAAATCAAACAGTGATAAACTGTCACACTAACACCCCTACATGCCACACCCGATAAAGAGGACGCGATGACATATCAAATAAGGAGGAAGATGTTGTTCAGTCATTGGGAGACGTCACACACTATCTGTCCAAGTGCATGACGCCTTTTATATGCTGACGTGTGATAAACACGTGTCAACAACTTTAATAAATAAAAATATATTTTATATAGAAAATACAAAATTACCTTCATGTATCTTAGATTCATCATAAAACTTGTTTGAAAATACCTAAATATTTTTTGGTCAGTAGTTCAACTCTTCTCTACTACAAGAGCAAAATTGATTTTTAACTACACAAAGGAAAAGGAAATGAAAAAGAAATACCCTTGAACAATTTTTTTTTGAAATTAGAGGTGATTATGTAATTTAACTATTTAATAATTATAAAAAAACATAAATGTCCTTGTACAATTATTAATTTATAGAAGTATATAGGATGCGTCGTTAGGAGTATTTAACGAATATATTAAAAAATATAATTTTAAACCCAAAAACACAAAGACATTTGCATATTTTTTTTCAAAAACATATGAATGATATATTGTATGCTCTTTAAAAAAATAAAAATAAACAAGGTTAAACATGTGGCCTAACACCAAACACACATAACATTCTTTTGCTTGGTCCAAACATTTGGCTTGACCCATTTCCTTCTTTTTTTTCATCTAAAAAAATTGTTTTATCATGATAAGTGTTAAGGAAACATCGCACCTAAAAGCTCAAGCTTGTAGGTGAGGCCCCAGAATATGATTTATATTATTCTCTAACACCCCCCCTCAAGTGAAAGCCTTTTGGGCTTGAAACTTGCACACAAACCCATACTACCTTGTGCTTGATTTTTATCAAATAGAATGGGGGTGGTGAGATTCAAACTCATGACCACTGGATCAATAAGACTCTGATACCATGTTAAGGAACCATCTCACCTAAAAACTCAAGCTGGTAGGTGAGGTTCCAGAATAAGATTTATATTATTCTCTAACAATAAGTCATCCACTCTTTAATTTTGACATGATTCATAAATAATATTATATATTTTTATTGGAATGTTTATAATTTTTTTTCCAATTATTATGTATATAATATGCAAAAAAATAACAGCAATAATAAATCTGCAAGAGAATATTTGTTTAAAGTTATTTTTTATTTCTCAGAATTTCAAATATATTTTTTCATGATTTAATTATATTGATTATTTTTCTTAGCTTTCAATCACATATAAAATATGAACATATTATTTTGATATTTGTTTTTTTTTGCTGGGATTAAAAAATTACTATCATTTATTAACACGTATATTTTTTTAACTTATTTTATTAAATACACATGTCAACCATTCAATTTGTAGTTAAATTTTTTCTCTGTATTAAAAAACATAAATTAACACCACCTTCATTTATTTTATATATATATATATATATATATAAAAAAAAAAAACTGCCCCCGTTCATGGTGCGGGGATCCATCTTGTATATATCAACTGACTACTACGCTATACAGCTCGCCAACGATTCTTTAGCGTGTTGCACAGCTGGTCTCTAAAAATAATCTAAAACCTACTCCTTCGATATATTCCTTTCCGGGTTTTTTTCCCCGACAAATTAAAGCAAGTGCCCTTAACTTCTTCAATCTGCTGAAAGCTTCCTCCATCTCGTTCCGGGCAGCCGGTGAGCTGGCAGTAGGAAAAAAAACATTCTACTACTTTAGTATCTCCACCTGTTCAAATCCTAAGCCACCTGGCACCGACTCTTTAATCTTAAAAAAAGAGAAGAAGAAGCTTTGTAATTGTATCGGCATCTATATTTTCTCCTTTTTCTTTCGGGCACTAGCCGTTGAAAGGCTTTGACCGAATGATGGAGACCAAACCACAGCTCGAAAACGTGGAAACACTAACGGTCATAACGCCTAGAGGACAGGATTCAATGGAACTCCTGCTAGCTAGCTATACCGTTGGAGACCAATAGGAGTCCAGCATTTTCATGGATGGCAATACCTGTCTCTCCTCTTTATAATAATAATAGCACCAACTGCCTGTGTTGTAACCAGCCGTTACATTGTACAAGAAAAAGGAAGAACGTGGAGCCGTGGAGGACGAGGATGCTGCGAAAAGCCGGTTCACGCAATGATTTTAAAACGTCATTTCGAATTAATTTTCATTTTATTCCAGGCCAGGGTAATGTTGGCAATACGTATCTTTTATGGGCAACCACGCCAGTTTCCTTTTTTTTTTAATACTGTTTTAATGGAGTAATATTATTTATTTATATATTAAATTAATTTTTTTTGGTGTTTTAGATTATTTTTCATATGTTGATGTCATAAATAATTTTTAAAAAACAAAAAAATATTATTTTGATATATTTTTAAACACAAAATACTTTTAAAAGCAACTTAAACTACATTATAAATAAACACTAAAAAGGAGTTATGAAGACTCGGAATATGTATGACATTGCTTTTGAACTATATTTTTGAAATTTTTATTAAATTGTTTTGATCATTTGATATATTAGAAATAAATTTTAAAAACAAAACAAAATATTATTTAAAATCAAAATATTTTCTTTATAAAAACAATCACCCTGCTATCAAGCAATCAATTATAAATATAGTCGTTATCATTCACCACAATAATTAAACATGGTTTTTTCTCTCTAACTCTCCACTCTCAATTGGTTTTGGTCCAGAGAGGAGAAGTCAATGGTTTTATAAGAAAATTTGTTCAACGTCCCAAGAAAAAAGATACTGAAAGCACCCAAAGAATGTTCAACGCGTACAAACCACCGGGTTTTATTTAGGATTTGGTTATGACAAGCATGTTGAATTGTAAATCCAATAGCCAGCAGCAACTTTCGGTAAAAGAGAAATGAATATTCGACTTTTATATATATATATATATATATATATATATATATAAAATAGTTGTTAAAGTTGAGATCCAAATATCCCAAAACTAGAATTACATTTTAATTTTATTATTTTTCCCGTTACTTAAAACACAGTTTGAGACTCCATTCCACACAATGTTTTCTAAAAATTTGATTTTTTTGCTTTAAATTAATTTTTAAAATTATTTTAATATACTGTTATCAGTCATATATATATATATAGATAAACTTTAAAAAAACAATTCTTCCCTTTAAATGTTTTCGATTCTTTGTTAGGCAAATCGTGTATGTAAAGAGAGAAGAAGTATACGATACTGTCATTTGCTAGCTGGAAAGACAAAAAAACACCCCTTTCCACTGGAAGATTCTTCACCAAAATCAGTTCATTTCCCAAACTACCCTCCTGTATCTACTACCCTCTGCCACAAAATCCTGCCTTGTCATTGTGCTATTCTTTTTAGGCCTCTCCAACGAAACAGCAGACCAAAGCAACCACATTATATAAACACAACAGAAAAGAAACAAACACAGGGCGCGTCAAAACCACCAAAGAGAGGGGGGAGAGAGAGAGAGAGAGGGCAAGTGTTTTGTTTTTTATTCTTTCTACATCTGTAATGGCGAAGAAGACATGGTCGTTGAAGAAGGCAATGATGAAGAAGGATCAGTTGTGGCCATGGAAAATCTCTGGCATCAAGTGGAAACGCGGTCTTGATTTTCACTTGAACATAGTAGACAATCTGGTGTTCAAGGTTCTTTATGTGGCTGAAGCTGTTGTTCTTGTTTCCACTCTCTGTTTCTTCTATCTCTGCTGTGGCTGCCACATATGAACATTTAATTACTGGCTAATGGTTTTTCTATCCATCTATTTTTTCTTTGATCTGGTTCTGTGCTCACCTTTTTCAGCCCGGGGTTTCCAGATTTGAGGGCTTGTATTAGAATTTAGAGCAAAACTGATACAGTATCTAATCTGATAATTTGGTTTTGTAGAGAAAATATATGTGAACAGCTGTAACTTCTCATTGATTTTCATGGTGAACTCATCAAAATCTCTGTTTCTAATTGAATCGTCGCAGGGTGTGTGTTGTCTCGTGTTAGCCATAATTTATTTCATTTTCTTGTCTGAGATTTCATTCACCTTCAATGATACCGTGTGGCTCCTCGGAATGTGACGAGGGCATATTCAGCTGGTGCATCTACATCATGGCATGCGGAAATAATTTTAAAATCTCAGAATAATTGACAATATATAAATGATACAAAAACACATCACATCAAATTGCTCCTTCAAACTCACATTTCTTTTCCCTTTCTCGGCCATTAAAATGTAAAAAGTAAAATCACTCGCCAATAAACTTTACCTTGAAATTTAGGAACTTTAGGTTTTTAAATGAATATATGAACTAAGTAAATGGATATTGTTTTCACTAGAACTTATAATTTTTTTTTAAAAAAAAACCCAAAAAATCTTGATGATCGACTTAAATTGAGTCGATCATCAAAAATCAAACTGTTTTTTACTCATCTTCACTAAGCACATCTTAAGCGCAACATAAACCAAACAATACTTGAACTTGATTCGAGAGATAAGTGCATAGTTCTTAGTTGTAGCAATTTTTTTGTATGAAGTTATTCCTGATATCAATATGTTGTTTAGTCTTTTCATTATATATTTGGTTCTTCATCAAGCGAATAATATTCTGACTATCACAATGCATAATAGTCAACACGTGTGACAAACCAAGACTACTAGCCAAACTTCTTAACCATTTAGCTTCTTTCATTGCATGTGTCAATGTCATACACCTAGTCATTGTTGTACACAAGACAATAATAAATTGCAAAATTACCTTCCAACTAATGGCACGTATAAAGAGTATGAAAACATAACGTATTAGTGACTTTTTTACAAGAATTTTCTATAACCTACTATTCACACTAACAACACATTAAATGTAAGGATAAGTGCAAGTCATAACATACATAATGCTCCCAACTACACTAGTATTTGAAACACTTGACACGTACACCTTCTGATCCTTAGTTTCTTGTGACAAAACTAAAAATAACCTAAAATGTATTCCAGGTGGAGCCTTCGCTAACTCGCATTCTTATATATTAAAACATCAAGTACTCTATCTATGTAACAAGTTTAACCTACCAACATTTTGATCTATGTTTGTCTCTATACCTAAAATGAACCATTTGAGAGATTCTTTTAAATACACACAATTGTTATAGTCATTCATAAAATAAACATGTCCAAGGATAAAAGGTAGAAAACCTTACGTCCATAGCTAGAAGAGACAATTTAAAAAGAGTTCCTCTATGTTCTTTGAAAGCTATAGTAAGCCCCACTATTAGAACTGATATTTCATAATATTGAAATTATTCACGTCAAATTATTAAGAACACACGAACAATTAAAAGAAAGTGTACTTGAATTCATATCCGAGAGTCGCTTTTTAGACTCATGCAGACGACTTTCCAGATTAACACGTTCTTTTTTTAGAGTCCTTTAATTTTTTCTATTGCAACTTTATGTTCTCTCTAATGATGAAATGCTAAGGATCATAACTATATATATATGTAAATAAAACGTTACCCTTTGATATTCATACCTCTTGACATTTGTATCTTTTGGTATTTCTATTTTAACACATCACTAAAATATTAATAACCCTGTAATTTTTATACATTAAAGATCCACACCCTATTAGATAAATCAAAAACTCAATTGTGTAGAAATCCTTAGCAAATTATTTTTAATCAGATTTTATTTTATTTAACTGTTCTTAAACATATAATTATTTTTATATAATCTCATCGTTTATTTAATTATCTCTATACCTTCGATATTTGCTCGCCGATGTCATCTTGTTGAAAGACAACATAAAGATTATTATTTTTTGATGTCAAATACGATTACAAAAGTTTCAGAAAACTTATACAGCCTAGGGCATTGCCAAATCAGGATGCCATAAGTATTCCCAGTAACTGGCATTGAAAATATCCCGCACTGGAGGGAATACAACAAGAACACCTTTTCCGAACAAGTTTCTGAGGGTTATGCATTATTATAGTATTCCCACCACCATATCAGATGATGCCGTATGCATTCTCAATCTCTATTTCTTGTTGCTTCTTCTTGGTTGATGCTATGTTTGAGATTGTTTGTATAAGTAATTTTTGTTTAAAAATATATCAAAATAATTTTATTTTTATTTTTTGAAAATCATTTTTACACAAACAAATCAAAATGATTTAAAAGTATTATAATTTTTTAATTTAAAATTACTTAGGACTCAATCAAGAAACGGGTAATACTCGAGGGACCAAATTGTACTCTTCTCTATTTTTTTTGAAGAAAGTTTTTTGGGATGTAGCTAGCTCAGCCACATCAAAATGTATAAACGCAGAAGAAATGCTCTCCATCCCATAAATCGATTATAAACCTTAAAACCTTTTTTTTTTTTAACAAAAAAATGGCATCACCAGCAGCAGCACTCCAGAGATCTCAACTTCCCTCCATCAGCACCAACGCCTCTCCCTCTCCCTCCTCCTCCTCTCCTATCCAACGCCTCTCCACTTTCAAAACCCCTTCTGCTTCTTCTCCTACACCATCTTCAACCACCGCAACGTCTTCTGCTTCTCCTCTAGACTCTTTCTCCAAAGATCCATTCCTCTCCCCATTCCTCTCCCCCTCCTTCTCTTCCACTTCATTCTCCTCCGCCGCCCTCTCCTCTGGTTCCCCTGCCTCCACCGCCGAACACCTCCACCATGCCATTCGCCTCCTCGAATCCCAACTCCGGTCCGAAGTCCTTTCCCGCCATCCCCACCTCTTCCACCAACTCTCCTCCATTAAAGACGCTGAACTCTCCCTCTCCACCCTCCGATCCGCCATCTCTTCTATGCAATCCTCCGTTCGCCGCGTCAGATCCGAGCTTTCTGACCCCCATAACGCTATTCAATCAAAAACTATCCAGCTCTCCAACTTGCATCGTACCAACCAAGCATTACAACACACTATTCGCGCTCTGAGGTTGTCGAAAAAGCTTCGAGATTTAATATCTGCATCAGAATCAGAGCCTGAAAAATTGGACCTTGCCAAGGCAGCGCAATTTCATTACGAGATCTTGACAATGTGTAATGAGTATGATTTGAGAGGAATTGATATGGTTGACGAAGAGCTGAAATGGGTTAAAGAAATCGGGGAAAAACTGCGAGGCCACGCCATGAAAGTGTTAGAGAGAGGAATGGAAGGATTGAACCAGGCAGAAGTAGGAACTGGGTTGCAAGTTTTCTATAATCTAGGAGAGCTGAAGGTGACTGTGGAGCAATTGGTGAATAAGTACAAGGGAATGGGAGTGAAGAGTGTGGGCTTGGCATTGGATATGAAGGCGATTTCTGCGAGTGGTGGTGGGTATGGGCCGGGAGGGATAAGAGGCAGTGGGACTCCACAGATTGGAGGAGGGGCAAAAGCAAGGGAGGCACTTTGGCAGAGAATGGGGAATTGCATGGATCGATTGCATTCTATTGTTGTGGCTGTTTGGCATTTGCAGAGAGTGTTGTCCAAGAAGAGGGATCCATTTACGCATGTTTTGTTGCTTGATGAGGTTATTAAGGTGAGAGGGATTTATGTTTTTGGTTGTCAGTATGTTTCTGCTTGTTTGCTGGTTTTATATGGATGCTTCTTTATTGATTATGGAGTGTGGTGCCTTTTGTCGTATGAACTGCTAAGCAGAGTTTTAACTGGCCTGTAGTGTTATTCTTCTGTTTTGGGTTGATCCTGTACTAGAAGTTGATAGCACTAGTTTGTAATGTAGTAACCTCTGCGTATCTCTGTACCATAAAACGAAGTTTTTGATCCCCTGTGTTGAATATAGCAGAATCTTTAGAGTCCTTAAATAGAAAATTCGATCACTCAGATGTCTAGATAGAAATATCATTAGGAGTGTGCAGCAGGCCTATTATGGACTCATGTGAAGCGATGCACTGTCCCACTCGATCCAGCAATCCAGTGGATTGGCAATATATAGTGTAAACTCGTTTATTTCTTGGTGTTTTTCATTTCCAATAATCAGATGTAGTAATTTCATGTACCTTGTTCTCTAGATTATCCCATATAAAAGCTTCCTAAGTAGTTTTTGTATTGATGGTCGTGTTTTTTGATTGATTTTATGGTCATGAACAAATCCAACAAAGAAAAACTCTGATGCGTGTGCATTTCTGTGGAGAGAGGGAGACTTATGGGGGCATTTGCCTTGATTGCTACTTGATTTTCTGACACATTTCTGTCCATCCCTTTTAAGCTTACAATAAGCTGATATTCTTGTAGGATGGTGATCCCATGCCAACAGACCGGGTTTGGGAGGCACTTGTGAAGGCTTTTGCTAGCCAAATGAAATCTGCTTTCACTGCTTCAAGTTTCGTTAAGGAGATATTTGCCATGGGCTATCCTAAACTCTTCTCCTTGACAGAGAATCTACTTGAGAGAATCTCACGTGATACAGATGTCAAAGGGGTTTTACCAGCTATTACTTTGGACGGCAAGGGACAGATGGTTGCTGCCATTGAAATATTCCAGACAGCTTTCTTGACTTTGTGCTTAAGTCGCCTTTCAGATCTTGTGAACACTGTTTTCCCGGTGTCCAGCCGTGGGAGTGTCCCTTCCAAAGAACAAATCTCAAAAATTATCTCCCGTATCCAGGAAGAGGTTGAAGCGGTCCAATTGGATGGGCGTTTGACTCTTCTTGTATTTCGTGAAATAGGCAAGGTTCTGCTCCTGCTTTCAGAACGAGTCGAATACCAGGTAATTTGGTAAAACAAATAGTATTTTCTTCTATCATCTCAGGTTTCTCTGTTACGAATCTTATTTTCTGGCATATCATGTGCTACATTTGTGGAGTTGTTATCTATATGACATGAAAATAATCCACTTGCATATCCTACTTGAGTGTCACCTCAATATCGTGTGGCTTGATTTTTTTCCCCGCAGATAAACTTTTTCGGGTGATATGTCCATGTAAAATTAGCACAATTCTAAACATCATAAACCAAACTACACCGAGCACAAGTAGAAGAAATAATAACCATCATATCATGGTGTACACAGTTGGTTCCCATCATGCTCCCCACAATCTAATGGTTGACAATTTTTTCATGTCTTGTCTGTGTAGTTTGGTTGTGTGAGAAAGACTTCCTCATAAAATTATTTTCCTATTATTGATTGTATTATATTGTTACTTGCAATTGTTGTTTTATTCAAAGGGTGACACATGGCTAATTTGTGGTACCATCATAATAACTAGCTTTGCATGCTTAAAAATCTTGGTTCAGGCAAAGCAACTGTCATCATAGTCTTAATAAATGTGCTATCTAAATCTGGTGATTTAATGCTAGTGGTTTCTTCATAACTCATGGTGTTTTCTGTTTGATTTTTGATAAATTCCCAATGTTAGAACTTAAGGATAGAGTAGGTTTTATGCTGAAAACTTTTTTCGCTCTTGTTTTCATTTAATCATCTTGCTGTACTGTGCAGTATATTCCTTTTGTAGCTGTGCCATCTAAAATAATATAAAACAATGAAGAATTTTCAAAGTGAATGTACTTGGATTCTTTAAGGGGTAGTTTTCTCATGATTTTTATGGTGAAGTCCTTTCATATATAAAAAAACTTGCATTGGAGTTTCAGATATCTGCTGGTCACGAGGCACGCCAAATTACAGGTCCTGCAACTGCAGCACAAGTCAGGAACTTCGCTTTGTGCCATCATTTACAAGAAATTCATACACGTATATCATCTATGATTGCTGGGCTGCCCACTATTGCTGCGGATGTGTTGTCTCCTGCACTGGGTGCAATATATGGAGTAGCTCGTGATTCAGTGACTCCCCTGTTCAAAGCAATGATTGACCGTCTTGAGTCATGCATCCTGCAAATTCATGACCAGAACTTTGGTGCTCATGGCATGGATGCTGCAATGGACAACAATGCTTCACCTTACATGGAGGAGTTGCAGAAGTGCATTCTTCACTTTCGTACTGAGTTCTTGTCTAGGCTCTTACCTTCTTCAGCAAGTGCTACGACAGCAGGGACAGAAACTATATGCACTCAGCTTGTGAGAAGTATGGCATCACGGGTTTTGATATTCTTTATCAGACATGCCTCTCTTGTACGACCTCTTTCAGAATCAGGGAAACTGAGGATGGCTAGAGACATGGCTGAGCTGGAGTTAACTGTAGGCCAGTATTTGTTCCCGGTACAACAACTTGGACCACCGTACCGGGCACTCCGAGCATTCCGGCCTCTTATTTTCCTGGAGACATCTCAGTTGGGAGCATCTCCTCAACTTCAAGATCTGCCGCCAAGTGTCATACTCCACCACCTTTACAGCCGAGGCCCTGATGAATTGGAGTCACCACTGCAAAGGAACAGGCTTGCACCTCTGCAGTATTCACTGTGGCTGGATTCTCAAGGGGAGGATCAGATTTGGAAAGGTATCAAAGCAACTTTAGATGATTATGCTGCGAAGGTTAGATCAAGAGGAGACAAAGAATTTAGCCCTGTATATCCTCTTATGCATCAATTGGGATCATTGTTGACAGACAATGCCGCCGTGTCCCAAACGCATTAATAAAAAGTATACACCATATAGATCAACAAATTTTATACCTCTACCTCCATGTGAAGGTTTTCCATAAATCTTTAATGTATATGTGTGAGTCGAGGAAGCTCCAATAGAGTGGCGCTGGTTTTGCTCCACAGGTACGGTTTTCTCATTATATAATTTTCTTCCCTTAAATAATATTGTCATTTTTGTCGAGTGCTATGTGCAATGAATAAATCAATGCTCCTGAAAAAATGTCGAACTCCAAGCTAATTGTTCATGAAAATGTCTAATTGTTTTACTCCCATGGCCTAAATTTGACATTTGCATCTTGAACACCTCAGTCATTTTTCACCTTTACCTTCTGAAACAGGAATTTTGAAGTTAGCGTCCTTGATTCTCTTACAATTCTCAATTCTCATCATTGTTTTGCTGGAATCCATACCATCACGAACACATTCATGACTGCTGGATAGTTTCAATTCTCATAATTAGATCCTTAACTTTATTTTTTATTAACCGAGCTTTCCATTTATTAATAATAATCTCACAATCAAGTGTCTCAATGAATATTATTTATTAGTGATTTAGTGACGTGTTCATTATATAATAGGATGGACACTAAAATCCTTTAAGAAAAATTATAATTTGCTTGTTTGGTATTGTAGTAGCCGCTGTTTTTAAATAAAAAAAACATTTTTAAAAAGAAAAAACAAAAACGTTATTATATTTCTCTAAATTTAACTACGAATTATCTGGCTTAGGGTCAGGACCGGGTTGTTCTTTCACTGCTAGAACAACAGGAGGCGAAACCATCCTAATAAATAATTATAGAGTTAATATAGAATCCATCTAATATTTAGATTTTCTTAACTTGATAAGAAAAAATAAAAATAATTTATAGGAAAACATTTATTTTCCTTAAAAACTCCTACTAAACCAAGAGTTTCTCAATCTGTTTACTATTATCAGATACAGAATACAAACACAGAACTGGTAGTGTGAGAAAAACATGATCGAAAACGATTTATTTAGCAAACAAAGAAAGCAACAACCTTATGTTTGTGGCGTTCGTTGAGTTGGCTGTGAAGCTGGGAAAGTATACAGCGATTTCAGCTGCCTGCTCATGAGCTTGCTGTTATGCAGAGCCTGCTGAAGCTGCACATCATCAGACCACCATTGCTCCAATCCATGAGCCTCAAGAAACTTCTGTTTTCCTTTGGACATCACAAACAGTTTCGCTGCAACTTGCCGATTTGCAGAACCTGTGTTCTCCTTGTCAGCTTCTTTATCTTCAGTTCCATCTGCATCAGTGTAGGAGCAACAGATATAGTCACTATTGTTCACATACAAATTAGGCACCCAATTTTTTAATCCCATGGAATTTTTATAACCCAAAAGAGGGATCCAGTTCCTTAATCCTGCAGTATTAGCCTTTTCTCCGTCATCGGTGATGGCCTGAGTTTCACTGCTAGAAGGAAGCATTGACTTAAATCTCTTCCAAGCAAACCCAGCCCTTTCTCCCATGTTTCTTAAGCTCATTGCCATGGAAACAGAAGGCGGGTTGAATAAATGGGCCTCCACATACATACCTTCTTTAGCTAATGCTTTTCCCACCTGGAGAGCAAAACCAGCCCCCAAGGAATGACCAGCAACACAGACGTTGCTGCTTCCATACATTTCAGCAACTGATCTTAATGCCTCCAATGCTACTTTGAATCTGACAGAACCTTTCAAACTTTCCCAGGCTAGAAAACGAAGGTCATCTTCGATATCCCTTCGGATTGTGGGGCCTTTGAGTATTGTTCCTCGAAGTGCTAAAACAGCCTTTGGTGCTCCACTAGGTCTAATAAGAACCATGTCAGCTAATGCTGCAGTTCGATCCCATTCTAGTACTGCACCAAATATAGATCCATCTCTGTCATCAATTAAGGTTTGGGTCAGTTTGTATTTGAAGCTTCGCCACCAATTTGGAGCAAGGGCATTTTCCTCAGTTCTGTTCTCTTGCCTGTCAACTTCAAGCAAGTAAACTGCTTGAATGAAGCAGGAAAATACCGTTCGCTTGTAGTTCTCATTCTTCCTGTATATACAAATCATCGGTTAGAATAAAATTATCAAGGATATGGATGAAAGCTCAGATATCCTAGCAATATATTGCAGGCGAATTTCTGTAGGTAAGTATGTTCCTAGTGATTGAAAATCACTAATAAGTACGTGCCTGCCTAAGTCGTGTATCAACAATGATTTTTAACCAGAAGTCAAGAAGAAAAAGAAAAGGAATGAAGACAAATGAGATAAAATGAAATCATGATCCGGTTATAACAAATAAGAAATTTAAACCATTGACAGCTCTACTTAGCAACAAAAAGAAAAAAATATGGCACTTTGTGGACATGCAGATTAGGGCATGACACTGCCTCACAAAACCAGAAATCACTGATTGATCACAAAATCATCATTGATATGAAATACAATGATCACATGCTACATATAGCTAGGGTTTTACTCCCTTTCTATGTATTCTATCACTCAAAAAGGGAGAACAATCCAAGATTGGACAAACTTTCAGAAATCCAAGTCTACCTGCTTGCCGCTGGGGCTTGTACTCTTGTTCAGAAAAATTACAAGAAACAATTGTTTAGTTCACTGTTGAATAAACATCATAAGAACAAAGCTAAAAATCTGCAAAGTTTAGTAGCCCATCAATGTTCTCCAGAAGAAAGTAATCAACCGATTAGCCTCTAGAAGTCCAAGATGCAATGACCTCTACTATTAGAAAGCTTGTTACGTCCCAGACAACTACATTCTCAGACAAAGGAAAGTCCGAAAGTAATTACAATAAAATACCCCAATTAAATAGCTTCAATCTGCCCATTCAAAAACATAGCCCAAATACCAAATTCCAGCTAAGATTAAAGACTCCCTGTAATTTGGTCACAAATAAATTATTATCTATTTTTTGGATATTAAGTGTTAGGAAACTATCTTACCTAAAAACTTAAGTTGTTAAGTGAGATTCAATGATATAATTTATATTATTTTTTAAAACACTTTCTCAACTTAAAACTCTTTGGGCTTGAAACTTGCACAGACTCATACTACCTTGTGTGCTCAATTTTTATCAAATAAAATGAGGGTGGTGAGATTTGAACTCGTGATTGCTGGATCAATAAGACTTTGATACTATGTCAAGTAATTATCTCACCTAAAAATTTAAGTTATTAAGTGAGATTCAAAGATATGATTTATATTATTTTTTATGGTGAAGTCTCAACATTCATCATGTGATTAAGGATATCACAATCCCCGATTAAAAAGAAAAGAACTCACAATCTATACCCCCGGTTAAATGGAACAAAAGAAAATCAATAAAAAAATTCCAGGCCCTTAAATCCAGTAAACTAGATGCAACCAACGATCCACCTCGATTGAGAAAACTTACCAAAAATATCCAGAATGAATTATCATCAATGACAGCTAGGACAGAAACATCATGTCCAAGTCTTGAACTTATAATCAGGCAACACAAATAAGGAAGTTACCACTAAAAATAAGGAAGTCACCACATCAGTATCTTAAACCCACTTGCCAATATCATGTTCTCTGTTTCTGACTATTCAAATCTAAAACTGATCAAGACCCACTTACTATTGATATCACCCAAATCATGCAACACAAATAAGGAAGTCACCACATCAGTATCTTAACCCAGTTGCCAATTTATGTCATGTTCTCTGTTTCTGACTATTCAAATCTAAAACTGATCAAGACCCACTTACTATTGATATCACCCAAAAGAAGAAGAAAAAAGCGTTGATATAAAACAAATAAAGAAGAGATAAAATAGGAAGCGATAGTGAAAATAATAAATAATACTGACCAACTAGAACTGATAAGGTCTCTCCAATTAGGAGAGGCCACATTTCGAGGCCCAGAAACATGAAATGCATATGGGTGTGCTTCTTCTTCTTGAACCATCACTGTCTGCACCTCTTGTACTTCGCCGCTACTGTTCGCCATTGTCGCTTTATATCTTCTCTTCTGCTTTGTAATGTTTGGTTTCTTGTGTCACAGACACAGAGTCTGGGAGAGAAGGGAATTGTTTGTGGTTTTGCCGAGGTTGAAGAGGAGATGTTTGATCTGCAGTGGCTTTCTTTCTCAGCTTTTTAACTAGTTAGCTTTGCTTACATGGTATCTGATTCTCCCTCTCCATCCGTCCCTCTCTTCGATTCAATTTCTATCGCTGCAGCTCCTATATAATTCGATTTCTTCCAATGATTTCCTTTTTATCAAACAAAAAAGAATAAATTAAATAAAATAATATTCGAAATACTAACGCCTGTTTTTCTCAGGACTCGCCATCTCCAACGGTCACATCCGCCTTTCTAAATGACTATTTTGTCCCTGGAGAATGGGGAGGCGAGAGAGAGCGTCTCTCCTCTCTCAACCCTGTTCGCATTTGGTTTGTTCCGTTTACACTATATTTGAAATTAAACATCAAGACTTATAAAAAAAATCGAAATATAAGAAATAATTATTAAGATTTTCTAATAAAAAAATTAATTCTTGATAGGGTTATTTTTGATAGGGTTATTTTCTAATTATTAAGATTTTTATTATTTTTTATATTTTCGAAATATAAAAAATAATAAAAAAGATTTTCTAACTGTGTAAAAACCTACGTGGCGTATCTACAAAAGGATCTATCCTTTATTTTTGATAGGGTTATTTTTGATATTTCAGTGAATGAAAACTTTTTGAGTTTTATCCTCTATTTTTTTCACGATTGCATGATTGTGTTGCTGTGAATTGTGATATTAATTCTTTAATATAAGAAATAGTTATTAAGATTTTCTAATAAAAAAATTAATTATATTTAAAAATATAATACATGTATTTAAAAAATATAGAGATTAAATAAAAATTACATCATTAAAAAGGATACAAAAATAAACATGGTTTCAAGTCATGAGATTAAGATAAATTTATAAAAATAAATAAATTATAAAGCTTCACTTTTAACAAATTTAATTTTGAATATTGAAATAAAAAAATCTATAAAATCAGTATACAAGCACATTAAACCATCTATGTGACTGATAGCCCTCAGAGCACAGGCACAACGATGCAATTATCAAGAGCATGCTCTACCACTGAGCTTATAGCCCGTCGTGAGGGCCTCCAGTCGAGAGCTCACTATGCCAAAAGCGAGAGAAGCCGTATAAAAAAAAAAAAAAACTACAAAGCATAATTCTCTAAAAAATCTAATTTTGAAAAGTAAAAATAAATAAAATAAATATTATTTTAATTAATAATATTTAATTGATTTGGCTACAATCCTGTGAATGCTTAAAACTTTATTTTTAATAACAAAATATATTTTAATCGGTTTAAAACTGATTTTATTTTTTTGGTGCCATTAAAGATAAAAATACCTCCATCGGGTTTCTCTCTTAATGTTGAATTCATATAAATCAAAATCAAAGTTTTTGATAATCGAATCTAATCGTTTGAGAGTTAGAAGCTGTTTGGGACAGCTTTTGAAACTTTGTTTTCAAAAAATTTAATTTTTTTTTTCATTTTAAATGAATATGTTTTGGTGTTTTTAGATCATTTTGATGTGCTAATGTCAAAAATAATTTTTAAAAAATAAAAAAACATCATTTTGATATATTTCGGCACGAAAAATATTTTAAAAAGCTACAGCAACAGCTGTCCTAAATAGACCTTTATTGATAATCAAAATTTAGTTATTCGAGAGCTCTCTCTCTTCTCAAATTTTCTAATGATTTTCTCTCTCGATTTTCAAGAATTAAAATATGAATAAAATAAAATTTAAGATCAAAATTTAATAAGATAAAACAACATTAACTGAAACTTGAAAGATCAAATTTAATGTTTCTTTCTTTATGCTAATTTTGTTCATCCATCTCTTCTTCCCTTTCCCAAGTATCTTCTTCTACCACCAGTCTTCCATTTCTAATCCCAAAACACAGGCTCTCCTTTTCTTGTACTAAAACACTTGCTCAATCAGAAGGTACTTCAAGTGGAGTTACAACAGAACAAGATCCTCCTTCCTTTCCAGGTATGTCTGTATTTTTTTTCTTCCTTTTGTAGTATTTTTTCAAGGCAGTTCTACTCAAATTTCATAGTACAGTGCCAAAACTTCCAAGAACAAGTCCATAACGAATTCCAAAGCAGGAGAGCAATTCAGGGCCCTTAATCATAACATGTTATTTACTGTCACAGTGCCAGTCGCCCCAGAGATTGTAGTCTTTTTGGAAATGGACGAACGAAGTTTATCAAGAAAGCTTCTTCTTCCTTTTCTTGTTAAAACTTTTGGAATCGGCCATAAAGGGTTTAGTGATTGACCCTGTCGAGTGATTTTGATGTTTTTCCATTGTAGGGTCACTGTCTTCCACACGCACGCAGCTCGATCTCTTGAAACAACTCACCTTTACCGGCTCACCCGCTGATGGTCTGTGGTCTCTACATATATATACCAGCAAATTCGTGCCGTTCATTTCAGCTCAGCAATAGTCAGGCTATTAAAGTTAGACAAAATTTACTTTCTTTCATGATCAGGTTATGAGAGTGATGGTAGTTCTGGTAAACTTACAATTCGTGACCAGCTTGCTCAGCTGGTTGGAGATAGAGATGATGATTTCATTATTCCTTTGGGTAAAAAAACCTTGAAGAAGGTTAGTGCAAAGTTCCGAACTGTTTCGCAGAAGAGAAACATTAGAAGACAAGCTTACTTGAATGAAGTATCTCAAAGGAATGATTCGGTTTTCTTTTCCACAATCGGAGCTTTCATAATTCTTCCACCGACCCTAATCTTAGGAATTGCCATAATAACTGGTTATGTGCAGCTTTTCCCATGAAATTATAGATAATTTTGAAAATTGTTGGAGAGAAATTATAGCTGATTCTCCAATATATATGGTGTCGCTGATTGTAGCTAGCTAGTTTTTGAGTGTCATGATAGCTTTCACATCTCAAGAAAAAAGAAGCACACAGAAACTATGGAATGAACTGTTGATGACATTAGAGTGCTAGTATGTCTGAAGGAAACGAAACTGTTCTGTTTTGAAATACAGTTTTGTTCTTTTGTTTATAGTGCTACTTAAGAGAGACAGGTCATTGCAAAATCTTGCATCTTCAGAGAGGAATGATGATAAAGGTGAAAGAGCAAGTGATTTGTTGAAATAATGAGATATATAATTTTAAATTCTCTAATCAGTGATGGAATTTAAGATGACTTCTTTAAAACCAGCTACTAAATGTCAGTGTCAGCAGAAGATTCGGTTGGTGTTAAATCAGATCAGACACAAGATTTTCCATAAATCACTCACAGATTTAGTGGCCGTTTTGGCACAACTTTTTTAGCTGTTGTTTGAAAAAAATAAGTTGAAAAAAAGATAAAGAGCGTTTAGTTGTCTGAAAAGTTAGAAAAAATTATGTGGATCTCATGTATAAAAAATGAGTAAACCGAGTTTTGTGAAAAATAATATTTTATTGCTTGTTGAGAAAAGCTGAAGCGGCTCTCGTAACAATAGGCTGCTGCTGGTATATATATATATAAATGGGGGCTGGGTGGTTGTGTATATATATATATATTAAAATAATTTAACAATTAATTAAAATATAAATAATGTTTATATAATATATGTTTATTAATATAAAAAATATATTTTTAATATTAAAATAATCTAAAATTTAATTAAAATATAAATTATTTTTACATAATATATGTTTATTAATATAAAAATATATTTTTAATATTAAAATAATCTAAAAATTAATTAAAAAAAATATAAAAAACATGATAAAAAATATTTGACCTGAAGTTTCATTATATTGATAAAAATAATTTGGTGAGAGAATAAAAAAAGGTCCAATGTACTTGAATTATTAATTACATTATATTATTATAATTATTAAATCTATAATATTTAAAAAATTATATATATATTCTCTTTAAAGTAATTTCACATGTTAAAAGCAAATAAACAATATGAAAAAGCTTGGTAGCCAAACACGTGAAACTGCTTTTCATTAATCTCAAACTCAAAAGCAGTTTTAACCAAACACTTCAAAACTTATTTTGAACCGCAACTAAAGTGTTTTTTATGAAACTGTTTTTTTAAAACCTCAACCACAAAAGTAAAAGTTATGTCAAACACACCCTTAGTTTCTTGTCTGCCATAAAGGTGTGATGAACACTATTCTAAAGCGTGTGATGGGTTGTTGAAAGCTACAAGCTAGCGTATAACCCATAATATAATTTATATTATTTTTTAATATATCATTTTAAATAAAAGTTATTTAATCTTAAAACTTGTATATAGACATACACTATTTTATATTTGATTTTTATCAAATAAAATAGGGATGGTAAAATTCAAACTCGTGACCGCTGGGTCAACAAGGCTCTGATACCTTGTAAATGAACTATTTTATCTAAAAACTTAAACTTTTAGATAAAATCCCAAAATATGATTTATATTATTCTCTAATCTAAAAATATTATTGTAGAATGTTGAAACAAAACCGGAGAGAACTGTACATTCTCATTTCATGGTTATTATGCATCTTCAGAAGATTTCTGCATAAAAAAAATCGATATCATAAATATCATTTAAAATTTAGAGCCTTGAAATTGTCAATCTTTTAGTTTGATAAGGACAAAGTTCAATTCTTAGATAGCGAGACTCGCATCTCAAGAGAAATCCAATCCTCTGATTCATCAATCTGCTCCTTGAAACCAACCATGCAGGCTACTCGCCAATGCTGATGGTGTTTCCCTTTCCTTCATTTCCAATCTCTGCTTCATTCTGTTTTTAACAGAGTACCAGATCAGCTTGCCTTTCAACTTCGGCATTTCAGAGGGTAATTCCTTTCCTTAATCCCTTTGAGATGGAGTTTTTTCTTGCTCGCCATAGCAATTATTGCTCATAATTTTTAAAATAGCAGATCTTGCCATCATACTAGTGCAGAAACTTTGCAAACTGCTCGCATCATCTTTAACAATAAGTAACTATTTTATATGCCTGCCAAGACATGCAAAATTGGCTAGTTGTTCCAAGCAATGATCCTTAATGGCATCAAGCATGCAAGTTGCGGGTAGATGTCGCTGCTTCAACACTGGACAGAATTACCATTTATCAGATCAGATTCGTCCACTGGACAAACACAGTTACAATTTCAGTTCCACAGGATCTTAAATTAGTATCAAAACAGTCGAATACCAGAAATCTGTATTCATACTCCATGAAAGAGCTCGAGTTCACTTGACCATGGATACAACACTAAAATCCCAAAATGGTCAGAATTTATGTAGAAATTTACAACTGTTTAAACTCTAGTAATTCACCAAAAATGAAAAACAAGAATAAAGGAACTCCATAAAAAAATTGCACAGTCCATTTTATAGTACTTGCTAGCAGTCTCTGATCCGATGTAAATGCTTCCAGATACCAGTCCTCAGCGGTGAAAATAAGTCTCTCCCTTCCAAAATTCTATTGTAGTCCGACCATGATTGCTTTCAACAGCATTTTATCCATATTTTTTAACAAGACTCGGTTGCTGGTTCCCTTTTCTTTTCTCCTGGAGAAATTACTTGATGAGTGGGCCTCACTGGTTCATCACCCAAAATGACGCCCTGCTTTTGTATATAAACCCACTTGTCTTGGAACAGGTAAAAGAAGATGATGAAAGAGAGCTCAGTGGTGAAAGCTATAGTCCATAGATGTATACTTCTGGATGTCTTCTGATGGTAAGCTTGCAATCCAGTGTATATGCTGACGATTCCCAGCAGAGATACTGCAGTTCCAGTTATCCAGTGCACAAAAAACCACAAGCCTCTTCCTTTAGATCCTCTGTAGATAAAGACATTACATATAAACTCAGATTCTTAGCTAATCGAGGTTGGTAGATTCTATTTAACTCTGAATTACAACTCTTCAATATGTTCTTTCGGAACTTTCCATCACTAAGAATCAATTTGAGATACTTGATAGTAAATATAGCGTGCCCTTTATACTATACGGGAAACTGAAAGGTCTAGCCTCAGGTGATTTCAACTAGCAGGCCTGGAAATGGTCGGGTGTGGTTGAATATCTGCTGGAATATCCTCAAATCTCAATATCAAAATACAACGAATTTTGACAGCTTACCTCCGCGGTCGTAGAAACCCAATGAGGGCTTGTAACCATACTATGCCATATAGGCCTACACCTATTCGTTGATGGTGATTGTCGAATGAATTGTTGAAGTTTTTTATAGACATTACTGCTCCTGCTGTGGAGAGAAGTACAGAAAACATCTGCTGAAAACAATTTACTCGTTCAATGCAGAAATTCATCAGAACTGTCATGTGATCAAAAGAAGTAAAGTTGCTAACCTCTCACTTGCATGTAAAGATGGGTTAACCTATGATTTGTGATTGGCCTAATGACACCTAATGTCATAATTCTGTACCATTTTTATGCTAAATTAAGACCATAAAGCTATGAACTGCCACTCAAACTATTGCTTTATTATCATTGCCTTTACTTCCCTCTCAAGTAATAATGAGATTAACAACAAACTATGGGCTACAACAATACTTGCAAATCAGGAAACTGTTCTACTTTATTTCTCTCTCACCATCATTAAAAGTTAAAAAGCGGGGTATCTACCTTAAATAAACAAAGCTCAAAGCTTTAGTGATATCTTTTTGTAACCCTGTAGAGATAATGCTAGGCATATGAAATTAACGTAAAGGAAACTAAAAGAAAAAAAAAAACTTAGTTGTGGGAAAATTGGTGGAATGTGTGGCCATAGTTGCAAAAAAGAAAAAGAACCTGCCTGTGAAATAGAATGAACGTAGAAAAGAATCTTGAGCCTTCGTCCGCATGCCTCTCTGTGTGACATTCTGATTGCGATTATCCCAACAGGCATAAGGAATCCCATTGAGGCCCACAGGAGAAACCCATGGAGTGTGATCTCAAAGACCAGTTTAGGACTTAGCTGTTATTGTTACAGATTATCAGCCAGTTTATTGAAATCACAAGACGAAAACTGGTTGATTTGTAAAACTGAAATGAACATGGCAGGATATGAAACATTTCAACCCTCAAACTGGAGCGGTTAGATAAGGACTTTACCTAAAAACAACAATAAGAAAAACTTAAAATACCTTATGCATGGTGTTCTTGGTGTTAGTATGACTGTCTGTGGTTTTCAAGTGTTCTTGAGTTGAGTTGACAAATGGTAAAAGAAGAAGAATAACAAGATTCGCACAGGTGGTAAAAGAAACTAGCTTCTGCAGAAGCTGCATTGTTCGTCAGAATATACCCCCAAAACTCTCTGTAAGTCCTTTTCTTCTGTTGATACCTCGAACTTCAGCTGGAGATCGACTGAAAGGTTTAGTGCATAAAAATAATGTAAAGACGCAGAAAAAAGGGTGCAATGGCTTACGTTCTTGATGCATCTATTACAAATAAGGCGAGCTCAGCTTCACGACTTCTCTCCGAAAACAGCAGTACTCATTTGCCTCGGAGAATTATCAGTGATTTCACCTTTTTCTGCAGCGGCACTCATTTGCCTCTGAGAATTATCAGTGATTTCACCTTTTTCTGCCTGCCGCATACAAATACACCCACTAGACCAGCTTCTAGAATGTTATTTCATGAAATTATAATGTTCATATGTTAAATTTAGGCATTTCAGGATGAAAGTTTGTTTTAAACTAGACAGAGTAGGGTGTTTTAAACAAGACAGAGTAGGGTGTTTTAAATAAATAAATGTATTTATTGCATGGAGGTTGATGCTTTTAGGTGGGAGGATATGAGTAAGAAAAAGGCGAGTGGGGATTGGGCATGGATTGCAATTTCAACCTAGCGGGGTTCACTTTGACATAGCTTTTGATTTATGTATTGTTTATTTTTTGATTTTGATTTTTTTTAAAAAAAATTATATCATTTTGATATGTTAATATCAATAATATATATATATATATATATTATTTTAATATATTTTTAAACTAAAAATATTTTGATAAAATCAAATATTTTAATGAAAACTAATATGGTGGGGACTTCATCACAGATTACGCTAGCATATAGACGGAGATGATAAAGGATGAGTCGACTTATAACTTTTGATTGGAAGAATATTTTAACAAAAGGTAATATGATAGGAACTCCACCACATATTACATGTTTGGAGAGCGGTTGCGGTAGTTTTTCAAAGTACTTTTCGTGCTGAAATACATTAAAATAATGTTTTTTTATTTTTTTTAAATCATTTTTGACATCAGCACATCAAAATGATCTAAATACACTAAAACATATTCATTTAAAATGAATTTTTTTTTGAATTTCAGCAAAACAACAGTTAAAAAATTGTGCCAAACGGGTCCTATATAAACGAAGAAGGTGTTTGTGAGTGTGGCCACTCCGGAGGTTGGGGAAAAATAGTGGGTTGAATGTTTGGTAATGGTTAAAAAATGGAAAAAGAGTTGTGGGCTCCATGTCTAAAAATGAGCAAACCTCGGTTGCCTGAAAAGCAGCTAATAGCTGCTTTTCATGCGTCCTGCTTTATTTGAATCATGTTAAACTACCATAGGGGGCTGGGGCTGGGGCTGGGGCTGGGTGGTAGTATTTTTTAGTTTATTATATTTATTATATTTTCTTAAAATTAATTATAAAATATAAATAATGTTTATCAATATAAAAATATATTTTTAATATTAAAATAATCTAAAAATGAAATTAAAATATAAATAATATTTACATAATATATGTATATTAATATAAAAAATATATTTTTAATTGAATTATTAATTACATTTTATTATTATAATTATTAATTATTTAAATATATATATATATATATTAAAAAGTAATTTCACTTCACTACTTATTTTGAACCGTAATAAAAATACTTTTTATGAAACTGTTTTTTTAAAACCTCAATTACGAAAACAAAAGCAATACCAAACACATCTGAAGATGATGAAAGATGAGTCGACCTATCACTTTTTGATTGGAAGATTGAACCCATGCTTATTTATTTTTTTATTTTTTGGATTATTTATGTTATGTTGTTTTAATTGATTAGTTGAACCCAATAATCGAATGTTTATGATTATGTTTCTATTTCAATTTGTAAGACAAATTTTTGACAATTTAATAAAATAACATAAAATGACAAGAGTCACTAGTTTCGGATATTAACACAGGTTAACTTCATTTTTTTGTCAGCTTTTTTTTTTTTTAAATAAAATCTCAATCATTGATGTTATATTTAATGAGATTGGTCTTCGTGTTTTTTTTTTAAACTTTCTTGTCTATATAATTATCTCAATCTTATGTCTGTCGTAACAAGATCAACCCCTTTTAACCCATATCTTTTTATTCCATTGAGTTTTTTGAATTTCTTTTTCAGTTCTGTCATCCAACATTTGATTTTTTAATAATTAAACTTAGACCATGTTTGGGAGTGCATTGTAAACGGCATTTGCCAAAAATTTGAATTTTTTTTTCATTTTAAATGAATATGTTTTGGTGTTTTTAGATCATTTTGATGTGCTGAAGTAAAAAATGATTTTAAAAAAATAAAAAGACATCACTTTGATGTATTTCAACATGAAAAACACTTTGAAAAGTTACCGCAATCACACTCCTAAACAGACACTTAATTGTTTGTTCAATGTGCTTTTGACAGGGTTATCTTAATATCACGATCAACTTGTAGATTTTGCATGCTAACCCAAATGGGTCCAGGTTGGTTTTTTTACCTATATTTTGTTGTCAATTTGTCTATTGTAGTTTATTTTTGTGTATTATCAAAATTATACGAGTTTATTAAACCCAATCAAGTCAATAACTTAGTCTTATGTTTGTTTGTTTTGCCTTCACATTAGCATTTTTTTTATAATTGATAAAAATTGGGTCATCACATAGCATAACACGATCCATCTATCTAATTATAACCACAACTTATAGTCATTCTTAAAATTTAGGCGAAGATTGTAGAGGAGATGTTTTTTAAGTTTTCTAAATTCCTTCCCAATTGAATATTAATAATCTAATAACATATTATCAACAAATTATGTATAATTAAGTTTCTAATCTTATATTTTTCCTATTTTGTTTTCCATGAATAAATTTTACTACAGTCACATTTTTAAATAAAAAAATATATCATAATTATAATATTAAACAAAAAGTTTGAGTTCTGTGTCAGGTCAATAACAAAAATCTTGATTAAAAAAACATTATTATTTTTTTATATAAAAAGTTTTAACTGAATTAATGTCTACTGTGATTTGAGCTTGAGTTCGAAACTATAAGATACCACTAACCTAACAAGTGAATCTATTAACTCAAAGTTGACCATGGTCGAGTTTGGGCATGTTTGACATGAGCTAACTAGCCAGATCCAGGTTTGGAGGTGGATCGATTGCCGGATCACGGTATAAATCTCATGGTGGAGTATGGGCATGTTTGAATACCCGAACCCGACTAAAGGTCAAGGAGCCCAACACCAAACCAAGAGCCCATTAGAATCTTTGAAGTGGGAACCTTGTAAAATAGGTAAAATTAAAATATCCGGAAGAAAATAAATTCGGGGCTGGGTCTGTACTCTGTACTCGCAAAGCGATACGTAACCCATTTCCATCCGAAGCCACAAATTGTTGGGAGAAAATAATTGTAGCAGATCATGATCAGCATAACGTGCTTTTGAAAAAAGAGAAAGAAAGACATGATCAAATCATCCTTGCAACACGAAACAGCATCAAAACCTCTCTAAAAAGCCCTAATCTTCCCAAACTCTCCTTCAGCCATGGCAAACGTCTCCGTCGCGGCGGAATGGCAACTACTAATTAACCGGTACTACCGAAAACCCGAACTCTACCCAATGCGGTGGAAACACATAGACTTAAGCCGCAACAAAGTAGCATGCGCTCCCTTCGGCGGTCCAATCGCTATAATTCGGGACGATTCCAAAATCGTCCAGCTATATGCCGAATCCGCCCTCCGAAAACTCCGAATCTTTAACTCCGCCGGTATCCTCCTCTCCGAAACCGTCTGGAAACACCCCGGAGGTCGATTGATCGGCATGTCATGGACCGAAGACCAGACCCTAATTTGCATAGTTCAGGACGGCACGATCTACCGTTACAACGTCCACGGAGAGGTTCTGGAACCTAATTTCTCAATGGGAAAGGAATGCTTTGAACAGAATGTCGTGGATTGCGTGTTTTGGGGGAACGGTGTCGTGTGCTTGACGGAAGCTGGGAAGTTGTTCTGTGTTCCCGATTTTAAGGAGATTAAGCCCTGCAAGCTTGCAGAAGTAGGGATTGGAGATGAGGAATTGCCAAATTGTATGGCGGTTATTGAACCGCAGTATACTGTTTCGGGTAATGTGGAGGTCTTGTTAGGAGTAGGAAGTGGAATTGTAATTGTTGATGAGGATGAAGTGAGGTTTATTGACGAGGAGAAAATCGGTGGTGTTGTGCTGAAAATTGCTGTTTCCCACAACGGGAGATTTTTAGCGTGTTTTATGCATGATGGAAGACTTGTTGTTATGAATACAGAGTTTAGGGACTTTTTTCAGTATCAATGTGAGGTAATTTAAGTTGTATTTGGTTTAAATGCTAGGAGTGATTAATGTCATGTGTAGTTTTTATTAATTTGTTTTGATATGTGCAGTCTGCTCTTCCACCAGAGCAAATGGCTTGGTGTGGATTAGATAGTGTGTTGCTTTATTGGGATGATGTGCTTTTGATGGTGGGACCTTCTGAGGATTCTGTATCATATATTTACGACGAACCTGTGATTTTTATCCCTGAGTGTGATGGAGTGAGGATATTGTCAAATACAAGTATGGAGTTTGTACAACGGGTGCCTGACTCTACTGTGTCTATATTTAAGATAGGAAGCACATCACCTGCATCATTGTTGTTTGATGCCTTGGATCATTTTGACAGGCGAAGTGCAAAGGTACTTATCTTATTGCCTTGCAAACATAGATACTTTACCATCTTATTTAAACTTATAAATCAGTGGATCACATGCTTGTAATGTTTGCATATATGTATTTTAGAGTTCTTATATTTTTGGTCCAGGTATGATGCCCACGCAGACAATTTGGGTTGTGAGTTTCAATAATTTCTTATGTGAAACTTTCATCTTCTGTTGTTTTACCAGGCTGATGAGAATCTGAGATTGATACGTGCGTCCTTGCCCGAGGCTGTTGAAGCATGTATTGATGCTGCTGGTCACGAATTTGATGTTTCCCGTCAGAGGACGCTGCTAAGAGCTGCAAGTTATGGTCAAGCCTTTTGCAGGTGACTTTGATTCAGAAAAAAGACTGAGCTTATCATGTACTCATTACATCTGTATACCTGTGGTGGTGATGTGAAATTATATTGTTTGTGTAATTCTTGCCTTTTGCAAAATTTAGTGAATTCTCACCAAGTCATGCAAGCAAATTATGGTTTCGTTTCTGTCTCCCCTAGATTGATTTTGAATTCAAATTGCATTTTTGTTTGCCTACACTCTGCTGGTGACAAAATATGGAAAGAGATTGTTTTGGGAGCATGGCTAGCCAAATTGCTGCCTAAGGCTATAGGGTTAGAATTTTCCATCTGGAAGAGTTGCCTATTGATGTGCACCATAGTGGACTTTTAGCATAAATAACTTGTATTTTTGAAATGGAAACTTGCACCATTACTTTGTGGTCATTTACATGGTGATAATTAGCATTTATGAGCTTAAAATAGCATTTTTTTTCTTTTCTGATTTATGTTCTCGGCATTGATGTCCAGTTGGCTTTGACAGCAATTTTCAACGTGACCACATTCAAGAGATGTGCAAAACTTTGCGGGTCTTAAATGCTGTACGCAACCCTGAGATTGGCATCCCTCTAAGTATTGAGCAGTATAAGGTTTCTAATGCTTCCTGACTTAAATTTCCAATTGCAAATCTGAACTTGCTCATTGCCAATCTGATACTTGATAAACTTTCTGTGGTCAGTTGCTTTCAGCACCTGTTCTGATTGGTCGTTTGATTAATGCTCACCAACATCTTCTTGCACTGCGGATATCAGAATACGCTGGAATGAACCAAGTAAGTTTGAATCATAAATCATCTCTTCATTGTTGTATTCTCTAGGATTCTCACAGCTATGTTCCTCCTCCACAAATGAAAGCTTAAGACTAAACCTTGACCTAATTTCTTTGACAAAAAGATGTAAAGTGTTTTAATTTTCAGTAACATTCTTTTGTGTAAATTTTGATATATCATGGATGCCTAGGAAAGCTTTGGTTTGGGGATCTACAAAAGAGTCATGGTGACCCGAGCTTGGAGAATTAGGGATTATAGGTAGGAATTAGGGTTAGGGTTTGAAGTATGTGGAATTAGTATTTATTACAGGTGTTTTAGGAGGATTTGGGATTGTTACTGTAGCAGTAGAAACTAGAAAGTAATTTGAGATTGTTGTGCTGATAAGAAATAGTAGAGAAGATTCTTAGAGAAGAGGAAGAAATAATGCAAGGCTACCACCAATGCTTGTACTTCCACAATATGCATTCTATTCTCTAACATATTATCACCTTGGTTATCGTTTGCAGGAACTAAAACTGCACTGTCCTTCACATAAGTAGGATTTCTCTTTTAATAGCTTATTTATATATTATTTATTGTGGTAGTTTGGACGGGTAGGATTTAGTTATTTTTAAGGACTATTTTTTTTACTTACGGTTTTGCTAGTATATAAGGGCTATACTTTTGTACTATGAAACAAGTTTTATATTTTGATAATTTTATCAGAGATTTGTTCTCTTTTTGTGGCTGTTCAGCCCAGACAACCAACCTTTGGTTGTGTTAGCTATCTTTTGCCTTCTCTCCCTGCATCATTATCTCATGATCTTTGTGTACCTTGTAGGAGTACTAGAAAGCAAATCATTTATATGTGCATTCACCTTTTCTTGATTGGTTTTATATAGGAAGTAGTTATAATGCATTGGGCGTGCACGAAGATAACAGCTTCATTAGCAATTCCTGATGCAGCCCTCCTTGAAATCATACTTGATAAGGTCTGTGCTTCTTTTGATTGTTGTTAGGTTAACCTCAAAGGCTTTGGAAGTCAACTGTTTGTTCTTCCTTTTTTCTTGTAATGTCAATGCAACATCTGAAATAATGTTTTTCGAGTTACAGCTGAAATTATGCAAGGGAATATCCTACGCAGCTGTTGCTGCTCATGCAGATAAGAGTGGCCGCCGGAAGTTGGCTGCTATGCTTGTTGATCATGAACCACGCTCCTCAAAACAGGTTTTTGATTGTTAATATTATAGTTGTTTTTATTATTGTCCTTTTCAAGAGAAATGATTATTTTTTCTGAGGTATTACTGATTTTATTTTATTTTATTTTCATTTTAGGTTCCTTTACTGTTAAGCATTGCAGAGGAAGATACAGCACTAATGAAGGCAACTGAAAGTGGTGACTCTGACCTTGTTTACCTTGTCCTATTTCATATCTGGCAAAAGGTAATTGCTTCCTTAAATTTTATAGATTAGCTTCTAAATTTGGGGTTATATTAATGAAGCATGAGCAGAAGTACTTGTTGATCCATCAATCACTTAAACCATCCTGGATTATTTTTCTTGTTTGTGCAGAGGCCAGCCTTGGAGTTTTTTGGAACAATACAGGCCAGACCTCTGGCTCGTGATTTATTTATAGCGTATGCGCGGTAGGTATAAAATTGTCTAATACAGTTGTTTTCTGAAACTAATTTTAAATTTTTTCATGTTTTCTAATCTGTTCTAAGAACTCTAATTTGCAAAGCTTTTCTCATCCACTAAACCATGTCCTCAATCAATTTAGTGCGTGCTGACATGTGATTTTCCCCCATTTCTTGTGTAATATATATGCATTGAAAAAAAAAATCAACCTCTCTTTTTGCTACATGATCACATTTGGGTTTCTTTTCCAGGTGTTATAAACATGAATTCTTGAAAGACTTCTTCCTATCAACAGGACAACTTCAAGTAGGTTCAAGTTCTTCATGATTGGTTAAGAACCTGTGAATTTTTTCTTTTGTTGTACTTTGAATTGATTGTCATGGAACAGAGTAGCAAGTAATAGGTCAGTTTTCATATGCTGCTTTATGTGATTGTGTGATAGCCAGAAAAAGGAGGGATTCTTTAGTGATAAAATTGCCATACTGCAGAGTTAAATATAGTGCAAGTTACCACGATAAATTATTTTTGAAATGTCAAAAAAATCCCTCATATTTTGATGTAGTTCCTTCTACTAAATTATTTGTATCCATTGGATGTTTTAATAGTTGTTGATTTTTTAATCACATAGAAATCATGTCATCATGACACTGTTCCATAGTTTAAGGATTAGAGTTTGTGAAAACTTCAACCAGTTTTAGTGAGTGCAAGTATGATCCTCTTATTTGCAATATATTGCAAGTAAATTGGCTCTATGTGCATTCATGCATGTGCAGTTTTTGTGAGAGAGCAGAAAGTTTATGGATGACGGACCACCTTGGGTTAGGCAAATGGTAGTTTAGATTCAAATTCTTAATGTAAATTGATTAAAAGAGGTGATCCAATTCCTTCAGGCATTATTGACTAATTAATTGTAATGATAATTGTGAATTTGTAATAAGGATGGGCCTCTTTCTCACCATGTGTGCACACATTTGCAACATAACAAAATGGGGCAGGCTTGATGTGCTGTCATTGTGAATTATGCCTATCAATTTTGTTTTGTTTGTCAAAGCTTCTTTTTTTCACATACCAATTACCCATTGACATTGTCACATTTGAGTTGTCTAAAGTTGTGCTGCATATCTGATGAATTTAATATTAATCACTCCAATTCTCTTTCTTAATATGAAAATTAATTTGGCTTTACAGGAGGTGGCTTTTCTCCTATGGAAAGAATCGTGGGAACTAGGGAAAAATCCAATGGGCAGTAAAGGATCTCCACTTCACGGTCCACGCATAAAACTCATTGAAAAGGCCCACAATCTTTTTTCAGAGACCAAGGAACATACCTTTGAGTCGAAAGCTGCAGAAGAGCATGCAAAGTTACTGAGGTAAGATGCCAGCTAGTTCACTGAATATGTTGTTGACCATCCCATCTATCTCCAACATTTTTTTTGTCCCAATAGTTTATGCAGTTCTATTATAGCAGTTAGATGCAAAGATGATGTAACGTGTTCATTCTCTGGAAACTAATATAAAATAGATGCAAAGATGGTGGTGTTTACTTGTAGACAATTTTCCAGTCTTGTAGAAAACTAGAAGCACTTGGAAAACGTGTTTTAAAAAAAAAATCTTGGAAACTCGTCTTTTTTTATTTTTCAAGTACTAAAAGTTTTATAAATTCACCACTTCAAAGGCTCTGTGTGTTTACCTAGTACTTTATCTATTCGTTATTCATTGTTTTATACAAACAAGACCTTTGTTTTCTATTTTGGAAAAGTATTAGATAGTAAACATGTTTGCTGTAGATATTCATGGATATCTGATTTTAGAACAGATCTGATAAGCTGAGATGAAAATTAAAAAATTGTTTTCTGAAAGTAAACACAACCAAAGTATTGCTTTCCTGCTCTAATAATGTCCCCAATTTGATTCTTACTATCTCAGTGAATATTTGAGCAAGGGCTGGTAGCTTTAATTTCAACCATACACTTATCCTTTTATTAGGATGTAAAAAGCTACCATGTAAAGAAATATATAATTATAAATAATGTAACATTACATATATCAGAAATACATGTACTGGAGTTATTTCTCTCTGTCAAGTGCTGTCAGCGCACATTTCATCGTGCTTAATTTCATGTGTCAAGGGTACCTTCACATGCACCAAGTCATGTAAAATATCAAGACTGATATTTTCCTCCCTCCAGATTGAATTTTGGAGTGATTTGGACTGAAAAGATGTCCAGTGAATAGTAGAAATTTCAAGGCAAATGAGTTTCTCATAATCTTTCAAATGAACATATCATATCAATGGTAAATTGTTATTTCCAGATTTATGATATTGCTTTGTCTGTCAGTGCAGTTTTTGTATTTCCTTGTTATCCCCCTTCTGTGGTCCATTTCCCCCCCTTGCTGGTGAAGGATGTGCTAAATTTTTCTAAGTTTAAATCTTGTATGAACTCCTTTTCCTTTCTAATAATATCTTTTTTTGCAGAATTCAACATGAGTTAGAAGTCTCTACAAAGCAGCCCATTTTTGTAGATTCAAGCATTAGTGATACAATTCGAACATGTATTGCATTGGGAAATCATAGAGCTGCAATGAAAGTGAAAACGGAGTTTAAGGTCTGTTAACCTTATTATGTTTGCTCACTGTTTGAAGAGTGAAATTAGGGGTTTTACTGGTGCTTCTTGCCAAGAGTTTACATACATGCAATTTGTTTGTCTGAACTCTATACACTTTGCTAATGCAATAAAAATAGTGTCCATATGTTTGAGGCTCTTTTTTTCAGGCCACAAAATTTATCTCCCCTTTTGTGACTTCAACTTTTCTTAGGTTTCTGAGAAGAGATGGTACTGGCTTAAAATTTTTGCTTTGGTAACCATTAGAGACTGGGAAGCCCTGGAGAAGTTTTCGAAGGAGAAGAGACCACCAATGGGTAAGATCTCTTGGTTGTTTGATCTTGGAGGACAATAAAAGAAGTAAACCAATAACTGTATCTTCCTTGCTTGGCAATTTATTTCTTCCACCTTTGTTTTCCTTAGAATCAGAATGCATGGATTTAAATTAACATTCTCAATTATTGGAATGAGTTCTTGAGTGGTAAACTGTTACGATGGACATTTTATATGACAGCCATATGATATCTTGGATTATTTTTTTTGGATTGGGGTGGGGGCATCTTATAGGTTTCAGGCCATTTGTGGAAGCATGCATTGATGTGGATGAGAAAGCTGAAGCACTGAAATATATTCCAAAACTTGTAGATCCCAGAGAAAGAGCAGAGGTAATCAGACTATGTGCCTTTTTTCTCCTTTTTTTATCTGCTTTTCTAGTCACCTTTGTTGAAATAGATCGCCGTTGCTCGATGTCCCATCTTTGATTTTTGCAGGCGTATGCTCGGATTGGCATGGCAAAGGAAGCTGCTGATGCTGCTTCTCAGGCAAAAGATGGTGAATTGCTTGGTCGATTGAAATTGAGTTTTGCACAAAATACGGCAGCTTCATCAATTTTTGATACCCTACGTGATCGTTTGTCCTTCCAAGGCGTCTAAAAGAGACCTTTAGCTTCATGTTCCTTTTTTTTCTCGAGTTTTGAGCTTGATGTATGTGTGTTGTGTGCATGTGCTCTTTTCATGTAAATTTAGATGAACTGCCTTACAATTTGCTCACACTGTTGATGCCACCATTGAAACTAGCTTCAATTGAGTTTTGCTTGCGACCTTTTATTGTTTTTATACAATAAAGTTCTCTTTTTATTTTAACGTTTTTGTCGTTCCTAAGAACCTTTTTGTAATTATTGATGTTGCTTGGGTGCTACAGAGCCATTGCAATACAATACAAGAATAGGTTTCTACACTTTCTTCAGCAAGATGGGCTTTCCAGTAGAGCTTTGTGGTTGATTATGATCCTCTAATGATATGGGTGGTCTGGGGCACTTGGTTGAATTTATGGTAAAACAAATACGTTTCGATAATTATGTTCCCAGTGGGTCCACTTTCATACATTGTGAACTCGCAAGTGATTCGCAAATGAGTATGAAGGAACCTAATTATCGAATTGTTTTCCGTCCCGTTTATAGCTGCACAGGCTGAGTGTTCATATTTTCCATTCAACCTGACAATTATTGAAGATCTGAGAAGGCAGTTCAGAACTAGAACTCTGAAATTATACTGACCTGTGTTCTTCGTTTTCAGGAATCTGGAGCTCCAAATCACCTTTGAAAGGCTGAGATTTAGAATCATCCACTTTGTCACTAGATGGTGGGTCCCACTGTATAAGTTGATTGTCTGCAAAAATAAAGGGATATACAAAAGAAAGGTGTCTAAACAGATGAACACTTGCTTCTTCTTTTTTACATTAGATTCATACTTCATGCTTGCCAACTTATCAGGGAAAGAAAAAGGAAGCAAAGAGATTGAATGCGATTAGAAGATGGACAGTGTTTCTCTGTTCATTTATCTTAGATTATACCTGACCTCCAAATGGTCAAAACGGTGGTAAAATTGAAATGACCTTAACAATAGCAGGGTATGCCCCGTGCGCGAGAGTACCTTCGGTAGGAGCATTATCCATGTCAATGGTGAGAGCCCTAATGCCCTTTTCACAAAAATAAGGATAGCTCATTAAAAGGTGACAAAATCCATCTTCATAGAGTGAAACTTATTTATTGTTAGATGTTTTTCTCGAGTAATTATTTTTTTAAATGAAAATATATTAAAATAATATTCTCTATTGTTTAAAAAATTATATATTAATTATATATATATATATATCAATAAAATTATTGATGCTGGGATGGGGTAGTGAGCTTGTACTCGAGAACGATAAGTGCCACTTGCATCAGCTTAGCCAATAAACCATAAAAAGAAAGTCACCGCCCGAAAGGAGTTTTCACCCTTTTCCAAGCACAAGATCTTGACGTTAGAGCATCAATTTCAAAGGCGCAATTTCCACAATCACTTGACAATGTCAAAATGAGGCTACAAAAAGTTTCCATTATAACATCGAATAAACACAAAATTCAGGAGGAAAATTTGACAACTCAGCAAAACACATGATCTTCAAAACTTTAAAGGGTAACAACAGTAAATGCAGAAAAAGCTCCCGGGGCAATAGAAGTGATCTAGCTCTAGTTAACACTACTTCCTATCCGGCAAGCTGAACAACCAAATTACATAAACAGGTTGGGCCTGGATGCCTTATATGTTGTCTTCAGCTTCCTCGTTGGGGGTCTGACCTTCTTGAACACCAATGGGAACTTGATTTTGGAATTGTGGAACTGCTTGGTGCTTTCTCTCTTGCAAAGCTTAGCGGGGATGGTAGCAGTCTTAATGATCTGGATGCATGGAAACCTAACCCTGTGGCGAGACGCCATCTCAGTGTACATCTGCTCGACAGCACCATTCAGAGTAGTGTCCCTGTATTCCTTGTACATGTTGTGATAACCTGTTCTGCTCTGGTATCGCAGCCATATTCCAAAATTCTTGATCTTGGTAGGATTCTTCTCAAAAATCTACAATAAAAAATTGATTATATAAAAATGCTGGGAACAAAAATGCACAACCAAAAGGCAGAGGCGCCTGCGATTCTCATTCCTCCACAGAGAAACCCATTTAGAAACAACACAAATGTTGCTAACATTTCATTTCAAGGATCCGCCTAAACCCAGCACAAGAATGCTAATACCGAGAAAAGTACTGAAATGGATTGTCAACAGAAACTTTCACCAGAAAGTGGAATTAACTAGATAATATTGATTTTCCCTCAATTAAAGAGAAGATGCACTTAAGCAGAAAAGCATTACAAAAATAAGTCAAAACAATTCTTTCTGAGCTATCCTTTCAAAGGTTCTCTATCTTTTGTTCCGAAATTTAGGTTCGAACAAGAAATACAGGTAGGCAAGTAGCTGGAGAAAATAAATACAAAAACAAATTCATAACGAGGGAAATCAGATACCAACCAAGAACACAAAGTGGAGAAGAGCTACTGTGACATAAAATCCAGAAAAAAGTCAACGTTTCATTATATTCATAAGCAGATACTAATTATAATTCTCTTCAGCAATTTTTTTTTATTAAGAACCAAAGAATGAGAACAGTGATTACTTTTCCCCAGGACCCTTCTACGTTTAAAGCAAGAAAGTGATGTCAACTCAAAACCACAAGTCTACACATCTCATGACAACCAAAATCATGCAATACGAAAATTTTAAAAAAATAATCTTCAATGATCAAATCAGCTCTCATCTTACTCATGAGACAATATCAACAGATGCTCTACAAAGCATGTCAGATCACACATACCTCATTGATGGCGAGAATTTGTCCATTGCTTTTCTTGACCTTCTTAAGCTTCCTCAAGAAGTACCTAAAGCATTTCAGCCATCATATCATAATGGAATGAGAGAACGAGCGCATATATATGACTTGAAAACCAGCAAAAGATAGATTATTGAGCAAGTGAAGTGACGATACATACCAGAACTTTGATTTTGAACGGACCTCGTTAGTTGCCCAAAGTTTCATGCGGTAGATCTTGGGATGGTCATCGTTCTCAGTTGGAAGTGCTCTGCCGACCACTTGGTACTGGTGAAACTGTTTCCAAAACAATCAAGGAAAAAATTAAACATTTTGTCATTTAGATCCATGAAAAGTAGCAGATTGAGGAAGTTCGAGGATGTTGCTGTTACATACCCTGAAGGCAACCATTTTGTGATGTGCTTGAAAGAGAAGCGGCCGGGTTCCTCAAACGTTCCCTCTTTTCTCTCTGTGTCCAGGTTTAGGAGAAGTGTTATAAGAGCGGGTTTAAAACCCTAGTTTCCTTGCCGTGGTTAGGGTGAGCTCTGAGATGTTCTCAGCTAGGCCCAGCCCTATATTTCCTCATGAAATCTTGTTTGCATGTTAAACTCGGCCCAATAACACTTATTAGTCCATTTGCATTTCTAGGCCCAATTCAATGCAAACGGACAAGCCCGTCCAACACAAGCCAGTTGTATATATGGTATCCGTTCTCTTGAAATTTTCTAAGGCCCCGTTTGTTTGCGTTTGTTTGCTGGAAAGTGAATTCCGGAAAAAGTGAATTCCTAAAAAGTGAATTCTGATATTTGGCAGTATTATGGAAAATGAACTGGAAAACACTTTCCAGTGTTTGTTTGTGTTATGGAAAATGAACTGAAAAATAATTTATTAATAATTTTTTTTTTCAAGTTTATTAAAATAATGAGGAACAAATCTTACAAATTAAAAAGTTGAATGAGAATGAAATTGAAAAAAAATATAATTTCATAAATTATCTCAAATAAAATAAATTATAATCAAAATAATAGAGATCAAATCTAAAAATTTTAAAAAAAATGAAAGGTGAATAAATTAAAATAATAATAATTAACATTTCATAAATTATTTCAAATAAAATAAGTAACAATAAAAAAAATGAGGACCAAATTTGAAAGATAAAAAATTTCAATAAAAAAATGATAAGAAAAAAGCAAATAACAATTATAAAAATAAGGACCAAAATTAATATAAAAATTAAATTTTAAGAGATGGAATTGAAAAATAAATATTCAAAAACAAATTATATATAGCAATCAAAAGTTTGAGGATCAAATTTGATATAATCAGCAAATAATGATATTTCTAAATTTTTCACAACTTCCGGAAAGTGTTTTCTGCCCAAATTTTCCGGAAAACACTTTCCTGAAAACCAAGTCAAATTTTTCTTTGACTGGAAAGTGTTTTCCGTTGACCAACTTTCCGGAAGGCAAACAAACACAGAAAAATTTGGAAAGTGATTTCCTAGAAAATGAATTCCGGGAAACAAACGGGGCCTTAAGCGCGATCATACTCTTTTTTTAGCATTATAGTTCTTTTTTTTTCTTCCTTTTATCCTATCTCTTCATTAGGCCTAGCTGGGATTTACTCCATCATTACTTGGTAGGCTTAGTTAGACCAAAGTATTGGGTTATGTTGGGTTGTTTTTCTCTTTTTTTTTTTTTTTTCTTATTCTTTTCTTTCAGTCCTCTCATTTGTATATGCTATGCACAACTGAAATTAAAAGTTATATATATTATGCGAGTTAGGTTGAGAAGGGATCTCGTCTTCTATTATAATTTATAAAATTATCCTATCCATCTAAATTAGTAACTTTATGGAGTAGGCAGTTATCGAACCATGTTAATTTAGATGTGTGTATTTGATTTTGGACAAATACCCAACAACTCAGCCATGTCTACACGACAAAAAAGATTAAAGAGTAATAATTATTATAATAAAATATGAATGTTTTTTCTAGAGGGTTCTAGCGATAATGTTTATATAAGACAAACCGTATTTATCAAGTGAAAAAAAAGATAATTAATATCTTTGGCTTTGATGATTGTGGGTTTTTATAGAGCGCTGGAAAAAAAATCTAAATAATATTATTTTAATATCCATGAAAAGAGAAAGTGAATGAAAGATAAATGATACCTTTTAACTAAATCCCATATGGCTCCTCTTGGAACGTGTTAGATAAAGATAATTGTTTTTTTAATTATAATAACATTATTTGAATAATTAATGAAAATAAAAAGAAAAAAAGATGCGATGACAAATAAGCCACTCGTAAGGAAAAAAAGGGGAGAAATTCATAATATCCACATCGAATCTCATTGTATCTTGTTCTATTAGTTTCGTTAAAAATATTAATAATGTTAATTAACAACAAAACTCCTATCCAAAATTTATTTTCATTAAAATAAAAATAAATCTAAGGGACTTGGGGCAAGTCGCAGTATCAGTTTTAATAAACGCAAAAGGCCCGAATGAAGACAGCGCTACACCGACGCTGGACGAGACAACCCATTTAATAAGTATCCAACTAATCTATCCATCCCTCAGTCGGACGACACATGCTAATTTATCCATCCCTCGGTCGGACGACTCAATCCGACTGCTTATACAATACACACACCCAACCTCTCTCCTCCACGCGCTCTCTTGAAAACCCACAGCTCCTCCCGCTCTCCCCCTCTCTGTTTTTTCTGCTAACATAATATACGAAAATATAGTTATTTATTTATTATTTAGATATCATGAAGATCAACAGAAGAGATCTTGTACCAGACGGACCTGGTAGCGTCAAGGTACAAACAATTTCAATTTCTCTCCATTTACTTTTTCTAGGGTTTGACATGACTCTTTTTCTTCGAAAAATATATTTTTTGTTAATGGAATGTGTAGATGACGCCGGTTGATGCAGATGATCTTTGGTTTGTTTACAATTTGATAGCTCATGGAGATTCTGTTATGGCTGTTACTGTCAGGTATTCCTTTGAACAATAATTCTCGTTCAATTTTTCTTTTAATAGTTCTTTAATCAGTAACAAGGTTAAACATAATTGTTATAAATAGGAAAGTTTTGAGAGAGACGGCTACCGGAAGAGATGCGGAGCGTGTTAAGCTCAAGTTAGAAATCAAAGTTGAGGTATTATTATTATAGATATAAAATATTGGATTTTTTTCTTATTTTTTTCCTGTTGTATGATGTTTGTTGTTATCAGCATAGCTAACAGTGTTCTGTATATGTTTTTATACCTTTCAAGGCTATAGAATACGATAAAGTAGGGTCTGTTTTGCGAATTCGTGGAAAGAATGTATTAGAGAATGAACACGTGAAGGTAAGCGAAGCATTATTTTTGCTTGGGTTTTAAAAAGGAAAAAAAACGAACTATCTCGTTAATGTGGGGGGGCTCATTGATGTTTTCATTGCAGATAGGAGCATTTCATACACTAGAAATCGAGCTGCATCGACCTTTTGTTTTGAGAAAGGTATGCTTGCTGATGCTCAGTTGAGCTGCATTGACTTTTAAAATTTATGGATGCTTTGGAATTTTGTAGCTTTTTTTTGTACTAGTTATGAAGGAAAACAGCTGTTTCTTTTTTAATCTTGCTTGTAATTTGCTTGCTTACAAGGAATCTATCGGTTTTTTCAAGCTTTTCTAGCATGTCTGCTACTGAATGAGTGATGTCCAAATGAGCTATGACCACATAAAATTCTGTAATGTAGGTTTTTTGAGCTTCATGTTATCTTATATGCTGTTCACAGTGTAAATATTTGATGTTGAGCTTTCAAAACTCGGGAACATAAAATCATTTGACGACTTGATATTCTTCCAAAAATATGTGAACCATGTTTCATGGTTAATACAAATAAGAATTGTCCCAGATGAAGGTTGTAATAACTTGTTTTCAAGAGATACAATTTATAACTTTCTATTCATGTATCCTTGTTTTCTATGTCACTGGCTTATTGACTTGTGGCTTGTGAACTGCAATATATTATAGGAACTTTGGGACTCGCTGGCATTGGATGTACTCAAGCAGGCTTCTGGTATGTAGTTTTGGCTCCAATTACTCACTTTCCTTGTTAGTTCTTTCCTTAGTAAAAGTTGTATATTTTGAACTCGTTTGCATGCCAAACACCCTGTTATAAGCTTGTCATTGATCTTATTTGGACTTCATGGATAAACTGCTTGGGATACCGGTTATTATTAAAATTTTCCCAACTAAGGGAAAGGTGGAGGTGGTACAATCTGTTGATCACAATTGGGTGATATATTTTTTTGAGAACTATTATTTGACTTTTTTTGCATTCTTGACCATATGAATGTGAATTTCAGAACTCTTGACATGTCAAATTAGCAGCTTTAAACTTGCATTATTATGACTGGGTGCTCATACAACATCCTCTATTTGGAGATCCCTGCCTTTATGTGTGTATGCAATTATTCATTTTTTAAATTCCTTTTTAGTCATTAATGTTTCTCAAGATTCCATCAAGCCTGTCCATTATTTTTCAGCTGCCCAAGAATATATCTGCAGAGGAATTAGTAGATGTTACTGGTTGTGAATGTATGATTACTTTCTAACTGCTGTTAGTATTCATTAATGTTTACAAGATTCCATCAAACCTTTCCAGTATTTTTCAACTGGTTGAGAATATATTGGCAGATAAATTAGTAGATGTTACTGTTTCTTGTACAGTCAATGGTTCCTATCTATCATATTCATTGGAACGAGCGGCATCAAAGTTCTTTTTTGCAACTTTAACTGCTTGTCACATATGTAAATACCAGGAAGTTATCACTCCAGACTTTTTGAAAAGGTCAATTTGGAGCTCCATTGCCATATGAAATCTTTGTGTTCTGATCACAGTTTCTTAATCAAGAAAATTATTACAGAATAGACAGCTGATTAATCACTTTCTAACTAATGGTCTCTGTCAACAATTTCAGATCCTGCTGCAAGTGCTGATCTTGCTGTGGTTTTAATGCAAGAAGGATTAGCACATATCCTGCTTGTTGGTAGAAGGTAAAATAACTTGTTGAGAATGAGTAATGTGTTTCTTAAAGTTTCCATGATTCATTTTTTACTGGAAGATATCTATATGGGGCTGAATGCATGACCAGTGTGTGTGGTTAGAAGCCAACACCTTGAAACCATCTTGTGGCAACCAAGGCTGGAGTGTGCATTCCCATCGGCTAGTCTGTAGAGGTAGGAGAGTCTAGGTGGTTATTTGAGTTAGGGCAGATGCCTCCTGTTTACCTCACCAAAACCAACAGTGATTGAGTTGCACTACTCCAACTAAACTGCTCAAATGCTCTTGCACATCAAGTGCTTCAGCTTGACAATTTCTTGCCCAACAATGTTTCCTGGTGCCTCTAACCATTGGTAAGAGGGGTGTCATGGATGTATTTTGGCATGAAGTGTCTAATTATGAATGTGCATGTGCATGGTCCTTGGCTAGAAAGTGACATCCTCATCTGCTGAAATGTGGCATGTATATACATTGGCACCATTAGCATACCTGTACGTCTTCCTTTTCTGGTTTCTCATTCAACATCAATATTTAGAAAATCTGAGGCCCTACTTTGGGGCTGGAAAATGGGGAAGTGACTTGATCAGCTGGAATTGTTTGTATTTAGGGAGCATGCTTAACAAGGGAATGAGTGAGTTCTGGTTCTCAAGGTCATGATTTATTTGGAAATACATTTTTGAAGCTTGGAAAGGGGTGAGTTTTGGTTCTCAGGATGATGTTTTCTCTAGAAGAATTGTGTCATGGATTTGGATAAAAAGGAGACTTATGCAGTATAAAATCAAGAATTGAATTGTCCCTAGCTTATATCTTAGAGATTGTCATTGCATCATAATGTGTTTCAATGGTATTTGAATGTCATTGTGTTAATGTATTTGCTAATGCTGCTGTGGCCAATTTGTAACAGTATGACAACTACTCGTGCGAGGATAGAAACTTCAATTCCTCGAAAACATGGGCCTGCAATAGCTGGTTATGAGTCGGTATGCTTCTTTACTTATATTATGAATTACAGATCAACTTTTTGAATATTGGATCTGGTTCTTCCCTCTTGCTTTGGTTTGTCCTTGAGCTTACTAACTAGAACTTAATAATTCATGTTTTTACTGTTTGTCTTTCTATGTCTCACAGGCATTAAATAAGTTCTTTGAGCATGTATTGCAGGTGAGTTCTATCCCACTTGTGTTGCCGTTACTTATCCCATTCCAAAAAAATAACAGTGTGCTTTGGTTGTCTTAACCACGGAAGTGCATGTTTATACAACCACTGATGGGGTTCTATGCATATGTTCTAGGCTTTTTTGAAACATGTTGATTTTAATGTGGTTCGGTGTGCGGTGATTGCAAGTCCTGGTTTCACAAAGGTCTGGATTCTTCATTTTTCCTGCACGTTTAATACTTTTTTTTTTCCCACTTAAAGGTTTGCCAATACTTTATAGCTGTGATGTCTTTTGACGAACTTCCTACTTTTTTTTTTTAATATTGTATTGTGTGCTATACCTGAAAATTATTTCATGTGTTTCAGGATCAGTTTCATCGTCACTTATTGTTGGAGGCAGAGAGGAGACAGCTGAGGCCTATCATTGAGAACAAGTCACATATAGTTCTTGTGCATACAAGTTCAGGATACAAGTATGATCCTTGTAATCTTTGCTTCTAGGCTCACTGTGCTTGGAATAGTGGATAATACTTTGCATAGTAATTAGTGTTAAGTTTCTAGATATTTACCTGACACTTGTTTTAGGACCCATGTCAATATAGTTGGTGGAAATAAGTGCATTTCAACCCCTATTACTTGGTATGTCCATGCATTGCATCATTTACATATAAGGTTCTTCCACTAATTGGTGCTGTATTGCATTTGCTCGAGACCAGTAAGGCATCTCCATTATAGTGTGATTGGCCTGGTCCTTGACTGTCACTCAACCAGTGGAATTCATCGTTGTTACTGCATTCTAGATCTCTTTCTGCCATTGTCATTTCTTTGCTTATCACCTCCGGTCATTGTGCATCATTTTATGTAACAAACATTTGCCTTTTCTCTTACTGTGGTTTATCGTTTTTTTGGTAGTACAAACTCTCTTGATCTTTGTCCATATTTATCATTTGGTGTATGAAGTGATAATTATTCATGAAAAATTGTGAACAAATACGACACTAGTAACATATATGGCCACGCAGCTAGAACAGAGCTACACTTATGTAGTCTATCGCTTTTGGGAGGCACCTAAATTTTCTCTTACTGGCACTATTTTGCCCAAAGGAGTTTTCAAAGTTTAGGTGGTTATGACCTATCTTTTGAACACACTGCCTATTCTGATGTTTTTTTTCTTACATGCAGCAGCATTCTTCTTCTAACTATTTAATTTTAAATTTTGGCAGGCATAGTTTGAGAGAGGTTCTTGATGCTCCAAATGTTATGAATATGATAAAAGACACTAAAGCAGCTCAAGAGGTAATTTAGATTACCCGAGTTGACCAACATTTCAGCTTGTCTCACTCGTATTTGTTCAACAATTTGCTTATCCCAGTGCTAGTGCAATGCCTAGATGTTTTTGCAGACGCAATCTCAGTCCAGTATTTGCTTCCATTGCTTTGCAATAATAATTTCTTCTCTGTTATCCCCATTTTTGTTTCAGGTCCGAGTTCTCAAGGATTTCTTTGACATGCTTTCAAATGTGAGGTCCTTTCCTTGAAATGCATGATTTTTAGTTTTCATTGTTTCCAATTATTTTCCTAACATTCTCAGCATGGCTTTTCTTGTTATATTTGCACTCATGTCATGTTTCTGAAAAATTCTTAAAATTGATTGAAATTGTGGTTTTCTGATAGGATCCAGATCGAGCTTGCTATGGACCAAAGCATGTGGAGGTTGCTCATGAACGCATGGCTGTGCAAACTCTACTCGTCACAGATGAGTTATTCAGGTTAGCCTGATAAGAGTAAATCTAAACATTTGAACAAACAGAATACCAGAGATGCTAAAACTTTTCTGAACACCACTTTGCTAACTGACATGATAACTTATGATTGTTGTTATATTAATATCAAGCACCATATATTAATGCCAAGATCCTCGCACCATGATTTAATGTATACATCAATCACATCAGTCAATTGAAAAGGTGAGGAGTGTTAGCATCCCGTCAATAACACCAGTCAATAGAAAAAGTGAGTGTTAGCATCCCAGCACTAATATTTGAACAGTAGTGTGTTGGTTAATTCAGAAATATCACAATGCATGCAATTGATTGATTCCATATGGATGTTCCATAATAGATATGAATCTGCATTGAGGAAACAATGTCATGTTTTTCAAGTTTTTATAGCTAGTGGTCGGTGCACTAAAGATTAATCGTTCTAGAGGCAGACTCATTTGTGATATCGTCATTTATTCTCTTATTTGAAGAAATCTGTGTCAGAACATGGCATAGACCTATGACCCATGGTTATTGGAATGTTTTCATTGAAATGATGAATGGAAATTAATCTTTCTTATCAACTGGTTTCAGGAATGCTGATATACCAATGAGAAAAAAGTATGTCAACCTTGTCAACTCGGTGAAATCGTCAGGTGGCTTTGTCCATATATTTTCATCAATGCATGTATCAGGAGAGCGTGAGTATCCTATTTATTTTCTTAGTAGAGGATAGCTTGAGCATCGTATATCATTATGAATCCATGTGTTTTCCTCTTTTCAATCAAAAACAGAATTGGCTCAGTTGACTGGTGTTGCTGCAATTCTGCGATTTCCACTACCAGAGCTGGAGGACATTGAGATGTGATGGAAAATGGTGGGTAGGAAAAGGCATTTGTCAGTAATCTCTCGCCCCTTGCAAACAGCATGCTGTGTTATGTTTTTTCTTCATATTTTATTTTTGATGTACATTATTATACCCAAAGCAGTAATAGGTAAATAAATGCCTGAAATGAGTTTTGCTTGGTAGATTGATAGGGTAATAAAAATGGGCGTCTGAATCATGGCCTGCATTTTTGTTCTCCTCCCCCCTCTTTAAGCGAGTAGCCTCAGAACTGTACATGTGTGTGTGTGGCAATAAATTCTATTATTGGAATTTTGATCTAACTGCTCTGTGTGCATCATTGTATATCCTTTCATCTGTTCCATGGTCATTGAAATTTCAGTGTGTAGCCTATCAAGTGGCTTCGAATCGCATCCGCACTGGAAGAGCAGTTTTTAATTTTTCCCTCGCCGCTCTGATTTTGAAAGATGCCAGTAACGTTGCGGCAGCTGAAAAATCGTTGCTTTAATTTGACAAGGATTCAAAAGATTATTATTAGAACAAACAAAAAAAACCCTTTTCACAAGTTCAACAGGTTTTTGCAGTGTTACCCCCATGATTAACCTGTTGATTACTTGCATTATAGGTTTCTCCCACATGTAGTTGTAGTTTCCGCATAATAGAACTTCATTGATAAGCTAGCCCATTGATAAGATCTTTAAACTTTCCAAACTTAGCTTTGTGATTGGATGTGTTTTCTAGTTTTTAGCCATATTCTTCCAACAACTTCATAACTTGCTTATACTTCTAGGCCTATTCCTTGTTTATAGATTCCACGGAGGCCTCCCAACCTTTTAAAATCTTAGGATTAAATGTGAGGTGCCATGTCTGAGTTTGAAGATTTGTGGCACTGGGACCACTTTAAACTTACAAGATACAACTATAGTGATAATAACACTTTTACTATATTTTAGAAATACTAAACCACTGATATGACTACACATGGCAATCTTCTAACTGAAACTAAATGAAACAAATAAAAACATTGCATGGCTAAAAATGAAACATTACGTGTAACCCTTTAAGAGCCACAATAGTCATCTTATTTCTCGTTAATTTTTTACCTCTTTTATTCATTTTTCAAATCTATTTCTTTTTTTTGGATGAACTTGCAACAATTTCATTTATTTTAAAACTTTTTTATCCACAAAGAAGAAATGAGGAAACTTTGAGAGAGAATTCATTTGCATATTCCCAAGCAACTTTAACTAGAGACAAACCCTTCCAATAAATCAACAATTGAGTGAACTTGATTTCATCTTTTGTTTATTCTTCTATCTAATATAGCTTGGGGTTGAGTGATGGGTTTCTTTGAAAAAACTAGTTAGTTAGCATAACCTTATTGCTCACATGTTTTTTTTTAAAACTAGGATATATGGAACACCAAATGAATTGTGGTAGAAAAATGCAAATCCAAATTTGTAAGCAACAACCCTAATTTTATCTAAAATTCAAGTATGTACTATAATACTTAGTTGATAATTTTTATGAATACCTCATTAAAATAGATCTTTGTTTTTAGAGTTGTAATTTAAGATAAACATATTTTTAAATATCAAATACCATTTGTTTTTATTTATATATTAACCAAGTCATTATGTTTTGGGCTACTTGTAATTTACTTTTGAATACTTGAAATACTATGAAGTTCTTGGGAAAATAGGAGTTAACCTTTACAAGACCTTATAAGGTGTAGATTGAGTTGAAGAATGATAATTATATTATGCCACCACTCCACTAAGGAAAGCCACCTAGACTAGTGATTAGGGATCCCACTAGTTATACATGTAAAATAGCTTTTAAGACATTTTTTAACCATTTTTGTTTGCCTATCAATTTGTAGGCTATAAACCATAGAGTAGAGTAGCTCCACCTCTTGGTTGGCAAATAAATCCTTCTAAAACTCACTTAAGGAAAAACTAGATCTTTATAACTCATTATTGTGACATGTAATTTAAAGACATTGCCCATAAAGATCCTAGCCATTATAAAAGAAGAGGAAGGATAAAAAGGAGACAAAGTGAATATATTTTATAAATTAGTCCACTACTATGAAAACAACTTTTTTACCATTTGATTCACGTTGTCCATCTAAAAAATTCATGCTAATGTTAGCGAATGAAACATACTATATAGGTAAATACTGTAGCAACCCAGGGTTAAACATATTTCAAGCCTTGTTTTTTAATCCAACTACGCTCTCTAACAAATTGTTTCACTTGTTTATGCTATTTTTTTAGTAGGAAAAAACCCACCTTCTTAGATGTTAATGTGGCATTAAAATATCCTTTCATGGATGAGTTATGATGTATGAATATCAATTTAGCTTGTAGTATATTGTTAATTGCCACACTATCTTTTTTTTATTAAGATGATTATTCACCCATTTTAATTGAGGGTGAAAAATAGTTTGTTTTTTGCAATTCCTTAATGATGATTTGTAAGGAAACATTCTTTTCCAAAGCCCTCCTGCTATCATCCATAATATTGGTGGAGATAGTAGAAAATCTTATAACATAAATCTTAATGTTAGAAATCCTTAACAGGGCATTAACTATAATATTATTTCTCTTTTATATTTATCTTATATTCCCAATCTAGAAGCATCAATTCCCATTATAATTTGCTTACTTGATCTAAGCAATGTTAACATATTGACTTTTTTTAGGCTGTTAAAGGCTTGTATAACTTCTTGGGACCATCCAAAAGCATCATTCTTTAGTAGGTTATTAATACATTTACAAGTTTCCCTATAATTTTTATATAAACTTTTTGTAGTACCTTGTGAGGCCTAGCCTGAATTTTTTAAGGACTTATAACTACCTCTTATTTAGAGATGATATGAAGTATTCGACCTGGTTGCTGCAAAAAATATATTTACTCTTTTTGACAAATAACTAATTAGCTCACGTACTATCTTTAAATGCCTTAGATGATATGTTATTAAGTTGTTGTAAACCAAAACATCATAAAATAACACTAGTATAAACTTCCTTAAATATAGCCTATATACTTCATTCATCAAGTTTTAAAAGGTAGTTGGTGTGTTGGTCAAGCCATAAGGCATAACTAGAAACTCATGGTGACCATTATAGGTTATAAATATGGTTTTAAATACATTATTGAGGTCCATTTTAATTCGGTGATATCTGAACCTCAAATCTATATGTGAAACACTATGTCTCTCACTAACTTCTCTAATAGTTCAACAATCAAAGGTAAAAAGAATCTTATTTTAATAACAAACATATTAAGAGATTTATAGTCCACGCATAATATATGTACACCATTTTATAAACTAACACTATAGAGGAAATAAATAGGTTATACTGAGTTATAGTATAACTTACTTAAACTTTTCAACAACCATCTTCTCAACTACATCTTTCTATATACAAGAATACCTATAAGATCTTAAGTTGAGCTCTAAGATATGGTAGACTTTCGGGTTTCATGAATAAATCCTAGTAGGATTTTAATAGTGCCCAGGGTAAGGTGAACTTTAATATTAGGTGATAAGGTTGCAATGATAGAATACAAGATATTGTTAGTATCCTATATTACCCTCAAATTGTATAGGTTGGTCACCGGTATTTAATTAAGGCTATTTAATAGGCTACTACTAAATTCTTTAAACCTAATAGCTTGGAGCTTAGCAGGATTTTATCCTTTGAGTAAGATATTTTGACGTTGCTATTTGGATGATATCCAAAACTCTTTATAACATAATATAATATTGCTCAACCAAGTTAGACATTGAATTCCCAACACCATATCATAATTATTAAGCTCTATTTTAAATAATTCTAATGATAACATCTATAAGAGAGAGTATTATTTTATAATTTAGTTATGTTATATGCTTGATTCAAAGCTTTGAGCTCAAATATTTTTACTAAATACTTAATCTCAACCTCTAAATCCTTCATAAAAAAACATTAAAGCTTGTCTCTCACTAATAGCTTCATTCCACAAGATATCAAAATCTTGTATATAGATTTTTATAACCTCTATCTATTTAAGATCCTTAAACTCCTCAAGTGGATCTTTGACCTTCAAACTAACATCACAAAACATTTACATACTCATTCCAACTTATTTCTTGATTACAAAGACTCCTCGTATAGTTCTGGTGTTAGTAGAGAGCCCTACCATCTAAGCAATACGAGGCTAGTTTAAGCTTATTAGAATCATCAATTTCTTTCATCTTAAAGTATTGGTCACATTTGTAAAGTCATTTATGCAAATTATCACCATCAAGATTAAGAAAATCTCATTTCAGATTATATATCTTATGACCATGTGCGGCTTTACAAGTCCAACTTGTTCATGTTCTGGCAATATACTCCCCCATGATTAACCTTTTGAATGGTTGAATTACTGGTTTCTCCCACAGATAGATGTAGTTTTTGCAAGATTTAACTTTATTGATAAGCTAACTCACTAATAAGATCTCTCAGCTTTCCAAACTTGGTTTTGTGATTGGATATGATATTTTTTTAGTTTTTAGCCATACTCTTCTAACAACTTCATCGCTTATACTTTTAGGCCTATTCCTTGTTTGCAATTTCTAGGAAGTCCTCTACCTTTTCAAATCTTGGGATCGAGTGTCAAGTGCCTTGTCTCGAGTCCAAAGATTTGTGGCTTTGATATACCACTTTATAAGAGTTCAATGTAAAGAGTTCCAATAAAAAAAAATATCCAGTACAAAGAGCAAGATAAATATCAGTAATTGAATCGAAATCCACAAGAAAGAGAGCACAAAAATAGAGGAATGGAAAGATAGAAGGATATAAATTATGTTCAAGAAAAGAATTGATTCACCCGAATCTTTTGCTTCATTCATTCACTGTAATTTTTCTCATATCCTTCTTTGTTTATGCTATTACAAGATATAGTTGTATTATTCCCACATTTCAGGTGTTCTAAACCACTAATATGACCACACATGGCCATATTCTACCTGAAAGTAAATGAAACACAAATGAAAAACGTTGTTATAACTAAGGATAACATGTTGTGTGTAACTAAAAATAAAACGTTGAGATGCAAGTAACGTTGTTGTAGCCGAAATATCTTGGTTTAAAATTTATAAGGATTCAAAAGATATTGTAGAGTCCCAACATTAAAACCAAAAAATAAAATAAAAAATGACGAGTGCTTGCTTGGGCTAAGCGACGATCTGATTCCAAGAGCCCCGTTTGCCTGTATGCTTTCCCTGAACGACTATCGAAATATAGCACACAAATCGATGGTTAATGGGGTTATGAGTTGCAACTAGGAAGTAAAAGACGGTGGAAAATGTAGAGAAAAAAATAGCCACCTCCTCAGGATTGACTCTTTCTTTGTTTGTATATAACTGGTGGCGCACCTAACCCTAAAAGTTGACCCCCTCTCCAATTACAGCGACAGGAAAACGTTAGGAAAACAACCAAGATCTGATATTCTGCTCTACGTCAAAGTAATGCCACGTCTATAGCGGTTTATAATTTAGACCGGTGACGAGCCACCTTGCAAAACAAGTAATGAAGGCTATGAATAGAAGAAGATGCAAGAACCAGCGCCTCTCGTAAGGGCAAAGTTGCTGCATATATTCAAGCTTTTTTAGCAGTTATTTTTTAATATATAATCAATTATAAACTATTCCTTGTTGAAGTTCATGTGTGGATCATCAGTTTTGAAACAAGATGTTCAAGTCAAAAGAAGCAGCTAGCTTGAAAAGAATCAAATAAATAGTTTATCAGCAAATTATTTCCTTCCTTCTCTGAGAAGAATACACACTGGCCTCAATTGTAAGATTATAATTCTTTTAAATTAGTTTTACACGAATGTTGTCCACTCCCTCGTGGAGATAGGTCTTGGGTTTGAACCTGGGATCTGGTGAACCAAAGGAGATGGAATTTGCAGCTAATGGCCTTGAAAAACATGTTCGAGGAAAAACTGGAAGGCAATGAACTTAAACTTGATGAGGTTAAACCTAAAGTTTCTACCTCGAAGCACAATTAATTCCTTCCAAAAACCTGTTTATTCAACAAAAGCTACCGTCAAAGCATTTGGAGTGCACCGTCATTAAGAAATAAGGAGACACAACAAAACATTGACCCTTTCCACGCATATTGTATTCACTGTTCAAATGAAATACCTAAAAAGGTTGACGACTTTTTGTGCTTCTTTTATGGTAGAACAACATTATTAGGAAGCAGCCAGTGTACCATTCTTCCTTATTTTAATAATATTTCTTATACTGGGGTTGGTGAGGAAGGCGGCATTAGTCCTTGAGCAACCAGTGAATAATCAAGTCCCAACACAGAATGCCTGATTGCAGAACAGGAATGAGCCACCGATGATCTTCTGGTGTGAATCACACAAGTCATTTGTTAAAGAAACTTTCTCAGTTATACAACAATTAAGAAAAGAGAACGCTAAATTAACTTTTAAAAGAGATTCGTTAAATTGTAATAATACATTTTTGTAAGACAGCTTGCGATCATGTTTATGATCACTATGATCACATTTGAGTATAATTATCTGAACCTCAAAAGAAAGAAAGAAAAAATGAATCTATCCCCTACTTTTGAAGGAAATAAAAATAATTATAAAAAAAATCTCCCTCCCAGGCACCATGTATACAGTTTGTTCCCTACCATTTGGAAATTCTAATAGGATGTCATACATCTGCACAGTTCATCGGTGCATACCCCAGCCTAGACTTCTTGGTGTCATACAAAACGTGGAAATTTTGCTGCTGATAGTTGCCAATTATCGACAGAGCGGATCGAGGAGTCCCCAGAATTGCCAGGCAAACAACTTCCTCCGGATCAAGCCGGATGAAGTAGTTCTCGACGGGGAAATTCCAGACGGCTCCATCGGCAAACAGAATGCCGAAATCGGGCAGCTCTATCTTCTCAACACCAGAGACATTGTAGCAAGGATCCAGAATTGGAAAATCTTTTACAACTGGATAGCCCTTCACCTTCTTAACAAATGCATCCCTTATAATCTGATAGGCTGGTTCTGCGAAATAACTCAGTGTGGTACCGGAATCCACAATTGTACCCCCAACACCGTCCGAGGTCAAATTCCAAGTGGCCTCTGGGATATTCAGAAATTCTCCTCCAACCATGATCGATTTTATTTGAACATAATAAAATGTGTCTGCTGGATTTTCTTTGCCCCCGACCAATGTAGTAAAATTCAATTCCGGGTGGTTCAGGAGGTCCTTATCCTCCCCAAAAATCAACTTGCTGCTAACATTAGTGTCGCTGTTTCTGTCAACCAGGCAATACGAAAACGAGTGACCATATAGAGACTGAAGCTGAGAGGCAAAAGAAAGAGGCCCTCTCCCAAGTCCTAACAATCCGGAAGCCCCATGGAACAGGCCTCTATTCCAATGACCACAACCAAACATAACATTCTCCACTCTCTTAAATTCTGACTTGCCGGTCGGCGATGTGAGATTCACCGTGAATGTTTCGAGTGCAAAATCACCGGTTGTATTGGAGCTATCGCCGTACCAATAGAAATAAGGGCATGTCTGATTTTCAGCCTTGCAAGGCTGAGGAGGGTCAGGAGAAGAAACCAGATGACACCGAGGATCATGGCAACCTATATTCCTAAAGGAACTAGACTCCTTAGGATCATAATAAGGTCCCTTTTGCTCAAAACAATCATGACAAGGAACACACTGAATCCAATTAAGGTCACTACCAGTATCAAGAATCAAAGAGTAGTGTTTAGGAGGGGTACCGATAAACACATCCATGAAATACTCTCCAGAGCCAAGACTCACCCCTGACTCCAAAGTCGCCATGAGCTGCCCGGAAAGCCCGGTTCCGTAAGATTCAGGCGATGCCGGTGCAACCGCCGTCCTGATTTGCTCTTTCGACCGCTCCTTATCTTTCTTTAGCCTGGAAATATCATTTTGGTTCTTCTTCTCAATGATCCTCGTGTACAGAGTCTGAATTCTAGCCAAATCCCGGTTTGTGGATTCCATGAAAGATTCTTTGCCCCCAGATTTTCTATCCTTTGACCTGTGCTTCAAATGGAGTTTGACTGTCTGTTTAGCCTCCTTTTCCTCTTCTCCTTCGTCGTCGTCGTCATCATCATCTTCAAGAAGTTCAAAACCTTCTTGTGAGACTATTGTCTGTGAGTTTTTGGCTTTCTTCGAAGAGTCCAGGTTACAGCCTGTGTTTGTTGCTGAGGAAGAAACTGCATTGAAGCTCATGTGTTCGGGCAATTCGATGCCGGCAAGAGTAGAGATGTTGGATTTAACATTCTTTCTTTGGTCATGGATTCCGGCAACAGCTTCAAAAGGACCAGAGAAGAGTAAAAAAAGAAAAAGAACAAGAGAAAACCTGGACAACATAGCAACAACCCCTTAATGTTTGGTCCCAGAGGAAATCCTACATCAATTAAACAAAAAAGGCAAGACTACCAAGAGAGCTCAAACAAGGAGAAATATGTAGAACGAAAATGAATTGAAAGCTTAAAAGGCCGTTGGCTTCACAGGGAAGCGAGAGAGAAAATAAGAAAACAAATAAATCTATGAATGGTTATGAAAATGTTGGTTAATGCAAGGATGTAAGATATAAAGAAAGAGGAAGAAGGGTTAAGGTTCAACGTTTGAAAGAGAAGAGAAGTCTTGCTTTGTATTGGTGAGTTCATGTTTAGACCCAACATGTTAGACTTTGAATATTACGTCGATCGAGCCTCTGCTTGTACGCGGTTTGAATAAGAAAAAAAAAAAAGGAAAAGAGAAGGATAGTCTGCAATTATTATTATTATTATTATTATTATTATTATTATTATTATTCTGAATTTACTTGTGGTCTTCTTTTTCTTGTTGGGTTTTTCCTCTCTACTTCCTGTTTCATTTGCCTATCGCTAAGCTTGTAGAGTTTTAGTGGTCTTATAGAGCTCGTTTGGTACAGTGGTTTGGTTTTATATTATTAGTAATAATTATTTTTAAAAATATTTTTATTTGAAAATATGTTAAAATATTATTTTATTATTTAAAATTTATTTTTAATATCATCCTATCAAAATAATCTAAAAAATATTAATTAAAAAAATCAGTTTCGAAATAAATAAATAAATAAATACAGTCTATCTTAATCCGTTACAGTTACACAAGCCTGCAACGACACATGGTAAGATTTTTAAGCTTCCTCAAGTGGTTAGTTTTGACTTTTTGAAAGTGAAGCCTGTAACTTTGACTGGATGAAGATAAAAGGAGACAGATGTGCAAAAAATACAATAATTTTTTTTTTTTTCGTGTATTCACATCTTAGATGCCCCGAAGAAAAAGGTGAAAAGCAGCTTCCGAGGGACAAATCAAGAGAGAGGGAGAGAGAAAGGCATCCTTTTCTTTCATTCCTCTTATTCATTATATTTTAATATATTTAATCAACCGACGTCAGTATCATTATGTTAAATTTTTTAAAAGAAAATTAAGTTATTTATTTAAAAATTTTAATTTTATATGTTTCTAAATAAAAAAGAGAAGACACGTCGGGTGGTCTTGCAACAAAAAAAACCGAACAGGTTGTGTATAAAAATTATGTTAACTAAGACAGGCACATTAAAAAAAAGAAAAGTAGTTGAAGTTATTAAATGCTAACAACTCAGAAAAGGAGTGGTCCACCCATTAGCAAGCACAGAGAGAGAGAGAGAGAGAGAGAGAGAGAGAGAGAGTGGTGTGCCGAAATCTAACTTGTCTTTTGACAGGATAGATGACTCCGTGACCGCGTGTAATCGCCACTGCGCGTGCGCATACATGTGCCTCAGAAATTAAAATGAAAAATGAAAAACAGTGCTATCAGAGAGAGGACACCGTCATTTGTCTTGACTCTTGACCTCCGTAGTAAAACAAATTCTAACAACGTTAGTAATCTGGCACTTGAACCCAGACTGGCGCTGTTTATAATGAATTAGACTCCGTTAATATTTGCATTCATGTTTAACACTGTTTTTTAAATAAAAAAAATTATTTTTATTTTTAATATTTTTAGATTATTTTTACATGCTGATATCAAAAATAATTTTTTAAAAATAAAAAATATTATTTTATTATATTTCTGAATGAAAAATATTTTTAAAAATAATATCAACCACAATTTCAAACATTCACTATGTGTCTAAGAAAATTCATTATATATATATATATATATATATATATATCTAGATGTGGATAATTTTCACAAGAAATGAATAATATAATTTTATGCATGTATGTATGTATGTATGTATAAAAAACTAATATAATTAGTTCACTTTTAACAAACAAAAAGTGTGGGCTTCAGGATTGGGAATGGAAATGCCAGTACGGGATGGTATTATGTTAGAATAATAAATAATTTTGAGATAAGTTTTAAATTTAAAAGATAAAATGGTAGAAATTCAAAACTTTTACAAGTAAAAGAAAAAATATAACCTGCAATAAGGTAAATCCATCCGTCGAAATACACCAATAATTTCTCCCTTTTTTTCTTTTTACTACCAAGTCTATGTAAACTGGTTTTTTTTATTGTTATTATTATGACCATATAATAATAAACTAAATACTTGTTTAAAATTGTGGTAGTTTTTATTTTTAAAAAAATTAATCAATACTAAATGTGTTAATATAAGAATTTTAAAAAATATATATTATTTTAATATATTTTAAATTAGAAAATCATATAATAAATTTATTATGATCATATAATAATAAACTAAATACTTGATGTTGTTTCTTGTTTTGATCCAAAATCTACAATTAAATACATCATATGAATTGTTTTATATTTTATGCTTATCTTTTATCCAATGTATTTGGATGTTACTCTCTTCTCTTCAATATATGTTTATAGCTCTGCAAAAATAATTGGTTGTACCAAACAATTCTATTAATCTCAAGGCTAAATTCATTATCTTAACTCTTTAGTTTAATTATAATTTGCATGTTCATTTGTTTTTTTTTTTTTTTTTTTGCTTTTTTCTCAATCTAACAATTTAACAACCTTTTTTTCTATTTTTTTTCCAGTTCTATTATTCAATGTTAAGTTATTTTTAGAATTATAATTTATATTCTTTTTTTATTTTCACTATGTTGGATTATATATCGGTCTCATGTAATTATTATTTTTTATTTCAATCTTTAGTATTGGATTTGTTGGACACGATGCTTCATAATTTTTTTATTTGATTATAATGAATTTATTATGGCTTCATAACTAAGGTTATATATTTAATAGGTTAATTCAGGTTGACATGAATTGTTGTTTTTATTGCTTTTTCTGATTGATTTTTTTTATTTCATTGTTCGGCATTGAGTTAGCTCAAAATTGAATTTCATAAATATTTTTAATTTTTTTTCTATGAAGTTATCTCAATTTTATGATCAATTTCATAGATTTTATATTTTGCCCGAGTTGACTCTATTTATTTTTTAGTCCCTTTTAAAGTGAATACTTTTTTAATTGAACTCCATAATTATTTTTTATTTTGCTCTTTACAAGGCTATTATAACCGTGTTAATTTGAGTAGTGAGTTTGACACATTGATCTAGAATGACTCAATTCATTTATTTTTTTTATTTTTTAATTTAATATGTATTTGTTTTTAACTTCATCCTCGAACAACTCAATCTTTTTTAAAAAATTTTGGTAGCACTAGAAAATATGATTCTATGCTTACTTTCATGATGAAAAGGTGCAAAATATAGCATGAATATGTTGTACTCTTAATGGATTTTTATATCTTTATTTACCAAATAGAGTATAGCAAAAAAACTTTCATAAGATATTATATATACAAGTGAGAAATGTGATAATTTTCTTTAAGGCACTTATGAAATTAGAAGTTATTAAAAGCAAAAAAAAAAAACACTTATGAGAACTAAAGAAAACCCTATGGAGGAAACTATATGAATATTATTCTCTTGGTTTATATAAAAGATTCAATAGTTTAAGACATTACATTCACAAATTAATTGAGTAAATTTAATAGTATTTCAATGTCATTGGCAAGCCTTTGTTGAAAGTCTATTCTTTCATTATATTGTTGTTGTTGAAATCTGAAAAGAGTTCATGCATTGACATTGTTGTTATCAATTAACAATGATGTGGCCTTAAGAATAAAAGATATGATGCTTGAAAATAACCTCTTTTTTTCTTGTTTTAATCCAAAATTATACAAATAAGTATTATATATAATTTGTATCTAGCAATCTAATTGAGTATATAATATATACTATTAATTAGGTGCTATATGTATATTACAAAACAAATAAAGGGCGTAGGGTTTTGCACTGTTCACACTCTCACAAAACACTGTGGATTGTGACAGTGCACGCCCGGTTTTGGCCCTCGGGCGCGCGGCGTAAGGGGCTGGCAGCGGGGCTATTCTCGGCTTTTCCTTTGGATTTTTTTTTTAAATATTCATTTGTGAACAGTGTATTGACTATTTAGTCCCCGGTAATAGGACAAAAACAGGCATCCGGCTGAGGGGCACCGGCGTAATTGCGCGCGGTCGGACCGGCCCGGTCCGGTCCGCCGCAACTTTTGAATTTTTTAATATTTTTTGAAATGGCTAAATACGGTTTTAGCCCCTAATAAGACAAAAACACTTCATTGGGTGCAGGGTTAGAAAGGTAATTGGCCCTATTTTTCGAATTTATTAATCCGCGTCTGTCAGGGCGTGAGGCGCACACGCCAGACGGTTTTCCACCTCACGCCCTGTTTAGGCGGCGCGTGCGGAAGCTTCAGGTGGCCGGAAATTGGATTCCAGCGTACAGAACGATGCGCAGCCGCGTGGTCTTCCTCCCGTGGTGGTGCGTGTCACCACAATATGTCCGTGGACGCGGCGGAGGCCGGTTAAAGCCGCCGGCCACGTTTCTCTCTCTCCGGAGTGTCAAAGTTTCACTTTAGTCCTCCTACTTTCAATTTCCGGGTTGGCTGTATAGAAATCAATCCATTCGGTACAAAGGTTCTGATTTTTTCAATTTTGTCCTCTGATTTCAATTGACAATAAATTGAAGGTGCATTTCAGCCCTTTGACTTTTAATTTTTTAATTTAAGCCCTGGATATTTGATTTTCATTTCAGCCCTTACACTTTTTGTTTTTTTTAATCCCTACTTTTGTCCATGTATATATAAGTGTATTTAACACAATAATAATAATAATAATAATAATAATAATCATGATTTAATTATTTTTCATTCTTGATTTTCATTGCTCTTTTGTTATTTTTTTCCCTCCCGATAATTTGATAAGTTTGTTGATCGTTGTAGATTTAATTATGTTAAATTATATACAAAAAAATACCCGCGCCAACACGCGAGAAATTAGCTATATTCTAAAAAATTTAATCTATGGTTACATGACAAACTCAACTCAAAATTTTAAACATTTTATCTTTTAATCTATAATTTTTATTTACTTATATCATATAAATTTATCATTGTAGATTTAATTATGTTAAATTATATACAAAAAAATACCCGCGGCAACGCGCGGGCAATTATCTAGTACATACTATATGTATATGACTTTTTAATCATTTTGAAGAATCTAAAGCAAGAATTAATTTTTGATATAGTGATATCAAAATAATTTTGTAAAAAATAAAAAAAAATTATATTATTTTGATTTTTTTCAACCAAAATTTTTTAAAATACAAAAACAACCATCACCACCTTCTTAAAAACCCCATTAAATTGTATCCATGTGATGAATTGTTTCCGAGTTTTTCTCCTGCAACACCAAAACAAAAGTGTGGCATACGAATGCTAGTAAATGGCGTGCTGCATACGAGCGTGGAGATTTCTTTTCAATGGTTGCATCGCCGGGCACGGATCGAGCTCCATTGATTCTCAGCAAGACTTTGAAGAAGAGACGGATTCTAAGAAATATCAACATGTCAAATTAGATTTTTGTCTATTTCCTTGAATTGATTTTCCGAGGAAATCAAAGTATATAAAGCTGACTGTTTATTCGTTATAAATCAGTGAGTCACTTCCCGATTAGATACGCTGCATTTTCTATTTGAGGAAAGTAGACTAAAACACTTGCCTTCCTCAGCACCCAAACTTAAGGTCAGGATTTTTCCTGCCAAATACACGACTTGCATAGCCACACGGCACCGGATTATTTTTTGAAATATGAAAGTTTTGATCATTTTAAATGTATTTTGATTAATTTTATAAATTTTAAAATTAATCATTAGTTAATTTTTTATTAGTTCTAATTAATATACAACTCGAACCGATAATTTTTAGAAAAAATAACTCAAAACCTAACCAATAAGACTGGGGGAATGGCCTGCAAATCCGGAAATTGAAACCCATGACATTGAACTTTAAATATTTTTTTAAAAAATATTTAATATCACCGATATAAATATAAATAGGTATCGTGGAAAAATAATTATGACGTAGTAGGTTGATGACCTATCAGGTAAAATTAATGAAAATACAGAACAAATGCATGCTGAGATTCCAATACATCAGGCTTGACGATAACGAAGAAGCAGAAGTAGTTTCATATTTGCCGTCCATTATGAGTTCTTGAAAGGAACCTTCGTTGCTGCCCTGCCCTTTCCTGACAGAGCTTGGAATGGGTGACTATGGATGGAGTTAGTTTTCTTCTTTAGACTCCATTGTGTTACGTTTTCTTATTTTATAAAACTAGGATTTAATATATTATTTTTCCCACCGGTCATTGGTAGGAATAAGTTGCGTTTGGAAATGCCTTAATTTTTACTTTTTGATGCATTTTAAAAGTGCATTTCACTTGAAAAGACATTAAATTGATATGTTTTTAGTGTTTTCTAATAATTTTGATGATCTAATTTTAAAAATAAAAAAAATATTTTAATGTATTTTAAAGTAAATATATATATTTTTAAGAAGTATTGTGAACCATAATATTAAGAACAAACTTTGTAAAAACATCAACCCATTTGATTTTTTTTAAAAAAAATAGGCATCAATTAACATGAAATCTAGGGCGTGAGAGTTTTATTTTAGCAACAAAAACAATTTATCATAGATTGATATAATAAAATTATATATTTGCCCTTTGATGGCAAAAAAATTAGGCTCTGAAGTTGGGGTGATTTGGTCATTTTCATTAGTCTATTAATCATTGAAAGATTGTGTAGTTTTGGTCATGTATTTTTTATTTTTCACATAGTAAAAATATGTAATTACCTTCTAAATCAACAAGATTTAACCCATGGGGTCCTGACGGAGCGGTTAGGTGTTCTCTCATCGCTTATGAGGTCTGAGATTCGACCCCTCTTTTCGTCTGCAGCCGGTCCCTTGGGGAGCACTTGCCACCCGGTGCGAAAGGGATTAGTCAGCGCTCAGGATACCCTTGGTTATACTAAAAAAAAATCAACAAGATTTAGAGTTGTTAACCAAGAGTTTTTATTTTATTTCTCCTAAGCTTCTTAACATTGAGAATACTTATTTGCCTCAAAGATAAAAAAAAAAAAAAAATGGTTGTTGAATGAGGTTTTTGTTTTTATTTTTTATTATTCATGTTAAGTTGAGGTATGTTTTTAATCTAAGAAAAGATTAAAAATAAAACTTTGCACTTTGAGGTATTTTTATACTTTTACACCGATATTTATAAATTGTATTTTGAGATCATCAGATATGTTTTGGTGTTTTTATGTTGTCTTTTGAATTTTGAATTTTTAAATAATTTTTTTTTATTGGCACGTCCTACATCTATGATCACCACTCAATTCTTTTAATTTTTTTATTGTTAATGAGTGTTTTTTCCATTTATTTATACAAGTGATTATCAATTTGTTTAATTAGATATTTACATGATTTTTTTTTTATTTCACTTTAATTTATTTTTTATATATATATCAAAGTAGCTTGTCTATTTTATATTTCTTAAAAAAACAAAATTATAACTCGTCGACGACGGAGCGCAAACAGAATAGCATGTTATCGTCAAAAGTGAAGCAGGCTTATATGTGAAGGTTGCTTAATTACAGTGAGCCCACGTTTTGTTCTTGAAGTTAATACAATATTTACGGAACTCATTTGTCGTGTATAATGGTATTTATGATGCTTGAGTGGTATATATCGGTATCGTATGATTTTTCCTCCTTGGTGATTATGTTTTTCCCCTCAATTTCTTTATTTTATTTCCTTTAATAATTTAAAATAAGGGGAATGTTCGTATTAATTTTTCTTGGAATGTCCAGGGACCCGAAGGCCAATGACATTGAAATACGGATATAGAGGAAGAAAAACCCTACAAGGGAGGTTGGGAGGGAGAGTGATCTGCGGCAAACATAAATGCCGTAGCAGCCATGAAATTAAGTATAAAATTATTGTTTTCAACTATCAAATTTGGTTGCTTAGACCAATGAATTTGCGTTATTGTAGACTCCAAGAAATAATAGCCATTTGCTCCGAAGCACCCACAGCTTGTGTGCCATGGTACATGGGCTCTGTCCCTGTTTTTTATTACTGCTTTTTTTTCTTTCCATTCTTATATTTAAAAAATAAGAATTATTTGATGTTTTATTTGTTTTTACGATGCACGGTAAGTAATTAATGTATAAACAGCAAAGTAGCGAGGTGGGGGGAAACCCTAATTCTTTTAATTACTATATTATATAATAATATCGATATATGAGTCTTAAAATTAATATCCACTTCTCATTTCTGCCGATGGTATAGAATATTATTTAAAAATTCGAAGATTAAGGTATTTGCATCTAATATACCATAGTGGACTTTTTATTTCAACATGAGCTGGAAACCCACTTGCATTGATCATAAATGAAGACCGGTGGGTGGGTGTAGCTTGTTCTTGCTCCCTTCTAAGAGTAAACATCAGGGGAGTCTATGAATTTTCAAAGTGAATTAAATACGCACGCTAATGACCATCGTTTTCAGTTTGCTCTGAAAATTATAATCCATTGTCTGGGATTTTGTTCTTGGGTTGTCAAGAGGTCAGATTCCGAGCTCTTACCACCGGCCAGGAAAGTGGACGGGAAAAGAAAAGAATCTCGGCTTACCATCCCGAGGGAGTACAAGTTTTTGTGGACTCGTTCTTTCATTATTATTAGATAAAGATAGATTATTCCTGAAACAGCACGAAGAAAAATCTACGGTCTACACAGCAAACAATCGTTTATTCAAGAGTTCTGCAAATTTATAATATGGGATTTCTCAGACCATCATTACACAGAAAGGGTGTTTAAAATTAATAAAATCCGGGTCAGTTTACACACACCACAACTAATCTCAGATCCATTGAACACCCTGCAAGTTAAGTAGACAAATAAAACACTGCGGGGGTGACAAACATAATCATAGGTGCTCCAAAGACTAACTTTATCCTGAAGGTGATCCATTGCCTTGTCACGTAATTGAAAATACATGTCCTATAAATAATATTCCATGAACAATAATACTGTTGCCTTATGAACGGCTGGCAACCAGGAAAAGGATTTGTGGATTTACACACAAATGGTGGTGGTGGTGGTGTGGGATTCCCAACACGCAATCACGTTTAAGTTCGGCTCAAGGACCCATCAATTAAATAAGTGGTGAAATGTTATTCAATCCATGCAAGTAAAGAGGAAGTGCTTGTTCCAAGGTGGAAGCAAAAGGTTTTGAAAATTGAAAATCTTGGTGTGGAATCCGATTACACATTTTTTGTTACCATCCATTTGGATGGGAATCGGATGTCAAAAAGCACGACGCATGCAGAGACTTTCGAGGAAGAAATACATTGTCTAGATGGATTAAACTCTAATATTTGATTTCAAATCTCCATCCCATCAACAATTCTATTGGTTTTCAGATTATCCCAAGTCGTTTAGGCCGGAAGTGATAGTCAAACAGAAAAATTTGCTCCAAAGTCGTAGCCCCTGAAAGAGAAATATTACGTTCTTAGCGTTACTACCAGAAATTAAATGGAAAATAAAAATGATAGTTGTTTGGAACTCTTACGTGTAGCTGTCGAGTGGTCAAAAGGCAGGCGAGCATATCCAACAATGGAAAAATCATCATTACTACTGCTGAAAAATTATCTGGAGCTTTTTTTTAAATTAATTAATTAAATAAATAAAATTATCTGGAGCTTTTTTTTTCCCTGTTATGGGTTACGTGCCTATCGCATGATTCTTTTTCGTTGTTCTAATAATAACTTCATTTTTCAGCTTGTGGATTGAGGGACTCCCTATCAATTTTCTCCCAGATTAATATAAATATAAAAAACTATTAAAATAACTCTTTTTAACTAGTACATTAAAACTATTAAAATATAAATTTAATATATTTATTTTAGAAGAACATATTTTTGAAACGCATGTCAAAACACAATACTAGACAATTAAAAAAAACAAGTGAAAGAACAAATATATGTTTTTTTTTTTAAAAAAAAAAAGAGAAAGAAAACTTGTGCGAAGAGTTATCATCTCGTACATGGCTACTGGAAAGAAGAAGAAGAAAACTATGTTAATAAATATTATCTTATTTAAAGGGCATTTGAGATTGTGGTGTAAAATAGTTTTTCATTTAAAAATATGTTAAAATAATCTGTTTTTTTTTTCAGATTTGTTTTTAATTTTTAGTCTTAGCACATAAAACACTAAAAAAAATCAATTTAATAATTTTGAAAAAAATAAAAATACATTTAACAAACACTTAAAATACATTTAACCTTATACGATAGGATACTAAAAGCAAACAAAATAAGAAAGAAAGCTCGTACTTTAGTGATTTGATAGTAGGGACTTCGCATGTTTCTTTCAGTTGGTTGACTAATATGGCTGGATTCCTCTTTTTTTAGTGGCTATCCATTCCAATATGAATTCAAAACCTCAAATTCTTGTTTACTTAGGATAAGAGTTTTTTATTTATTAAACATGTTTTTATATATATTTTTCCCAATGACAAATAAAAGAAATAGATATAAAACTAATTAAGAAACAATTTTATAATAAACAAGACCTGATCAATGCTACTCTTGCAAATTCATAGGATATACATGGCTATAACCATTACTACTATGCACTAATTAATTGTTTTTGTAAAAAAGTATTAACTCCTTATTTTAGATGTTTGGAATTATATTCTACCTAGCATTTCATAAAAAAAAAAGATTTATTTAATTAATTTTTTTATATTTTAAAATTATTTTGATGTATTTTCAAGTGAAAAAATACTTTGAATGACAATCGTTACTGCATTCTCAAACACCTACTTGGTGTTAACAAATTTAAGGGATAAAAACTAAAAAGGTATTTAGTCAACATGATGATGAAAATAATTAAAAATCATTTTCTAAAAAATTAAGTATAAGTAAAGAACTCAATTGTGTTTTTTCTTAACATAATTTCCCCCTCGATTTCATACATTTTAATAATTGGGCCTCTGAGGCAGATTCCGCCGCACACATGGTAAGTGCCACCCGTGCATGTCCACTCCTTCGCTGGTAGCTAATGCATCTGAGAGGGTGGTGGAGTTGCTCCGTCGATGGTCAGGTCAAGTTCAGTATGTTCATCGCAATGGCAATAGCCAATGGTTGCGCATATTATTTAGCAAATGGGGGTGAGGAAAGTTCAAGCCATCTGGCCCTTCTCAGTTTATGTTCAAGCCTCCTACTGGGATTATTATTATTATTATTATTATTATATTGGTGGCTGTATGCCCCGGAGTGTAGTGTAGTTCCTTTGCATGTTTTGGCCTCTGGCCACGTTTCTTTCTGGTACACAAACAAGTAGTTTTAGATTTAAATTAACTAATTTTAAGTGAAATTCAGGAAACATATAGTTTTTGGTTACAAAAAGGACCAGTAATATATTCTAAAGATTTTAGAATTCCGAACCTTAATTATTTATGAAACTAACATTCATAATTGCACAATAACAAGTGACAGCACATACAAGTTTTTTTTTTGAGATATAGATAATACTTTAATGATATATGTTATTAGTGAATATGCAAACAGAAAACATAGGTTACAATGAAGCATTTTACTGATTTCACAATCTTAACTACTTATAGAGCTAATAGTTCAGACCAAAAAAGTACATTATTAATTACCCCATAACCGAAAACTACAAATTATGCAAGTCTTATTTTCAACTACATAATTTTGAAGTCATACAATACATTTAGGCCCTGTTAGAGATGCGGTTGAGCCAACTTGACATAAAAAAATTGAAAAGAGGGCGATGAGGAAGCCCAAGTTTATCTCTAATAAAATCTCTGGGTTTTTTCCATTTTCTTTATATATATGATATTGTGGATGAGTAAAAAACACCAGAGCAATCAGTGGAGGTAACCTTTTTTTTTTTATGAATAGCTTATTTATAATCTACACAAAGTAAACCCCTTCATCCAACAATACTGCAAGAGAAATGCACCTGTTTATAGCTAGTTCGACGAGGGATCAACAGGCTTCAGTGACAAATCTTGTAGCCCACGGACCATTATTGAAGAAACAACCATGTCAATCATCTTTGGATATGGAAGATTTAGATCTGTAAAAAGTGAATTATCTTTAAATTCAATCTTCAAAAGATGTAAAAAAACTAGCAGTATTATTTGAATAGAATATCAAAAAAGATGAAGATCTTTCCATAATGCTCTTGAACATTTCCGGCAGAAAGAAGAAAAAGTTTACTGCAAGAATTGAATATTAAAATTATACAAGTTAACTTTTCGACTAGATAACTTTGAAGTCATAAAAGCATAGTATACATTTAAGTCTTCCAAATCGAGAATCAATTATTCGTATCAGTATACTAAAACTTAGTGAGTGGTAATTGGTAATGCTTTTATTAATTGCACATAATGTAATGATCAACTATCATTAAAAAATGTAGTAGCTAGTAAATCTAAAATTTCCGGGAGTAATTTTTTTTGAAGGCTTTTTTCCTTAAAAGTTTATATTCGAGAATAAGTCACTAGAAGAGGAGTGATCAGTTATACAAGTCAACAAATAAAAGGTCGCTTGAGTAGGTACCAAGTCCTTGTTCAAAATCCCACCAGAAAACCTCCAACAAACATCAATTCTCTTTCATTTCAGACCAAGTAGCCCAATCGAGTCCCCAGTCCATTTCAAGTACATAAAAATCAATTGACATGGTATAGAGTGACTTGGGTTCAAATCCAGCTCGCATTAGGGAGGGCGAGGTTAAACCTCGTTATGAATGGGGAAAAAATGTAATGACAATGGGGAGTTACTAGCGAATACAACAGGACTGGCATGCATCCAATTTCAACTACATTAATGCAAATGTGAAGGAACCCATATGCCGCTTGAACAAAAGGGACCATAATCAGGTTGAATATCCACTTCTTGTATTTGGGAGCACAGGAGCAATCAGTGAGAATTGCGAATGAAGCAGCATATTTTTCTCATCCTATATTGGCGTCTGGGATTGAATCCCAATTCTACTAAAAAGTTTAGAAACAGAATTATGAGTATGGATAATATAGGTCATTTCTTAGTTTTATTAATGCCTTTACTTTTTATGGATAACCTATTCTTTAAATTTGTACAAACACATTCTTTAATTTTTTATGATACTTTTGTAAGGTTTGTAATGTAATCCATGTCCATTTTCTACTAACATTAATACCAGGTGGTGATGTTGCATTCATTGCAACAGCCGACTTATGTGTTGTTTGTCAAGGATTCAATGGGTTGCAAAGCTACAAGGAAATACATGCATTTTGAAAAAAGGGTAATGAGGGAGCCACAGTTTATTGCTAATAAAATCTCAGGGTGTTTTCCGTCCTTTTATATATATGATATTGTACATGAGTGAAACATACCAGAGCAATCAGTGCAGATAACTTATTTATAATCTAGACCAAGTTAACTCATTTATCCAGCAATACTGTAAGAAAACTGCGCCTAATTATATCTAGTTTGACGAGGCATCAACAAGCTCCACAGACAGATCTTGCAGCCCACAGACCAAATTTAAAGGAACAGCTATGTCAATCATCTTTGGATATGGAAGATTCAGATCTGTAAACAATGAATAATCTTTAGATTCATTTTTCAAAAGATGTAGAAAAACTATCAGTATTGAATAGAATATTAAATAGATGAAGTTACTTACTTTCCATGATACTCTTGAACGTTTCCTGCAGAAAGAAGAAAAAGGTTATTTCAAGAATTGCATTACTTAAAGACAATAACTTGAGGTGAAAAAAAGAAGATAAATATAGAAATTCCAAAATTTGGCAGGCTCTGGTAATATTCGAGTAAACTAAGAATCAACCTCTTCTCATAGGAAATCAGTAGATTAAATGATAAGCTTAATTTTGATTGTGACGCCCCCAGCTCCCTTGCCAGTTACCTAACTGGCGTGACCAGGTTCGCCACACTGTTGGGACTAAGTCCCCTATTTCCTCCATCATAAACCACAAAATACATAGATAACTACATTGTTGAAAACGTACGGGATTTTACAACATCCTTAGAACAATTCTATAATTTACAAAATACTCAAAATGCCTAGATATTTAATTTACAAATTTGGCTCGTACCCTTTTTTTTTTCCACAAAAGATACTCCTATTTTTATCAGTGACACATGAGCCTCTTTTAGCGAGAACCGGTAGCATCCTCGATCAGCTTAACCTTACCCTTGCCTGAACAACACACAAATACAATAACAGAATGAGCCAAAGCTCAGTAAGTAGGGTGATGCACATGATATGCAATGCTATTGTGTTTTCCCACATTTTCATCTTCTTTTTTTAATCCGGGTACCCTAGGTATATGCAAGTCCGTGCGTACTATCACTCGGTGATCATGTTATCACCTACTGCTCTATTACTTTCTCTCAGTGATCTCAATATCACCTACTGCTCGCAACGGCATTATCCCTCGTTGTAGCACACAGTTAGCGGAATTATCCCTCGCTTAACGGTGTTAGTAAATAGAGCTCGCACTATGGATTCCTTGCTATTACCCATTCCACTCAATTCGGTTATCAAACCGTGTCAATTCAAGACTCAATGATTTCTCTCAAATTAATTTCCCCCAATGCACGTGATGCACATGATGACATGTTTAATCACATTCAAACAAACTCGGGTACCAATTCTTATTTCTCAACCATACTCACGGTCCAACTCAAACTCGGGATTCACCCATCGTTCACATACCAATCATGGTACTCATAGCGGGAACACAACCTCCGCTCATTAATATTGTTCATTAATTCCAGTAATATTAAGATCTAAATATTTCCATTATTAAGAGAATAAATTTATTTATTTATGTATTATTATTTATTTATTTATTTATATATATATATATATATTTTTCTTTCAAGCCCATATGTTTTAGGTTAAGTCCATGGGTTTATTTCATGCCCACATTCATCTAAATCTAAGCCCACTTAATTTTACAAATATTTTTTTCTTTTCTTTTCTTTTCAGCAATAGTATGCCTACATAATCCATACCAATTTGGCCATAATTCCTTACATATATATCTAAAAATTACAAAATTTTAAGGATAAATAGTAGACATATAGATCAACAACTTTCCTTCTTTGTATTTTTCCTAACAATCACTCTAAAATCTCGAAATAACTCACACACAATTTCGGATGGAAAATATTTTTCCAGCAGGTATCTATTTGAGCAACCCACGCCATATCAGTCATAACTCCATGTATATTTTTCTAAAAATCACGAAATTTCACAGGGATGTAGTAGACATATATATACACAACTTTAATGCTTTGTATTTTTCCTAAAACTCACTCTAAGATCCAGAAATTATTCACACACAATTTCGGACAGAAAATATTTTTCCAGCAGGTATCCATTTGAGCAACCCACGCCATATCAGTCATAACTCCATGTCTATTTTTCTAAAAATAACGAAATTTCACAGGGATGTAGTAGACATATATATCCACAACTTTCATGCTTTGCATGTTTCCTAAAACTCACTCTAAGATCCCGAAATAATTCACACACAATTTCGGGTTTTTCCATCCCTAAAAGAAATTCAGAATTTTCACACCAAACACACTTTTCATCATGCATGCTTAACCATCCATCATCAACATCAAGAGTCAAAATCATTACAAAACCATCATAATCACATTTGAAATTAATTAAACAACTCATAAAAATGGAAAGCATAAACAAACAAAAATAAAATGAAACCTACTTACCTTAGATTAAATTTCCCTAAAATCTTTTTAGCTTTTTCCTTTCTTTTCTCTTCTTCTTCTTCCCTTTTTCCTTTCTCTTTCACTCTTTTTTCTTTTCTTTTTGTAAACTTACGGGATGCCTAACAAAATGCCTCCTTCTCCCACATATTTGCTTTCCTTAAATATCTTTAACATTTCATGCTTATGCCATGTGTCAATGTGTTATGGTGAAATGCAAAGTTAAATTAGGCTTAAATTGTGATGGATTTCAAGGCAATTCATTTAGGTATATATATTGTTTTATTATTATTATTATTGTTATTTTTGGCTATCATCATTTTACATACTATAATTTATACTTATTACATATACAAAGGATTTACTAATTAATTCATCTAAAATTATTTTTCCTAAATATTTACGTACATTAAATAAATCCCAACAATCACGTACATAAACGCCAATTACGTACATACCATATATTCTAGTACATATTTTTACCTGGTTACAGATTGTCACGTACGTACCCTTTATACTATATACTTACGTACGAATATAATTATCCCGATCAGTACACTTATACGGTTACGAATTTTACGTTAGTTACATTGATTGATATGTTAAAGGCTAAATCTTACAATGAAATACTAGTAAGTTGCAACCTACCAAGTAATACTTGGATAAGAACAATGATTTCCACAAGGAAAATATAATCTAAAAAGATCAGGCCATGACACCAAGGAACAAAAGCATCACCTCATCTTTGGTCAGTCTAGGATTATATTGCATTTCCTCCCCAACAGTACCGACCTGGAGGTCACACAAAGGTTAAGCATAAGCAGCTGCATGACAGATCTAGTAATCTAAAAAAGGTAAGAGATGGCTCCATACAGTGAATCCCCGGTAATCATGAGCAGGATAGATGAAGGTTTCCTTAGGCAATGAAAATATCTGGTTCCATAAAAATGGGGCAAAGGTTAAATAAATATTACTAATTCTCTCTTTTTTTCAATAGAAAATCATGTGTTATTCCTCATCTAATGTTCTTGCCTGTGAATGTACTGACTGGTAGAGTTGATGTGCACTTCCACCCTGTAAGTAGAATTAATGAGATTGAAAATGCTGCTTAATAATTTCCATAAAATGCCCTCAAATTCCCAGTAAGTTACATTCAAAAAGATAAAACATGTCAAACCTGAAAATCAGTTCTTCCACATCCACGAATCAACAATGCATCTCCGGTGAAAGCCATCCTTGGTTCAGGCTGATCTGGCCCATCTCCAGTAACATATGTAACACAACCCGGTGTATGACCTGGAGTAGCTCGAACCTGCCAAAACAGAAATATAGAAGAATAGATATGCATGATGATAAAGACAGACAAATAGATGGATGCGGCGTGCAAAAATAATAAACAATGTATGATTATTTTCCATCCCAGTAATTTAATTGGAAGAAAAAAAAGTATATGATGATTCTACAACTAGTAGCAAAATTAGATGGTTATTTATTATTTTCATTCGATATGCAGGGCACTTCTCTCCCTCATAAATTACGCTCTTCATGCTTCAATGCATTCAAATCTTATGCTTGATTGAAGTCTGATACTTCTAGTGTCTGAAGAGAATAGCCTTTCTCCAATTTCAATAACAAAGAAAAAATTAGGGGCACTATCCATGGAGCCCCGTTGTTGTGGCTAAGATAACAGCTAAAAGCTAGTAATCTAGCCAGAAATCCATGGTTAGTTGTAACCAGATTACAAATTGTTGGGTATATTTATCTTCTTTTATTCTAAGAATTAATTAATAAAAAAAGTACCCTAGGGTCGAACAGCAACATCAAAAGCAATAAAATCATTATCACCTCAAGAAAAAGATCCCCAAAATGAATTTGATCGCCAGCTTCAACGTGAAGATCAACTTTAGATTTGCTTGCTTTCACAATAATAGATTTAACAGAAGGAACCTTAGTCTGCAAAATAAGGAGATAACAATCAATGACATGAAATGAAACCATGCACGCGGAGTAAAAGGAGTGTTCTAACCTTAATCAAGCCAGTTCCAGTCACATGATCAGCATGAACATGAGTGTTTATCGCATAAATTAACTTCAACCCCAGCTCTTTTACAAGGGAAAGGTCCATGTCTACTGTCTTGTCAACCGGATCAATTAACTGCAGGGGGAGGAGAACCACAACATATAAACCAGTAAATTTTAATTCTAGCTCAAGTTCTCAATAGGAAAAAGAAAGATAGGGTGTAAATGGCCGAGTCTACTTAAACAGAGCAGGTTTATCAGGATGAGCAACATCAGCCAACAAGTAGGTGTAAGTGGAGGAATCCTTCTCGAAAAGCTGGCGAAACAAGAGCTTCTTGTTATTGAAGGCCTGAGACGACGCTGCCTTTGTGTAATTCATCATTGTGCAATAGCTGGGTCTGGATTTCTGGGATTGAGAAGAGAATGATGAGAGATTGGAGAGCGGGAGTGGAAGTGTATGTATTCGAAGCATTGTAGTTTTTGTTATTGAACGATGGCTTGCGAAGTCAGCAAACGACATGGACTTCAATAATTGGTTAATAAAATTATCTGAAACAAGTTTTCAGCGCCCACTGTTTATCCTCGTTTAGCCTGTTGGTTTTTGCTCCTTTTTTTTTAAAAAAAAAAAATATATATATATATATATATATATATATTTGTTCTTACCTACTAGATTAACCTCTAAAATAACATTAAAAAAATAATATCTTGGCCATCCTCTATTAAGGTTATTATTTCATTTTGCCTCAATTCTTTCGAATCCCTACATTAAAAAAACAACTATTTTCTGATTTCTTAGTTTACATATTTTAAATTTATTTTATTTAGAGGGAATAGCATATTCTTGTTTTTCAGTTAAAAAAATTATAATATTAAAAAATATATACATAATGTTGTTATAGTTTAAAAACTATATTTGTATCCACGCTACAATACAAGGCTGAATTATTATTTTTTATGTAAAAAATAATGTCAGAGTTAAATAAATTGGTTTAATTTCAATTATATGATAAAACAATAAGAAATAATAATAAATGGACTAAAAAAGTGAATATTATAACCTAAAAAATAAATTTTAAATAGAAAAAAACAACATAGCTCAATTCTTTAAATACGAGATAGAAAAAATTGGGAAAAAAAATAGTTTAGATCAATTCGAATTTACATGACAAACTTGATCAAATAAATAAATTTTATTTTAATTATTTAATAAGAAAATAGGCAATAATAATTAAAGATAAAAAAAAAACACAATAACTTGAGACAAAAATCCGTTTCGAAGAGTGAAAAAACAATGAATCGCGGCAACACGTCCATTTGTAACATTGATGCAATTTGGTTTTAGAATTGTTAAAATCTCATGAGATTTTATATACGATTTAAAATTTCGGCAGACTGTAATCGTAGCAGCAGCGCTAAACGGTGGAGTACTGCTGCATAGCTATAGAGAATGTACACTAAATTGAAAATAAGAATCAAATCGAGGGATTAAATCATTCTATATCTGCACAACTACAAATAATCAACTCAAATACTCGCATTTTGCCCTAATCAACGGCTTTGAATGAAAAAAGCGAGGGATTTGAATTTGCTGCTGAAAACCACCCGCAGAATCTCTTCCACTCCCAAGGCACTGTACTCTCTCACTCTGTATATTTCATGTATATACTAGCTGATAGTAAGCATGTAGGAGTAATCGTCACTTGTCGTTCTCATTTTAACAGATGGATTCATCGGACCGTTACTGTTTCAGTCCGATTTTACGTTGGAACCCTGAGGTCGAGAACTACTTTATTAAAGCCTACGGCGCCGATCATTTCTCTGTCATTTCTAAAGCCCTGACGTACACTCTCTATCTCCCTCTTACCTTTTGTTTCTTACCATCCTATTTAACAAGTAAATATGCTGTCATTGATAATACAAGTCACTGATGATTATAGTTAATGCTGATTGCGTTTTTATGTTATATTACTTCAATTAGGCGTCCGTCGAGCTATTCTTGTGTTCGTGTAAACACACTAAAGTCAACAAGTGATGCTGTTATTGAGAAGTTGCTGAAAATTATAAAAGAAAAGGGGTTTGATGGTGATTGTCAAAGTAAGGAAGGATTGGAACCAAATGAAAATGTAGGCAGTCCACCGGAGGAAAGCTTGACAAAGGGCCCCATTGTTAAGTGTCAGATACCAGGTTTAGAGTATGTTTTGTTTGTTAAGGGCTCCGGACCGCACGTGATTGATTATGGTTATGTACCTGGTGCACCTCCAAAGGAGGTAATTGTCAGTAGAAAATGTGCCGAAGCTGTTCTCCGAGGTGCTCAGGTAAAGCGTGTTCCGTGATGTTTGTTTTGGATATTCTGTTTAAAAATAATAGTGTGGAATTTAATAAAATTTGCAGTAGACTTGGGATTTAGTGATTTCTAGAACTGTTTTCTGCTGATGATTTACTTGTAGGTATTTGTTCCTGGTGTATTGGCTTGTAGTGCTCATGTTGAAAAAGGTGATACCATTGCAGTTTCAGTTGCTATAGAGCAGCGCAATCCTAATGGTGGATGGGCTAGTGGTATGACACGCGGAACTGTTCTACAAGGATTGCAAACAGGCAAGACATTGTTGCTTTCATATTAACTTAAAATATTGCTTTAGTGTTAGTTTTTCTGTTTTATTGTTAGGAAATAAGTATTCTTTGAAATGTACACTGTCTTTTGTTGTCACCGATCATCTTTGCTAAATCTTCTTACACCAGGAAGACTTATCTTCGCTAAGAACATCAGATCAGAGAATGCTCTTTGGTTGTACTTATATATTCTTCAAAGAGCAAATCAAAGTAGGAAATTCAATATTTAAGAAGGAGATGTAGTTGAAAACATGTCTTTGCGTCTTTCGTGAAAATTGTTTGTTTTTGGGTGAAATTTTATATTGGAGGCAATAAAAGAACATAAGCTATTGAGTGAAGAGCCAACTTGTTTGGTGTCAATTATGGAAATACACAATCATGCTGATGATGAGCAAATGGCTGGCTCCATGCTTATGTCATGTCATCCTCTGTTTATCAATCTAATGTAATTTGATTCTGACCAAGTTTAGTCTGTTTGAATCTCAATTTAAACCTGTAACGAACGATATATTATCATGAGAAAATTGATCATAATGACCTTTTCTGGACATGCATGGGAAGAATTCTTGTGTATCAAAATAACACTATGGAAGTACCTAGGATGGGGTTGGTAATTTCATGATAGCTTCTTTCTTTATCTTGACTTTTGAGAATTTGATGGAAATGAGTCTGCCCCTCTCACCATATAAAAGTGTTTTATCCATATAATGATATAAAACAACAGTGTAGAATTTGTACTCTAAATAATTATCTATTTTTTTCTCGGTCTTATAAATTGCCTACCTGGAAGCCATTATTATTCAGTTTTCATGTGGATAATGTTCTGATGCTCATGCCCTGATATTTAAAATTTATCTTTTCAGTTTATATATGATTTATCCATGGAACAACAAAAGAATGCACAAGTTGTTGAGGACATCAGTCAACTAGTTTTTTTTTTTTTAGTGAATCATAGGACACATAGTTGATAGCATTTACTTCCACTGCTGCGCCATTGGTTTACTTGATCAAACTGAATCACTTCTTGCCTTAAAATATGTGTCATGAGAAAAAATATTTCAAGAACTCTAAAAAAATGTATTTTATATGATTGGATGCAAATAGACTTGGCTTACAGCTACACTCATGCATACTTTAATTCATTTAATGAACAAAGATGCCCTGTTATGTGATAACCTTGTTGGCTTGAGTTCAGTGGCTAGACTTGGCATGTTTCCTTGAGTGTGCATCTTTTATTCACAACTTATGTCACAATTAAAACTCGGAGCAATTATCCCCCTACCAACTCCTTCATAGGAGGTTCACACATATTGTTATGTCACTGTAGATCCTTATTATTTTGAAAGAAATGGCTTGTATATTGGTCAAGGAACAACAACGATGTCAAGGGCTGGCTTATTCCGTGCTTCAGAAGGAATTGCTGTGGATATGAACGATCGAGTATTTAGACTGCCTTCTTTTTATGGTACAATTCACTCCTTACACAGACTTTATTACTTTATTTTCAAGCCTTTTAAGACAGTTTAGTGTAAGGGTAACTGCTGCCCTAGAAGATGATTTCCATGGAAAATGATAGCTGTCATTTTTATGCGAGAGAATGAATTTGTTTTCTCTCTTTTCTTGGTTACAGATGTGCTTGAGGGAGAAATATTTCTTCAGAACTTGCCAAGCATTGTCACTGCTCATGCCTTAGGTATTTCCCACAGATTATCACACTTCTGAAGTACAATTCCTGTTTTTCTCTTATCTAAATGTATGTACAAACATGATTGTTTAATAACTAATTTGTATCTAAATGTTTGTACTAACATGTTTAATTTAGCATTTTATTAAGACTTTTAATGATACCACTGTTTTTCATGCCTAGATCCTCAAAAAGGTGAAAGGATATTGGACATGTGTGCAGCACCAGGAGGGAAGACAACTGCAATTGCAATTCTTATGAAGGATGAAGGAGAGTTGGTTGCAATTGATAGGTCTCATAATAAGGTGGGACTTTAGTTCTTAGATGTCATGATAGAATGCCATTCCCATTCCCATTGCATGGCTCTAGCATCATGGACCCTTGCCCTGTTTCACAACTATAACTAGGTCTCGATGCTTTATTGAATTTAGTATATAATTTAGCAACTTTTTACTTTTTTAGAATGCACAACATGTTCTCTTTTTTTTGTAATTTCCCCCCGTTTTCTTTCTAATAAAACTCTTCTTGATCCCAAGAAAAAAAAGTGGTAACATTGTTTCTTGTTCCTCCTTTAAAATGCATTGCCATGATAATCTCCGATTCTCATTACATTTGATGCAATAAAGATTTTCCTTTGAAGAATTAATATTTGATTTTCCTTTGAAGAATTAATATTTGATTTTCCTTATCATATGTGTTCATGATTTTAAGTTCTTGCTTTTTTATAGGCACAGGATATTAAGAAATTGGCTTTTGAAATGAGCTTGACTTGTATTACAACATATAAACTGGATGCTCTCAAAGCTATTCGTCAAAGAAATGAAGCAGATGACATAAACACAAATCAAAGTTCTAACTCATTGACGTTTCATGATGAGAAAGCATCATCTTCTACTACTGAAGGGTTTAATTTGGATAAAACATGCAAGGATAATGGTGTGTAAATCCTGCTCTTTTTCATTGATGTAATACCCCTTTTTATTGAAACAAGCAGTAAATTGATTAAAACTTAAAGGAAAGAGAGATATTTAAGTTAGGCGTTTCTTCTGTCTTGAAATTATCTTATGAATATACTGTAGTTATGCCAAAATTGCCCCAGGTAAACTATACTCCATATTTCTCAACTTTCTATCAACCCCTGCTGATTATTTAAGAAACACAAGAACTTCATATGAAATTACGCCAGTTTTTTTCATGGAGCTTGCTAACCAGACAGTTTGAGGTGCAATTTATTGCAAATAGTGACAGTCACATGTATTAAATGTTTTTGGTCATTTTAAGAACTCTTCTCATTGTAAGACCTTGAAATTCCATCCATGATTATAATTTTCTTGAGGAACTTTAGGCCATTTTAAGAACTTCCATTGACAAAAATATCTTTCCCTTTATTTACAAGTTCCTCTTTAATCCTTAATCTTTAATCTTTTAGTTAGCAATGCAATAGAGGATGGGGGGACTTATGTTAGCAGAGCTGACATCAGGAAGGCTATGCGAAGAATGCGGAATGGACCAGGAAGGAATCAGTGCCTTGGTGGCAGAGTTGAAAATTCAATAGGCTTTGACCCTGATAGTTTTGATAGAGTCCTCCTCGATGCTCCCTGCTCTGCTCTTGGTTTGAGACCTAGGCTATTTGTTGGTGAGGTAGGAGAATTTAAACTACAACTCATTTGCCCTTTTGTCTTCTATAATATTTTCTTGTTTTGATATTTTGAGACTACTGGGGGGGGGGGCTGAAATAGATTTTTATTACTCTCTCATGAGGGGATTTCCCCATTGGTTTACTACATGTCTAGTTGTTTCTTCCATAAACTTATAGAGGCTTGCTGTTATGTAGAAATTGATTTTGGTATGTCACTTTTTTCCAGGAAACAATAGACTCTCTAAAAAGACATGCAACGTATCAAAGGAGAATGTTTGACCAGGCTGTTAAACTAGTTCGCCCTGGTGGTGTGATTGTGTATTCAACGTTAGTATGCATTAATTGCCTCTCTTTTTATTTTGTTGTGCATGTGTAGTTATAATTTAAAAGGAATGTAAAAGAAGTTTGGCTACAGGATGATAAGGTGCATGCTTGATGCCACAGAAGTTGTGGATCCACTCAGTTAAAGGATTGGTTATTTCAATATTGATACAACCGAGTGGGGAGAGCACTAACAGTGTTTTTGTTTCTCTTTTTCCTAAATTCTCCACATCCACCTTGTGGAAATGCATGTATCACTAAACATGCTTTTGATGACGGGCTAAAAGTTTGTGGTGTAATGGAAAATAAAAAGAATAATCAGTATAAACAATATAAACTATGTATTTATGTTTGGGAATTACAGCATCTCATGCTTAACTTACTCTCAATAACTGTTTTGATATATTATCTCTTACAGTTCTGTTGAGGTATACTCTTCACACCTTTTTTCCCGTGTTTTGCTAGATGTACAATAAACCCTGGTGAGAATGAAGCTTTGGTTCGATATGCTTTGAATACATATAAATTCCTCTCCTTAGCATCACAGGTTTCTTCTTCTTTCTTACCATTAACAGTAAATTTCACATCTCAAGCTTGAAATTGTGGCTATAAATTGACCACCAAGTTGCTGGCCTGTGTTTTCGGATACTTGAGGTCTTTCATTTACATGCTTGTTTGAAAACCTGTAATTCTTGCTGAGATAACCTTTCAAAGTTTACAGTTCAGATCTTCTTGTTTTTGTATCCTTTGGATTTCTATTTCATGTTGCTTGAATGTGTTTGTGAGGAGGTATAGTTTGTAATGCATTTACGCAATTGTGCGAGCATCAAGTTATTTTTGCATGCATACTCATATGGTCCTGCCATCGCAAACTTTATGGCAAATACTAACAAATCCTCTGGTGTTTTCCTAGATTAAAAGATTAAAGTATGACCCCATATTATGTAAACCCAACACCGACATGCACACACATACTCATGCAGATGTTTGATTGGACATGCAATTGAATATACTCTTATGATCGATCTATTTCAGAATCCAAGAATTGGAGGACCTGGCCTTGTTGGCTCTTGTGAATTTCCTGATGGACGCACAGAGTAAGTACTGCTATCCTGCATGTGACGTTTCCATTGACAAATGATGTTTCCTTTAGATTTTCCTACAAAGACAGGAAATATTAACCAAAATTTTCTTTTATTTACCACACAAGCCATTTTATTTGGAGGAGAATTGGGTGAAAATAGCACTGTTTTTCCCTGTCTGTGAATGCCGCTGATATTGCACATATTTGTTCTCTCAATTTATCTGTTTATTAATTAATTTTGAGTTGCAATAAGCTTTCTGTTCGACCAATGACATTGTTGAACTTAGAAGCAACAACTACTGCAGACTTCAAAGATGTTTTAAGATTATTTTCATGCTAGAACTTTAGTGTGCACTCCAAATCTGTCTCTGCATTGTCAATGTGATTTTACACCATTACATTCTGTTATTGAAGTCTTCCTTTGTCTGTGTGGAACTCGATTGCTATATCGACCTTTTATCCTTGTTTGTGTTACACACGGTGTGCTGGTTCTTATTTTGACTACCAAAACTTCAAAAGAATATTCTATCCCGTTTCTTTTCATCTTTCCAATAGAATTTATATCTTTTCTGAAGCATCAATCCTTTCTTCTTTGTGGCGCATCTACACAAATCACTATTGGTAAGGAAATTTTCATGATGAATAGCCTTCGATGCCTATGCAATTCTCTCTACAAAGCCACATATATAATTCCTATGTTATTTTTCTCCCCATGAATAACTAACTGTCTGAATTGCCTATAACATCAGGGAGTGGCTGAGACCTGGTGAGGAGGACTTTGTTCAGAGGTTTGATCCATCATCTTCCCTGGATACAATTGGGTTTTTCATAGCCAAGTTTTCTGTTGGCTCCAAAGACGTTTGAATCTTCAAAAAGTGCAACTTCAGCGAGATGAAAAAAGCCCGGGCAGTCTAGTGTAAAAGAAAACGCTGCAGCTATCAAAGATGTCACCATTTTATTACTGGTTGGTGGTAAATGAAGGCCAGATAAATGTCCTCCTCAAGGATATGTTGGTCACGAGGAGTGTTGGAAATGAATATTATTATGAAATCCAGAGTAAGTACTGCTTTTGTGTAGGACAATTTTGGATTAGAAATACACGAGACCGTGGAATTCTGGAAGAAAAAATGAAGAGCAGGCAAGTTGAACGTATTTTCTAGTTTACTGTTTTTAAAACACCCCATAATTAGACATTGCTTTATCTTTATTCTTCTTCTTAAGTGGTGCTTATTAATAATAATAATAATACTAGGCAATTGTGGAGGATGTAGAAAAACCAGCGACTACCCGCCCACCTCCCAATTGCACATATGTGCGCAATTTACTGGTTAAACTTAGAATTCTCAGTCCCAGGATTGTTCAGTTTCGGATTATACGTTGGTTAGATGAGTATGTTTTTTATGATGCATAGTGTCTCTGTACCTTTTCTTTCAGGAAAATTAAGATTTGGATATAACTTCCTGAGGAATGACAACTTTACAGGGAAGTATGTTTCAAGGACAATGTTTAAACTTGTAGATTCACTGTCTTGCATTTAGCTAATCCTGCCACAAGCTCCCATAAAAAAACTCTTCACTGGAGAACTGTAAAGCATCTCCAACGCAACCGAATTCGACCATCCCAGCAATGTCATCTGCGTACCATGGAGTCATTTCTTCATATGGGAATGTTGGATTCATCTCCATCATAGACTCAACTTCCTGGAGGAGAGCAGAGTTTTGCTCCAAGAAGTCCTGCCTATCTACTCTCTTCATGGACTCATTCTTCACCTCCGACATTTCTTCGATGGCTGCTCCATCACCACCGACCTCGATTTTTGTCTCTTGAAGTAAATCCCTCAGGAGTGCACCATCATACTCTGTGATTTCGAGTTCTTCGAATTCAAAATCACCGCTAAAATTGCTCAAACTGTCTGGAGAATCCATGGACATATTTTTAGGCACAGGAATGAAAGAAAAGAAAGAGAATGAGCTCGGATGACTGGATAAAGGATAGAAGATTGTATATATACACACACCTCTTCACATCCTGGAGTCAAAGCCTGTAAGTGGGAAGCTAAATCAGTGTCCGAAGATGTACCTGGCGTGTTGAATATAGTGCAGACTACAAACACACGTTTGTACATGGGGACCATGAAAGACATCAACCTTGAGAGCTAGGTTTAGAAAGGATTAAAAACTTTCTAGCTCTGTTGTCCACACGGCTTTACAAATTTACTAAAAACCAAAAAAAAACAGCTTTTTAATTGAATTAGTATTGAATATTGTTTGAGTAATAATTAAAGTAGATAATAGTTGAATAGAACTGGTGGACTCTCTCTTTTTTCTGCTTGCCACATTCTACATGCAATTGGGTTTCTGCACAGGTCATTTTTAGTCACACGGACTATAGAATTGATCGTTTAAGCTTCTCAAAAATTATGCATTTTGATAAAACCAGAGGGCGTTCGAAAAATAAAACTATAAGAACTTGATTTTTTATTTTGATTTTTGAACTATTTTGCTAGATTGATATTAAAGATAATTTAAAAAAAATGCGTTAAACAAATAAGTTGATCAAATCACAGCCGCTGACTAAAATAAATCAAAGCTTATTTCTAGTCCAAAGGCTCCGAATGACAAATTCAATTTAAATTGTACAAGCTGTCTAGCTACCGAACAGAAAACTTTGTAGTACTGTTCTATCCCAGCCCGATGTCTGTTTTTAAGTTTCGTTGAAGTTGTTTTTTAAAATGTTTTTTATTTATAAATACATTAAAATAATATTATTTTAATTTTTAAAAATCATATTTAATATTAGCGCATGAAAATAATTTAAAAACACCAAATTTTTTAATTTAAAATAAAAAATAAAAATAATATAATTTTAAAAAATACTTTTAAAACAATGTGTCAAATACTCTTGATGTGAAGTAGCATCGGCGGCTTTCATGGGGTATGAGAAGCCAATCTGTGATAACCACACGACATTTCAAAGATGAGCGAAAGAGTTGTTTTTGGATGGACATTATTTTGGATTGCGTGATAGATTATACTTGGGTGTGCTAAAATTCCTGTTGCCTTCTTATCCACAACAAATTAAGGCATGGTCGAGAGTGTTTGGGAGATTTTTATTTAAAAATATATTAATATGATTTTGATATTAAAAATAATTTTAAAAAATAATGAATATATTATTTTAATATAATAATAAATGAAAAATATTTTTAAAAATTATCGCTGCCAAATACTTTTTAAATATTTTAAAACAAGATGGCCAAAGCACATGTCCAAAGAAGATAGGGTAACACATCTTTGTTGTTCATATTTATTTATTTATTGTGGATGTGAAAAAATTTTATTTTCTAAAAAGCACACTTTATTGGTCCAGATAAATTAATAAAACACTAATTATTTTAGACTATTACAAGAAATGCATGTCCTAACTCGAACTTAAAACCTATTATACAGATTATAAACTCTTTATCATCACTTCATGCTCGTTGGACTTCATATTTAAATTACCAATCTTCTTCTTTGAAAATCACTTGGCTGAGAATTAATGGAACCACTAATATTTGATTAGTCCGCCCTTGCAATCTTTTCAAATAAAAATAACAAGCACCGTAAAAAAAAAACATGGTTTTATTTAAAAGTAATAACAATTCGTATGTGTAAAAAGGTAGGCGTAGATGTAGGAAATTTTTGAATTCTTGACTGGTTACTTGCTATTTTTATTTTTTTTTAAAGAAATATATTAAAATTATATATTTTTAACAGATACGTTTAAAAAAAAACAATAAAAAAAATCTCTTAAGAAAATCAATTTGTTTTTATAAAAAAACAGCATCTTCAAATAGCAACGAAGGTTAATATGGTTTTTAAATAGCCGCGACTGACGAGAATTGGGTTAAGGCCTATCTAGTCTGCTTATATGTAACCTATTGGGCCCCAAATGGGTCCAAGCTGATTAGAAAGTGTTAACAGAGAGAGGCCCGTCGAACAAGAACAAAGAAGGTATAGCAAACCTTCCTTGAATTTACGTAGCCCACACAATGAGAAAAATAACGCCAAGACCATAACGTAGCATTGACCATAAACCATGTTGGATCGAGTTTTTTTTTTCCTGTTAAGCAGCCTGTCTAAATAACACAGTAATCTATATGATTAATTGTTGGGGAAGATATGTTGTAACAACTTGTGATTAAAGAGTTTATTTTCCTGTAATATTATATTTGAGTCTTGTGGTCGGTAATATGATAATCATCAGAGATTTATATAATCGTTAACTTAAAACTCGTGAAATTAATCAAAAAACATACAAATTGATCCGAACACCCATGTTAATAATACACGGTGCTTCCTAGGTGGCATCGCCATTGATGTGAACTTATATGCATAAGCTGATCCAGAATATAAACCAGTAAAAAAACCCAGCAGAAGTGCAAATCAAAATGTAAAGATTTAAACATGAATTATGAGCAATGGAACCGCCGTAAGCTAATCCAAAATCTAGACAAATAATGGGTTGAGCACCTAAGAAACCCGATGACCTCTGGCACCTTCCAAGGAGGTCGGTCGTCGTTTTTCTTTTTTTCTGGCATAAACCTCAGGCGGGAGCCTGCAAAGGACCAACCATTTAGGAAATTAGAAAGTGATTTTATCCTCTCATTTTCCCTTTCCATATATTTATAAAATAAAATGCTTCGTACGCTGCATAAGCTATGTATTAAAATAAAATAAAATATATTTATTTTATATTTTACAGCATGTCGTGCAAGCTATGGGAAATCATATATTTATAAAATAAAATGCAACGTACGATACGTCAGCTCGAGGGTGTACTGTAGTCTTCTCGGTGTGATTTTCCAGCTGTGGTCGCGCCTCGGATGCTTCCATGCCATCTTCAGCTGCCACACCAGTATTGATGGTTTGAATTTTTAGTAATTAATAATATTTTAAATTTATTTAAATTAAAAACAGAAAAAAAAATCTTACATAAAACGACATTACTATAAGAGACTTCCCTGTGCTGTCATTCTCGTTCACGTGAAAAGGCCACCTCTCTTTAAGAAGACTGAACATTTTAATTATTCCTTTGTGTACCTGCGCTTCATTCATTGTAGATTGATAATTGTTTTTCTTTAAAAAAAAATAATATAAAGGCTTTTTTAATGTAGTTATTGATATAAAAAATTATCAATCACAGATCAAAAAATACTTGTACACATGTTTAATTAAATAAATTAATATTTAAAGTCATCAAAGAAAGCAAATTGAATAAAATTACAAGACTTAACTATCAAATAGCTTATTAATGAATGGCAAAATTGAAATAATAAAAAAAAAGACATGAATCAACCTTGGTTAATTCACTAACCTTGTGACCGTTGATATGTAATTAAGATAGATCCATAGACAGGAAAGTGAAAAAAAAAGAAGCACAAAGGTCAATTTCAAAATAAATGTACGTTGAATGATAACATTGAAAAAATAAAAAAAGTCAAAGTCAACCCATGTTAACCTTCAAAACCGTCACTATAGCATGAGAGCGGAACTAACCGTATAAACAGAAGGCAAACCAAAAAAACTACAAAGCAAAATTCCCAATAAAATAATTAAAAAAAGCAATTGAGAAAAATTTAAGTTAAACCAGGATCAAAATAGCCTCACATAAAAAAAATGGAGACCAGTTAAAAGAAAAATCAAAATTTGAAAGAAAAAATTGAAAATAAATCAATTTTATAAAATGACCTAAAAAATTAAATGTAACTTGTGTTGACCTTGAGGAATTAAATTAGGAAAAAATGCAATAAAAATCACTCAAAACAAAAACAAACAGCAATAAAAAGAATGTGAGCCAAATTTGATATAAAAATAATTTAAAATTAAATATATAGGGATAAAATGAAAAATAAGAGGGATCGAATTGAACATGAAAATCAAATTAAATGATAGAGATAAAACTAAAAAAAATCAATCAAAACACGACAAACATATGATAATAAAAAAAAATAGGACTAGTTTGGATTTACAAAATAAATGATAACACATTCAGAGAGCCCACATGTGGAGGTACGTCTTCCTAACTCAGCATGAAATAGTAAATGTCTCATCGATACTCGTGAAGATAACTAAGAGCCTGTCTGGGATTTCGTTGCTCGTAAGAAAAATTCAAAATTCAAAATTTTATTTTTTAACATAATTTTAAATTATTTTTATATTTTGATGTCGAAAATAATTTTTTAAAAATAAATAAAAATTATAAATTACTTTTAAAAACGACTTGAATTTCATTGAAAATCATTTCTAAAAACAAAATCATTGTAAATTCCTCGATCTATGTGATTTCCTTGCATTAAATTATCGTCCGTAAAGAAAACCCTATTGTACTTCTTACATACATTAAATAGGGCATCACAAATTATTAATAAGGGATATAAAGTAACAAACTTTGATATTAATTTACTTGACTAAAATGTAAGGTACATCTGTCGTTCTCTCTCCCCTCTCTCCCCCGCTAGCATCAGAGTAGGAAATAAATAGGGTTGTTGCCAGTACCGCTGGAGTAGCTAACCATTATGGGCATGATTGGATCAGCTGTTGTTATAGTTTTTCAAAGTGTTTTTTATACTGAAATATATCAAAATAATATTTTTTTATTTTTTAAAATCATTTTTGACATCAGCACATCAAAATATCTAAAAATATCAAAATATATTCATTTAAAATGAAAAAAAAATTGAATTTTTTGGAAACACAATTTCAAAAACTATCCCAAACAGCTTCTAAATATTTTTTTTGTTGTAGTATACGAGCCATTACCTGAGATCCGCTACAGCAATAAATTTGTTTTGTACGTTTTAACATGTAATTTATATTTTTTTATTTTTTATTTTTTAGTTTAGTTTTGATTCTTTTAGTTTTTGATCATTCTATGATAGTTTTTAATTTTTTATTTATATTTATGTATCTATACTCTTAGTTTTTGACTTTTAATTTTTATTATTATTTATTTTTATATTAAATACAATTTGCGTTAAAAGACATAGTAAATTTAGCTTTGGTGACTTGAAAAGAAAGTGAAACTCTCTCTTATGCCTGTATAGCCTTTTATTGTTACTGACTTGTTATCTTTATGTTTTTTTCATCTATTTCATCTTTGTATGGCTTGATATATTTTTAGTTTAAAGTAATTTTTATTTTGAATTTTTTTAAAAGATTTATTCTTCATATCATACATTAAAAGGGCACAAAAGTCATTTTTTAAGAAAAACAACATAAACTAATGAATTATTTTGATTATTATTCTCATGATTGTTAATTGTCATAATTATTATAGTTTCATTATAACCATTATTGCTACCACCATAATTATTATTATACAAATAAATTAAATTATTATTTTATTTTTTAAGATTTATTCTTTATATTATTATATCAAAAGTATTTCAGAACAATGATATTAAATAAATTTAAGATTTTTTTTTAAAAAAAGAGTTCATTTTTTTACATATATTTTAAGACACTGATATTAAAAAAAATATGAAAGTATATAATTAGTTTCACATATTTTTAAGAAAAAATCTTAAAAATAATTGTTATTATTATTTTAAACGTGTTATCTAGAATAAAATTAATATATAAAAAACTAAATAATTGAAAGTTTTGTTTGATTATTTTGCTTAGATATATAACATAAAAAAATCTAGGACCATTAATATTTTTTTTACATGTTAAAAAATTTGGTTTTGACTGTGACGTAATACAGGGCAAGTGACTTGTATATTTTTTCATTGTAGATAATTATATTAATAATTTTTACTGTTTAAAAATACCCGAAAAAACAAAAACATTCCCAAACATTCAGGTAATGTCAACCGATCTAATAAAAAAAATATAAATACCCTGAGTTCAAAACTTAAATTGAAGCACATTGAAGGATAAAAAATAATTATACTATTATAATTTATTATAATCTATGTGTACTATACTTACAGTGAAAAACAGGAACGATTTAGAACGATTTAGTGTTTTCTTTAATATATCCACAAATCAATCAAATAAAAAAACGGTGTAACCGTTTCAACTTTTCCAAGCATATTTATAGAAAAAACAATCATTATTTATGTGAAGCTGCATGCAAATTGCTGAGATGCCATCAGTTTCATTCTCGTGTGCCGTTTCCTTATCAGGTTATGTTTGTGAGTATAGTTATGGTTGTTTTTTAAAGTGTTTTTCATTTAAAAATATATTAAAATTATATTTTTTTATTTTTAAAAAATTATTTTTGACATCATCACATTAAAATAATCTAAAAATATCAAATTTTATTAATTTAAACTTAATAATAAAAATAAAAAAATTAAAATTTTTTAAAAATACTTTTAAAAAGTACTACCAAACATCCCGAGAAGATGGTCTAAAAGATATCTGGGCTTGGCCTGCCTTCGCTCCCACGTTGGGTTCGATCATGCTTTTCATGGGGAGACGCAGATTAGAAATTACATCATCATTGGGATGGCCCGCACCTGGACCATGTGACATGCTTTTTTAAAAGCGAAGGAAAGACAAAAACAACTGTTTCAATAAACAATAAAATCAGTTTGGATGGATAGTATTTTCATGACCGATTTAATTTATAGATAATATTGTTATAATAATAAAAATACTAAAAAACATTAATTTAAATTTTTAAAAAACACACGAATGAACCACAATGCTAGGAAGTTAATGTTTGAGATTTTATTTTTTAAATTGATTTTCAATTAAAATAATATATTTTTATTTTTTAAAAAATATTTTTGAATTGTTTTCCAAAAATGCCCTAACTCTATCGCGAAACTTTCAATTCCCACGTCAAATTATCCCCTCTCTCTCTCCTGGTACACCATTATGATAATTTGTAAGGCAATTTCCCCATACTGTATCGGCTTTGTCTCTTGCTGCTAACATATTCTAACTGTCATGGCATACATGTGGATCACAGGGCTGATTATCTTCTCGACACAAATCCTAACACTGCTAGTTCCTGAATGCAGAGCAAAAGTTCCAGCCATCATAGTGTTCGGGGACTCATCTGTGGATTCAGGCAACAACAATTTCATTTCCACAGTTGCGAAGAGCAATTTTGCACCTTACGGCCGTGATTTTCCGGGGGGTGATGCCACCGGACGATTCTGCAACGGCCGCCTTCCTCCCGACTACATCTCCGAGGCTTTTGGCCTCAAACCATCTATACCTGCGTATCTGGATCCAATGTATAGCATACAAGATTTTGCTACCGGAGTTTGCTTCGCTTCTGCTGGGAGTGGCTATGACAACGCCACTGCTGATGTGCTAGTACGTCTTCCAGTTCCATGAAATTCTTGATTCTGTGTCGATTTTTTTCTGCTAAATTATATTCTAGAGGAACATGTTGATTAAATTAATGTTTCTCTGGTCATGCTCGTTCATATATTGCTAACGTTCCTGTTTAAGTGGTCACCAGTTGTTGCTTGCCATTGTTGACATTGCAGGGAGTGATCCCTCTGTGGAAAGAGCTTGAGAACTACAAGGACTATCAGAGAAAACTGGAAACCTTTCTCGGTGCCGAGCAAGAGAAGGAGATAATAACAGAGGCTTTGTATATAATGAGCTTAGGAACGAATGACTTCTTGGAAAACTACTACGCCATCCCTGGCCGGAGATCGCAATTCACCATCCAACAATACCAGGATTTCCTCATCGGACTTGCTGAGGACTTTGTAAGGCAACTCTATGCTCTTGGAGCTCGGAAATTATCACTCACAGGGCTCTCTCCAATGGGGTGTTTGCCACTGGAGAGAGCTACAAATTTTATGCATCCTGACAGCTGCGCGGAGGAATACAACGATCTTGCTTTAGAGTTTAATGGGAAATTGAAACAATTGGTGGCAAAGCTGAACGATGAACTTCCGGGAATGAAAGTGTTGTTTGCAAATCCATACGACTTACTGTTGCAACTCATCACAGCACCCTCTCTGTATGGTAAGTTCGAATTTTTTTTTCGTTGGCCGGTCAGTATCTGCTATTTTTTCATCTGCCACTGCTATTGATGACATCAAACTAACCAAAAAGAGCCGATCATTCGACTGATTTAAGTAGCAGATCAGTTAAGTACTAACTGTTACATCAGACAAAAACAAAAACAAAAACAAAGTGATTTGTAATTAAGATTTCGATGATTTTTTCCCTCTCTCCTCGTCCTCGTCGGTGGAACTTTAACGTGTTCAAAGTCAGATAATGCCGTGTTTTCATTGCAGGATTCGAGAACGCAGAAATAGGATGCTGTGGCTCAGGAACATTTGAGATGGGAATTATGTGTACTCCAGACCATCCACTTACATGCACAGATCCCGACAAATACGTATTCTGGGACGCCTTTCATCTCACTGATAGAACAAATCAAATAATTTCGTCTTATTTATTTAAGGATCTTAAGTCAAATTTTGTTTGATGATTAGACAGAGTTGCAGTGTGATGACTGGTGGTCGTCTAGTTGAATTTCGGAGAAAAAGTAAGGTATTCATGGGTACGGTGGTATATTTATGTACTATGGTATTTAATGGTATTTAGAGATGACATGGGGATTTTTCTATATCCATTACGCTAAGAAAATTAGATATTTGTATCCTATATGATATGTATTTTATCAATATTAGAATGTCTATATATATTATATTAAATTAAAAAAATATAATTATTCTAAGTATCCATGTATATACAGTACATATCTCGAGTTAGTTAGGTCTGAGTTGAGTTTCAAATCAAATTTAACAATATTTATATATTATCTATTATTCATTAGTATAGTTTTTTTAAAAAAAACTCCATCCGTTTAAGTGAAATCCATCAAATTCAGAATAAATTCCCGTCCCTAAACAGTATTCTTTCCGAGAAGGTAAGAACACTTTTAGTAAATTCAAAAATTTCAATTTCAAAACGAGATTAGTAACACGAGTTGAGACTAAAAGATTTGTTCTCTTATGATTTTAGAATCAAGTCTTGTTGTTGTTAATATTATAATCATTAAATGATTATTAATTTCAAGGCCTATAAAATTAATCGAGGTACCCACAAATTGACCGGGATATCTATATTAATAACAATATATAAAATTCAAATTTAGGGAATGGCTTCGCAGAAAACATAACTTTCAACAGTTTACATCTTAATTACATAATTCAATAGTTTATAGAACATTAACGAGTTCATTTTCCATAAGCAACATCAGCAAAGCTTGTCATGCGAGATTTGCCTCACTTTCACGGTTAAAGGATAGCATAACCAATCTGGCTTCAGTGGCCAATTTTATAACTCAAGATCATTGAAAAAATGGCAGAAGTGAAAGCATAATTTTAATAACACAAGATCATCGAAAATTTTCCCAGATAGAGCTCCAATCTTTAGGAATTCATCCGATCTAAAAACAGAAAACCAATCCTTACGAACTCATAAGAACAACGATTTAAGAGCGCTCCCATATCTGTAAAAACACAGAATCTGGTTCAGCCAGAAGTTCTCCATACTGTTCATCTCTGCTACAAGTTCATGCAAACTGAAGCGAAGTCGATGAATGTTTTTTTTTTTTATTTTAAATCTGTTTTCTTATTTAGGATTAAAGAGGATTGATTCAACAGAGCTGATTAAGGGAGCGGCTTTAGGAGAAAAAACAGACAGAGGTTGTCTGATATTTCTGCAATTCACGACCACATTTAGCCTCAGATATGGAATTGCTCTGCATGCTTCAGAGATAAATAAATAAATAAATAAAAACTGCGATGTAAAATCTGAAGCTCAGAATTCTTTCTAGCATATAGTAACTTACAGTATGATCCTGAGTTATTACCACAGTTCACCGACATGCCAGCAATTACGTTGTGATTGGATGATTCAACAAACTTACTGAACATTAAAAGGTAAGTTTCCATAAGCAACCATCACAAAACTTACTGTACGTACACAACATTAACTCAGTTGCGAGAGTCGTGATAGTATAACAAACCATACTTCATCAATCAGAAAGATCAGCCAAGAGAGGAAGCTTCTCAAGTTCTCATGCTGAAGCTGTTTCTGCAATTTAATAAATAAATAAAATATTATTTTGATGTATTTTTGAATGAAAAACATCCTTAACCACATTCACAAACAAACATATCAAAAAGCAACAGGATCAAGTGTAGTATGTGAAGTAAAATGTAACACGCTCCACTACCAGGAAAAAAATAATTAAAAAAATGAGGAAAAAATGAATAGGAAAAAAACTGGAGGGTAATGAAATCATTAAAAAATCTAAATTTAAAAATGATCTCAAATAAAATAAATAGCAAAAAAAATAAGGCCTAAATCTTATAGATAAAATGATTGAAGAATGATGAAATTGAAAACAAAATCTAATTTTATAAATTATTTCAATTAAACAAATACTAATCAAACAACAAAGACAAAATCTTAAAAAAAAAATTGAAGGCTACTTTGAAAATTTGAAAGGTCGGTGTGAAAATAAAGGAGAATAGAGAGAAAACAAAGCTTTGTTTAGTCATTTAATTATAGCTAAGAAAATAAATAGACTAAACAACTCGTGCACACTAGTTTAATAAATTTTTTATTTAAGAGTAATTAAGACATTTTATTATGCTAAAAACAACAAAAAAACTAATTTATCTCTAATTAATATAATAATGATAAATGGAACAATATTTTTTTTTACTATTTTCAATCCAAAATTATCTATATCTTGGTGTATAGTGGAAAATCCTTTTCATTTTGTTTGCAATGACTAATTTAGACTTTAAAAAAGAAAATATAAACTTTAATGTAATTTAATTTTCAATCTCTCGTGAACAGTCGAAAAAATGAACACCACACACAAGCATTTTGCAACCACACCATTGTGGAGTGAATTTAAAAGAATAAAAAAAACAAATAACACCATTTTTTTAGTAATCAATTATCTTTTAAATTTACAACGTAAAATTATTTAACCTATATTAATAATAATTTAATTGATTCAAATCAAATCAAAAGACAGTATTTGTCACAAAGAAAGTCATATTTCTGAATATTTTAAGAATTTGTTTTGCCTTCTATTTTTACTTGTTTAAAAATACCATGTGAATATAAAAATGTTGCTATTCAGAAAATAATAAAATTATATAAAAATTCAATGAAATACTAATTGGATCCTTAGTTCTGATATTTTAGATGAAAATATTCATAAAAGTCTTGTTATTCCCTTTTATAATCTCTTCTAATATTAAAAACCATTCATTATTTAAACAAAACAATTCATAAATTTTCTATCCATGTCTTTATTTTTTTTACTTTTGTTTTAAATTTGAATTTAGGTATTAGTATTAACATATATTTTATATTATCATATAAAAATTTAAAATTTTTCTTTATATATGGAGTAAAAGACTTTTTTAAAAAACAAATTGACATATAAATTTGTGTTAAGATAAGATAAAATGTGCTTACCAATAAAAGTTTTTTTCAACAAGTGTGGCGTTTTGAAAACTAAAAATATAGAAATATGATAAATGTTATTTTTTAAAGTATTTTTTTATTTTAAAATTTCTTTTTAACATTAAGAAATTAAAATATTTTTAATATATATATATATATATATAATTTAAAATTTTAAAAACAGAACTGTAATTTTCCACCGACTTGTACTAAAAGTCTTGAAAAATTCGCATGTGACAAGAAAAAATAAGTAATAAAAATGCACAAAAAAGAAAAGGAAAAAGAAAAAAAAAAGCGTCACCGGCGAGTCCATGAGAGAAACCTAACAGCCCTCCCTCTTCGTAAAACTTTATAATAATATTATTATTATTATTATATTCCGAGGTGTCTTCTAATCTAAACATCGCAAAAACCCATTTCTCCGATTTCTTTTTCAATTTGACATATCTCACTGCTAATCGTCGATCTATAATTCCACCCACCATGGCCTCCAACGGAGCTTCTACGGTCAGTCAGTCCCTCTGTTTTGAACCATAAATTAATGAAATTCACGATAAGTGTTTAACTGTGATTTCATCGATGCTTACGGTGACAAGTTTGTATAAATTATGATTAATTGCAGCAACAGCAGAGGCCTGCAGTGGGCAAAGAGAATAGTTTGGAGAAGATCAAGCGGCAATTAGCGTCCGGCTCTGGTAGGAACTTGTTGCAGGGCCCACTTCTTAAGCGATCCGAAACTGTACGGCAATTCCCACTTCTGAATCGTTTTAATTTCGGAAATTTTCTTTTCAAGTTTATACCCAAGAATTGCAGCTTGGTTTTGACAGCACCTCATTATAGCTACGACTCAATTCTTTGGCTGTTGAATTATAAATAAATCATGACATTTTGGGGTCCTTAGGAGCTGTCAAGTTATTGATTACTTTGCTTCTATTTTGCGTTATTAGCTGAGGAAATGGAATGAACGATGGGTGATCTTAGACCCAACTACTGGGAAAATGGAATACAAGTGAGTAAATGTTGCGCTTTTTTTCACTTCGCGCTTGTAATGTTTTAATCTTCAACGAGCTGGTTCCCTTGTGCTTTAGAACTAGGAGAAGTGAGCCAGCTGTGAAAGGGACGATTATCTTCGATGCAAATAGCACCATCTCAGTTTCTCCTGTAAACTTCAAGTAAGATTGTTTTTTTTTATCTATTAAGGTTGCTTTGCGTATTTCAGAAATTAGTTTCATAATTAATTATTTTGAATGATTATTAACATTGTTGTTTCTTTTGGTGTGATTTAGTGGACTCCCAAAGTACGATGGATGCTGTTTTTGTATCCTTAGTTAGCCAACCTATTTGAATTTTCTTCGGTTGAAAGTGTTATAGTGTAGGTGAATTTGAATTTGCTGAAGTTGCATGCTTAACTATAATTTAGACATTGGTACTCCCCAGAGAAAAGATTACTTCCTCTGTGCAGAGACCCCTGGTGCAGCTAGAGCTTGGGTAGCAACTTTACAGTAAGTTTTGCCTTTGAATTATGGACTTTTCAATGAGCTGAAGGATATTTTTTTTGTTACTGTAGTGCCCTATGATTGTAGATGGTATTCTCTTATGTAGATTTGTTGGTTATTTATGTAAAGTTTGAAATATTGTTCTAGAAATCTAGAAGCAATAACATCCTGCTGGTCTATGTCCTAGTTTACACGAGTCTATGCTTTTTACATGAAAATGATCTTCACTGTGAACTGATTCTTCACAAACCTTATGTTGGTTAGAGATTTTGGAATTAAGTTTACACTTTTTAAATCATTCTCTCCCCTCCCAACAGTATACCATTTGTTTGAATAGCACCTTGGAGATGACCAATTATTGTATCTGTTGGAGCTTTGAAGAAAAGATAAATATAGCAAATGAGCAAGTTCAAGAGAAGTAAAGATAACACCAGTCAAATATATGCTCATGAAGAAATCATTTAAGATGGTTTCATAATGTGAATCTGTCTGAGGTTTCCATGTAGATCTATTGAATAAAAAGTGCAAGGTTGATAGAGGCAAAAAATGGCAAACATATGATGTGCCTTCAAACAGTGAGGGAAAGATAACAGTATTTTAGAATTGTATGGTCATATGTTTTTGGATAGGTTAGAAATAAGAATAAGTCTTGTAGCCTACTCCTGCTAACATTGATAATCTCGTGGATGATTTGTTTGGTCCTCTGTGGCATTGGAGTAACTTTCAAATTTGTGTTGCTCCTTTAAAGTACTTCACATATGCTGTATATTGAAGTCATTCTATGTTCAAGAGCTGCCGTATAAGTTAAGCAATCAGCTCAGAACTTTTCCCACCAACACTGGCATCATAGCTGGAAGATTTAGAATCTAAGAGGCAAGTTTCTCTAAAGCATGGGAAGTTAACAGTACTGCTTTCTCTTAAATATAGGTCCCTTTCTCTACCTGTAATTATTTCTTTTAGTTGGTCCATGTTTTTGTTAATGATGCTCAGTAACTAATTTACTTTGGCCAATCTTACAAGGATCATATGAGATCATTTATTTTACTTTATTAAGATTGATGTTGAAAATTACATACTAGTAGTTTTTCCCTTTTTTTATTAATTTTTTTGGCTTGCCGATAACCAGTGCTACTCAGTTGGTTCTAAAGGCTCATAAAGAGGCTGTGGATTCCTTAAGTGGAAATGGTTCTGCAAAGTTAGGAACAGTGGCCACTGTAGTTGCTGCAGCCAATTCAACAGCGCTGGAATGCTCAAAAGAAATTGAAGCAGCAATGCAGATTTCTTTGAGAAATGCTTTAGGAATGATGAATAATAGGACAACTGATGGTCCAATGGATGACAAGACAATCCTGAAGGTATATAATTTCCAAAATTTCTTTCTCGTTCATTTGTTGCTATATCACAATTTTTGTCCAGTTTAAGGGAAACATACTCAGTATGCTTTATAGATATTTGCCTTTTGTTATTTTTTGGAACTTAAGCTATAGCGCCCCATTGCACTGTTTACCACTTGATGTTTACTCTTAGAAGACGTGTCAAGTTGCATGCCCTTTATCCTCTATTGACTGCAAGGTCTGAGCTATGTGCTTTGAGCCTGTGTAAATGCATGAAGTACTTCTCAGGGCAGAACATGTGTGCTCAAGCTGGGAATTATGCACTCAATTTTTTCCCCTTTAATAGTGAAGATTGAACTGGCACATGCTAAACAGCTTCTGTTTTAACACTTGCTTGCTTCTGCGGACAAGTTGTTTTCAAAATCTTGAACATTTTTATCCCAGTATTATTGAGTGTTTCACAAATTTCATGTTAGGATTGATAATAAACAGTATTTTTTCCCTGGAAGTCAAAATTGGCTGGTTTTGTTATAGTCTTACATGGTAATGTGTGCCTAAAACCCAACTACGTGTCCTTACCTGTGGCTTCCTGATGTCAACACTAAGTTTGTTTGACTATTCATTCCACATGGACTTGGTTTCTGAAGCGATAATATTTTACAGGAAACACTGAGAGTTAAGGATGAGGAATTACAGAATCTGGCTCGAGATCTTCGTGCTCGTGACTCGATAATAAAAGACATAGCAGATAAACTATCTGAGACAGCTGAAGCTGCTGAGGCTGCAGCTGAAGCTGCTCATACTATGGATGAACAAAGAAGAATTGCATGTGCTGAAATTGAGCGGTTATCAAAAGCCTCAGAAAAGCAGCTGGAGTCATCCATGTTGAAGGTACCAGTAATCTTCATTTTTCAAAGGTTCATTCTACAGTCCATATGGGATGTGTTAGCAAAAGTAATCAAGAACATATTCTCTCTTCTGAGATGCAGTTTGATTAATTTGTGTATCATTGCCAAATGAGAGTTAATGCCTGTGTACAATTTAGGATGTCAATTTCAGCTTGTTTATGTGGGTTTTCATTTATGGATATGTGTAGTTAAAAGAGTATGAAGAAAAGGTTGTGACTCTGAATATGGAAAGAAATCAACTGATCAGGCAGAGAGACTCTGCCATCCAGGAGGCAAATTTATGGCGTTCTGAGATTGCAAAAGCCAGAGAGCGTGTTGTGATATTGGAAGGAGCTGTTGTTAGAGCAGAGGAGAAGGCAAGAGTTGCAGAAGCAGATGCTGAAGCTAGAATAAATGAGGTTGCACAGAGAGAGGCAGCTGCCGTGAAGGAGAAGGAAGAGCTTCTAGCATACGTGAATATGTTACAGGCACAACTTCAAAGGTTTGACATCTGATCCTGTCTAACCCAATAGAAAGATTGCTGCATTTTTTTATATCATTTTTTGATGTTTTGAAATCGTCTTATACTAGCCTTAAGGAGACACGAATCTGTATTTTTTAATCTTGGATTCTGTCATTTAGCTGCTTCTGCCAATGTACCTTGATCTTTTCTTTTCTGCCTTTTGTCATCAGCATTTTCAGCCCATGAAACGGGAAATTAAAAAAAAAAATCTTGAAAATTGATTAGATAGACAAAATTGATGCACCATTCCCTCAACAGGCAGCACAAAGATACAAAGCAAGTTTTCAAGGAGAAAATGGAGACTCCAAATGCCGACAGCACTCTTCCCCTGACAAAGCATGTAGACTTGTCAGATGAGAATGTCGATAAAGCTTGTCTTAGTGTTTCTCGAGCTGTCCCGGCCGCTGGGGAGAATGTTGTGCACATGGCAGTGGATCAAAGCAACCCCCGGCCAGTTGAAGATGCTGAATGGAGCGATATTCAGGCAACAGAGTCAACAATAGCTGATGTCAGAGAAGTAGCACCGGAGATGGATGGAAGCAGCCTGGATATTCCTGTTGTTAGATCACCAAATAATCATCATGAGCAAGGAGCCAACACCTATCATCAGCCTTGATATTTAATCTTGCATGTTCTACAGCGGAAGGGGATGTCATGCTATTTGAAGTCAATTAACAGTAAAATCCTAACACTTTTCGAGATATGTCTTTCATCAGCTGGCTGGTTGGATGCCATTGTTTGTTTTTTCACCCTGTATTATCCTCAATGAAGGAGACACCCGGAGCTTTCCTGGAATGCATTCGAGAGCTTCAAAATAGCCCATCTATGATATTATGCGTGTACAGAGCGTAGTTTAGAAATTTGAACCTTGTCCCAACCATATATTTTTCAGTCGTCATTGTTGTGATAGACATTTATATCTTTTTTGTGAAATAATACAGCTTGTTATTCTTCAATGTTTCAGAGGGCATAACAGTAAACTTTTTTTCGATGTTTGTGTAAAGAGCTAGTTAGTTCTGTATGTTCAATGCATTTTTTCTCTTAAAAGACTTTGACCTCTTCTGCTCAGGTTGTCAGTTTTGTTAACTTTTCAACGGTTAAAAAATAAGACAAAATAAAATTTTGAATTTCTGAATTTTTCGGTTAAATACCGACTAACTTCCCTGTGCATCAAAGAAACCACCCACCCCGGCACCCCAGCCCCATATCATTTTCCGTCAAACTCAAATCCCTAACTTCTTCTTCCCCGTTTTTTCCCTACGGAAGTGACTGACGATAGCATCCCCATCATTTCTTCCCATGGCAGTAACTGACAACACCCCCATCATTTTTTCTTCCTTTCTTCCCATGGCCGTGACTGATAGCACCCCCATCGAAATCTAGGGCTTCAGCAATTGATCTCAGATGTGAAATTTTGGTTGAAAAGGGGGGGAATCATAAAACGACATACCTGTGGAAAGAAAGTGTTGCCCTTTCTATTGCTGCAACTCAAAAGCAGCAAATGAACTCAAATGAAAGTGTTATCCTTTCTTAGCTGCAGCACGAATAGAAAAACCATTCGAACTGGTACCTTGTTATGGTGTTGGTTTCTATCTCGGAGTGACCCTTCGTTTATATTAATGAGGGAGAGGATTTTTTATTTTTTGATTTTATTTTAGAATATTTTACTTTTACAATATTCAAAAATATTTCTAATTTTAAAATTATATTTGTTTGATTTTGATTTTGTATTGTATAATTTAAAATTAATTTATCTTGAATTTTAATTATATTGTTAAATTAATATTTTATTTTTTCTCATATAATTAATTAATTATGAATAATATAGCTCTGAAACATACACTGAATCATTTCAAAACTAAAATATTCCACATCAGTAAAAAAATATATAATATTAACTGAAACGGAATTGATAACATTAATTCTTTCTGCAGCTTTTGCATGTATTGTATTGTTAGCCCAAAAATTCCCTTCGCCATTGAAGGAAGCACATCCAGTTGCACCAGGTGCAGTTTTTCTTTCCTCGTTGAACTATTCACTGCCAGCCTTATAGTTGGCAATTTGTTACAAACTGGATAGTGTGGCAGTTGACCCGATTCTACTATGTGTTTCAAAATTAAAAATATTTTATTTTAAATTAATTTTTTAGATATTTTAAATTATTTTCATATATTATATTAATATTAAAAATAATTTTAAAAAAATAAAATAATAATAATTTTAATATATATTTTAACAAAAATTAATTTTAAAAACAACTTCAATTAATTATATTATGAAAGAGACAGTTGGACAGAAAATAGTTAAATACAGTCAGTTGAACAAGTAGACGGCAGTTTGACCCGTGAGAATAGAAGTCGGTAAGAATTAATGACAAGACAATCTCTAATTTATCTCTTCGAGCTCTCAATCTCCATTTCTCGACTACCAACCATTTTTGTGAAGGTCAACCCTTGATAAAGTGGTAGCAAAGCCATGAACTCGAGCTGTTGCTGCGGGAAGAAACAAAAATAGCAGTTGAAAGAAAAACAACAAAGTCAGATCTGGCATTGGAAGAGCACAGTAGAAAAATTGAAATTCTTTTTATCTTATAAATTAAACAAGAAAATAATAAATTAAACAAGATTGCTAGCCATGGCAAGTTGTTTGGGGCTGGCATAAATGGACATGGCAATCTATTTGGATTGACCCATACACTGGTGAGTATTAGCTCATTTCAGCTTGTGTAGGACTGAGTTTAGATATAAACTAGTTAATTGCCCGCACTATGTTGCGGGCTGAATAAATATTTTTATAATTATTAGGAATAGAATAATTAATAGATTTTGTTAGTTCAAAAATAAAATATAACATCTATACATGCAAGGTTTGGTATAATAAAACACATCAACATATCCTATTATAACAACAGTAACATCGAAGGCTTGACATCTAAAATATCATTACTATTATTGCTAAAACAATAAAAATTATTAAATTATTTAGAGAAAAAAACTCAAAAACATTAATAAACGAGGAAGCATGAAAAAAAACTAAAAATATTATTATTATAATTATAATAATAATAATTATTATTATTATTGCGTGAATAATGGAAAAATAAATTCAATAAAAGAATAAAAAAGCCCAAAAAAATTAACAAAAAAGCAAACAAAATAAAAATAAAAATTATTAGCTAAAAAAATCATTTGATGTGAAAATAAAAAAAAAACTAATGAAAAAACCAAAAGAAAAAACAAATAAGAAATATCAATTTTTAAATGATTATAAACACAAACTAAAATTTAAGAACAAATTTTTTGAAAAGAAATGTTATCTCAACAAAAGAGAAAATAATAAAAATTAAAGACCAAAACTAATGGTACATATATATAAATATAGACAAAAATAGGAACTATTTAAGAACTGTAAAAAATTAAAATAAAAAAACAAAAATATAAGAACCGAAAACAAAACCAAATATATTATCAATTTCAAAATAATAAATTTTTGGTGTGCATGCAATTCTCTAGCTTTAATGATCGACTTTTTTTATGCCATTAAATTTTCTCATATCGAGATTTTCTAAGAATATCATGCGTGTGTTCTTTCACTAATGAGAAAAGAAAATAACCATCTATTTTATTTTATTTTATTTTTGAGTTGAGTTATTTTATATTTAGGTATTTGAAATCATAACAATAGTTACTTTTTAAAATATTTTTTCCTTGAAAATATATTAAAATAATAATATTTTTTATTTTTAGCACCGTCACATTAAAACAAGTTAAAAATAAAACTCTCGTGAACGTTACAATCGGGGCCTTAGTACTAATTTGGAAAAACAATTGAAAAGATCACTGGAATACATGGAAATGAAATTCTAATTTAAAATTACAAGAAAATGAGAAGCTGTTTTCATCAAAGTCCGACAAATTGACCTTACATATTAATTTTCAAAATGAGACAGGTGTGCATGAATTTGGACCAGACGTTCCGTTTTTCAAACCTCTCACTTCATCAAAACTCAAGTCTCAACGCGACAATCTATAATAATAGCAATCAAATCTATCCTCAAATCAATCCACATCAACTCGGGCTGTCTGGTAATTTCATCGCCCCACACTGCATGTAGTTTCCTAGCTAAGATTGTCATGAAAACTTATAAAAAGTTAAATAAAAATATAAAAAAAAGGAAAGGAAATCTGCATACATCATCATTACATACACATATACGACATTAGTTCGCATGGTATCACCCAAAAACAATGATGTAAGAAAAAAAAGCTGAACTTTCCGGGAAAGGAAGGAAATTAAACTTAGAAAAAGAAAATGTCAAAAAGTTAATACTAACCCATCATAAGCTTATTAGAGTTTCTAAATCCCTAATCACAGGAAAGAAGAACACATATTTCTACCATCTACACTCGTCATAAACCTGAGCTGGGTCGATGGCTAGCTCAACCACTGTAGCCAGGTCATCCCAGTTTCTATTTACGAAGAAATCATCTCCAATTCCTGGGTTCCAGAAGCCCTGGCAATCTGCTGTGGATGGAGCCTCAGTTACTGAATCATTTTGGCCACCCATGAAAAGATGATTCCTCTCATGGTCAACTTGGTCTGCGATGAAAGGCTTCCTTTCATTTCTTTGAACAAATGAGTCTCCAAAACTTACGTACTGCTCAGTGCTGGTTTCAGATTCAAAGCTGCTGCATGTTTTTGAATTCGAATCACGATTGATGGGTTTTTTTTCTGTTGCTGGTACTGCAGGTACGTACTTTTTGTACGACGGGATTCGTTTCAGAATTCGACAGAGTGTCCAGACCTCCTGCATGGCCACGAAAAGAGTCAGACAGCTGAAGAAATTGAAGCGTTTTGAATTTTCTTTCTTTGGCAACTGAAATAACTCCATGCATTTCGAACGGTTGAAGACCACAGGTTCCCTTTAAAGTCTCTTCCCTAGTCCTGACTTCCAAAAATCAAGAGCTCGAAATTCGAAAAATAAATAAATTTTGGTGTCCACACACTTCTATTATCAATTTATCATCGATCGTGAATGCACTAGCCATCACCTCATTAATTAATTTCAGCAATGGGTACGAGTCTCGCAAGTGAAAATTATAGTCAACTTGTGTATTCAACTTTCTTATTTTCAGGGTAATTAGTATTTCTATGCATAAAATATTAAAATTGATAAAAAAAGACATAAAAAGATCGGGAAATAATAAATTCATCAAAGAAAATATCCATAGAACTATCCATACCATGGGGCACAGGCCAGGTGTTGATATTTCAAATGCATCACATTAATCACAGATAACGACGTCGTTAATAACTAATTAGAATTCCCTTAATCTTTTCAAGTGGCAACATAAAAATTGTGAGAATACATATGAAAAACTATACTGACGAGGAAGGATGCGGATTAAATGTACAAACTTACAGCTTCTTGCGCCATGTTCATAGGGCTGAGGGGGTTTATAGTCTTCCCGTCTGGTGGAAGGCGAAACTCATGCATCATCCAATCAGTTTTTGTGCCTTTTCCAGCACTTCCACGGTAGTAGACCAATGATTTCTTGAGCCCGATGCACTCATGTGTTTCCTTGACTGAATATATTGGCTTGTCAATGCCAGTGGCCTTCCAAAATCCAGATCGTGTCACCCTGTTAGGTCTTACGCTGTTCCTGTACTTTCTCCCTCTTATGCAGAAGAAATACCACTCTTTGTCCCCTACAGTGCTAACTTCTACGTGAACAAGAATAAGTAGAAAATAATAAAGTTAGAGGCAAAGCCAAGGAAGCAGGAGGATTAAAATATGCATATATCGGATAATTTAATCATAGTTTTTTACACTGAAATCTGAAAGAAGATACTAATCATGGAGGGAAACAGTCCGGTATTTAGACACTTTTATTTTTTAATTACATTTTTATATATATCTGCTAATAGAATTAGAATTAAGAGCTAACAGCAGTGCAGGATCGCTATTTTACATATAATGTTTTGATTTTTCTCAAAATCTTCACCTCATCCATCAACTATTTTTTGCAATTACAACTGATGAATGTCTCGCGTAACTAAAAGTAAATGATTCATATGGCTGGATATCGACTGAGAGGGAGCCGCTGCCATTCATCCGATATATATCAGCAATTCCACCACGGGATCCTTTTTATGCTGCAGTTTTTTATTCTTGTCGCTTCTTCTTGTCAAGATGGACGACAAGCTTAATTATGTCTTCAACATTAGAAAAAAGGAAGATATAATTAATGGATCCGTCTGAGATAACTGTAGTGACTCCAAGGTTTTAATGATCCCAAGATAAGATACATCCTTCTATACCAATATTCATCATAGGAAGATTAAAAATATACAGAAAATTAATAGAAAACTTAATTTCGAGGTAGGGTTGGATTGCCTAGAAGAAGAAGACCTTGTCTTCTATGTACTAACTACTAACCACAGATAAATATCTCAATAAACAAACAAATCGATTTCAAAATATCTAATTGTTTAACCAGATATCGTTCCTTTCGGTCAGAGACGTATTGAGATCATGTTGAAGTTTTGCAGCTCGACACACATGAAGTGCTGTTTTAGGTATGTGTTGTTTTCTTACACAGTAACCCATCATATCTAAATATATGTCATCTTAAGATAATAAAATATGCCTATAAACAGAGGATTGATTTTGGATTGCAAAAAAAATGCTCTTTTTCTGTGCATAAAACGCAGATGTGATTGCTCACGAGATGTGAAATGAAACAAGAGTTCTGCGGTTTCTCTGCAGCTAATTAAAACAAGAAATTAAGTCATAAAAGGTGATGACCCACACACATATATATATAGCAGTGCTTATATATATAGGTGATGGAAGTAGAACATAACTAGATAAATAGTATACACGTAAAATTAAGAGAACATCTTACTGGGAAGATCCCATGGATCGTATTTGTAGATATCAATCTGTTTGATGAGTTCAGTACTACTTGGTTTCTTTTCCACCTTCCGCCGCAGATAGAACCCAACAAGCTCTTCATCTGTGGGGTGAAATCGGAAGCCCGGGAGCCTCTCTTCCTTCTCCTTATTATAATTCTCAGAACTACTACAGCCACTCATCCTTGTCACGGCCTCCATCTCTCTCTCTGTCTCTCTCTCTCTGTCTCTCTCTCTCTCTCTTTCTCTTACACCACATATATGATATTGAGCGCGGTGCTCTTCAAGTGTGTGTATGTGTATATATATACTGTGTTCGATGAATGCTTGCGTGGTGTGCTTATTTTGGTCAAGGCCATGACTTTGATTATATAAAGGATACATGGCTAATAAGGGCATATTATCAGTTTTGGAAGAAGTCAGCTAATAAATCGTCAGCTGATAATGATGAGTCAGGAAAACATGTTACAGGTAAACTCTGTAGAAAAACTTGGGGTGAGGAAGTTAACAGTGACATGGGACTTCTTTGAAAAGTTTGACGCCTGCATCAGATGAGCCAATAAAATTCCAACTGAAAGAACGTACCGTTTGACTATCTACAATTGGGGTTCCTAATTTACTCTCTGTATTTAGGAGAATTTCAACCAGCCCATCTCATTTATTTGGAGACCATATAATTTCATTTATATATATATATATATATATATATATATATATATATATATATATATAGCCCCCATTGTAGACCAGGTCGATTCTCCCTTCAAAACACTAAAACAACTCCTCGTCTTCTTCTTCTTTTATTTTCAATATGTTTTTATAAGTAGGGTTTGACTGATTTTATACTTGAAGATTCTTTTCAATATAATCTTGCTACCATAGCTCCATGTTCCCTCCTACGTATTTCCTGCAGACAACAGAGAATAGTTATATAATAATTATTCTGATTCATCCATTTTGACGAAGAATATGGCTTTAGACTTTAGTGGTTTGCGTTGGAAATTATCATTTATGCTCTAATTTTTTTCTCGATAGGAGGAGAAAATTAGTTAATTAATTAATAAGATAAATATCTAATTTATCTATGAATAATAACTTATGTATTCTATCTATAGCTACTGGTAGGTATAGATTAGAAAGTTTCTCTCAATTTTTTATTTTATTTTGAAGTTATGTTGTTGCTGCTGCATTGAGAATTCATTTTCGGTGCTTAAACAAAAATAATTAGATTTATTTATAATCTAAATTTCCGTTGTTAAATGAATTTAACATTCAATTATATAAAATATGTATAACAGTTTGATCATTACACTCTTATGTAGATATATATATATATATATATCACCATGGTATTTCTAATAATTATCTTTATTATAGTACATGTTTAACTTTAAAATATTTATATCAATTATAATAAGATTTCACCCGCAAAATATCTAATATTAGTAAAGATATATATAGACCACAATTGCTGCTAGAATTAAAAACAAAAACACCGTTAAAGGGTGTTATATATTATTTTATTTATTTAAGTGAAATCTTTAAATAAATATCACTGAAAGTTAACTTTGTTAGTTGTAGTGTTATATAATAGAGATTAGCGTAGGCTGTGCGGTTAATTATCAGCTAATCAATGAACAATCACTTAAAATTTAGAGACTTAAGATTAATGGAGTCTCAAGAATCAGATGGAGGCCCGATTGACGCGTCGTTGTCTTGTGGGGCTCAGGCCTCAACCCTTCGGTATGAAAAGAAAAATCACTTACGCCAAACAAAGAACACATGAGCGGTCCCAGACTGTTGACTTTCAACCATTGGCAAAACGTTGACTTCTCCCCATTCTTTTCCCGGATTCAATTTTCGTGGGCCTGCCTCATGTGGTTTTATACGGACTACAGTTAAAAAATATAACATCTACTCGTAGTTATGACAGTAATTCAAATCAAGTATTTGATGGTGCTTTACGCAACTCTTTAAGACTTACCTTAGTTGGCATAGAAAGTATTATTTTTTAATATATATTTTTCAATTTAAAACTTGTATAAATCCAAACTATCTTATGTTATTAATTATTTTAATTAAAAAACAAAATAATAATAACAACAAGATTTAAACTCATAATTATCTGACTAGCCATGTTTTAATATCATATTTAAAAATAAATTTAACCGAAAAATTTAAATCATTAAATAAATTTAAAGATTCAATTCAAGTGTATAAAACTATCCATGGAATACACTTCCTGGAAGAATAAAAAAAAATGTATAGAAGTGAGAAATGAAATGATTTCGTTTTTCTTTTGTAATGAAAAATACTACTAAAGTTCAAACTTGGTAAGATCAATAAAAAAAATAATACATGAAAATTCAAATTTTCAATCCAAAGTTGCTACGTAATGCATGAGATCGTGATAACAATTATTTTTTAAAATGGTTTTTATATAAAATATATAAAAACATTTTTTTATTATTTATTAAAATTTATTTTTTATATCTACGTATTAAAACAATTCAAAATTATTAAAAATAAATAAATGTCAAAACGAACACGTTATCCGGTATGCATGTGGTTGTGAACTCTACGATTTCAGGATGGATCGAGCAGCACTGGCATTATGAAATTGCTTAACAGCTTATATGTGAGCTCTAGAAGTTGCTTATGTCAGCATGCCACACATATATAAACTACTTTCAAAATGGTTTTGAAAAAATTTAAAATTTTTATTTTCAATTATTTTTTTATGTTATCAAAAATAATTTTTAAAAATTAAAATAATATTATTTTAATACATAAAAATATTTTTAAAAACATACATACTCTCAGGTGCTAGTCTAGTTCTCGTTCTCGAAGACAGCTGGATAGGGATCCTCATGGAATCTGGAGATTAATTATTCGATTTAATAAAAAAATTATAAATAATTCAATATTTATATTAAAACAATTACGTTAAATATCCATGTGTCGTTTAGGATTGTGTTTTTTGAGAAATTACATTTTAATACCACGTCTAAACCAATCTTAAAAATTTATCAATTATTTTGCACGTAGAGTTTTTTTTTTTCCTTACTCTTTTCTATCCTTTTTAGGACCGTTTATTTCCATAGACTGACCATATTTTTTTTTTTTTAAAAAATGATTTTTTATTAATATTTTTAATTATATTAAAAATAAATTTTAAAAAATAAAATACAGCTAGCATGATACTATCGTAGTCTCCTGGTGCATCTTTCATCTCTCTCCTTCTCCTTCTCTCTAGATGTCAAGATATAGCTTCTTTCTTTCTTTCTTTTCAAAACTCTGGAAGGAATTATCCAGAGAAAACTTCCTGCAGAAATCTTCTCCTGTTCTCGCTCCTAGCCTTGGCTTCTCCCATGATTCCTTTGATAAAAGTACTAGAATGAGACTTCTCTCTTTTGTGATCCGGCCATGGGGGTGTCGATACTGATTCTGACAGAACTTCACGGTGCTCAGAAGTAGAAGATCGACGCACTCAGCGCCGCCGCTAGAATTCATATGGAGGAGCCACTGTATAGTTTCTTGGTTTCAGTCCTTGCCTGTATGAGCAACAATTCAGCAGTGTTATCAAAGCGTAGCTTGTCTTGCAGATCAAAGAACTCTTTCAAAGTCTCATCAAGACTCCAGTTTTGGCAATTTTAGAATTTTTCTTGTGTATTTTTAAAACTTGACTAATCAGTTTCATCGATCATTACAAATTAGTTGACGAGCCAAGGAGAAAAATGAAGTTTCAGTGGTATTTTAAAATAGAAATATATAGTCAGTCTTCTTATACTTGTAAAACACATCAGGTTAGGCCACGCCTCCATCTCGATTTGTCAAATTTATTTCATTCCAGCTGTCCAATTTGTCACTCCATGGTTCAAAAGGCAAAAACACTCGAGACTTGACTCGTATTTCTTTTCAAAATTAATACGGCAGGGGAAAATGACACGAAGAGAAAATGGAATCGCGTGCAATGAAAGCAAGCAAGTTAACCCTTTCATTTACGTGTTCTTACCATTTTCTCCACCGGGATCCAAGTCATGAATCACAGACTACGTTATTAGCATTCGGTTAGGGTATTGATTATGGCATTGCACAGTAAACCATCATAATAAAAAATAAAAAATATAAAAATAAATCAAGATAGCTCTACCTCTGCTCGTTAATTTTGACAGCTGGATTTGTTGACCTGCTACCCCAGTTAGGGTTTCAAGTAGAGCTAGTCAGCCAAATATCTCCCAATTAAGAGGGAGTCAAAACGATCTATTAATTCGAGGTTGTGATTAAGAAATTGTGATTAAGAGTTTTGCTCCTAGAGCTGTATAATTATTAATATAATAATTATTGAAAATTTATATAGTTATTAATTATGCAATTTGTAGAATTAATTTAATTGTGCGCTAATTAAACAACTATATTGGTAAACAAAATGAGAGAGTCAACCGTGACGACTGATTAATCAAGTGGCGTGCTAAAGTTGACCGATCATAAAAAATATGCGAACGGGCCGAGTCTCTCAGTGAGTGACTCTTATCCTTGATTTCGAGAAAATCGAGTGCAGAGAATTAATTGAGTTTCTTACACCGAACTCTTTTATTTTTCCAAACATTTAAAGATGTAACTATCACATTGATGGCGTGGAGTATTTAAAATAATTTAATTTTTTTTAAAAATAATCTAAAAAGTTAAAAAAAAAAAAAGAAGAAGTGAACGAACCCTTTAAGTTTTGACCACTGAATTAATCCTGTAAAATAACTAATAAAAATCTCAATTTAAATAATAGGGTCAAGGATGGATTTTAAAAAATAAAAACGAATAGGGTCCATAATGGTAATGTGTGACAAAGTAATAGACCCCACATGGACAAAAAAAACTATAGAACTTAGTCGATTAGATCAAATTAGATAACTATAGAAGTTAATCAAGTCTTGAGTTTACTTGGAGGGCTAAGACTAATTCAATGACAACGTTTCCCCCCCTCTCCAGTACGTGAATGGCCGCAAAATGAATTTTCAGCGAACAAGCTTCCAAGTTTACACAATCTTGAGAGCGATTCATATGGATAAAAACAAAAATCACAAACGTGTTGGGGCACATGAAATCTTACTTCCACTTTGACGAGAAGGCTAATTTGTTTTGCTGTTCTACTATGTTCACACTATATTTTGAAAATATTTTATTTTTATTTTTATTTTTTATTTTAAATTAATTTTTTTGTTGTTTTTAATTATTATCATGTGCTGATGTCAAAAATAATTTTAAAAACACAAAAAATATTATTTTTATATATATCTAAACAAAAAACACTTTAAAAAATAATCTCAATTATGCAAAAAAAAATTTATTTCTTTGAGAAACATCATAGATTTTAATGTCTGGATGCCCTAGCTTATTTTACTTTTACTTGTGGAAAACTCAAGAACAAAGAAAATTTCCTTTGGAAACAGTTGTCTTTCTTCTCACTCTCTCTCTTTTATGAATAAGAGTAATCTATCTATTTATATCATATTTATTTTCTTAGTCATTTAAACGCTCCATAGTTATTTCATGACTTTTCTATATTCAAATTAATAACTTTTCAAAATGATAGCAACTAGATTTTAAATTGATTCTTGTTTGAAAATATATTAAAATAATATATATATTAAAAAATCAGTATTAGGGCAAGTCCAACGAGAGAGGCATCCCGAGAGGCAAAGGCAATTTTTTTAAATTTTAGTTATTCTTGTTCTATTTATTATCTCCAACGAGAGAGGCATCTCGAGAGTTATTTTGTCTTTTATTCAATCGGGAAGGCATTCCTACAGCTGAGAGGATGGAGAGCCAAATTGAAAAAGAGCTGTTGGGATGAAGGAATTATACCGTTGCAGAACATATTAAAACACAACAACAACAACAACAATCAACAATGAAAACCACAGATAATCAAAAATCTCTTGGCAACCAAACACGACATAAAAAGGGACATTGAATTGATAGGAATATGAATTGATAGGAAAAAAGGGATTTAAAAAAAAAAAAAGCAACCTGCGTCTTCTTCCTCTTTTATTGTGATTTTGAAGAAAAATACTAAGTAATGGAAGAAAGATAGAGCGAGGTAATGGAAGGAAGGATGAGGAGTATTTTGGACGGACGGATGGATGGATTGGTTGTTGAGAAAAGATGATGTGGGTGAGGGGGGTGGTTGGTGGCGCAAGCAGAGGGAGGGAGAAGGAAGGTAGGGTTAGGGTTTTTAAGTTTGAGAGATGAAGGGGAACGGGGTAGAGGGGTGGGTGGGGGGTTTTATACTAATTATTATTATTAATTATAATTATAATTATTAATTATAATTATAATAGTTACATAAAAAATAGAGGTATTAATTTAATTGAATTATTTGTAATGAAATGTATTTTAATTAATTATGTTTGAACTTATTGGTTATTTGTTAATGTGTTCATTTTGTTTTATAAAAAAATTCTAACACTCAAAGACAATAACCATAAAAAAACATACAATTACTTGAAAAACATAAAATAAGTAGCTTAAATTTCAAATATTGCGGGTCTTTTAATTATATTTAAATTCATTTTTTTAATTTAAATATAATTAAAAAATAATAATTTTATTGTTGGAGGGGTTTTCAAAAGCAATTATTTAATTATATAACTTACTCCTATTAATTGTATAATTAAACTATATACAAAATAATTGAACTTTATTTAAAATAAGATAAAAAAATGGCTCTCCCAGATGGCTCTTTACCATTGGACAACACATCAACTTAAAAGCCATTTACACACTATTCAAAAAGTCATTTTTATGATTTGATTCTTAAAAATGACTCTTGCCATTGGACTTGCTCTTAGAACATCAAAACAAACAATAAATACTAAAATATTAATTTTAAAAAGATTTAAAATTTCATGAAACTCGGATTACACAAGCACCTCGTAGAAATTTATGCTAACATTATTGTTAGGAATAAATGGAGACTTGTTTTTATAGCTTGAGAAAATAAAACAGTTCACGTGTAAATTGGAGAATTTTTGAATCATCACTAACAATGGACGGGATGAATAGAGGAGGATCACTGTCTGATTAAAATTATGTTTGGAGAAAATTTATTAAAATCAATAGGTTGAATACTTATAAAGCCATATATTAAGCGCTAAAGCTTGGTTTATTTTTAAAAAATAACAATTATTTTTTCTAAGTTTATTTTTTAATATATCAATGTTAAAAATTAGTATTTATAAATAAAAAAACATATATATTATTTTAATATATTCTAAAATAAAAAATATTTTTAAAAACAATTTATATCTCAATCTAAACAACAATATATGTTGTGAGGTTCCCCCGACTTCCAATATCATCTGTAATTATCATCAGCTTATCACACTCGCAACCCCTCCGCTATTCTTCCACCGCGCCGCCACCACGTAACTGTACGGATAGTGATCTTCACAGCGCCGCCATCATCCAACAGCAACAATCCTCACGCTACCCTGGCTAGCTCCACCACACCAGCCACCGTCAACGGTTGAGCGAGAAAGGTGTTAGATTTTGAAGGGATAGAAGGCAATTGCAGATAAAAGGGTCCCAAATCCTTAACTTATTATAGTCTCAAAGGTATCATATCATAGCCCCAAATCCTTTATCCTTCGATTGTTTGCTAAATTTCCATGCTTAACTGGTCGGGTGCTTGAAAATGCATATTAATGAATGTCATTACTGTAACCTTATGGAGATTACTATCATGTGTCTCCGCCTGAGGTTCAAGGCTAAGTGCGAATCGGTGTGAGGGTCTTGTGCTGAATGCTCGAGTTTTTGGGTGCAAATACACAAGTTAAAGCTTGGAACTTGGAGTTAATTTAGGCAAGAAGTTGCTGTTTTGTTTCTGTTCACATCTGGCCTGGCTTTGATTTTTCATTGTCTTGCCTCGTCTGTTTTGATATTTGGTGGGGATAGGAAGCATGCTTGTGTGTGTGTGTGTGTTTGTGGTAAAACTCTCAGGGTTAAATTGATGTTAGTCGACGATGATGCCAAATGAGAGTTGGGCCTTTGAGAGAATTTCAATTGCTTGTTTGTTTTAGCTTGTGGCTCATAGACATATGTTTATTTTCTGTTTTGTTGCCGGGGATGATAATAGGTTGGGGGTGCGGGGCAATGTGCCGGTATTAGAAAAAAATATTATTTTTTCTTGGGTGGCTAGGATTTCTTGGGTGGTTCAGGGTCTACTATGAATACATATCATATAGCTCTATTTTGATATAGTGAAAATAAAAAGCTTCTCGCTCCTGTGGATGTGGGCAAATTGCCGAACCTTGTGTTTTTCCTACTTTATCTACTATTGCTATATTCATCAATAACTACTGCATGTTTTTCATAACATTGATTTATTTCATGGATTGGAGTGGTTTTAATTTGATAACCCGTGCTGAAATTTTAAGAACTTGGATTTGGATCGTGAATAAAATTTCAGGTTTGATCTGTAGTGATATTGCATAGTTTTTGAGATTTTTTCGTGATGTGACATGAGTTTTCTCAGAGTCAAGACTTGAGGCCGACAGTGATCAATCTGGTGACAGTTTCAGGCATGAATTGATTTGCTTCATAATACAAAAATGGGTTCATAACTTGTGTTTCATGATTTTGAGAATGTTTGGGCTAAAGATTTGTGTTTTGATTGATTTTTGGACAAAATAGGTTCTGCCACTATTTTGCCTTTTGTCTTTGATTGAGCCTGAACGAAAAATTGCTCGTTTTGATTTGTAAAACAAATGTGGCTACCATGCTTTTTGAAAATAAATGTGGAATGTTAGTGTCTTTTGTTGAGTTCTAAGGAATGAAAATGAGGTCTGCATATTGATGAATTACTGATTCATAAAAATGCTAACATGAAATGTATAGTTGCCACACACAGGTTCAAGGAGAAAGGATTGAGATTACTAGTAGATGATTATCTGCACAGTCCACCTATCAAGTTACCCTTCTCCAAATCAAGAATCTCTTAAATAATTGATATTTTCCATTAGAAATGTATGACAACTCCAATGTATATTACAAAAAACAATTAAAAAAAATGGCTGTGGAATATATTTAGACCGGGCTTGGGCTGGAACCTCAAACATATCAAGTCTTTTTTTATATAGAAAAAAAAAATCCAAATAGTTAGACTAAAATCCACTCTCTTCAGTAGCATTATATAAACAATCTTTACCAATCATAACTCCTTATTTATGATGATTCATATGTTGTGTAAAAAGGAAGGGAAATTGAAGGAGTTCATCGGATACTTAATGATGATTAAGCATTGCTGTGTTCCTAGTTAATGCTGGAATTATTTATTAATGAAACCTCTTAAACTCTCTTCTAAATTTCTTGCTGTGATATGGTGTTAAAAACCAATCTCATGTGTAACAGGAATATTTCAAATGGAGACACAGAAAAGTCAACCAGAAAAACAGCAATCACCGGCATCCCTGGATCCTGCTGTCACATCATGTCGAAGGAAGAAGAGGGATGACGCCACTTTTTTAGAGGATGTAAAGGATCACATCGATGAGTTCATTCATGCGTCCATGGAAGAGCACAAGTCTTGTTTTACGAAGACAATGAAGAAGGTGAATTCCCAATTTTTAGTCGAATGTTTAATTGCTAATTGCCAAGACCGACAAATTTATTGTGTAAATCTCTGAGTGCGTGTGAATTGGTAGCTGGCATAACCCTTGGTTTGTTTTCAGATGTTCGGAATTTCAAAGACTGTTGCCGATAGGAGTGCTGATGCGAAGGAAGTTGAAAGTTCTCTGCCTCTCCGAACTATAGTGTCGGAGTAGAATGTCTTAACCCTCAAGTAAATTTGAAATATCTCATGATGCTTGTTTGAGTTATGGTTTAGTTTGTCAGAAAAGAGTTGCGACATCCGTATTTAGATTTAGATTTATTGTGTAAATCTCTGCGTTTCAATTCAGATTGAAAACTAATATTTACAATTAAGAAAAAAAGGACACCATGATTATCCCCTCAGGTTTTCGTTTCCACAGGTTTCTCTTTTTGCCGCTTCCAGTCTTCTTCTTGCATATCATCTCTCTCGCCCAACGGAGCTGTCGCTCCCTTTATTATCTATCAGGTGATCAAGACTGGTAGGGTTTTGGGATTTTCGGTTCTCTTCTCTTCTTTTAATTTTACTCCCAACATAGACGGGGTTGGTACAAGGTGGAGTGATTCATCCTGAGCCCGTTAAGTTTTCTTCCTTTCCAAAAATCAACACTTGACCACAATTATTTCCCTCTTATTTTCGTGTCCCTTCCTGGTTGATTATCTCTCCTATTTATGGGTTAAATCAGAAATTCTAGACGAGTACAAACTAAAATCTTGCTGGTTTTAACATGAATTTATAGTTTTAGATTCAAATAATTCTGTAACTTAGAAATCAATGGAAGTTTTTTTAACATTTTGATCTTTAAAGAATTATTTTTAAACCACTGATAAGGGCAGTTTATAGGGTTTTTTATTTATTCAATTAAGTCCTTAATTGTTGAATAAACTCTTGATTTATTTTCAATTAGGTACTTTATTTTGTTGATTTTAGTCCTGGAAGTCACGTACCTTTTGCAGATTGGTCATTGGTCTCAAATTTGTTCAATTAAGTTTTTAATCGCTCATCAAACTTTGAATATTTGGTAATTAAGTTCATAATATCACCAATTTAGCTTTCCCATGTCTAATTTTGATCCTCAAACTTTGATTTTCTTTTCAATTAACATCAAGTTCTCTAAAAATCATCTTTCTTTGCAGTTAGATCTTCAATTGAGGCTTCTAAAATTACAATCCACTCATTAAAATCGTAATTTATATATTCTAACTGTTTTTGAAAGGCAACAACAATGCACACTTGTCAATATGTTATGTGATAGAACATATTTCTGGAGTGTGGAAAAAAAATGAAGAATTTTGTAAAACATGTATACTATCCTCGCAAGATGCAAGGTCATATTGTAGTGACAATAATAACTTTAGATAACTATATTGGAAAACATAAGATGTTGCGTTTGAAGAACTTTTATAAATTAACTATTTTCAAACCATAACAAAAGCTACCACATATTTTCAAAATAACATTTCGTTTGAAAATATATTAAAATAAAAAAATAGTTTTTATATTTGCACATAAAAAACAATTTATTGTTTTTTCAAGCCAACAGTATTTGTAAAAGACACCTAAAAATAAAAACGAATGCTGAGCTAGACATCCCGTTAATCCAACAGACAATACTAATATTCATTGCCACTAATATTCATCGCCACTAATGTACATCACAAGCAGTTTGAGTTGATGACAAGACAATCAAGATTGTTCAATATAGCAATACAAATGAAGGATGGTGTAAACAGTGTCTCAGGATTGAGAACTGCTTTGACATTCACAATATATCAGATGCAAGTCATCAGATCGTAGCTAGACAAAACTATCAGTCAGACACCACGCATCAGAACGAAACAACTGACTTGGATTGTGTTGAAGTTTGCAATCGAGACAGAGCAGTATCACTTTCCTCGCATTCGCCATACGCAATGGGTCTCCCGCTAATTGGCTTCCTGTTGACCAGACAACCAATCAGAATTTATATGAAAGGATACTTGCACTAAAATTCTGAAATCATAATTAACGAAATATTAACAATAGCTGTTTGCAAGTGGCAAAATGTAGAATATGACTTCATCTGGCTAACCCCTTAAAAGCATCTAGTTTTTTGGTCCATCCTTGGTGAAATTGGTTTCTGCCCTAATTCCTCGTTTAAGTTCCAACTGGAAAAGTACAAATATCAGAACAGTTATTAGTGGGTTCATATTTCTGGTTTTTTTCCTTATAGGAAGGGCAGCGGAAGGGGTACAAGGCAAATCTTACTAAATAAGTAAGATAACTATATCGTGGGACTACATAATCCCAATGCGGAGCTGATTCAGGTTAAAAGATGTGTCCTCAATCTGACACGGTAGCCAAATCAGTGTTCTAGTGGGGAGGAAACAAAGTTAGCTCGTGATAAAACTTGCTTGCTTTGTAGAAAGAAGAGGTTCTGAATTGGGAATAGACACAAAGTTACTCCATGACCAACAAATAGTCCAAAACATAGATCGGAACCACAATGTCGTAAAAGAAGGAAGCTACCTTTGTGAGATGACACTCTCTTCAGACAACGCCTTCTCTAACCTCTCCTCAAATGGTGTTGCATGCCAACTTACTTTCTGATCCTGAAAACAAAACGATGGTTTCTTGAATGCATCTTCTAATAATGCAAGAAATGAAAAGAGAATGAATACGGTTGTATGACGTACCTCCTTATATTTGTTTGTCGAATTTGGAATCCCATTTCCATCCCACCACTTCGGGGAGATTTGAGAAGTTTCATTCTCATTCCAATGCGCAGCAACCATTCCAATGATAGGCCTGTCCCCGATAGCTCTACCAAAACGGAAAGTTTTGCTGGTAGTACCAATATTTGGACTATCTCCACCAAGTGTTGACTGAGGTGGTTTGACCCAAGAAGACAAGCTCGCTTCTACCTCCAAATCTTTCCCAGAGGAAGATTCTTTCACTTCCCTTTGTGGTTTAGGAGTTGCAATTTCAGACTGTTCTAGAGATTCTCTGGGCTCACCTGACATTTGAAGTGAGTTGAAATCATCTTCCTTCAATAACTTCCACTGAGAGGCACTTTCAACCGGGTTCAGGACCGAATAAACATATTGGGACATGATCCTGGTCTTTCCTTTTGCTGAAGTTTCTAGGTTTGCTGGGAAAACAGTACCGGGTGTTTGCATGTCGTCCAAAAGTTGTAATGGGGTTGGTTTAGGAGAAGGCTTCGAAACACTCAGATTCCCTGGGGATTCATATTTCCTAGGATCTTGGCAACTATTTTCAGATGAAGACCCTTTGGAGGAAGATGTATCAAAATTACATTCAAAGCGAACAGACTTGTTCCTGCTCTGAACAATCGTAGCTGAGAGCCAGGGAGGACCAACAAGAACGTTATCATTCTCATTTGCTTGAACCTTGATCACTATTTCATGACTCCCTGATTGGCTATCTTCACTGGTGTGCACATTTGTTATACAGCTACAGAAAAGAAAACATGAAATGTTAGCCAGCCTAAAACTTTCATAGATGAGTACTTCTAAAGTTTTGCAAACAAACAATAAAGGAACAAATTGCATGACTTGATGAGCCTCCAATAGATCTCATCGTGCCCAGAAACAAATGGTAATAAAATACAATCGTTAGGTGCAGACCCGTTAACAGGGCAGGAGCGTTACGTCTCAAGACATCAGAAAGGAGTAAGAAATTTGGATTGTCAAATAGTTTTCAAACGAAGTGCAAAGCGATTCTAATGCTTGAAAAATGAAACAAATGAAAATTATTTTCCAGGTCACATGAACCCACAGAGAAGCTAAACGTGTCAGTCGTGGTAGTTAGTAGTTCAACCTGCTAGGTGTCTGCTCAGAAGAAACTGAACCCTTTCCCCACTCTTCACAAAGTTTAACCGGAGTAGAAGGCTGATCAGTTTGATTATCCAATTGAATTTTCTTGATCGATGTGTTGGGAAGCCATGAATGAGATTTTGAAGGTTCTGAATCTTTATCAAGAGCAGGTGAAACTTTAAACTTTTCGCAACCTTTCCGAATTTCAATTGGAGTCTCTGGCAAAGTACCACAAGCTTTAAGAAATTTAGCCTGTAGAGAGAAGTAAACAACCAAAAAAATAATTTAATTGATGAAATCATTGATTAGAATAATTAAGGATGATTCAATTAATTGAAGCACGTAAGAGGGAAAGATAAATCCAGAAAAACCAATGTATGAAGAGATCGATCAACTCTTCATTTAGATATAACATTAATGATAGTATTTCAGGGAGATGTATATTGATGTAAACTGTATCATCAACTTCTCATGGGATCTACCATAGAATGTCCACCTCTACAAGGTCAAACCATATGTCCACCTATAGTCTTCCAAGCTCTACGACCATACGACATCATAAATCATTCTGGCACTTAACTTGCGTGTTCATTTCATTGGTAAGAGAAGTACAATGCTAGGAATGATAATTCGGAAGTGACAAAAGAAGCATTTTAGAAAAGGTAAAAAAAATTGGTTGAAGATTATGCAACAATTGTTAAATACCAATTCAAATTCAATCCAAATAACATAAATTGCATCGTCTACTTCGATAAATTAATTCAGATCCTAATAATTGAATGCAACTTCGATTCATAGTTCAATCTATAAAAATCCCAACTAATCGGAAAAGGAGGATGATGCGCTCTTCACAGTAATATTTTCCAAACCTATTCATGGTCTGATCCTTTTCTTCTTAGCTACTACCTGGTGGTAAAATCCCCACGGTTCGGAAACAACTTCCTAAAAAATGTACTGTAGCATCACAATCATCACAAATAACATGCATCCCATCAACAATCAATGGAAAGCTAATAAATGTTTAAAACTAGAGCTTGAATTACGCAAACTTCAGCTTCGCAGTAGCAAGAATACCACAAATATTTATGCTAATTCGTGAAATTGTGAGTACTGCAAAGAAACTTGATTTTCCCTTTTCAAGCAACTCATTAATAAATACATTAAATACAAACCTCATCCCTGAGTCCCTTGCTGATCTGTGGAGACCCTAAGCAAGGATTCTCAATATTACCACGCAGATATTCTTCTTTCTCTGTCGAAGGAACACATGCAATTAAAAACAAGTCGGAAACAAAAAAAAACACAGCAAAAATTAGAGCTAAAGATAAACAACAATTATTTACCTTCAGACAAAAATAGAGACGATAAACGATTTTTAGATACCCCAGCTTCCTGCTCCCATTAAAAGAGAAAAAAAAGAGTAAAAAGGAAGCTTATAATTGAATAATCCTCTGTTTAATCTCTAGAAAACATTAACACCAAGAAATCAAACAGCCATTTCCACTTATTTTGCATCATTTTTTTATCCAACCAAAACATATACCAAACAAAATAAAAAATTAGACTATAAAAAATCTCTTCTTTTCCTAGAATTCAGTTTCGAGAGACAGAGAAAAGGACCTTTTCGATTCCATTTTTTTTCTTAAAAATGAAGCAAGTATCATATAATTCAATAATCCTCTGTTTAATCTCATAAAAAACACTAATGCCAAGAAATTAAACATTCATTAGTCCACTCGCAGCCCTCCCCACTTCTTTTCAGTTATTTTGCTTCATTTTCTAGCCAGCCAAACAGATATCAGGCTAAAACAAAGCAGGAAATCCTAAAACCCAGACTAAGAAGAAAGAGTGCAAATCAAGCTTCGCTTCCTTTCTTAAAACTCAGTTTCGTTTCCAGCTAAAAAAAACATAAAATTCTGAGCAATCAAACAGAAAGTGGAAGAAAAGAAAGAATACAAGAGCAGGTTTGGATCGAAGAGAATCTGAGGAGATGACGTGAGGTCGAGATCGATTGGAGCGATCATCTTTGGGACGCAAGCAGGTAAAGAAACAACCCATAGCTCTTAATAAAAAACGATTTATCATGAAACCGCGAAACCGATCTCAAAATCAAATCCGATTACACTCTTAAGCAACGCACACATATCATGCCACTGTTCTCTATATGTGTATTATCTTTATTTATGCAAAAACCCTTTGGTTTTATTTATTTTTCTTTCTTCCTTGAGGGGTTTAATCAGCGTGTGGGGGGGGAGAGAGAGAGAGTTGCTGGGTCGTTTTTGAATTTTGAAACTACTCATACGAGGGAAAGATTTTGCACCCTTGAAATGAAAACGTTTCGAGTGCTCCCGTACTTGAAGGGTGAGAAATGATGATGCTACTCGCTTTACCATTATGACACGTCGGTGGATTTAGATATTTTGGATGATGCAATTACGGGGGTGTCCCTGAGAAGGACTCTTCTTACGAGAGAAGAGCGAGTCTTGTCTGTAAGGTGGAAGTCAAAGGGTATGATTTCAAGTATGGCAATGTGATTTGTTGCAGGTTTAATTCCTTTCGAGGAATAACGTCTATTTTAGACTCTTAATTAATCTCCACTAATTCATTTTGAAATTCATTTTTCAAAGATTTTAATTGTTTTGTGGACTAGTCCATCTTGAAATGATGTGCCATTGTTTTCAAGAAAGCAAAGCAACAGCTAAATAGCAGTCCTTGGGCCCGGATGTATGCATATACAAATTGCAGGCCGCAGGCCCAAATCCACCTTGTCGTGGCCTAACCTTTGAGAGAATTCCCGAGGAATTTAAACTATCGTTATTATCATTTTTTTTATTCCATTTCACTGGCCTCTCTGCAACTTTTCTGAGGCAATCAAATGCAAGAGAGTTGGTCCATGAGAAGAAGAAGCTCTTTCAAGCCTAGGAAATTTGTGAAGAAGCCAAGAGTCCCGGAAAGATTTGGATTATTTAAGTTTATGAGTGATTTATATATATGAATTCTTACTTTTGAATATTTGATGGTACTAATATTTTAGTATAATAAATGAACTAATTTTAAGATATATATATAAAAGTCTTAGACCTTGTTTGACACTGCGTTACAAACAGACACTTATATCCTATTTATTTATTTATTTTCCCTATGTAAGTTTTTAAATATAAGGTTGTTGCTTCATAGATTTATAGTTGGTTTTTAAGACTTTAATACTTTAATAATAAGATAAATGTAGTTATTAATAATTTAAGATATTTTTGTAACAAAATATAATTTCGAGCGTGATGACATGGAAAGTGTATTTTCATAATTTTGGGGATGGAGGCGTGGCAAGTTTCCTAGAACAGAAGGTATCCGGAAAGATCCAACTCGTGAACAATCAATCAATTGATGCTACACCATACCAAAAGTGTCCTCTAGCTCGTCCAGTTCCAGGGCTACAAATCGGACACCAAAGAAAAAGTATTCTCGAGAAGATAACGATACCCGAGGCTAGATTGGATGCACGACACTGAATGTGTTAGCTCTGAATAATTCTCCACGTGTTCTATCCTCTTCGTATGAAATATAATCCCTTTTGTGAGTATACCTCCTATTGTTTTTGAAAATGTTTATAATTTTTTTGAAAATATTTTTTATTTAAAATATATATTAATTTTTTTAAAAAATCAACATCTGAAATTGTTTAAAAATATCAAAGTTTATTATTTTAAAGTAAAACATAAAAAATTTAATTTTTTTCAAAATTGTTTTTGAAACATAGTGTTAAACATCTTTTTATAGCTTTCGGATTGTTTGGTAGTGATTGAGATTGTTTATTATAGTGATTTTTATTAAGAAATATATTAAAATAATATTTTATTTTTATTTTAAAAAATTATTTTTGATATCAGCATATCAAAATAATCTAAAAACACTAAAATAATTTAATTTAAAATATTTTTTTTTCAAAAATACTTTTAAAAATCATTGATAAACAGGGTTTTCAAGTTTGCAAGAGCAAATGTTATTATTTTGATTAAGTCACTGTTTGAAATTTTCTTTTCTGTTAAAATTAAATATTTTTTTGCTTAAATTAATTAATTTTTATTATTTTTTCATTATTTAATTATATTGATATTAAAATATTTTTTTTAACGTTGTACGTGTGCTTCCACCAAGTAAAGTATCGCATCAAACAATTACGTTGTTGAGGTTTAAAAGTCGAAGTCATTTTTCATTCCTATGAAACAGTAGCTAGCCAACCATGCATCGTCATTCTTCACTGACGTGTATGTGAGAAAGGCCACAAAATCAGTGGTGGATATACATTCGACCTTAAAGGACCGACCACATATACCTGCCTGCATCCTGACAAAAAGGACTAAGAGAATTGCCAACTTTCCAAACCAAAAGCACGTGAAAGTATCTATAGCTGAATCTTATTTTAAATTTTAAGTTATTAGATATTTTTTTAATATATCATTTTTAGTAAAACAAATTGGTTTTGAAATTTAGACAAAATTGCACGCTATTTTATATTTAATTTTATCAAATAGAACGAGAATAATAGAATTTAAATTTGTAATTATTGAATCAACAAAACTCCTATATTATATTAAGAAATCATCTTATATAAAAATTTAAATTATTAAATAAAATTTTAAAATATAATTTATATTATTTTTTAACTGATTATTTAATGATAACCATGACGTTTTAAAGAGAGAGAAAATAACCACAATGTGTTTGATGCTATTTTAGAAGGATATCAAGAGAGGATGAAGGAGAGGGGCGACTGTTAATTGAAAACGAGGTAGGTTTAGAGGAAAGATATGTTTTATATATTTGTTTTATTTAGTTTTGGGTTAAATCAGTCTAGTCTGATTTGGTAAATTTTAAATTTCTAAAACCGAAACCAAAACAAATCAATTTTTAAAAAAGATTTTCTAATCCATTCATTCAATTTAGTTTTTTTAATTATTATTTTCTCAATTTAAACATAGACTTTATTTTTGATAATTTTGATATATTAATATAATAAAAATAAAAACTATTTTAATACATTATAAATCAGAAATACTTTTAAAAAATAATATCTACATGTAAATATGTTTAGACCTCAACTACAACCGATATGATTGGTTAATTCAACCTGCAAAATGTTGCAATTTGCAGCGAAAGGTGGGATCGATTTTGCCGTACGAACAATAACTGATTGCAGCATTTCACTGCTCCTCTATCTCATTTTATTTGTCTATGTTTTTTTCTTGTTCGAGATGTCTCGTAATGTCTGTAATTTACTTCTTAAATAAATTATTGGTCAAAAAAGCCTGCATGACAGTATTGAACGGGCAAGGACTCTTCCTGCTACAAAGCTCAAAGCCTAAGAAAAAACGACGGCGTGCTGATGCTACACACAACGGTCAAAGTCAAACTCAGCGGTGTTGTGTGGTCAATTAGTTTAATATTATTTTAAAATTGAATTTTCAATTTTTTATTAAAATAATAATATTTTATATTCTAAAATTTATTTTTAACATTCATTTATCAAAATAAGTTTAAAAATAAAATAAAATTTATTTTTTTAAAATACAAAAATTCTTCGCGTGATTATTGAGGACGGAGATCATTCTTTCCGCTTCTGTATGTCCCCATTTTTAACGCCTTCCATAAACAGAATTTCAGCTCAGCCTAAATTAAATTTAGGGCTGAAATTCTGTTTTTAGATCTCAATAATTTTAACAATTTTAATATAATGATATTAAAAATATTTTCAAATAAAAATGTTTAATATTAAAAATAATTTATTAAAAAAATAATAAAATAATAATTTTAATATTTTTTAAAATAAAAAACAACTTCAACATTTACTTAGACCATAATAGTGGCGACAATATGTTGGGTCAGCGACAAATCAAAGCACCTGTTCTGTTTTGTCTCGGCTTCTCTAATGTGGGCAAGCACACCGCATCAGACCTCACCACCACTTGCCTCTCTCCTCACTTCAAGAAGCTATCAGAGCCACATGATCACTTGCCCACTCCTCGTTCAAATATGTGGCCACAGTTATAATCTTATTAATTGGATTAAAAGAAATTATGAAAATTCTCTAGATGAGTCATACAGTTTTGTTTTTGTAGAAAAGTAACATTTTATTTTTGACATCTCTATAAATATTTTCTTTTTAAAAAATAGAATTAAAAAAAAATCCTTTTCAACCGCTAAAAATAAACGGGATAATAGGTAGCATCGCACCAAAAACAATATTTTTCATGGTGCGGTACACCACGATCCCAGACAGACGGGCACTGAGAAGGACTGAGTTTACGTATGTCCTGTTTGAATGGGGGCGGTCCCCAGTCTATTCAAGCGAGCTTTTTCATAGTCGGGGCCATGCCCGGAGAGATTTATACCAGGTTTTTACATTGCATTTCAGAAGTAATTTTGAAAAAAAATAAATTTTATTTTATTTTTTATTTTAATAAATTAATCAATTCATGTTGCGACTGGGCGGCGAGCATCTCCATCGGCTCTTTGTTTAGAAGACTCGAGAAAGGAAGTGGGGAGTTCCCGGGCCCAGGTGAGCTAGTGGCTACAACCGCGTTGAGCCTGATACTAATTTCTACTGTAAATGACCAAGCACATAATAGAGCAATGGCCACGTCAGCGAGGTGCACAGGAAGAAGAAGAAGTCCACGATGGGAGGCACAGAATGTTCTTCCAACCAATCACAATCCCTTAGAAAAATGTAAGAGATGATAGTGGGAATGGAGTTTTGGTAAAACGGGAGACTGAATAGAGCTACGGGTCGCTTGTGAAAGCATCTCTCTTTATTTTATAAGAAGGGTCGTCTGGAGTCGAGTCTTTGCAAATGATAAATGGGAGGAGAATCTGTCGGACATTATTAATGTATTTTGCGTGTATTTATTTTTATGTTTTAAAATATATTTGATATTTTTTTATATCGTTTTATTTTATTATGTTGATATTAAAAATAAATTTTAAAAAATAAAATAAAAATTATTTTAATAAATTTTTAAAACATCAATCGCTAATATAATATTAAGCAGGTTATTAATTTAGGGGGACTCATGACTGGATAAATAAAAATTATTTTAAAAAATAAAAAATTATTTCAGTAAATTTATAAATAAAAAATATTTTAAAAAATAACAATGTACACGCTACAAACACCCATTCTTATATTAAAGTTTACATTTTAGAATGCCAAGAAAGACTGCAAAGAGAAGAGGTAAAACAATTGATTAAAAAAAAACAAATAAATAAAGCAGCGGTCAATCAACGTGAAGGGAAATTTCAGGCAAGTTAGAATTCTCTACTTAAATTTTATATATTTTAAAACGTTTTTTAATTGGTGAAATATTATAACAATATTTTTTTTAAATTTATTTCTTATATGAAAACATATGATTAAAATGTTTTATATCATGTGTTGATATAGGGGTGTTTGGGAGTATGTTTAGAAAACTTTTTTGAATTTTTTTTTAAATTAAAATTTTGAAATATTTTAGATCATTTTGATATATTAATATTAAAAATAATTAAAAAAAAACATCTCAGTACTTTTCCAATATCGCGAAAAGGTTGGAATCTTTTTGGATTTTTCTTAGCTAATATTTTTAGATTTGTTTTTAAAACTTTTTTTAACATCAATATATTTAAATAGTTTTGGAAAGTACAGTGCAAGAGTTAAATAAATAATGTCCACACAATCCAACGTGTGAGGTGGTGGTGGGGGGTCGCATATTCCTAGGGATTGGCTTTGTGGTAAGAGTTATCATATATCTCTTGTGGTAACGGAGAGAAGAAGATCCTTGCATCAACTCACGATAAAAAGCATGTAAGAAACTCAAAATACAAAAAAAAAACTCCATCAGGCAATCCATGAAAGCAAAGAAATAAAACCTCTTCCACCCGCACTTCTACTCCTCCCTCGAAGAAATTCTCATTACAAAAAAGTAGCCAACAGGCCCTGAAAAGCCAGTTAAACAAATACATAACCCCAGAAAGAAGAGGGAAGAAAAGAAACCTGACAGGTGAATTATAAACCACTGAGAATAGAGAGTTATTGAGATGGCCGGTGCTATGCTCAGGGTGATTTGTCCAACAGAGAATGCTAGTTTTGCTGCACCAACCCTGTTCAGTTTAGTCCCAAAAAATGGCTTACAAGTAAGAGGGTACTCTAAAGTGTGTTCAAGACTCAAATTCTCAACTGGGGTTTTCGCTGCCGCTTCCCTTTCAGGTGCAGTGGCAAACCCACCAAGATCTTCGGAGAAGACGGTGTACGAGGTGGTTCTAAAGCAAGCTGCTTTGGTGAAAGAACAGAAAAAAGAGAGAATTTTGGATGTCATAACCGGAAATGATCAAGCTGAGAGTATGACTCGTGGGGATCTGCTAAATGGGGCATATAACAGGTGTGGCGAGGTCTGTGCCGAGTATGCCAAGACCTTTTACCTGGGTATTTGCTCTCTTTCTCTGTTTCTTGTTTTTGTTTACTACACCACTTCATAGTTATATGAGGATTAGCTTATTGTTTTGCTATTAAGTATTGGTCTTAAAAGCTAAAGTTAACTTGTCCTAGGAATATAATTAATATTCTTGTCAAACATGGAAGTTACTGTCTACAGATAGAATCTGATCATGTTAGCTTCTCAAAACTTTGAACTTAGCACACGGGCAAGGGATCAAATAACGATTATAATACCACCCTTTTTATTTATTTAATTACTTGTCTTCCAGATCGTTTTCATTTACATCGAATTTTCTATTTCCTTGTAGCCAAGCCCTTTTGTGCTACTTGCTAAGAGATAATGGAAGGAAAAGAAAGAAAAGTTAAATTGCTTTTGTTTTCTTCTGTGTCTCTTTCTACTACTGTGGAGACTATTAAATATAAAGAAGATTGAAAAAGGCTATATAGAGGGACCAAATTGTTGTGGCATTATGCTAGAGATAATGGTTTCAAGTTTTAACAGAGGATTCTGTTACATAAATGCAAATAAAAGTGAGCATTGTCACTGTAAATCTATGTTCATGCTTTCAACCTCATATCAGCTACTGCTTTAGTAGCTTCTTCACTGTTTTTCTACTTTTGTTTCGATGAACACACACACACACACACACACACACACACAATTTTTTCATTTGCACGAATGGAAGTGAATGTTTATAATGATTCTGAATGAAAAAATGCTGGGAAAAAATCAAACTGTATAAGCTTTTATTTTTATGTTGATTATAATCAAATTTCTTCCCTGCAACTTCCAATTTCAGGCACATTACTTATGACTCCAGAGAGGCGAAGAGCTGTCTGGGCAATTTATGGTGTGTATGCTTTGGCTTTCTTTAACATGCCAGTTCATTTTGTTCCATTGCATTTTTATGCTCCCTGTACACCATTTTGATTTTGGCTTTCAGTATTTGAGATGGGTGTGATCTGAATGCGTTATGGGTCATTTGGACATTCCATGGATGTGAATGAACCCTGTCTTTATATGACCCCAACTGTGTTTTTTCACATCACTGATATATATATATATATATATATATTTGCGAAAAGAGATGTTTCTCACATTCTTATTCCGTGACCATGTGTAGGAGCCATTGCAGAATTCTTAGCTTGCAACCATAATGGCTGCAAAATATTTCTATGTAAAACTCCTGGGAAAACTAGTCTATTTACTCTCTTTTTTTTTATCTGTTCTGAAGTGTGGTGCAGGAGGACTGACGAGCTTGTGGATGGGCCGAATGCTTCACATATCACACCCAAGGCTCTTGACAGATGGGAGCAGAAGTTGAATGACCTTTTTGAAGGTCGCCCATATGATATGTATGATGCAGCTCTATCTGATACTGTCTCAAAGTACCCTGTTGATATACAGGTAATACTTAAAAATCGCAATGCTGAATACTCTAGTAAATACCTAGCATGCTTCACTTGTTTATTTACTGAACTATCTATTTGTTCAAGAAGTTATTGGCCAATTGATCGAAATTCCTCTCCTTGGACAGCCCTTCAAGGACATGATAAAAGGAATGAGAATGGACTTGAAAAAGTCGAGATATAAGGACTTCGATGAGCTTTACCTGTACTGCTATTACGTTGCCGGGACAGTGGGGCTAATGAGCGTTCCAGTAATGGGAATAGCACCGGAATCAAAGGCTTCAACAGAAAGTGTATACAATGCAGCTTTAGCCCTTGGAATAGCGAATCAACTCACAAACATACTCAGAGATGTTGGAGAAGAGTAAGCTTAACTATAATCCGGATTCAAATTACAAAGTTGATTTCTTATTAAGAAAAGAGTGAACATCTTATAAAAATGTTGGCTGGTTGGTTGTTGTCAGTGCTAGGAGGGGAAGAATATATCTCCCACAAGATGAACTCGCTCAAGCTGGCTTGTCCGACGAGGACATATTTAAAGGGAAAGTGACAGACAAATGGAGGAGTTTCATGAAGGGACAAATAAAGCGTGCGAGAATGTTCTTCGACGAGGCTGAGAAGGGTGTTGCAGAACTCAGTGCGGCCAGCAGATGGCCGGTGTGGGCATCTTTGTTGCTATATAAGCAGATATTGGATTCTATTGAAGTAAACGACTACGACAACTTTACAAAGAGAGCTTATGTGGGAAAAGCAAAGAAATTTGCATCGTTGCCTATAGCCTATGGTAGAGCGCTCATGCATGGTTCTTCTAAATTCGCCGAGCCTGCAAGGAGTTGATCATTTCAATTTTGTTCCTTGGAATTTACATGTTATATCAAGCCCCCCCTCCAAAAAAAGAAAAAGAAAAAGTCTGTAAATTCCCAGCTTAATTCAAAGGTGAAATTAATAAAAATTCATAATTGATTGTCAATATAATAAAAATTCATAATTGATTGTCAATATATATATATCACGCAGCAACACCAAGAAAAAGAAAAGATCAGTCCCTCCCCCGCCAAATCGCAAGATTTTCTCCACAGATCAAACCAGTTGCCTCCTATTGCTCTGTCACCACCACTAGCCGCTCATATCCATGTCAACAACACAATTTGCATATCATGTGTGCATAAATATTTTCTATTTTTGCTACCCCTATGCACAGGCAGGCAATGCTCTTTTTTGAGATTGAATTGGGTTTCATCTTGTTGCTATTTTAATGGGCCAGGCTGCGTATTTCAGTCCAACAGTCCGCACCCAATTAAGCAGGCTTGGTGATAGATCACTCCAAATTTTTGCTCATTTTTTTCCGTCTCCAGTTAACAGGGTTCATGTCTGAACTTTGATCAGAGTTTGGATCCAGATTGGGCGCAAACCATCGACGGGGCTTCATGTTTTCAATATTATGACTTGTTTCTTCTTTCTGGATGAACCAGTGGCCATGAGGGGGCAAATACCATGCGTACGATGAAATTTTCTGACGTTGTTGAGATTTTCTACTCTACCCCATGGCCTCCCGCAGGAGGAGGGGGGGTCTTTAGCAAGTAGAGAGTCAAGAATTGATCAATAGGTCCTAGGTCGTTTCTCCCACCAACACAAGCATGCAGAACCCGTACGGCTCATTAATTCTTGATGTGATTATTTGATTTCATGGTCAAACTATATATGTCTACATCTCCATGAGACGACGATTGAAATTTGACTTCATATTCCCTTGTATCAATCCACATTTCCTCGTGATCTCTTTTCTTGATTTGCTTTCAACATTGGAAAAGCCTGCTTAGTCTGTCCAAAAGAATTCAACGAAATTTGGGCAACAATAACTTGGGGTGCTTGTTGAGCTAAGATTAGTTGCTTTCAGCCATTAACTTTGAAGGATGCAAAAAATGCCGGCTCTAAATGATGGAAAATTACTTTTGCAATTTGCACGCGGTTCTCTTTTCTCTCTCTTTTTGTGGCGTTCAAGAATTTAGGCTCACTATTCCTCTTCGAAAGCTACAACCGTGGTACTCTTTCCTAGCATGCTTTTGGTGTCATTTCTCAGCTACATTCTGCACCACAGCTACCAGTATGTCGTGCTACAAAATGATATCTACCATTGGCTTCTAAGAAAACAATTCACTCTCCACCTATCCATGATGTAGGCAAGTTTTTTCTCTATCAACCCCGTTTTGACGATCAATACATCAATTTAGTTGTTTACCTCATCGATTCTGTGGCAATGCAATGAAAGCTGCTTCTTCTTCTTCTTCTCTCTCTATATGATTATTGATCCTAGTGTTGATAATTATTAGCGATATATCTTCACATTTCATATATAGATGATTGTACAATTAATGAAGGTAAAAGGTATGAAATAATATAGAAAAAAAGAAAAATAGATAAAATTATAGGGAATGCGTATCTAAATGTAGCCTACATATGATTTAAGTTCCCTACCTCAACTTAGCTACTTATTTATATCAAGTGTATTTATGCACCCAATTTACTTTTAGGAGAAGGAAAATATTTCTAGAAAGTTGAGTTATTAGGTGTTGTGTTGTGCTTGCCACATGTTATGTTAGTGATGGTAATTTATTTGAAAATTGTTGTTTATTGTGTCATGTGCGACATTAATAGAAGCTTGGGTAAGGGCAAAGACATTAATGGTGCCAAAAAGTTTGATTGTGCATAGAGAATTTGTGTGTTAGTCATGGAAAGTAAAAAATGTATAGAGGCATGTGCCAATGAAAAATAGAGAGAGAGAGAGAGCAATAAAATGTGTATGTATATGAGAGAGAAAGGGCTAGTTGTTTTAGCCAACCAAAATCCTAAATGGCTAAAAACTATGGTTGTTTGGTGCATGAGTTGATAGGCATTTATAGATTTTTCTCATCGAGATCTTTACGATGACACTGAATGTATTGTTATCGGAGCTCCAATGTGACCTTAACAACATGTTCTTTATTTCTTATTTTTTCTTCTCTCTCTCTCTCTCTCATTTGTTGTATTTTATGAAACCTCATTTGTTTATGTTTTCTTCTTCTTCTTCTTCTTTTCTACATACACACACATAAAGACCTTGACAACTCTAATGTGCCCTCACAATTATTTTTATAAAGACATAGATTAAGTTTTTCATGGGTCACGTGGTTATGTCAATAGAGACATGAAGATTTGTGTGTAGACTTTCATTGAAGACATGAAGATTTGCATTATGATCTTTATTGGAGACATGAAGATGTTCATGCAAACTTGGATATTTCATGAAGATTTTTATTGGAGACAGAACAATATTTTGAAATACTTTATTGTAGTCATGATGATTCTTAATTGAAGATATAAAGTTTAGACAGAGAAACAATATTTTTTTTCATGAACTATTGAAAGTAACCTCTAAAAATCAATTTATCTCTTCTTTTTTTTTCAGCGTGTGACTTTAATGGTAATAGATTTGAGCAAATTCTCCATGTTTATATTTTTTTATTAAATCTTTAAGAGTATGTTCTAGTTCTTTCATCTTCTCATTGATTATTGATAAATAACTTAGTCATGCTTTTTCAATTAGAAAATTGGTGATAAAATGGGAAATGAGTTAAACATAGAGATTATAAATATTAGGAATGGAATCATGCTCAAGATTGTGATATTGTACCCAAGTAGAGCCATAAAAGGTTGTTGAGAGAATTTTGCACTTGACATCACTTTTTTATGGCACAAGCTTTCAGATGTTTTTAACATTTTGGATGTGTTTTCTAGTATTTATAAAACCATCATAGTTGTTAAGATTGGTCTTTACGGGACATATTCTTTGAAAATATAAGAGTGTAACACTATATGAAAAATTTAAGAGCATCTCACCTAGTGGGAACAAGGCTCTTTCTAATTTTTAGGAGAAAATATAGTTCCGCATTTAAGTATTTTCATGATAGGAAGCATGTGAACGAGATTAATTCCGCTAAGGGTATGTGGGAGAGCTGTTGCTATAGCTTTTCAAAGTGCTTTTCGTGCCGAAATATATCAAAATGACATTTTTTTTTAAAAAAAATCATTTTTGACATCATCACATCAAAATGATCTAAAAACACCAAACCATATTCATTTAAAATGAAAAAAAAAACTGCAAACGGACATTTGAAACGTCAGCCAAACACTCAGTCCAGAGATTGGTAAAGACAGTCACGCTTATGGCCAAGACTTATTGAGAAATGTTTCTTATAATTGAAGTAACGTGTCTACTTTACACATCAATTTATCCATTTTTTTATATGGAATTAAAGTTGTCTTTGTACCTTTATTGTATGAAATGAAGCCAGAGCTTCGTGTTGTATTCGGATGTGAAATTGTTTACGTCCCATATGACTAAACTATTTGTCATGTGTGTTGCACACTCCAAACAAATGAGTGCTATTGTCTTTAGACAATGTGTGTTGCTCACTTATATATACAAATGGTGACCTATGATACCTTGTGTTTAATAACAAAGGTCCTTTGAAGTGGCAACCAAATATTGTTGATGGTGGAACCCCACTCATTTCACTTACAAAACAAGTTCTCCCAGTTACCTCAAATTTTACACATGCATGTTAACCATACTTTATTTTCATACACCTTTTTTTTTACTAGATATTTACCTTGTGCTCCATCATGGGTTGTGATTTTTTTTCAAAAAAATATCGGGTATACAGATTATTTTAATGTGTTTTTTACTTAAAAAAAATTTAAAGTATAAATCAAAAAGTTTATGCAAGCATCTCACTAAATAAATTGATAATCATCTACATAAATAAATAAATAAAATCGTTAAAAATAACTTAAAGAAAAATGGAAAATTTGAGAATGAATATAGATCAAGTTATTCAATCACACAAAATAAGACATTTACTAGATTGTGTCCACTAAACTTGTGTATCCAAATGAATAAAGATTATTAAAAATAGAAACACAAATGAAATTGATTGAGTAAACCCATACCCTAAAAAAAAAATTACACAAGATCAAACATATCAGAAATATGTTTTTAAAATAAATATTTTTATTTCAAGAAACAAATTTCATTTGTATAAGACAAAAAAAAATATGAATTGAAATAATATCTTAAAAAAACAAACATAAATAGAACATTTTTAAAAACAAATTATCCAAAAAAAAGCATGCCCAAACTCATTAACTAGGTCATGAGACTAAGATAAATCCAAATAAAAGAAATCAAAGATAATAAAAAAATCAATATTAAAAACAATCAATGTAGAGTGATAACATCATAAATGAAAATGAGCAAAAATAAAACGATGTCAAATGCCATTAATTTTTTGAACTCGTGATCCAAGTCATTGGATTGAAATCTCTACAAAAGGGAAAAATACAAAATCTATTCTAAAAAAAAATCTCAAAAAAAAATCTAGGAAAAAACAATATGTACACAAAAGGATCTAAGAATTTTTTAAAATCAAAATAATAAAGGTGAAAAAAAAACTGAAAGGAAAATAATTTTTTTCTATTGGAGAGTTAAATTGAATTGAAAAATGGTTTTACAAAAGAAAAAATAAATCTAAATAATGATGGTTAAATTAGAAAAAAAATAAAACAACATAAACTTTGATTCAGGGATGAGATTATAAGCAAATAAAACTTTAACAAACGGGTCAATGAATTAAATAAAAAGTTAAAAGAATAAGAAAGAAAATGAAAATAAATAAATGAGATTGTAATTAAAGGATTAAATTGAAAACAAACAAAAATTTTATAAATGAATTAAGAAATCAAAAGAATGGGGATTGAAATTAAAAAAAGAAGAAGCAAAGTTGATTGAAGGATGAAATTTAAAGTCAATAAAATTTTAAAAAATGAGCAAGGAAATAGATTAAAAATTAAAAGAATAAGACAGAAATGAAAAAAGCACACACAAGAAATCATAATTGAATAATTAAATTGAAAAAAAAATAAAAAAATTATATAAAACATAAAACGACATAAGAAATCAAAAGAATGAGGATTAAAATTAAAAAAAAAGCAAAAAAGAGAACAATCATGCATTTTATCTGATAGGAGAGAGAGAAAAAAGATAAAAAAAAACCAACATTGACAATTTAACCACTATACACCATCACGCACCACGCCATGAGAAAAAAAAGACATGGTAACACTTTCAAAGACCCTACGAAAGGTCATGCTTGGGTATTAGGTTGTGTCGCATGTGCCGCCCAAACAACACGGACATCACCTACTTGTCGGAGTGTAAATAGCACGCGCTAATGATTTTCTTAAATAAAAAGTTGAAAACAAATGTGAAAAATACCATTACATGACCATTATCTTGGTAATAATACAAAAAAGTGTGAAAATACAAAAATAACCCCAAAAGTAAATCTTATTTTTGTATCTTTTCTAAAGTTAACAACATATTTTAATTATATATGGGAAAAAAACTAAAAAAACCCTGGACCAATAGCCTGAAACTTTGTATTTTTTTTTTTTTGAAAAACAACAATATACCCGCAAAAGTCTTATATTAATTGACAAGCCACCCCACCCCACCCCAATAAAATCTTGTCACTGTAATAATCCTTAAAAAATTACACCTGGTGCTACAACCAAACACACACACCCTATATATTTCTGGTAAATTTTCCCTGTTCATATAATTTTTCTGGCCTACAGAAGCTTCCAGACGCAGCTTTAGAAATTTGGGCTAGCTTTGATTGAATGGTAGAAATATGGTTTTGTCAAAAGATTATGATAGCTAAATTTGGCTAACTGCACGCCTGAGGTTGGCATCTTTCAATGGTAAAATTGTGGAAATGCACGATCAGCAAATAAGAGGCGCATCATTCGAAGAATGAAAACATTCTCGATCAAAATGATGAGGAAAGAAATGAAAATTTTCACCACCACCATCATGTCCCGTGATGGATATTAGTTACAAGATCTGTACCATATGCCAAAAGGGTTTAAAATTCAAAGTGAGTTTGATCAAATATCATAAGTGCGTTCCCCCTCGTCAATTTTAAAGCTTAATCTTTGAATGAAGTTTCAGAATATGATTTATATTATTCTCTAATATATTCTTTCAAGTGAAAACTTTTAAGACTTGAAACTTGCACATAAGTTTACGTTATTTTGTGTTTAATTTTTATCAAATAGAATAAAAATGGTAAGATTCGAACTCGTGACCGCTGGGTCTGATACTATATTAATAAACCATCTCACCTAAGAACTTAACTTTTTAAGTAAAATTCAAAATATGATTTATATTATTCTCAAACACACTATAAATAACCATAATCATTCCTTGATGATCATCTACATATATATAAATGTAAGCACAACAGTAAAACCCTAATTTCTCTTGAACAGGCTCAATTATAAACTGGTAAAGCAGCAGCAGCAACGCAGAAGGTCAGTTTCACACGCATATTTTCTTTCAAATATAAAAGCGCTGAATCACGGATAACCACACAAGCTAAGCAGGATTTCTAGCTAGCATATTTAAGTTGAATGTTTCAAATTAAGAAGGATATATATATATATATATATAATACAGGGGCTAGTACCAAGTTGAGTATCTTAAAAGGATAACTGGACAAGGAGCATAGAAAAAGTGAATTGGCAATGCTATGACACCCAACTGTGGTAGCCATCTGCATCATCTATGGTGACTGTGCATTTATCTACAGAGTTTAACATTGTTTTCGAGTAAATTGCGATGAACTTTAGTATCGGAATATGAACTTTCTATGTCCCCGATATGCGTTGACATAATTATAATGAGAAAATAAATAATGAAAAAAAACAACGTGTCACTGTTACAGATGGTGTTACCGATAAAATAACCCTTGGTATGTCAATATCATTCTATTTTGTTTAACTTATTTTTAAAATATTATTTTCATGGGTATTTTGATGTAGTATATATAGTTTGTTTACTTGTTTTAATTTTTTCCCATATAAATTTGTATAATTGGGAATTTGAATTTCAAACTTGGTATTGGAATAAGCTCAACATTTTTCTTGACATTGTTTTAGTAATGCTCAGTTAATTTGTTTCAATTTTGTTTTAGGTTTTTGAAGAATTTTTTAGGGTTCTTATTTTATTTAGAAATTGAGAGGTATTTTAGAAGTTTCTTATTTTATCAATAATTGTGGCTACATATTATTGATGTGTATTTACATGTACTAAACTTTTGGGTAAGCTCTCGTATAAGGGAGCTGTTACATGTATTTTATAAATAGGAATGTTATTAATTTTTTTAATCTTGTAATTTGTGTCTATGCTAAGAGGAAATCATTAGTGTGCAATATGAATATAAGCACTGCTAGTTTTTTCAGCAGTGTTTATAATGACCATGAATCGTATCGAGAGAGGGTGCATGTGCTAAAAAAGACCCACTTCCTCCTTATCTTCATTCAACCCCTCTCTTTTAGATGAATTGTATCCAAACTAGTAAATTTTTAGATTTATAATAAATATTTGATTTTTTATTTTAATATAATCTCTTCTATGTTCTTCTCTATTTATTATGTTTTTTTTAAATAAAAAATAAAATAATTCATTGACAGACTTATCGATGAAATAGCTAGTCCGATGGAAAGTTCAAAAGAGTTGACAAAAAATACATAAAATGCCACTCAGTATTTCAGCTGGAATCACTAGCACACTAAATCCCAAGGAGAGTTTGACAGAAATTATTGCAAATACCATTGACAATGTATACTCATTGATGGGTTTTTTTTGTTTGGAATATGAAAATAAATCATTAATAAAATTCATCAGTAACATGCCATACTAATTCATAAAATTAAAGATCTCGATAATTTCTTCTATTCAGCTCACTTTGATCTCCTATAATTTCATTGGTGATTGTATGATCAATGGATTGACTAATAAACTTGAAATCACCAGTATTCTATTTTCTAATCAACTGTAATCACACATGATTTCATCGGCAAAAGTATTTTCAACAGAATCAATGTTTAAACACAGACAGATTAATTCGTCGGCAATATACAAGAACCTGGTCGTGATAATACAGGGGCCAGTACCATGTTGTCTACACTAAAGGGATGATTGGATAAGGAGCGTAACAGACGAAGAATCCGAGAGAGAGAGGAGCTTTCAAAGATTCCATCGGACTAAAAACAAAGTGTATTAGCAGATTTAGGAAACCTAACTGTGGTTTCTGCATGAGCTATGGTGACTGCATTTATCTACAGAATTTAACAATCGAGTAAATTGATGCAATAAAACTCACCCCCGTCACTTTCAAGGAATGAAAAATTTCCACTTCTTGGATGTCTTTATGTGCATCGATCGTTTGGCCAAAAGTTAAAGCAATCTTCCAAAGCATACACACATAATTCGCAGCAATAGAATATAATAAATATAAAGGGAGGAAAACGTGACATAAATTCTTTCCTATCTGTTTGCAGATTCAGATCCTTTTTGGTGTGATTTTACGTGCATGGAAGCTTGCTTCACCCACCCGCATCTACAAATCAAGCGGTCAAAATCTTGCAGCAAGAGAGCCCACATGTGGATTACAGGGATGGTTCATTGCATACCATGGATCCTCAGTGCACAGGAATGTTTTCAGCCATACGAAGAGCCAGTTTTCAGGAAATTAATTCTAGGGGTTAGCTAGCTTGCTCCTTTTTTTCTTGCATATTGAAATTAGAGGGAGGGTGATGTTGAACACGGCAGCCATGAGACGAATCGGATGGGTCCAAAAGTAGGCACCGTCTTTTATTGACACATGAAGTTGATAGGTTAAGGTCATGGCCTTGACTTTGCTCGCTGCTCTGCCAATATCGAGGGTTATTCTTTATTTTATTTTTTTATCCAAAAGGTACCACGTCCTCAAAGTGAAAAGAAAGGAGGAAAGAAACATATACTAACCGATAAAATGGTTAAAGTTTGGAATTAAATGATTTAATTTCCATGTAGTTTCAGCTTGAATTCTATAGTTGTTAAGACGATAAGTACTAGAAATTTAAATAGTTGTTAATTTTAAAACTCGTGAAAATAATCGAGATACACGCAAGCTGATCCGGACACCCAATAAAAAAAATTCCATGGATGCATGTCCTAGGTTATGGCCACATGCGCTTGTGATGAAAAAAAGAGAGGAAATTCTTTGATTTTTTGTGGTATGGGAAATGTAAGCTATGCTTGGGAGGTTAAACTTGATTTAATTAGGTTGGGAATTTTATATTTTGAAGCCTGTACGTGACGTTCGGGTGCTTTGGGTATTGGCTAGAACTGAACTGGGTTCCATTTTTGTCACCTCTCTCAGCACTTTTCATCATTATTTTAATTCGTTGTAAGCTTTTGATGTATTAATTTATCAAAAGAGAATTAAAGAACGTAAAGTCTTTGGCCTTAGCAAATCATTTAGGTAGGATGACATTTAATTTTTGTTGACTTTCTTCTCCTATTCAATAAATTCGCCCGGTGTAGTTTCATGGATTGAGACTCTTAAAACAATTCTGCATCCTGGTCACAGAATGAACAGCTGACTCCAATTGGACGGGCACAATGTGACTGGTTCATGCGATGAATCCAATTGGACGAGCTCAATGTGGATGGATCATTTGATAAATTACTTGCTAAAAGCATAACACTACAATTACTATGATTCATTTCAGGTTATACGATTATTTCTCCTGGAATCCAAAAATAAAAAAATTAATTGACAAGACTGCAGCTCTTTGATTATAGAAAGCTATTAAACTTTGAAATTTGGAAGGAAAAGGATGGTTTTGTGTACTTGTATATGAAAAAATTATATATGATAGATGATGTGTAGTATATATGCATCATGTGATGATGTCAAGAATTTTTTTTTTATATAAAAAACATCATTTTAATGTATTTATGAATTGAAAAACATTTTCAAAAGCAATTATATATATATATATATATATATATATATATATATATATATATATATATATATATATATATATATATATGCTGGCGATGGGTGTGGGGGCTCAACTTACCAAATTATATTGAGTTCACTACTACTATAAATAAAGAGAAAACATGTTTGAACAGGAAGTTAACTATATGCTTAAAAAAGTCTTTGGTCCTAGACTGACAAATTCTTTTTTTCTTTTCTTTTTTGTATGGTTGCAAGGCAGATAAGCGTTCACATTCAAGGGTAGACGTTATCCGCCTACATAATTGTATATATCAGATAGACTTGTATAAAAAAAAGACACTGAAGCATATAGAAGCCATAGCTAGCCATGAAAATATCTCGGAAAAATGGAGTAAGGCAATACAACAAATCTGAACACCCTCGTCTCCGGTGGACTCCCGAGCTCCATGAACATTTTATTGAAACTGTTGAGTGCCTCGGTGGAAAATACAGTAAGCTTTTTTGTCTCTGGTGTCTCTAGGGCTTCTTAAAACCATGGAGACGACATAGCTGCTTAGTTTTCTTAAAATACAATTGCAGAGGAAGATCACAGGGTTCTTCGCACCATTTTGATTCTAAAAAGACCATTTAAATTATGGTCAACCCCTTTTTTTATGGTGCCCTAAATCTGCTTGCCCTAAAAACTGATTCTGGCAGGATCATGCATACTCAGTCAAGCATCGATCTGTACTTTTTCTCCAGTATACTGATATCTTTATTGATGATTCTGCACAGAAGCAACGCCCAGGCGGATTCTGCAGATGATGGGCGTGAACGAACTGAAGATTTCTCATATTAAAAGCCATCTTCAGGTATGACTCTCTCATCTCAGCTGAAAAGGAACAAAATTACGTACGAGCAGATCATTAAACAGAAAGACCTTCTTAGCGGAAGAGTTTTTCAAGAATTAAAACATCATGGATTAATTGAATCAGATTTGGGATTACTGTAGAGATTTTATATATGATTCTACGTCGTTGCATTGCACATGGTGGCTTGCGATGCTATAATTGATGTCCACATCCCAGCGACATGATTAAAACTAAGGATGGTCCTTCTGCTATCATATAGGCAAACCTAGCTAGCTACTTCGTTAATTTGATAAAGTAATGGCAATTCTCTCTCTGTTTTCTTCTTCTTTTGTTTTTTGGAATTCATCAGCTCTCATTAAAAGAATTTAATTAGACCATAGACCTAATTTGATGGTATCTGTTCACTGCACAAACAGATTCGTCAAGCACCAGTATACAATTAATATCCTATTACTAAGACACTGCTATTTGTCTTTTAAAATTTCTGGTCAATGTTTTTGGACATTGGTCCCATAGAATGTTTAAGTTAATTTCGGATTAATATGAATTGATTAAGCTTATATATACCGCATATGGGATATCTATATACTATATAAAGATAGCTAGGTTTTTATAATTGAAGAAGATCTAGGGAATCTATACTCTTCACGCCTGTTCCATGTTCATGATACAGGAACTGGGTTAGGTAAAACTCCTGGGTATCTAATTCAAATTAATGAAGACACGCGATATGATGAGCATGAGAACCCTAAAACTGAAGAAGGTCTTCCTTCTGAGAACCAGTGGCTCACCAGTCCATTCAAGCAAATTATTAGTGCGGTTTAGTAGCTAAATATAATTATCAAAAGCTAAATGTTAATGCTATTGCTATGGTATTTTCCCTATCTCAAGTATGATATCTACAAAAAAATAGTTCATTTTTGGAGATTGGACTGGCTGTATTGCCATCTCTAAAGCAAAAGGAGCTAGCTAGGTGCTCAATTCGAAATAGGCCACGCCCACATCTTTAATTGTACATGAAATGACGTTCATATATGATCCGCTTTATCACTTTATCAGTTTATCTGCCTAATTTCACCGCATTTTTTTCAAAAAAATCCGCGACCCATTATTTTTCTGAACTATATATATATATAGTTAATTCACATGCATGTACATGGATAGGAATACAAGATTCATGCCACCTAGTTTATAGTAAATGCATGTGCTAGCATGATAGATTTAATTTTTGTTCTTTATGTGTGGATAATCTTTAATAAGTAAAGGCATGTAGGAGCACACGGGGAAAAGAAGAACTTGCATGATTAGACGCTAAACACATTAGGACAAGAGGGAATATGCAGACAAAACAGCATAATATAATCTTTGAACTCTGGTTTTGACAGATGTACAGAAGCATGAAGGGTCCCCAAAACATCAATGTCTTAATACCCATGAAGAAGCATCTGCAAGCAGAAAGATCACAACTTGATGAAATGGGAATCTCCTCAATTTTCTCCTCTCAGAGGTGTGTATATATGTGTGTGTGTGTTTAATTTGTTGTGTTCTTGATTGTTAATTAAAAAAAATGAGCACATTTAAATAAGTTGCCAGTAAAACTCGATTTTGAATAGTATTATAAATATTCTGTGGCACTGGACGTCGTGACAAATGAGATGCCAACAGAACTTTAAACAACGAAATTTCCCAGTTTCTTCATCAAGGAGTACCGATCGCCATTTGTATTTTTATTTATATATATATATATATATATGGATTAATTGGGTTCTGTTTGTTTCTGTTCATGCTATTTGTTTATACATTGCAGGCTACTACAGGGCGAGTACTTAATGCAATTGGAATGTGAGAGGTCTGATTCTAAGTATGATATATTTTTTGATGAAAGCAATGAACTCCAGCTAAGAAAAGAAGAAGGTGGTGACCCGGAGCAACAGGTACATACAAAAATATACACATGAATTACATGTGTGTCTTTGGAAAAAAAAACATATATATATATATAAATAAAATGTTAAATGCTATAAAATAATATAAATTATACATTGAAGTCTTATTAATTATAAAGTTGGTGTCGTCTTCGCAGGATTCAGGCACAAGCTTTGTTGGTAGAGTGTCTGTGGAAGAAAATACTGACGGGCTACCTGCTGAAACCTGTGAGCTCTCACTTTCTTTCACCCCATCAATGTCGAGCTGCACTGCTGAAGAAAGAGAGCTATGGCCAACAATAAACGATCAGCAACGTGAGTACAACTCAAAAACTAATTTCATAAGCATCCCAGAGCTCGAGTTTGGGAGAAATCACGTAAACTTAGACCTAACCATCAGCACAGGATCCCCAGTTTTATAGTAATAAATTAGTAGAAGTAGTTTGTAGATCAAAGTGACAGCGTAGTATATATAGAGATATTATTAATGAAGCTGAACATCAAAAGAAGCGATCGAATGTATGAAAGAAGATTTTTCATTTCTTGTCGAGTTAAGTAAATCTTCAGTTGTTAATTATTTGTTTGTTTAGTCGATGGCTCGTCGTTTTATCTTTTTGTTTGAATTTCCTCTTCATACTCTTCTTTCCATGTGACATTAACTTGTTTTCCTTTCTTGTTTTAGGGGTAATTACTGCTACTATCTTATTAACACAATATTAAAGGAAAAAATTGAAAAAATAAATTATTAAGAAAAAAAATCAAGAAAATCTAGATTAACCTGTCAAACTTGCGGTTCAAATCATGCATCCCACTAGGTTTAATAATTGTTTTTTATTTAATTATACAACAACAACAAAAAATACTCATAAAATTGAATATCAATCATATATCAATGTTCATTCAAAATCACAATAATCTCATATAAAACAAATCAAAATATATCATAAAGATCACTTCAAAATCAGTCAAGCACTAAAAAATAAAATATAAAAAGATATCATAAGAAAATAAATACATAAATAAAAAATGCAAGCGGGCTAGGTGGTTGTTACATTTCATGGTGAAATGTTAGGGTATACAATATTTTTCACTTATAAAACACCGCAAGCCTTTTAGTTTATACTAGCTAATTCTTATGCGCTTCACCGCAATCAGAATCATATTTTTAAAATATAAAAAAATCTTAAGAGTGCAATTTTTTTATCTTGAATTTTTTTCAAGCGCGAGTTTGTAATAAAATATATAAATTTTAAATTGATATGGATTTATTTGTTTAATAGGTTTAAACAAAACCTGGATGATTTTTTTAGAAAAAAGTAATGTTAAAAAATAAAAGAATTATTATTCTCATTGTTATTATTATGAGTGTTAAATTATCACTATCATTATAGCTATCATTATTACCACTACTGTAAAGAATTAATATCCTAATTATTATTGATATTACTATCATCATCACTATCATTATTGTTATTATTGTTGCTATCAGTATTGCTATAACTATTATTGTTTGAACCATCGTTATAATTATTATTATCGCAACTACAATATCATTTTTCTTATTATCAATACCATTATTTTTATTCTTATTATTGTTATTATTATTAGTGCAATCATTTAAATATTATTATTATTATTAGTAGTAGTAGTAGTAGTAGTAGTAGTAGTAGTAGTAGTAGTATCGTCGTTGCTACCACTACTATCATCGCGATTATAATCACTATTATGATTACTAATACTACTATTTTTATTAATATTATTTAAATTATTATTATTATTATTATTATTATTATTAATATCATCACTATAATTGTTTTTATTAATAATGATATTCTTAATATTATTTTATGAATTATTGTTATTATTATTCTCACTGTCATAATTATTAATATTATAAACATTATAATCATTATAATAAAAGTAAAAAAAATAAGAAATGAAAAGAAATACCATTTTTTTAAATCATCTACACAAATTAAAATTGAAGGACTAAATTTAAAAACAATAAAATCTCAATAAAAGATAAAAAAAAAAAAAAACCAAAACTAAGAGGATAGACACATAAATATAAGCAAAAAATAGGGTATGCTTTAGAAGGACTAAAACAATGAAAGGAATTAAAATCAAATTAAAAGAATAAAAGTTGAAATGAAAAACAAAATATATGATCAATTTTCAATTGAATAACAAAATTGAAACAAATCAAAACTTCTATAGAATAAATAAGAATGAAATAAGAAATTAAATGACCAGGGACTGAAATGTACAAATCATAAACAAAGTGGACTTGTATGCATATTCAATTCTAGAAGTGAGAGAGAGAAAAATTGACCATCAGTAACTCTCCGATCATCACGTGCCGACACACACACTACAATGGGAAAGAGGATATTGTAGTGCATATGGTGAGACATCAATTGGCTAATTTTAGTCATTGCATATAAGGCGTCACGTGCTATATATATGGTGCGAATGACTCAAAATCGCTTGCGTGTCTGGCAACTCGCCAACAAATTTTTTAATAAACAATATTTTAAAATTATAAAAACACAAAAACACCCCCAAAGCCTGTCCCCATAATGATAAAAACATAAAAATACCAAAATACCCTTCGAGCAAACTCTTTATTTTTGTTTTTTTCAAGGATAAATTAGTGCTTTTACTGTCATAAAAGATGCATAATAACATAAAAATACCAAAAGGATATTTTTGTTGCTGCAAAAATTGAAAAAGATGCATACAACCCCAAACAATTATTTAATGACAAAAGGTGGATGGGAAAAAACCAAAATACCCCAAAGCCTAAAAAACAATTTTTATAAAGTGAAGGGCATAATAATAATTACATTGTTATAACTCAGAATGAATTATGTCTATAGCTACAATGAAGTGTTGTATGCATGTAACAAATTTTGACCACTAAAAATCAAAGTCCATGTAATTTGTACTTTAAAATCCAATTTTTTATTTTTATTTTCTAAAATCATCTTAGGCACCTTAACAACCCTATTTTCAATTCCACAGCACTCATTTAATCAATCTCAAATCTTAAAATCAAATTAATCAAGATAAGTTTTAGAATCCGGACCTACTTTTTCTAGCGTTATTAAAGCTTAAAACCCCTTCAACGATTTTCTCTCTTCAAGACAGACCAATTAATACCAAGGTCAATTTTATTTTATTTTTGGCTAGAATGTTATGACCGGCCAAAATCTCTATCAAAGACTTTCTCTCTTATCTCAATATCCAAGGATTGAAATGTAAGAAAATTAAAGTTTTTATAACTGAAATATAAACAACTAAAAGGATCAGATATTGAAAAAAAGGAGTAAGACTATAAGGACCGAAACGTATTTTTCCACATCCATATCAGTAAAAACACATGAACATCGCGAATGCACGATGCTATCCACGGTGCTTCCTAATAGAAGGCGGGTGTACAATAAAACACCCACCTCTTTTAATTTATAAGAAATCTCATACATGTGCTCCTAAACTTACTTTTATTTCTTTACGATCTATATGAAACCAGCCTGCTGATTATGGTTTCGCAAAACATGCAAGTTGAAGCAGAGCCCGGTGAGACCGCCGCCGTGAAGCTCTGGCCCAGGGAGGAACCATTCTCTTAAGCTTCATAGCATCATCTAGGGTTGCTTGCTTGCTTATAATCTCATGCAAACTGAATGGAGAAGAGATTGCTTTCCCATATTTTGCTGATGATGACTTTCTGCCCAATTCTGTTTTTTTAGGTGTCTTCAAAGAGGACGAAATAATCAAACCTTAAAAATGCCACTGATCATGGCATGAATTGTTTGACTTCCATATCTCATTTCATCTCTTACCATAGCTTCAAGGTTCAAGCTACTCTGATCCTGTGCCTAATATTTTATTGCCAAAGTTCAGCCATTTATACATGCACAAATTTGCAGTCCTCTTACCTTATCATAATCACAGCTTCGCGCAATTGAGTTCTTTCTTCAATAGAATTGGATCTACATTCAACGGTAAACAGAAAGAAAAAAGAAAATATATACTTTTTTTTTTTAATAACGCTTTCTATCGTGGAAAAACCATTTACAAGTGTGCATGTGCACAATGACGGGAGAGAGAATGGACAAAATAAAAACACACCAGATAAGTAGCATGAGTTGATGTATATGCAGAAGCCTTCTTCCTTGTTTGAACATCTACAGTTCAGATATGTTGTTATTCAGTGCCGCTTTGCTAATGTTTTTTTCATTCCTTTGAAAATCTTCCAAAACCACATCAAATTCATGACAGATAGAACTACCGGCACTACTAGCACCAAGAGTTGCCCAAAGGAGTGCATTTGCTTGACCTGTGGGGAGGGAACAAAATAGCAATCTAGCATTCACCCATTGAGAAACTAGCTGATGAATGCAATCCATTTGCATCACATTGCAAGCAACTTTTTTTTCATTAGTCATATTGCAAAAGACAGCCTTGCATATGATCAATCTTTTGAGTTCTGATCTTATATTAAAAATTGAATTCAACTAGTTATGTTTTAAATATGAGATTTTAAATTGTTAACGGTTATGCTTCCCAATTCTGCGTCACGGTAAGAATCATGATATGGAGAAGTTTTGCAGGTGCAGTTATTACCTGATATTGGTGCAGGAAGACATGGTAAAACAGGTAGATAAACAAGAGTATCCTAGCAACCTGCACATAGTTTTATTGTTAAATAAGCATGTTTAGGAATTAGTAATGCGAAATGGGTGTTTATTTCACAATTCACTTACAAACCAAGCGACGAATATCACAACCCCGTTTAAGAGATATGCTTTAGACTTCTTCATTCCAGCTGTGTCAAAATACCTTCACAAAACCAAGCTGATTATCACAATCCATAACAAAATCACAATGGTTGGTCATTGAATCATTATAAAACACAAAATTACCATCTCAAATTGATTCCAGGAGTAGTTGTCTCGGAGATAAGAACCATGTAGGTGTAAAGTTGCCCCTCCCCAGTCAACATAGAATATGCCACAGCAATCAGGGAAAGAAAATGATGAATCACCTGACATAAATGATGTTATCATCGTATCCATGATCAATTCCGAGTTTAGCAAAAACTTCCAGGCTGACATGTCTTGTCAACTAGGTTGTGCTTGCAAAGGAATAATCAACCAAAGCTTGAGGAGTGAGGAAACAGAAAGTATTGGGCTCAATTAATCTTTGCGCAAAATAATCACTTACATATTCCATCCCACCCAGAGAAGGATAAAACCAAATAATCATCCCAAGGTCAGCAATGAAATAACCAACAGAAACCTGTCAATATCACATCAGAGAATGAGATGAAGGAAACAGGACACAGCAGAAAATGATAATACTAGGCAAACAAAACGTGTCAAGTCTAGTTGAAACAGTAGAAATCATTTCTATGACATGCACATCCAGACTTTTCGCTAGGCTAATCTATTGGGTAAAAATAGCCCCGCCCACACATAGCAAATAAGTTCTGCTTAAAGCCACGGGAATGGCCATCAAGAAGTTATTTGCAAGCAATGAAATTCCTCCATCAACAATATAAGAAATGTAAAACGTAATTTAAGTTTCATAATTATGCCATCACTTCCTTGCATGTGTACCATGATGCAGATGAAAGAAGTTACAGAGATGCTTTAAGACTTATTCTTATGCAGTAAAATCCATGTTTACAGAATTCAAATTCAAGAGAGAGCATGGAAATTCTTTGACAAGGATAGACTTCAAAGTGATAACTTGTGCAATAAACCAATTAGCCTGGTTGATTTTTTGAATCCAATTATGGGTTTAAAAGTTGATTTATAGTCTATACTGTAATGATTTGCAGTAACCAATAACTTAGAACAGTTGCTTTGTTCTCCATTCAGAAGCTAGTTAGCTAAAAGGGACTGGATATTTTCCTATTGTTAAGTATGGTTTAAATATACAAGTGCAGGAACTAACGAATTTTCCAAAGCAGAACCACTTTGTCTTAAATCAAAGCAAACCGAGGGAATGGGGGGCTCAACTGGGTATTCTGGAGAATTCCATGGTTAAACAAGGATCTGAGGTAGAGAATAGTGTTTTGTAATCTTTCAAGAAGTATGTCAATATAACCATCACTTTCTTCATTTCGCAACATCAAACAGTGTCCACGGAACAATTTCCCAGCAATTTCAAAAAGTTGTTCAGACTATAGTGTTTTAAATCAACTCTTTTCTGTCACTCGATTGCAGTGCCATCAACACAAATTATATAATATCACCTTCAAGGCACTGCAGTTCATTGGGGTTGTAAGAAAAAGATTCCAGTCTTTCCCATCTATTTGTGGTTTCCCAAAAGACATTGCTGTGTTATTTTCAATGGTAACTAAGATGTTTTAACACACCTGAGTTATTAGGTCTACAATAAGGAAAATCTGGCCCTAATGTGAGAGAAGGAAATCTTATTTGATTTCTGAATACCATTGCAGAGATGACACATCACCGCCATCCCTCAACATGTCCTAATATCAACGCAGTTTAAAGCGTAAATGTGCTAATATAATTGATGGCAAGGATAAATAAAAGCAATCTGGAGCATCCTTACCCCCAATGCAAATGTAGACAGTGCAGATCTCCGAAATGCAACAAGGCCAGCGTGAGGTTGATCAGAGAAGAGATCAGAGCAAAATACAAAGTATAATGACATCATTGTAATGAAAACAGCATGGAAAGTGGATATAGCACTGCATCGATAGTTGAAACAAAGTAAATAAACAAAAAATCCAAAACAAAAGGCAATAAAAACATTAACACCAATCGAAAAGATTCAATCACCGGTTGTTCCATTCAATACGTTGCAATTTGGTGAGGTTGGAATAGGTCTTGAAGTAAAAAGCACTGAACAAGTTGGTAAGATCATAGACCTAAAAAGGAGCAAACGGCAAACAATTAAAGATACAAACTGAAGGGGTCAAGACCAATACTAGGAAGAAGTAAATTTTGATAGAGAAAAAGAATTCATGATTAATTAAAACATACCATCTTGCAAGCAAAAATGCCACCAGTGATAGAAGTGTATGGAATCAAAGGATCGGCTAGTAAATATTCCTTCAGCAGCAGCTCCGCATTAATTTGGTATGATTTCATCGCCATGACAATCAAATTATCCCAGCACCAGAATCAAAGCAAAATCCTTAATGTAATTTCACTTCCTCCGCCTAAAACACTAATTAACATTAGAAATTAATTGTATATAAAAAAAGACATTACATTATCCAGACAGCAAAAACACGAAATTCGTGAAAAGGTGTCAATCATACAACTAAGACGAGTAAAAAATAGTCAATAAATTATATTATAGCAGCAGGATATTTCTTGTCCAGTCTAATTATTAATGATTAAAAACAAAAACAAGACAAGACAGAGTAATCCTATTGTTGTCTCGCTAATACTGCTGCTGCTGCTGCTTGTCATTGATCACTTGTTCTTAATTTTTCTGCAAATAATAGTTGAAAACATCCTCGATCACTCCAAACACAGCATGTAAAATTATTATTACACAGTCACAAGTGTGTTGAATAAAGAAGTAGACATAAAAAAGAACAGAAAAGGACAGGTGTTTGTGAAAATAAAGAGAAGAGAAGAACAAGGAAGGACGACTGTCCTTGTGTTGTTGATATTTTACCTGAATCGGAAAGTATCGCCGGATGTTGCGGGTGGACTTTTGTCGAGCCGTTATTCGCAAGCCATTGGGCACCAGAGAGGGAGAGGGGGAGAGAGAGAGATTATTGAGTTTCGTCTCGTGTTCTTATTATTATGTTTTGTTTTCTTATTGAATTAATTTGTAGAAATATATTTGTTTTTATTTAGAAGGGTAAATTATATTTATTATTGAAGGACTGTGTGGTTCCGGAAAAGGACACCTGTGCAGAAAAAATGAGGGGAAGGACCATTTGGAGTTTTATGTTTCCGTATAATAACATGATGTTCTCTTAAAAATAATTATTTAAAAATATATTAAAATAATATTTATTTATTTATCTTTATCTTCCTGCATGAGAACAATCTAGAAATATATAAAAAGAAATCAAAATAAAAAAAAACTTTTAAAAAACCTAAAAAATATGGCTAGACTAAATACCAAATGAAGGATTAGTAACCTTCCTATTTCGGATTTAAAATCTTTTCTATTCCTTTTCTTTTCTTTCCATTTCTGGGGTCCTGCCCAGGAATAATTAAATACAGTAAATAACTAAATATATAGAGATATGACTAACAATATACTATTAATTTATCTTTAATTTTTTTCATATTTTATGTAAATAGATTTCATTTATATGAGTAATTTTTAAAAATATTTTTTAAAAAAATTAATAACTTCTAAGATAAAATAAATAAAAATAATCAGAATTAAATACTTGCATGAGTATATAACTTTTATTTATTTTTACTTGTAAAATTAGTTTTCAAGCTAATCTTTAATTCGCAATAATATACATATATATATATATTAGTTTATATATTTTGTATTTATCATATTAAAACATAACAATATTTTTTTTTTAATGTTAAGAACTATCCAAAATAAAATTATATTCTTAAGAAAATATTTTTAATACCAATACGTTAAAATGATTTTAAAATAAAATAAAAATTCCAAAAATAATCTTACAATACAAAGTTACAAACCTTCAACGTTCAAGTCGCTATTATAAGATTGCGGCGTTCATTCGTTATCTTTCTATCAGAAAGCCATGGCTTCTACACAACTGGTCCACCCATTTTTATTTTTTTCTTCCATTTTTGTGCCCCAAAGATAAAATTCCAAGAAACCCTACGGCTACAGTTGGACACGTGACATAATTTTTGTGACCTCGTCTATTTTCTTTTCCTTTTTTCTTTCTCTAATATTTCTGCATTTTTCTCTCGGGTTTCTCTCGTGTATTTAATTATTTATTTAAAGCCATTTGCTACTTATCTTTTCCTCTTCTTTTTTTTCTTGTCATATTTTCTTTTTTCTTTTTATGGAGTGGAAAAGGATTTAAAATCTCGTATTTATTTTTGTTTTTTTACACTTGACATGATATTAGAGCCTTGTTGACACAGTAATCATGAGTTTAAATCTTAATAATTTTATTTTATTTGATAAAAATTAAATACTAAATAATATGAACATATATATATATATAAATTGAGATTATATAATAATATAAATTTATTTGAAATACTGAAATTAAAAATTAAAGTTATTACGCAAAACAAAAGCAAATGTAAGAGCCTTGTGCGGAAGGACACGTAAGAAATTGATGGGCAATTGGGAATGCACTGCACTGGCACGATAAGTGTCACACAATCTCGAGTCTTTTCAAACCCCTCTCTGTCGTAATAATTTTGTTTCGAATGATATTTAAAAGTATAATAATGGTTGTTTTTTATTTTTATTTAGATATATATTAAAATATAAATTATTTTATTTTTAAAAAACTTATTATTATTTAAAAATATAAAATTAAAAAAAAAATAGAGCGCAAACCCTAAACACCCATGAATCACCTTACTTACTTTGTGCCATATCATTAGTAATAAATCAAATTTACATGTAACTTCCTTACTTAAAATCTGGGCCAATTTTCGACGATAAAGAAACACAACAAGTACTATGCTCCGAAAAGAATTGCCCACTTTTATTTGGAATTTTTTAAAGTATTTTTTATTTAAAAAATTATTAGAATGATATTTTTTTATTTTTAAAAAATTAATTTAAACAAAAATATATTAAAATAATTTAAAAACAGAAAAAAACACTTTTGAAAATTGTTACAAACATTCTCTTAGAAAAAGTCTCGTAGCAAATACTATGTTCTTGATGTAAATGCAATGCTAGCCTGCTAGTTAGAAAGATAAATTAAGAAAGTAGAAGGTTGTAAGAGCTATTGCTCACAAAAATCTTAAGCTTTTACGTCGATATTCCAAGCCACTACGATATCTGCTGCAAAGTTCAAGCTATTACACAGAAAAAGTTGCTGTTAACGATATTGATGAGGAACGCCATTCAAAGGAAGAAGAAGAAAAAACCTCGAGAAAGTCTCGCGGTGCTCCTTGGAAGGGAAAAAGGCAAGGGCGAGCACAAGTTTTAGCGCTTCCTCCTAGCCCTGCGTGCTGCACCCCTATTTGGAGAGGATGAGAACGAAGAAGATGATGAGAGGACTGATCTGTTTTTCTGTATGTCTTTGTTAAATGCCATCTGTACATCCTCTTTCAGTTCCAGGAAGCGCATCTTCTTGATTTTCTGTTCTTCAGGAGTGCCCTTGTCGAGGAAGAGAGCATCAGGCACGTCGTCATCCAGAAACTTGTCAAGAACTTCTGCGCAGTGCGGGAAATAGAGCCGGCCCATCTCCACTGCCATCAAAGAAAAATCAAAGAACGCATCATACAAATACTCACTTTGGCCTATCTACTGCAAGTTGCATTTGATTATTAGGGTCGTGGTGAGCTCATCTCGACCGATTTTAAGGATTTAATCCATAACCATTGCCCTTGAAAAATCTTTTTTCAGTAATCCCCCGAAGTTTCGAATTTCACAAATGCCTTCTAAAGAACATTGACAATGACAGTGAATTATACCTATTTTACGCAGTTCTTGTTGTCTCAGCTGGGGGCTTTCGGCTTGAACAGAAGATGTCTCGTTCAAATCATCCTCCCTCAAGTCCCCACTTGAGCCTTTTGATTTTGACGCTGGGAGGCCAGTGTACATCGAGGTTGAATCTGCATTTGCCATGTCCTTAGCTAGCCGGGCCTCAGCAGGAAACAACAATCGCGCAAACTTCACTGCCACACAGTAGATTGGCATTTAGCACTTACTTTGACGACCTCAATCAAAGATTTAAAGTGCATTTTTCTTTAAGCAATAACAGATGACAGAGGTGGGGCAAAGCGCTTACTTTGACGAAATCAATCAAAGATTTAAAGTGCATTTTTCTTTAAGCAGTAGCAGATAACGACCACTACCAGTAAGGCTGTGGTGCCTAATGATAATGGTCAAAATGGACTATCATCAAAAGAGTAAATGGAAACTTTACCATTGTAGATCGATTCCACATGGTATCTTTACAAAAATTCACAGTTGTGTTCTTTCTTGATTGGAATTTGGAAGTGAACTTGTACTTAATTTTAATTTTGAGCAGTAAAATGAAAAAAAAAAAAAAAAGGATGCTGGAACGTAAGAGAATGAATAAAGAGTAAAGTAGACAATATCCTGACAATTGAGACTAAAACTATGTTTTGGCTGCAAAATGTTCGGCAAATTATAAAAACATGCTAGCTGCTGCAAAGTAACTAGTACTAATTACCCAAATCTGTGATGCAAAAAAGTGAATGCATGTTATCTTCAGCACTGGCGACAGGAAATTAGATGATACAGATAAAGGTTTATCACCTCTATCTTCCAGGTCGTCCGGGTTCATGTTCAAATCTGGCGATGTCAGCGACATTTTTGGAGACATTGAAGTCCTGCTCATCTCTCTCTCCAAGAAATCAATGCATATTCTGTCTTTGCTACGTTCCTGGCCTTGCTTGGTGTTTGCATTATAATCCTTTGGCCTAGTCAAACTGCGCCAGATTGAAACTGCATTTCGTCCATCCATTGTAGTTTCTGATGCGCGGGCACCCCTAGCTAGTAGTTCCGTAAGGATCGATGACTCCTTGCGCCTGGCAGCCACATGAAGTGCTGTATATCCTCTGGAGTTCCTCAGATTGAGATCAGCCGAGCCTAAAGCAAGAACTTCCCTGACAACCTTAGGATCGCAGTAGGAAACAGCGTAATGGAGAGTATAAGCATCATCCACGGTAAAATTAGATTCACTCAAGAGAAGCCGCGCCAGTTCAACATCATCTGAATCCAAAGCCATGTGGATTTTCTTCATTCTATTTTCACGCACGGGGTCTACCTCTTCAACACTTTTTCCAGCTTCTTCCAGAGATATTTTGCGAAGTAATTTAATCTTACTTGAAATTTCACGAGGGAGCTCCTTGTCGATGCACACACTGTCAAGATCCGACCTTGCAAGCCTTTCGATGCAGTGAGGGAGAAGCTGGCCTAGCTGGCAGTGGGAGGCAGCCACAACAATTGGGATCACATCTTCAACAAGAGCCTTGTCGATAAAACTCAGGAGACGCCGCTGCAAGGGTAATTTATATGTTGAGTAATATTACTGAATATCCATGAAAAGAAAGGAAAACACACATTTGATCTGGCAATTCAGTGAGTTGTCAATTATCCCCTGTTCATGAATTGCTGCAGGTTAGGATACGTAGGAAAACCTGATAATTTAACAACAAATGGAATAACAGCTCACCTGAAAAAGCAAAACAAGCTCTTTCATCTGAAAAGTGGCAGAAGCATGCATCAACTCCACTGCATAATTTATAGCAGGGCGGCAAGCATCGTGGGCACAAGCGTCGTCAACACAGTGTGACACTTCTGGCGGAGACGGCTTAAGCTTTCCGGTGTAGAAATAATGCAGTAAGACATTGAAGGCTTCATATCCAACCCCGCCGTAAGGCACTAGATCAGACATCAGGTACCTTGGTTTACCTCCACTTGTCGAATCACCATCTACCTTCTTAAAAAGCTCATGAAAGAACTGGCTACGAGCAGCCAATATACACCTATGGACACCGACAGGGATGCCCTCAACAACAATTTCTGCATCGCTGTAATCATATTCCCCATCAAGTAACAGCCTTTCAAGATGACAACTAAGCTTGCTTAAGCTCAAGATTTCAAGATTTACGCCAGGCTCGGGAACATTTGGGGTTGATAAATAAGAAGATGAAGAAAAGGCAAAAGAAGACGACATTGCAGTGGCATTTTCCATGATTTCACGAAGTCACTTCACTCGAAAAAACTCAAAACCGGCGCAAAAAATCAAAAGGAAGCTAAGCCAAACCCTGAAAGAGCAAGATACTCGAAGGAAAAATCAAAACGCAAAAAGTGAAGAAAACAAACGCTGTTTCATTTGAGAAGCGATGAAAGAACAGATCGGGATGAAGAACTGTGGACAACAGAGGTTATCGGAGTTGAATTGCCAATTTGCTTGCAGGTGATCGGGTAAATTCCTGGGTTTCGTATTGATGTTTGTACTTATTATCAGATATGGATCCATTGGTTTCATGAAATCTAAAGTTTGGAAGCTATACACACAGATCAAAAACAGAACAAATGTACGCCGGTTGCCTCTTTTCCTTTTTTTTTGGACTTCCCCCGTACGCAAGGTGCTGAGGAAAATACTTTATGCTCCACTGCCAAAAATATTCCTTGCTGCCTCTGCTTTCTTTCTTCCATTATCTAAGCAAATATTAAGTCACTTTCAAAATGAGCTTTTTTATACATCAATCCTATTACGGTGATGAACATAAAGAACAGCAGATTTGAATCGGATTTTCGCCTCCTTGTATGGACGTTCATAGAGATATGACGGCACATCACCCTCCAGACTTTCAAGAAATATACATGTCATGTCAGTCTTTCACTGCATTTAAAAAATATTTTTGGAAAAATAAAAATTTTTATTTTTTATTTTAAATAAAAAATGATGTTTTTATATATCATATAAAAAATATTATTTTAATATATTTTTAAATAAAAAAAATATTTTAAAAAATAATCTCAGCCAATCTCCAAAACAATTATATTGCTACTTTGCACGCTTTGATCTTTATGTAAATGTCATGTGTGTAAGTATATACTTTCATACGTAAATTAATGTCATGATGGTATTTTATGGTCATGATTTGTTCCTCTTTTTTTAATAAGGAACGTACGCATGCATGCCACATGTGTTGGACCGTGTGTGCCCCTGCATTTGAGATGACCTTTTCTGGGTTAATTCATGTGTGAGTCATATAACCTTATCATAACAGCCTGGCAAATAGGATTTGATTAAGACATGAATTGTTTATTGTTTTCTTCTTATTAAGTTTGCATTAATTGTTTTTTTATAAACCTGGGCTGTGCATTTTTATTTATGTTTTATTCACATATAAAACATTTCATTTTAAGGTGTTTTGAGATGCTGTTTTAGGGTTATATTATTTATGTGTGTGTATAATTAAATATATTAATTCAAAAAAATTTAGTTCAAATTCAAAAATAAAATTATTCTGAATTGTGCAATTTAATATGAAAAAAATTAGTTCAAATCTAAAAATAAAATTATGAATATGTATAATATTACGATAATATCATCATCAATCTCACAAGGTAATGTTTTGATTGCTCTTAAATTTTAACATAATATATGTAAATATGTCAAGAGATTTCTCGTAAAATTTCATCTCAATCTAACAGTTAGATTAAGAGATATGATTGATATTGTTAAATTATTTATTATTAAAAAAAACACTATTTATCTAAACGGAACGAGCGGAACGAAACCGGAATGAAATTTCCAGAACATATCGAAATTCTAAACAAGATAAAAACTATATCGTTTTATCTTATTTTTTTAACTGATATAAAATATTTTGATTATTTCAACTAAAACGAAACAAAATCAACAAAACTTGCCTCAACTTAAAAGCTAAAAGGTGGGTTCTGATGATCTGATCAGATCAACAGTGTATATATTTGAATCATACTGTAAATTAGAAAGGAAATAGAACGAATAAAAGCATCCCCACAAAATAGCAACACGAAACCAAAAAGATTCAATTCATACAATGAAAGGATTGCTGCAAAGCAGAGTTTATTATTTTTGTTTTTGAATGCAGAGTAAATTCGATTCCAAAGTGTAATTTGTAGGTCTAATCAAGAAAGTAAAATCTAAATTTTTAAAATTTTTACATGAAATATACATTCTAATACAATAATTATCTTAGAAAGAGTAAAGAGTTGTTTGGGAATTCGTTTAAAAAGTGTTTAATTATATTTATGATAATCTAATTACAGAACATTAATTTTAATTCATCCAGATTAAAAATATCATGAAAAAGATTATCTGGCAAGTACGTACGCATCCTATTGGCTGACCTGCTAATGCACTGTGATTGGGTATGGTTCATCCACAGAACCAAGAATATGGATAAGGTGATAAGCCCACGTGGCCAAAACCCAGTCCCCTCCTCCTCACAACTCCTCGGTAGAAAACAGCCTCTCTATGCTTCTCTTCCCTCTCTCCCCACAAAAAAAAATCCATGGCTTCACCAACGCTCCTAACCCCAACCTCCAGACTCAAAGCCCTCTCTCCCATCAAACCCAAGCCCACTCCCACCGCCGCCCTCCCACCACCGACACCACCACAGCAACAAATTCAAAACCACCATCTCCGCCGCCACTTCTTGTCCCTGGCAACCGCCATTCTGACTTCCCCGTTGCTCCTCCCGGTCACTCCAGCTTTTGCAGCATCGGATGAGGAGTACGTGAAAGATACAGAAGAAGTGATCGGCAAGGTCAGGACCACCATAAGCATGGAGAAGAGCGATCCAAACGTAGCCGATTCAGTTGCTGTTCTGAGAGAAACCTCCAACTCCTGGGTGGCCAAGTATAGGAGGGAGAAAGCTTTACTGGGTCGTGCTTCTTTTCGTGAAATGTATTCGGCTTTGAATGCTGTTTCGGGGCATTACATCAGCTTTGGACCGACAGCTCCCATCCCATCTAAGAGAAAGGCCAGGATTCTCGAAGAGATGGACACTGCAGAGAAAGCATTATTAAGGGGCAGATAGATTAATTTATATTTTTCTTTTTGGGGTTTTATTTAACTTTTATCTGAATTTTAATTACTTTATATTTGTCTGGGATTACATAACGAGAGCAAAGATTCGTGATCTTTATGCGTCCACTGGTAATTACTGCTCCCTATGAAGTTTCACAAACTGTAGATTAATTTCATTTTATCTTTTAATTTATGAGTTCATTAGTTTTTTTCATAAATTAGTTTTTTTATCAGTGCTTCTATGAGGTGATTAGTTTTATTATACTTCATAAATAACTTTGTTAATAGATAAATAGAATTGATTTTTATTTCAAATATATATTTTTTTAAATACTCTGCACCATTATTGAACAAGAAAACTTGCCTACTGAGTTATTTATTCTGGGGAAAAAATCCATGTTAGAATTAAAAGTGGTTGGGAAGAACACGAGAGGTGTGAATGAAATGTCTGGCATAATGACGGGGCTTCCCATAGGATGAAAGACAGCAAATGGGCTTGAATCATGATGACTTGGTCGAAGTTTATCTTATTTTCAAACCATTACCGTTTAATAACTTTTAATTTTCTTAGCTATAAAAAAATTTAAAAAATTATAGTATTTAGTTGTGCCATGTAAAATAAATTGAAAAATAACTTATTACTGTTTTATTTTTCAAGTTTATCAAAAAAATAAAGACTAAATTTGACAAATAAAAAATGAAATGAAATAAAAATTATTTTATAAGTTATTTTAAACAAAATAAAATAAAAAAATGAGAAAAAAAATCAAAAGAATAAAAAAAAATAATATAAAAAAATGAGGATCATATCTTATGTATAAAATGAGGGTGTGCTAGTTTATCCAAGGTAATCATGTTTTTTTTTAAATAAATTTATATATTTTTAATTACTCTGATATGATAAAATCAAAAATAAATTTTAAAAATAAAAATAAAATTATTTTGATATGTTTTAAAGTAAATAAATAAATAATATAAAAAACAATAAATACTGCAATCCTAATAATACATAGACTTTGTTTGATATTGCGTTTCAAAAGCTCTTTTGAAAAAAATTAAAAAAATAATATTTTTATTTTGTTAATTAATTTTTTGGTTCTTTTAAATAATTTTCATGTACTGATATCAAAAATCATAAAAAAACATCATTTTGATATATTTCTAAACGAAAAAAACTTTCAAGTTTCAAAAGCAACCCCAATCATAACTAACCTAATGTTTGAATGCTAAGAGCAACTTCAACCGGGAAGTTATCGGAAGAGCCTAAGGTAAAATATTGTTTTTTTAGTATTTTTATTTCACTTTACCATCTCCAACGCAGAAGCTATCCAAAGAACCAAAATAGTTTTTCTGTGTTTAAGTTGCTATTTATAGATGAAAAGAAAAAAAAAAACCATATACATATTTTCGTTGAAAGCACCGTGGGGAATCCCGCATGCCATGAGTTCATGACCATTTTTTCTTGATCAACTCATGGCACACAAAGACATGGCTCAGTTACTCACTCTCTCTGCTCGCTTGTCTCCTTGCTTCCACCTTCTACCAATACCTAGAAAACCGTTGCATGCGACACAAGTGAATTGAGGGTTATGAAAACAGGCAGATCAAGATGGCAAACCTAAGTCTCCCTTATGGCTGTTTGTAGATTAAACATAATCCAATAAGAAAAATGACCAACACAGAGATGGAGGAGAAGAGTGGCTGGCCTGACATGGCCGGATGAGGTTGTTGGTTTCTTGGCGTGTTGTGGTCCTTTTCAAAATGGATTCATGCAGGTTCTCCAATGATTTGCAAGCCATAAGTAGTCCATGTGCTTGTTTTTAGAAGTGAAGATGAAGATAAGAATTCGATGCTTCTTGAAAACTTTGTGCTTGCGCTTAGATAAAAAAAATTATCTTATATTTAAAATGATATATAAAAAATGATTTTTTAAATAATTTTTACCATTAAAATATATATAAATATAAAAATTATATTTATATTATTTAAAAAAATTATTTTATCAATTTAACTCTCCAAAATAATAACTTGGAGTTGCTCTATCAGCACATGGATAGCTAATCGCTAAAGGACACTCATTCCTAGAAGAAACCACGATTGGTTGACTTTGAAAGGAAACAGGAAACAGATAATTTCTATAAACTCGCTGTCTCTCTAACATTACCTTGAAATTAAGAATCTGCATCTCTTGAATGTTGCCTGTATGCTGGGATATTGATGTGACCCTTCCCATTCTCCTCAGTAAATCACTTCAGCCATCCAAAACCCACACAGAATCCATGAATTTGCACCAAACATAACCTCATTTGCAATTTATTACATGATTTTTTTTCAATTTAATTAATGTAATAAATTGAGCTCCCTTCCAATAAACAAAATCCAACTCCATCAGAAGACTAGTCCACAATTTTAGAAAGAAGAAAAAAGTTATTCAACCCGGTATAGCATAACGAGTTATTTTAAGATCTCATCGACTCGAGACTTGCTTCTAATTGGGTTAAAAAAACATTTAAGAGTTGATACCCTATAACTTGAACTCGATCGACTCGGCTAATAAACCAAGCCCGGTCAAACCAGACATAAATTTTTTATTATTTTTAAATAATATATTTTTTACTGAATTAGATTGACCCGTTCAAAATTTTCCTGAATTTTGAGCGAGCCCGGTCATGCCCGGGCCGGTTTCATTTCTCTGAAAAGAAGTCCAGAGTAAGGGACAGTATTGTAATTCAGGTCAAGAAATAGGGTTTAGCGCCCTTATATAAAAACTCATTTTGCTATTTCCCCGGGACATTTACTTCTCTGATTCTCACGGAGCCTCCTGCGCTTCTTGCCGGCAAGGTACCTCTTCTCTTACACTAGCTTTCTCTTAAGCATTGTTTTTTTCAATATTAGAACGTGTTTTTTCATTATTTTTGGAATCTGAATTTTCTCTCTCCTTTTCTATTCTTATACAGCTTTAGACTAATTTAAGTCTACAGATTTAAAAGGAACCATCATCATGTCAGGGTATGCTTTTTCTTTAAAGAAAGTTCAATGGCGTTAAGGGTTTTGGATTTTTGGCATATGAGAGTCTTTACAGAATCCGAATCACTATTTTCAATCTGCTGCATTTGTTTTCAGTGAAGAAGGTGCTGTTCCTCAAATTGAGACTCCAGCTGTTGCTGATGCACCTCTAGGTGAGCCAATGGACTTGATGACAGCATTGCAGCTTGTTCTGAGAAAATCACTTGCTCATGGTGGGCTTTCTCGAGGGCTTCATGAAGGGGCCAAAGTGATTGAGAAGCACACTGCTCAACTTTGTGTCTTGGCCGAGGATTGTAACCAACCTGACTATGTCAAACTTGTTAAGGCATTATGTGCTGACCACAAAGTGAACTTGCTCTCTGTTCCAAGTGCAAAGACCCTAGGAGAGTGGGCTGGTGTGAGTATCTCTTCCGCTTTCTGTTTTTAATCTAACCTCTCTTCTGATTAACTAACATGTCTGCAAACTGTGTATTGAGAGTACTGTTCTTAATTTGATTACTTGAAGTCATAGTTGTAATACTTCAACCCGAGAGTAGAAATCACTATCTGAAATGTTAGAGATGAAAATGTAAGTTTCTTATAAAGAGGGGGTTAAAATCGAGGAAAGGAGGCATTAATGGCATGTGTGATTACTGTCTGAAATTAAATGGTCAGATGATAGGTTGTACAAGCTCCTTTTGTGCTCCTTTATGTTTATTCAATTTGCTTCATTTGGACCTCTAAAGGAACAGTATTTGCTCTGCTTGTTTGCTTAATTCTAATGAGGTGAAGTCCATAATATTATAATGGTCTGTAGAATGCTCTTTAATGCTTCAAACTTGTTTGTTGAATTGTTGATATTGGTATTCAAATTGTAGATACGTTTAGGTTTCAACTCAGTATTGGGTCATGGTGTGTTGGGGGAAATGCCATTTGGATTGATGGGTCATTTTTTCTTTCTCTTGTGAAAGCTTTGCTGTGTTTCTCCTTCTTCTATAGTAGTTACTGATCTATCTAACATGGGTTCTTGGTATCCAGTTGTGCAAGATTGATTCAGAGGGGAAGGCCAGGAAAGTAGTTGGTTGCTCTTGCATTGTTGTGAAGGTAGTAAAACTCAGTTTCGAGTACTGCATCCCCATTTTTATTTGACTGAACTGTCTTTCAAAAGGGATTCATCTTCTTTTGCTGTCTGGTTTGCAGGATTTTGGAGAGGACAGTGAAGCTCTTAATGTTGTCCAACAGCATATCAAAGCAAACTAAGTCATTATGGATCCGATCCTTTTGGGATTTTCCCGTAGTCTTTCAAGGAATTTCGAGTGTATTTTGTTATCTCTTTACTTCGTTGTAGTTGAAACATCATCTATTGCTGCAGGTATATCAAAAAATATCATGATTTTTTTCACCGTCACAACATTTTCAGCCTCTGCTTGGTGAAGTGTTAATTGTACTAGAGATGCCAAGTTTTACCTAGAATGGGATGCTAAATGTCTAGAGTGACAGAATTAGAGCACTTCTTCGTTCACTGTACTAATTATTACTCTTGTGTGATGATATTAATTGTCTTAATTGATTTCAACAGGCAATGCTTACGCCCAGAATTTTCTAACCTCAGCCGCGACAAAAAAAAGCGTTGTCTCTTCCATCCCAGCGAAAAATCCAGTGCTATACAAATGCGGAATGCACATCGTTTTTGCCGCATGGAACTGTTTTGGGAGAATTGTAACAGCTTTTTGAAGTTTTTTATTTATTTTGGAAACCTATTAAAATAATTTTCACATCAAAACAATATGAAAATATAAAAAAATAATATATTTTTTAAACTATCTCTGATTGGACTGTAGGGGAAAATTAGTGAAACAACGATTAACCTAAAGAAACGTGCAGCAATTTGCTTGCTTCATGCCTACAATTTAATAAATGAAGTGAGAAGTAGAGGATATCTACAGGTGCATCCAAAGTGTCAATACACATGACACGACATAGCGGCATACATCAATAAGCTTATAACACATTTCGCTACGTGACAGAATTATATTATATTATATTATATTAAATCACCACATTAAAAAAAACCAGAACACCATCTTGCAGCAGATTGGTGGCTTCAATCTTCTTCTTCTTCTTGTTTTTTTTTTAATCGGGATGTCCGGGTCAGTTTATGCACATCACAATTAATTTTTAGACCCATTGAACACCCTGCAAGCCCAATGAACAGATAAGGCATCGTCGGGGTGACATGCATGCATAAAGAGGATTGAACCCAGGTGCAGAGAAAAGTGTGGTGGCTTCAATCTTTAGTTTTTGTGCATGCTGGATCATAGTTGTATGTTTCGTTCTATTTTGGCCGAAATGAACGAAACGTTTCGTACCAGTTAAAAAAATAAGATAAAACAATGTTATTTTTACTTCGGTTTAAATTCCGGACCGTTCTGAATTTTTTGACCAAATACCGGCTGAAACGTTTTGGTTTCGTTCCGCCCGTTTCGTTTCGGCCAAATAGTGTTTTTTTTAAATAATAAATAATTTTACAATATCAATCATATCTCTTAATCTGACTGTTAGATTGAGATGAAATTTTACGAGGAGTCTTTTGACATATTTATATATATTACGTTAAAATTTCAGAGCAATCAATGAATATAATGACTTGCAAGATTGATGATGACATTCTCGTAATATTATACATGTTCATAATTTTGTTCAGAAAAATCATTTTTTTGTGTTTTTTTTAGATTAAATTATACAATTCTAAATAGTTTTTTTTTTTGGATTTGAACTAAATTTTTTTTGAACACACACACATAAATAGTACAATCCTGAAATGGCGCGCCGAAATACTCTGAAACCGAAACATTCCGTTTCAATTGAAAAAATAAAGCATCAACCGAAACGGTATTGATAACCTTGTGGTGGACACGTGGATTTCTTAACTAGCAAAAACTAACATGCTCTTGATAAGCTTCTTTGCTTGTAGATTTGGGCAGGGGGGAGGGGCACAGAACCTGGAGAAAATCGGCAACAGAGGGAGAGAGACGGCATGGGAAGGAGAGAGTGAGCAGTGGTAGAAGTTTGATGAATCTTTCTTTTTTCGTGGAACAAGCATGGGCTAAGGAACGAGGAAGGAAAATGATGGGTGAAATACGAATAGTGAAGAGCAGGCATAAAATTTTGTTGTCATGAATATATCTTATGCAATTAACTCCTAGGGTTTAACTTCAATGGATTTTTTTTTCCAGCACAAAATAAAAGTAATTGCTGTAATTTCAAAATAGAATGATTGATCAATGTAATTGCATGAAATCTCAAAGTCGTTTATGTTAGACATCAACAATGGCATCTTATAGTTGATTGCTACTTGCCCATCTTTTTTTTTTTTTTTGTAGATCCAGGCCCTTGAGGTATGTAACTTCTCTGAAAGCATCTTTCCATTTCTCCACTTGATCCATTGAAACTCTTTTTTTTTCTCTGAGTAAACTTCATTCATAGAAAGTATATTTTGTGGGCCTATAAACTAGTAAAACTCTGATTATCTCCATTAGAGGATGTGCACAAGCTCATCAAGACACCAAGAGGAGGATGCATAGCCTTTTGAGAGAGTGGCGATAGAAAACCTCGACTTCTCAATTGCTTGAAAACACTCGGGTCCAATTTCTTCGCCACTATTGGTCTCATTATTGTCCCTAAATGTGTGGATTCCATCTTGAACCAAAGCAGAATATAAATGGTCTGTGAAACCTTTCTAGCTAGTGTCTGCACCCTTATAACTCAAGAACACATCGCAATCCCATTGTGATGTGTTGGAGTTGGACGAAGCCATCGGCGGAGATGGGTTTGTGGATTCCATCTCGAGATCTTGCTTTGCAGATCTCATTAATGCAGGGAAAGTTTTTTACTTCAAATTTAAATTATTTACCATTGTTTTCAACCCTCTATAACATTTCAATTCTTTTGTTACAATTATGTATTGATGTTATTGTTCTCAGAATAGAGAATCTCATCACTGATTTCTTAAAAATAACGATACTTTTAGTCGAATCCTCTGAATCTGAATTACACAGAATGATTTGAAATTATTTTTTTGTTTAAAAATATATTAAAATATAGTCTTTTATTTTTTAATTAATGTATTAAAACGATTCAAATTTATTTTAAAAAATAAGAATTTCAAAAACATTTTGAGGATGACAATGGAGAAGAGAACGAAAGCTGAAAATATATGGCCTGTGAAACTATAGTGCCCTTTTGAGGTGGAAGCCATCGTTACAGATGGGTTTCTGCTTTCTTTTGTCATTGGTTTCTCTGAACAGATTCCTCTCCGATGATTAAATGGTGGGAGAGAACTATTTGATTTACAAACGTACTCCATTTTGTTTTTTTGTAGAAAATTTGATATCTGTATTACGTTTTTTTGTATACGAGGCTTCTCGATAACATGGTTTCCATAGTGGATCAAGCTTTACCATGAAGGGAAATTTATCAGTCTGGTACCCAAGAAAAAAGAATAACACTTCAACGAGTCGAGAAATTTAATCGACCAAAAAAAAAGGGACTGTTATACTAGAATATTGCCGGGACAACGACCTGTGAACAAGCCCATGTCACTGTCATGAACTTTCTATAAGACAAGCTGAGTCCCTACAATTAGTGTACGTGCTGTTTAGTTGCATTTCCACGCTGCCGCTTAGAGTAATCTCCCCTCGGACCTGATGGCCCTTGCATGCCAGAACTGTGCCCAACTGAAGTGGAGCCTTGCAATGGAGGCCTTTGATTAGGATTCCTAGCGTTGTGATAACGAGGAGCGGTCTGCTGTTTGTCGTTCATCAGCAGGCTGAGGAAGCTATTTGGATTCTGACCGGTCCCTCTCCTTCCTGAAGTGGACCTGTCAATCTCAGTCGCATGGACCATTGAAGTCAGCGACTCCACAGATTCTCCTGGTAATGAGATCCCGGATAGCCCATCATTGGACAGAATACAAGCCGTAGTATATGCATAGGCCCCAAGAGCAGGAGGAAGTTCTTTGTGAGGATGTGTCACCTAAAAATAAAGGGTGACAATGTCAAATATTAAGGTAAACGATAAGGTTCGATGAAGGAGAAGACATCGTGTATCAGTGTGAATTGGAAAGAATCCTATTCAAACTCAGAAAAGAAGAGGAGCTGAAGTACATACTTTGAATAAGATTGCTGCAGATAATTGCTCTCTCAAGCAGTATATTTGAGCAACATCAAGGGCTGTTGCTCCAAAATAAAGCCACCGATCCACAACAACCATGACTAAATTATCAGGAGAAGACATGATCCTCTCACCCTGTTGAGTGCCTAACTTGCCATCTATCTCCATTCCATCTTCATCACTTTCAGCTCCATCTGCACTATCATAGTCGTCGTCTTCATCCTCGTCATCGTTCTCTGCAGGAGCAACTACAATCTCTGTTGCGAGGAGCAATAATGGCAGTGGACCAATGACAGTGCAGTTCCGTATGTGCATACCCCCATCTCCACGGGTTATCTCATCATATATAACTAATGGGTAGTCGTTAGATTTCCAAAATGATAATTTAAAATTAAGGGACTGAGGGTGCAACCGGACTTTAGCACCGCTAGTAGTCTCCACAACACGCTTTCCATGTTTAGGTGGAAGGAACCTCCCCACCATTGGATACAAACCAGCCACAAGGACAGCATGGACTATACCTGGGACATGCGCATTTGTATTACAACTAGAGACATTTTCTGGAATAAACCCCTTGCGAATTAGTTCTCTCTGGAGCTGTTTACGCATGGCTTCCAGCATATTCATGGTGCCTGAAGAGATGAAGTATTGTGAACAAAATGATGCTTCTTGACCCCTATTCTTCGCTTTCTTCCAGCACTCGAAAGCTGCCATAACTGCTAGCTGATCACTGTGCCCACCATACAATGAAGCAAGCTCAAACTTAGCAGCAGCAGCTCTCTTCTTTTCATTAGGCAGCATAGGAAGGGTAAATGGATCTCTATAATCAGATGCACATGCCAGTGTCAAAGCTGGGTCTAGACAATTCATCAATATGGCAAAGAAAATCATCTTGCTTGTCAATGGATGAACAGGTAGGCAACCGATCTTCTCTCCAAGGTCTGTCAATGTTTCATCCACTGATAAAGCCCCAATATCTACAAGAACAGCAACCGCATTGCTTATGGTTTCTGGAACTGGAGGGTCCAATGTCTTTTGCAAGAAATCTTCTATCTTGCAATGGGGATCAAGCAACTTCACCTGTAATGAGGACAGGAGTTAAAGATGTTAAGAGAAAATAAGCAATCCTAAAAGCTGTCACAGCCCATGCCTAAATTTAAAGAGAATTTATTGAAAAACTACCTGTAAACAGAGTTCTTCAATTGGCATTCTCTTGATTTCAGGAACCTGGAAATCTGGCAAAGAAGTTTCTCTGAGTTTTGAATATAGATGATAGCATATTCCAGGCTGACAGCGGCCTGCACGCCCCTCTCGTTGCTTTGCACTTGCTTTAGATACCCAGGATGATTGAAGAGTTGATACATTGTTATAAGGATCGTAACTTTTTTCTTTCATACGTCCACTATCTATGACATATACCACATCATCAATAGTAATGGCACTTTCAGAAATATTAGTTGAAAGAATTATTTTTCTGCAACCCTGAGGTGGGCGTTTGAATACCTTCTTTTGCTCCATAGATGGAACCATAGAATGGAGAGAGATTACAATAAACTTGGAACCATCTTTAAAAAACGGGTTCACAAGTAATCTCTCCCTCGTTCTATTTATATCATCCCACCCTGGAAGAAAAACAAGGATAGCACCATCTTTCGAATCAATACATATTTTCTTTAATAACTTCTCTATAAGAACCACATCAACAAATTCAGGATTGATTGTTGCCATATATTTATCAAGAAGTTGCTGTTGTTCCGAGGAATCAGCCAAGGCATTCTGAGCATGTTTTCTTATTACTTCAGCAGCTTCTTCCTGGTTTTCTCGTTCAGCCCATTTCAGTGCTGTTAATCCACACTTTTCCTGTAAATTGCAGTTTGCACCCAAAGAGAGGAGCATGCAAACATCACCAACCCTACCCTTTCCAGCAAAGACCATTAGTGGTGTCAGTCCACTCGTAGAATGCTGATAATTGTACACCTTTGGGGTTCCTTCAGAAGAAACCAAATCTAGGAGGGAATCAAATTCATCGTTTGACCAAGCTAAGTTAATAGCTTCATCTAAAGCAGCTTTATCTTCCTCTGTTAATTCATGACCTCCATCCCGGACATTTGGCATAGCAAAATCAAGATGGTTATCATCTCTGGAATTTAAGATAGAAAGCACATCCTCCAAATGGAATGCTTTGACCTGAATAATATTAAAGAAAAACAATAAATGATGAGATTAACAAGGATTAACAATTTTAACTGACACTTGGAAATGATTTTTTACAGGATAAGTGAACCCAGGAACACGGATAATTGGGCAGCCACCAAAATATTGTGAAAATCGTTCAGCATCAAGAGTTGCACTCATCAATATCTGTATGTTTGATTATAAGAATACAATAATTAACTGCTAATCAAAATTGTTAAAGATAAGGAAACAATCGTAACAGCATTGACGGATCCTTTCAGAATAGAACATTAATATTTAAACTAACCAGCCGAAGATGAGAATGTGATGGAAGTATGTCTCTGCACATAAGGAAGGAATTTCAAATAAAATAATCCAATAATGGAAATTATACAAGAATTACACACAAAAGTGATCAAACATGCATTTTTGTTTCCAAGTATCTCAGAGTTATATCCAATGTAACAAATTTTCCTCAATTGATAATATTTGGGTTTAGGCTCAATTATTGTCAAGGCTATTAAATCAAAGCAAGATAAAAAGCTTGAAATTTAGTACCTGATAATTGCCAACATGAAATCAGAGAAGCGATCCCTTTCATGAATTTCATCCTGTACAGCAAAAATTGGGTCAGTGGAGAGCAACCTATTGCATATAGAAGATGTATTTATGAAGAAAGTTGAAATAATGGGGATCGGAAGAATCATCCAAGTTCAAGGAATTATTCTGGAAAAGGCAATCCTGAAATCAGATTCTGCTGAGTGCTGTTTCGTTGTACTGTCTACTATTTACACACACATACATACTAGACTACAACAATTCACAACTATTGCCAAGATATAAACCATCAAACAGAAAATGCAAATCAAACAATGTCACCCGAAACAAATATAAAATAATCGTAATCATGTAAGAGAAATAATGAAATTGAAAAGGAAAATTAGGAAGAAAACAATTAGGATTAGGAAGACTGTAGCTAAATACCACAATAATGTGAGTTAAGTCGGAAATATTTTCCTTGGCCGCTGCCTTCGCTTCATTCTGCGACCCACTAATGCCCTTGGAAACCAGCATCCTCAACAGAACCCCATTTGTACAGAACACAATTGACGAGTGCTTCCCACCTTTACTTTCCAAACGAATCTAATATTTAAAAATTAAGTCAGTAGCAGTACAGTTTATGAAAGTGGAACCAATTCCATTCAAAAAATAAGATGGCAAATGAAGAATTTAGGATCCTAGGTGAAGTTTGTTAATGGTTGTTTTGCATGAACCTGTGGGCAAGATTTAATGGATACAATATTTTATTTTCCAAATTTAGTGTTGCACAAACCCCAAGATCAATTTATAGTTCATGATGAGACATCTACAAACTTATTGTACAACTTTCCCTTGAAATCAGTAATAACTAAAGCAGCTTAACCAAAGACATTATTTTGCATGTTGCTAAACAATACCAGGGGTAATTCTGGTGACAAATGAAAATAACCAAACCGAGAAATACCTAACAGTGGGAAATCTACAATCTTAGCTTTCGACATGATTTAACTTGGATCAAACAGCTTGAGGTACCCAGTACCACTCCTGGTGACCATTTAGTTTCCAGGAATAAAAAACAGAAAAAATAGGGAATAGAAAAAACAAATTAAATCTCATTACTGCACTTGGTACATATAGCTCGAAACCATAAAGACTTAATAGCAAAACCATGGTGGTACAGGTAAAGATAGGCAATAAAGAAAGAGTGCTTGTGCTAGTGGTATGACAATGTGGAGTAGATGTTAGTGCTAGTGAGGAAAGGGACATGATGTAGACAAAGCAGGATGGTGGTATGGTATGGGAAGGGTGTTTGGTGTGATGGTAGGGGAGAATATCAGAGTGGTGGTGGCAAGTAGAGGTTTTGTGTGGGTAGCTATGATAGTAATGGTATGGTCATTTAGGGTGGTTTTCATTCCTATTCTCCTCACACCCACAACCCCTCCCCTACAAGAATGAAAATATATTAAACTTTCATGCCTTGCAATGTGGTTTTCATTCCTATTCTCCCCCTACAACAATGAAAATATATTAAATTTTCATGCCTTGCAATACCAAATTTGCATTCCCTTTCTATCAGTGTTCACTGCCAAGCACCTAAAGTTGGAAGGAAAACTTCATTTCCAATCCCTGAAACCGGAGTCCTTCCCTTAAAGACATTGTCTCCTAATGATTTCCAACCTTGTTGAAACATTTTATGAAGTATTAGCAACTAAGAGATTATTTTTATCATCTCATTATTCAAATCACGTAGTTCAAGGTTGTGACGGTCATCAAGAATTTGTGAGAAGTACCTTGTATCCAACGCTATCTCCAACACTTTCTCCTCTTTCATAAGAAATTCTCTCAGCAACTAGACAAAGAATAATCAAGAGCATAAAATTTTAGTATATAGCAAGGTGTAAATATGTTGGAAAAGTATTAAAGCAAAAACTTCACATGCTTAACAGGTGGCACAAACCTGATATTGCAGAGATACGTCGAGGTTGTGTACAAACTATTTTACATGCTTCACCCTTTCCCCACTTGTGGTCCAAAAGAAATTGCGGCACCTGCATCATGTTTAACAAGTACGAAACTCAATGAAAATGAAAATAAACATATGCTTATTCAAGGGAATGAATGTCTCGTCATGTGCTTATAAAAGGAGCACCTATTCTTTGTAATCATAGAGCTAAATATATTAGACTCAAAACGGTGTTTAAGGGTTTTTAGGAGCCTAAGATCACTTTTGTATGCATGTGACTGCCAAAGTATTTTCTTTTCTTCTTCAAGCTTTTGAATGACCACTTAATCGGAATAATGGAATTATGAGTATTTTTTATTTAATTTAAGGGGTGGCCTTGTGTTTTTTCCTCCTATTCTCTTTTCTCTAAGTGTTCTTTTCTTCTTCCTTTTTCTTCCTTTTGTCATTTGCTACATAGTAACAATCCCAATTCCACCTAAAACACATCCTAAGTGGATATCAATTCCACACACTTCAAACTCCCTAATTCCCACCTAAATCTCTATTTCTCCAAAGCTAGCTCTCTATGAATCCTTTGTGGGATACTAATCCAAAGTTGTCCTACATCGTCTTTATAGACAACATTCTAGGTTGCAAACCTACAACCAACTTTTTCAACCAAGCAATTTAAACACATATTTGCCTAACCTATCCTACAAAGTAGGTATAGTTGGCATATCTCAAGATTTTCCCTACACTACTAAAACTTGTACTCTTCTTCCACTCAATAACTACAGATGATTTGATGAGGGAACTAAATGCTCATTTGTGAACTTTCAATTTATAAAATGCTCAATTGAGACTTTCAAATTCATAAATTTTGTTGTTTCCACATCACAATGACATATGGCAGAAAGCTCATATTAATTTTGTACACCTGTAACAACAGGATGTGACAGGTGACAGATTATGCCATGATATCAAATCTGTAACAGTGAGATTCTGACAAAATCTTCAACACAGATTTTTAATTAAAACAGAACTATCTTTGTAAACTTCATTAAATTAGAAACCAAAAACATGCCCCTTCTGGATGATGATTGTATCCACCAATGATCTGGGCTATGACTATTCCTCTGTAGCTCGTTTTGGTTGCTAAAAATAACACAGTAGCTGACCAGAGGCACCCCCCGAGCTCAAGAGGGAAAGATATTGATTGAGAGATACAACGTTTTAGAGGGATATTGAAGCTCTTAGGGAGACACTCTTTGTGTGTGTGTGTGTGTGTGTGTGTGTGTGGAGGAGAGAGATTTGTTTTTCCTTGACTTCAACCTTGTTTTAATGTGCATTTGTCAATCTCAATTCTTACAAAATGTTTTGCAATATTTTAAGCTGGACTGATGCAGAGCAAAAAACAAAGTCAGCCCAAGAACCTATCCAACTTTCTAAAGTTGAATGATGCAATCAAACATAGATGTAACATTAAGGAAAATCATTAGACCATTAAAATAAAATAGGACTCGGACATACAAAAGACCAGTAGCAAAACATAACCAAAGGAAACTTGATTGCATATCATGTTCACTACACATGCAATTGTCTATGTGCTGACAACAATAAAAAAACAAGAAAAGCTATTTCTGAAACACAGTTTCTACAAGCCATATTAGATGTACCATAAAGAAGACAGAGCAGAGAATTGGTAACCTGTGTGGTCTTTCCACACCCAGTCTCACCAGAAATGAGAACAACCTGCATAAACACATTGATCGAACTAAATAAGCTATAACTCAAACAAGCAAACATGGAATCAGTTTTTAGAAACAATGCCTTAATCGAACTAAATCAACATTCAATATTGATAGACATAAAGAAATGTCAATAATAAAGTTATGTCTAACACAATTTCAAATGAGAAGCCAAGCAGACTTCATCAATTCTAAAGCATTTGGCATTACCTGGTGAGATTCTATAGTAGATGTAATGAGATCCATAAACGATGCAATTGGAAGCTTAGACCTCCCTTCAACAATCTGCACACATATGATGGAATCTCAGAAATCATTTACTGTCAGACAACTTCTTTGCAAAAGTTATAAGATCTTTAAAAGGGAACGGACAATGGAGCTTCACCAGTGACCATCACTGCAATGCATAAATCTTTAAACTCTGCTAGTAAGAGGACAGTAATAAAGACACAGCATCCAAATTCTAAATCTGTGAGTTAAGTTGTATAACCTGTTTCAACTTTACATCCTTTTCTATTCTAGAAGCAAATGATTCAACCTTGTTTGCGATCTCTTCTTTTTTTCTGAAAGGTTTAGAGAAGATATCATCTTTCTTCTCTCGTGTTTTACCAGCAGTTCCACTATGCTTTCCATCTAGCTCTGTTCCAAAGCCTCCTTCTGCAGGAGGGTAGTTTGAAAATAGTTCTCCCAAAGCCATTTTTGATTCTCCTGAAAATGTCAAATGAGTGAGGTTTTCCTTCCCCTTTACATCATCTAACTTCTTTGTATTCTTGTAAACAGAAACACATCGCTGGCTCCCACGCCTATACATATTTCAAGTTTGTTAGAAACTATATTGGAATCAGAAGAAATCACTGCGACCAAGTTAAAGACAAGAATTTCTACAGGCATATATTTACACTATTCATTGTCAAATAAAGCATTGACATAAATAAGCACTCACCCGGAACTCTTGGATGTCATACCCATTTTCTTGCATACCTCATGTACCACAGCACGGTCAAAGCTTGACAGGTTAGCTTCGAATGTGTAAACTGCATGCAGCATCCAAACATCAATAAACTGATCTTCTAAACTATATTCTTAAGTGGGCGATATCAAATAACCGCATTTTGTAATATAAGGATATAAGGACCATTCATTATGTTCTACCTCGTAATGATAAAGTTAATGTTCTACTTAATCAAGGATTAAGTAGAAACATATAGAACTAGACAAAGTCTGCATGATAATTTCCTTCTTCTAAACCAATAATGAAAAAGAAGAAAGAACGCTTCACAACAGATTGAAAAAAGAAAAAAAAATTCTTTCATCACACAAATACTACAAAGTTTAATAATACTAGCTTCCTGATTAATAGGTATCCTCGGTGAACAAATAATACCAAGCTTTATTACATTAGCTTCCTCAAATTAAACAACACATTTACATGGAAACAGGAAAAAAAACAGAACACCTAGCTGATATATAGCAACCAAGAGCAGCATTCAACATTACACAAGTGACAATTAAATTTCATGTTTTCTTTGAAGTAGAAAAAATGAATAATTCCACCATTTTCATTACTTCAAATATAGAACAAAGCAGAGCCCATGTGAAAATCTTTAGTTTAAACAATTCTCACTATGACCAGATAAAATAAGTGAAAGATAAAACAAATCAAGGGAGAGACCGAGACATGTTCAGGAGGTTTGTGGTACCTTGATCGGGGGCAGCACGGAAACTCTCAAGAATATCCGAAATTCTAATGCGAGTAGCTTCTGCAACTATAGGGTTCTGCTGCTGGGCTGCTTTCATCTTGTTCTTCCTTCCCATTTTTTCTTTCTGTGCTTTGGTTTCTTGATTGTTAATGTTTTTTCTTTTGTCTGCTGTCAAAATGATGAAAGACTAGGTATGTGACAACGGTCTTTCTTATATACGTTCACACAGTGTCGAAAAGAAGAACGGAACAGGGATATACTTTGGGGGTTCTTTGTCGATTCTTTTCTTACGTTGTTGTTTGTAGGGCTGCACGCCTCTTCGTTTTTAGGGTACCTTCTTCTTTCTTTGGAGATTTCCTTCCACCCACCCACCCCTCTAATTAATTCAGGAAGGGAGAGTTTTGTTTTCTTCCCTAGATTAGCTTTTCGAATTACAGTCAATTAGGTTTTGACATGGAAAACATACTTTAGGCTTAAGAAACGAAGCCCTAGTTACTGGCTAGTTCTAATCCTAATCCAGTCCAGCCATGATAAGAAAATGGGCCACTCTCACAAGCAATTTCATGCAAACAGGCCAATTTCGTGACAGGGCCACAAAAGGGTTAAGAGTCCATGTGAAAGCAGGATTTGCAGATCTCTCTCTCTCTCTCTCTCTCTCTCTCTCTCTATATATATATATATATATATATATATATCCAATCCCCTCAACGTCTCTCCATAACCCCGTTCAGTTGGTTTCCTCCACGCAAAGAGTAAACCAAACCCCCACCCTTCTCTCTCTCTCTCTATCGTCCTTCCTTTCTCTTTATCCTTCTCGTCTGTCTATAATATACAAAGCAAAGGTATCAACCAGCACACCTTTTCTATCCTTTTTCACAAAATAAAAAATAATATCACTATTTGCTGCTTATAATCACTAAAAAGTATTTCATAGTTTGTATTTTTTTTTTTGGGTTTAATCCAGTGCGGGCTTTTATATACTACTGTTAATGTAACCGACAAAGAAACAAACAGGAAACTATCTTTTGCTTTTACCCATTTCAGATTATTTTATATTGGGTTCTCTCAATCGGCTTCTTTCTCTCACGATCCGAATCGGCTACCAAACTTGATTTCGATTTCTGGGTATTTCAGATTTTGCTCTTTATATCTTAATTTGCATTTAATTTTTGCCTGACTGTGTTATATTTTTTGTTTGCTTTCATCTCTCGTTGTTTGTGATGGTTTGTGATTTGGGTGATTAGTTTTCGGAGTAGATTTGGTCTTTTGTGTTATTAAGTGATTGGTGATGATGGATTATCTAGTCAATGGTTGTTTCGGATCTGGGTTTTAAGTTCTTCCTTGCATATGAATGAGATTAAAATGATTTAGTAATTTTTTTCCTGGAAAGATAATTGCTTTTTTCATATGGGTTTTGGATATTTGTTGTATATCATTACTGTAATGTGTTGGTTCAATTATTATTTTGTGTTTCTTGTGTAAGTAGTGTGGTTACTCGTTAACATATTTGTTTCAAGGCTTTTGTTGATCATGAAAGTTTCGGATTTTTCAGTTTGGTTCCTTGTTAAGGAACCAAATGAGCTTTATCTTGTTCTAATTGATGAACATGTCAGTTTGGTTTGCTGAAATCTATGCTTTTTGAGCATACATTGTCAGAAATTAGTGCTGATAAAGACACTGCTTGGTCATTAGTGTTGATTTGCTTTGGTGATTTTTTTCATGAATGTCTGTGGTCTCGGTGGCACTTTAGGACAAAAATTAGCTGTCCTTGGATATTGTATAACATGTCCCATGACTGAATCAAAACTATTGTCTGGATAAATATTGTTCCTTGGCATTTGTTTGCCTCAATGAAGATTCAAGTTCCAAGTTCCAAGTTTTGGATTACCTAGTCTCTTAAGAACTTACCATATCAGGTGGAAGTTTAAGCTGACACATCAAATGTCTGTCTTTAAATGTGGTGTGTGGAGTGGATTTTTGAAGTTACTGGAAGTGTGAGTAATTCATTCCTTCAAAATTATTATAGGAAAAGATTGATGACTTTTAAGAAAATAATCACTTTTCAAAACTTTAAAATCAAATGTATTTCAAGGACTCAGTTCTTCAAGTGGGGGTTTTGTGGGGCCTGGGGGGAATGCTGTGTTATTTGACTCACACAATGGATACAAGTGCAGCATGATGAGTTATTGAATTTCTATTACTTTGGAGTCAATGTATTATCATATTCTGCACCATGACATATCAGATTGTAACTTGATAGAGATAAAAGAATAGTAATCTGGTAATGTGCAGCTATCTGCCTACGTTATCTGATTCCAAAAGATGGCCATGTTCTTAAAGCCAGCTATTATCCTGTCATCCATTGCATGCCATGTTTAGATGATAACATATTATCTAATTGATGTGGCTATCTACCTTCAAAACCATCATAACAACATATTTCCAAGTTCGTTTTTGCAGAACTCAAATCAGCAAGGCTTGCTATTGATGCTAGAAAGTGAAAGTTCTAATATACTAAACCTAAAGTCGCAAGAAAAAAGAAACAATTAAGTCCATCTTCAATATTTGTTACGCCGGAAATACTTATTCCTTCACTTTTGGCTTGATTCAGATAATGAAAAGTGAAACATCAGTGGAGTTCATTTGAGGTGTTGTTCTTCCTTCAAGCTTCACAGTTATTCTGAACTTATTCTCAAGGTCTGCTTCTTCATCTTTGCACTTTAGTTTTTCCATCCAAAATGGTTTAGAAATCAGTTCTCTTGCCAATTTAAAACTGTGAACCAGAAGAAGTTACCAGTCATTTAAAAATTATGCCATTCTTATTCTTAGACAGTTAGGTTTATTGATGGATGCTCTGCTGAAGTTATACTTGATTCACCAATTTTTCTCTTGAACAGAAGCCTTTAAATTTTATCTGAATAGTTAGATTTTTCTAAATCACATGGCAGTGTCAGTAGGAGTGATAATTAGTGAAGTTTAAGCAACAAAACCAAGAGAATAGTGTCAAAGATATCTTCAAGAAAAGCTGACCCATAGAATGACTTGAAGAGCTTGTTGTTATTGCCCGTAAGATCAGATCCTCAAGGGGAGAGCTTTTTTATGACTCTATGCTACATCCTTGCTCCCAATTTAACAAATCTTGCTTGTCTATGCTATGCAGGAAAATATTTATTGTGATACATTGGAGGCATTTTAAATTATATTCCTTAGTTGTCGAGCTACCATTGCTTTAATATATGGGCTGAGGTGCACATTTCATGGGAGGTGTAGACGATGATGAACCAGCCTTGAAACGCCTGAAATTAGCCTCCGGAAAGTTGACAGTTCTTTCCAACGGTTCATCTTTAACAGAGCCCATAGTTGGATCTTCTAGGGATTTGATGGCTCGCCCCCTACAATCTGAAGGGGACAAAGAGGTTATTGGTTTGAAAGGAGTTATTAAAAAAGTTGAATTTGTCAGGATAATAGCTGAGGCATTGTATTCTCTTGGATATAAGAAGAGTTATGCGCATTTAGAGGAAGAGTCTGGGATACCATTGCATTCATCTGCAGTAGATATATTTACACAGCAAATTCTCGATGGCAGTTGGGATGAAAGTGTAGCCACATTACATAACATTGGTTTAGAGGATGAAAGCATTGTCAAGTCAGCAACTTTTCTGATATTGGAGCAGAAGTTTTTTGAACTTTTGGATGGGGACAAAACTATGGAAGCTTTGAAGACCTTGAGGACTGAGATTACTCCTCTCTCCATTCACTATTGTCGAGTTCAGGAGCTTTCCTCCTGCATTGTATCTCCTACACATTGTGATTTAGTTGGGTCTTCGAATCAGGGCTATGGAAGGACAAAGTCTCGGACCAAGCTGCTGGAGGAAGTGCAAAAAGTGCTTCCCCCAGCAGTTATAATACCTGAAAACAGATTGGAACATTTAGTTGAACAGGTTCTTACCTTACAACGAGATGCTTGCATCTATCACAACTCATTGGATAAAGAAATGTCTTTATACTCGGATCATCATTGTGGAAAAGATCTGATTCCTTCTCGAACTTTGCAGGTTAAGGCATATTCTCATGATTGGCAACAGTAGCTTTATATGGAGGTCTTTTGCTATTTCATTCTTTGGCTTAATTGTATTCCATGCTGCAGAGTTTTTCTTCATTAACTGTTAGTATTTTTGTGGTTTGACCAGATTTTAGTTATGCGGAGCTATTATCTTCTTAATGTCAAACTGCAAAAAAATTGTGGTGTCAGGAGAGTATTTTATTGGGAAAGTTGAGGGATAGTTTGATGAATGTGATTAATTTATATATTTTTAGTAATCTTATTCAAGTTTGAAACAAGTGCTTCCTTGTTAGATTCAAAATTTATTTTTTGTGACATTCTTAAAAGACAAAATATTTTTGTGGAACAGAAAATTCTGAAAATTCAATGTCTTGTCATTTTCTTTGAGCTGCATAAGGAGTGCCTGAATTTTTAATAATTTGCTCATCGAACTAACTAATCCCTGCTTAGCATAGAGAAAAGTGTTATTAGTAAGTTTGAAAAGTTATTTTGAGGGGAATTCTGCTAGGAAGATTCTTGAACTTCAATCTTTCATGAAGTTCATTTTATGCCCCCCACCCCCCCTAGTCTTTGAGTTCTACAAGGATTTAATAAGATAACGTGTAGGGATTTCTTGATTCAGTCCCTATGTTAGATTTTGTTTTGAATGCCTCTGTCCTTGGTCTACTCTTCATGCTTTTGTACTTACACCTGCCTGATTTTTCTTTCATGGTTCTTTTGTTCTTCCACCTTTTTTACCCTTTTATTTTATTTTATTTTACTTCTGGGTTTTGATGGCATAATATATGAGGTATCATCAGTATGTAGAAGCTGCTGTACCCTATACTAGTCTTAATAGCATTAAAATGTTAGCCTAATGGCAATTTGTTTTGTGAATGAAGAGCATGCTTATATGCTCATAAGGATCGTGAACTGATGATTTCTCTTATTCTATATTCCTCCTGTTTTGCTTATGCTTTGGATTTTATTTTGTTGAGCAGACCACACCTTTTCATTTTCAGTTGCGTTCAATTTGCTTTCTATGTATTACTGGCAGCACCAGATTGAGTCTTTCTTTTATTCTCACTGGAACAGATATTAAAAGCACATTCAGATGAAGTCTGGTTCTTACAATTTTCGCATAATGGGAAATACTTAGCTTCATCCTCTAACGATCAATCAGCAATCATATGGGAGGTATAATCGTTTATTTTTTAGTATTTTATGCTGTTATTCAATTGTATTTTCATTTCAGGAATAGGTTTCCCATATGGCGTCTGAAAAAACCAATCTCTCTGTTTATGCATCTATAATAATCACACCATTAAAACTCGTAAATAATCAAATATTAATTCCCATTACTATTTCTAAGCTTAACAGGGTATACCTTGTATACAATGTGCAACTCACTTAACAACCAAAGATTTATCCAAGGAACAAGGGACTACTAAAGGCCCATATGCATTTGTGTCGTTCTGCTTATGAAACAATTATATATGTACCTTGTGTGCCAATAATTTGCCATGCTTTACAGATTGATGTAAATGGTGGAGTTTCTTTGAAGCATAGATTATCTCGTCACCAAAAACCTGTCTCCTCTGTTTCTTGGAGTCCTGATGACCATCAGCTTCTCACTTGTGGGGTGGAGGAGGTTGTCAGGCGATGGGATGTTTCTTCTGGTGAATGCCTCCAGGTTTATGAGAAAGTGGGCCTTGGCCTGGTGTCATGTGGATGGTTTCCAGATGGAAAATGGATATTTTCTGGCATCAATGATAAGAGCATCTGCATGTGGGAATTGAACGGGAAAGAGGTAGAATGTTGTAAAGGGCAGCGAACTCTTAAGATCTCTGATTTAGAGATAACGAGTGATGGGAAGCAGATTATAAGTAAATGTAGAGAAAATGCCCTATTATTACTTGATAAAGAAGCTAAAATTGAGAGGGTGATTGAAGAGAATCAAACAATAACTTCATTCTCATTATCAAGAGATAATAGGTTCTTGCTGGTTAGTCTTCTGGACCAAGAAATTCATCTTTGGAGCATAGACGGTGATGTCAGGCTTGTTGCCATGTACAAAGGCCATAAGCGTTCCCGGTTTGTTATTAGATCGTGTTTTGGGGGACACGAAGAAGCTTTTATTGCCAGTGGTAGTGAGGACTCTCAGGTATGGATTTTATGATAGCTTTCTTTTTCTTTAGGTTCAAAGGTATACAAGAAATTCAGAGATTTTGTTCATCTATATGATTACTTTTCCTTGTGTATCTTCTTCTTCCAGTTCAAAAGGTATGCAAGAAATTCAGATGTTTTGTTCATGTATATGTGTGTAAACCATAAACTTCTGTGTGGGGATATTTCCTTTTCTGTTCTTCTTTAACCCATTTTATCTAGAAAGGGGTTTGGTAATGATCTGGCTAGGTTATTCAAGAAAAGGGCATCATTTGAATCAAATGTACCATGTTAGCTCTTGCCTTTTTCAAGAAAGTCAATTTTTTTGTACATTTCTATGGTAACTGATCGTGTACTTTGTTCCTAAGCAGTTGAGATCTCCTGTAGATCACAGCCATAGGATTGCCCATACTGTAGTTTCTTTTAAATTTGTATGACACTGAAATTATTTATCCAGCCCCCTTACCATGCATAAAAATCATAATGGATACTGACTAGTTCTAATGGATACTGACTATTATTATATCAACAATCTGACTAGTTCTCATATGAATAACAGAGGGACAAACACTCCGGGAATTGTTAGACTAGTTGATAAGGGGACATTAGGCCTCCCTCTTTTTGCATGAGTTCTTGTTACTATACTTTTAATAGTAGTACTTATTATTTGATTGGTAATTGCTCTGTGGAAATTAGAGTAAGAAATCAAGAGTCTTAAAATATCTAGCCCCATATGCGGAGTGTTAACACAGCACAATATAAATTCCAGGAATCTTTGAAATTTCTGGCCCATGTTCTCTGTTGTATTGTGAATTTGTTTCTACATCGACTGCACTGCTTACACTGTAGCGTACTATAATTACACATGCAAGAAGCTGTTGGAACATTCTGGAATCTTTTCTCGTAAAAGAGCCTTTGCTTGTCATGTTATTGTCATTCTTGAATGTTCAATCCAAGAGTAGATGAAACTCTTTGGTTTTGGATATTTAATTTTACCTTCTAGTGACAATCTGAATCGCTCCTATCATTTCTTTTTGAAGTGCAAATTATCCATGTCTGCAGGTATATTTGTGGCATAGACGTTCAGGAGAGCTTGTAGAGGCATTGTCCGGTCACTCGGGAGCAGTTAACTGCGTGAGCTGGAATCCAGCAAATCCGCACATGTTAGCATCTGCTAGTGATGATCACACCATTCGAATATGGGGTGTAAATGCCTTGCACATGAAGCACAAGAGTGCTCACTGCAATGGCATCCACTACTGCAATGGAGGAACTTGAAAGATACCCGAGCATGGTATTTTCAGAAAAGTACTTCTTTTCCTTGGCCATTGCTTTCATGTATATACTTTAATTTGTTTCCAGCAGACATTCATATCAAACAAGCATATGTGAACTCTACAGCGACTTTCTGATAATAAATCTCATCATTTTTAACATTGGATGATTTCTTTCCTTAATTATTACAAGGCTGAGAAAATAATACAGTTTCTGACACATTTGTTTATATGTTGGGGTGATGTACCTGTGTGATTCCATACAGTTTCCCTTGTGCCTGTAATTCTCGTTCGTTGGCCAAAATTGATGCAAGAAATTTGCAATGATTTTCAAGCTTATTGCATTGGTTTTCAAGTTCAGTTGGGATGATATCTAATGGCACCATCCATGCCTTTGATGTTGTAATGTAGAAGGCCACCTTAAAGGAATGTAGTTCTTGGCCACTAAGGGCATCTATCAACCCGACCTGGCGTTATTGTTGCCTTAGAAGGCCGGGCCATATTATTCCCTGGATGATAAAAAAAACTTTTGGACAAAACCTGTTAATTGGTGTTAGGGTTTTTTTTTTCCCCCCAAGAAATGACTCGATGTGTTTTGTTAGAAAAAACTTTTGGACTCTTTGATGTTTTTGTTGTTTATTTTTGTGTTAAAAGTGTGTTTTTGAAATAAATTAAAAACAAAATCTTTTTTTTAAAAAATTATCATTTTAAAATTGTTTTGATATATTGATATTAAAAATAAATTTTAAAAATAAAAGTATTGTACTAAAATATTTTAGAAAGCAATTGATATTACAATATTAAACACTAGGAAATATTCTGCATTTTGTAAATTGGGGCAGTAATTTTAATGCTTTTAACACAAAAGGTAACCATAATCATCCTTCACCCAACTTTTTTCAATAGTAGTAGAAGTTATATTTTAAAGTATTTTTTTATTTTAAAATATTTTTTATTTTTTAAAAAAAATATTTTAAATATTAGTATATTAAAATCATTTAAAATACAAAGAAGAAGAAAAAACAAGTTTTTATTAAAAGCAAGTTGAACCACATAAAAAACAAATTGAAAAAAAAAAAAAAGATTTTCGTTAAACGCAACTTTAACTGCAGCTCCACCAAAAGGACAATTAATCAGCAAACTCTTAAAATTTTAGCGAAAATTAAGAGAGCCAGACAATAACTCAAAACAAACATCATAGATTAAAATTTGATTTACATACAGTTCCTTAGTTAAGGCTCTTAAGCAACACTGAAAGAACTTGCAGTGCTCTCCACGAACTTTCTTGCTCCCTTGAACCACCTCTTGTCTCCAGCCTGTGCCTTGCAAATGTAAAGCTTCCCATCTTTCACGGTGGCTGTGATCAATTGGTGCTTGCCACCTTCATCTCCATCAGCAGTCCTTGTCAGCACTGACAACGTGTAATATTGCTTCCCGCCAATCGCTGCAGTTGATGTCTCCAATATGTTAGCTGTTGCCACCGTATCGGGGTCGAAACCTCCCTGCATGATCAGTTCAGATTTACATGAAATAAGAACGCATTTACACTGCCACTGTGGAAAAGTGTGTGTATATATGTGTGTGTAGTTCGACGTGTGAAAATTGCATCCGTTGTTATCCTGCTAGAGAATTTTTGTAGCATTTCATATAAACAGCTTGAAAAATCAAATGAATCATACTGCAACGCTATCAAGAAATGCTCTCTCTCTGTTGTTTCCACAGTACCTCAGATGCGGTTGCAAACAAGGAGGATTGTTTTCCGAGCAAGAAATCCACCTGCAGTGACCAAAGCAAAACATTTGTCAGTAATCTTTGCAAAATATAATTAAGGTTTTGAAAGAAGGGTTGGTATTGATTAGAAAAATCTTCAACGTAGATTTGAACTTCTATATAAATCTACTGGATTAAGATTAGGAGAAGGGGTTATACATTACCTTGGAGAGGAAGTCCTCAGGGGAACCGTAGTCGGTGATGGATTTCTTATCGGTGGGGATGACCATGACAGAAACGTTGCTGGTGGCATCGAAGTTGTCCTCGTATCTAAGAACCTGACCAGGGAACTCTCTCTCTTTGCTTGGATTCCATTTTGATGGAATTGACAGCTTGAATCCATCTCCATTGTAGGGCAAGAAATCTGTGTCTGTCTTTGGCTTCCCGAAAATATTTGCTGCAAATGACCGTATCAACTTATCAGTTAGACAAAATCTGATCAATTCTTGCTGGTATTGTCCCCAAAGAAAAAAGAGAAGAATCATGGCATATATCAAGCAGGAACCTCCATAGAGCTCTACTTCAATTAAGACGACTAGCAATGAGGACAAACAGAGAGTTATGCAACAAAATGAATAATGCATGTAATTACCAGATTCACCGTAGGCAGCATCAGCAGGAGCTACCTTGGAGCCAACGGCAGCAGCACCGACGAGCACCGTGAGAGCCAATCTGCGAGACACAGCACCATTATCCTCCTCCTGCACTGCCTGCTTTTGGGCCCTGCAAACCAGCTGGGTGGGCTTGAGGTTAGCCGCTTGGCGTTGTGGTGATAGGGTTGATCTAGCAGGAGTGGTAATGGCGTGGTGGTGCAAGAAGCATGAAGTGGAGGCCATGGTCGTTTTGCTTCACTCCCTGAAAACCTTACTAGGGATGTTTGTTTCGTGCATTAACTTCTGTTTGTCGGGCTCTGCCGTGTCTAGAAAACGGGAAGGGCATTGGATGGTTTTGGATATTGGAAGATGAGAAGTGATCAGATTTTCGACGTGGATAAGGTTTTAGTGGTTCTGACTGGTGCCACCTGGAATCAATACTCAAACTTTAACTTTCTCTCTCCTCTTGCGTTGGGTCCACTAACGACGAGTAGTCGTGGATTGAATATTGCTTTATATACTTGTATATAACAAACAAAAAATGTAAATATTTATTGGATTTTGACAACACTGAGGTGGTCTTCTAGATAGTTCTCGACTCTTTTCTAATACCGAGCTAAGCCCATCAAGATAGCGGAATCAATACCATCTATCGAACAATGGCTTGATACTGATTAGTATTCTAGCATGCAAGTAATGATGGGCTAAAGGCCCATACACAGAAGGAGGCCATGTATCCCTATTGCCTCTACAGATATTCCACGACAGAAGTAGTCTGCGCAAAAAAACAGTGTGTGGTTTGCCTCGAGTTGCCCCAGAAATTGCTAATCTATTGGAAGTTTCGGTAAAAATATGATGATGATAAAACAGTTAACAGATAGCTCGAGTTGTTTGTGCCACATTTTAGTGTTATTAATTGTGTTTTAAAAATACTTTTAATAATATTTAAAAAAATATATTTATTTTAAATTAAAAAAATAGTATTTTTAGATTATTTTCATGTACTGTACTGATATCAAAAATTATTTTAAAAAATAAAAAATATATTATTTTAATGTATTTATAAACAAAAACTATTTTCAAAAACAATCTCAATCTAAATTTATACCTGAATTGTTTATGTTCTTTCCTCGTTCGTTTTTCTTCTTTCCTCGTTCTTACACAGGAGGTACATGTTTATCATCTTTTATTTCTTTCTTATGTGTTTGGATGACTTGGTTTCATCATTGACCCTTTTTCTCTCAATTTATTTATTATTTTATATTTTTTCTCAAAAAATGGTCGTGTTGTTGCTTTCAATTTTTATTCATTTGGTTTGTATCGATTAGACCACGAGTTTTTTTTTAAAAAAAAATATATAAGTAATTTTTACAGATTTTATTTTACTTTATAATGATAAGTTTTGTTATTCCAATTAACAACCCCATAATACAATGCGATGAATAATTAATGTTATACAAAGGATTCATGATACGCAATGGTTAGTGTCGTTTCGAAGCATAAGCACCTGCCAATGTCACCCCCCTCCCTTGCTCGACTTTGTGGTTTTGACCGTTAGCTCTAACATGTTTAGTTACTTTTTATTATTGTGTTTTAAGAGCAATTTAAAAAAATATTTTTTTTATTTTAAATTATAAAAAATAGTGTTTTTATATTATTTTTCATGTGTCGATGTTAAGATTATTTTTAAAAAAAAAATACTAATTTAATATATTTTTAAATAAAAAATATTTTTTAAAATAACAAATATCTAGTTATTATAGCATGGATAATAATGTCGGCTCACACGACCCCATTAGAGACAGCACACGTGGATAGAAATAAAGTGCCTTTCGTTTGTCCATGTCCTCCTTGTTTCTCTTCCAAATCAAGCAATGCCCCCACAATGTAAAGTATGGAAAGTAAAAAATCCTAAAGCATCTCGAGAGAGTGATGCCCTGAATAAAACGATGTCGATCGGTCCCAACAGCAACCGCCATATGAATTAGGTCGTTGGAAATGGTTTGATTTTCATTCTCGAGTAAAATAGGGACTGAATTGAGCTTTTCTGACAATTTCAGGGCCTCATTGTCGGGATTTCGCCGTTCGGTCACCATCAAAGTGATTCGGGGGCAGGAATCACGATGAGCGAGTGACTGATAAGCCAATGAATGGAAACAGAATGTTTCAAAATAGTTCAACTAAGTGCTAATATTTTTAGAAGGTTCAGATTAGTACCTGCTTATTTGATGATATTTGTTGACCGTGACCAGTTGACCAATTTTATTGATTTCAGTATCAATTGACTCGGAGACAGGGATAAGATGTAAAGAGGACTATTTGGGACAAATTAATATTTTTAAATAATTTAATATATAAATATTAAAAACAAAAAAAAAACTTCATTATTTTGATATATTTTAAATTAAAAATATTTTTAAATGACATCTTATATCAAATTATCTAATACACTTACATAAAGTGGATTGTTGGTGCTTGATTGGTTTACTTGTTTTGCTGTTTTGCACTTTAAAAAATAGGTGTTGGAGGAGATAAAGCCCGTTTAATACTACTATATATTATGGTAGCTATGTTTTTTAAAATGTATTTTGCTTGGAAATATATTAAAATAATTTTATTTTTTTAAGAGAATTATTTTTTGTATAAACAAATCAAGATAATTTAAAAACAAACACACATGAGAATTTAAAAAATATATATTTTTTATAAAAATGTTTTTCAATTGCAAAAACAAACAGAATATTCGCAAGACACCTTTGAATCATTTTGTTCAGTTAAATAAAAAAAATGAAAAACAGAATTTAAATTTAGTCATATGATACTTCTCTCTTAGATTTAGGATACTGTTTGGTTAGCAGTGGGTTTGGCATTTTGTTCTGCCCAACTTTAGCATAACGTATTGGTAACCGACTTATAAAACTTTTTTATTTATTTTTCTTTAAGTAAACTGATAAAGATAAAATATACTAAAATTTACTTTACATGGAAATAAGAAAATAAAGCAACAAAGTAGAGAAGAAAGAAAAGGATAATAAAGAATGAAAATAGATAAGAATAGATAGATGATTGCACTTTGTTTTTGCATAAAGAGGAGGGGAAAAAAGCATTGACATGGAAAATCTTATCTTTGCATGAAAGTCTGGGATTGTTTAAATTATTAAATATTTTTGAAATAAATCAGAAATTAATTAGTAAATATCTGTGTATTATCTATAATAATTCTAATGCAAATTAATTAAGGAAAAGCTGAAAAAAGAGAGGAGACGAATGCAAAATAGCTAATACAAATTTTAAGAACACCTCTTTTAAGCTCATTTTTGTATTGGGATTTAAAACTAAAAAGGATGCATAATTTATTTTGGTAATTACCAATTATTTCTATAATTAATTCATATTATTTACCAGTTTTTATTTAGCCATACAAAATACGTGGATTTTTTTGGATAAAAAAGAGATTATAAAAAAAATCGCTAGAAAAAACTGACTTAATTCTCAGGTGTTATGCAAGCTTGTAAGTCAATCTCAAATTTTCACTAGCTTATGTATTTTATTTTATTTTTGCCTTAATACTATATGCTTTTACTACCCAGTTCTACCGGGGTTTATTGTTCACTTAGGCCCGGAACTGTGTTTTGGAAAGTATTTTATTTTGTATTTAAAATTATTTTTTATAGTTTTATATTAAAAATATTTAAAAAAAACAAAATATTACTTGAATGCATTTACAGCAAAATACATTTTAAAAATACAATCGTTTTCATATTCTTAGACACCCTAATGCAAATCTCTTGATCACGTGGTCAAATAAACTACAACAAATATGATTTTTCTCTAAGAAAGCAAAAAATAAGGTTTGAAAATGTGACACTCAAAATTTATTACAAAACATAGATATTATTGAAATTAACTTGAATAACGCCACAAGATTAGTTATACATTGAGAAGTCATATCTAGTATTTGTCCTAAAAAAAAAACTTGTTGCATCACGCAAAGTTTACATGATGATTCAAATAACATTAATGGATTACCGTATATGAGTTGATTTGAGTCTATTTATAAAATTGATCTAAATAAGTAATAATAACCCAAAAACAAAGAAGAAAACAATAAGAATACAAAATTAAAATCCTAGATATGTTACAATCAAATTTGTCATTTCTAAATAATCATTAATAAGCTAGAAAATCTGATATGATCATAACATTTTAATTAACCAAACCAATTTTAGATGTAACTCAAACTCATATTCTTTAATATTAGCAAAATCAAGCTCTAAAATACATTCCAAATAAATTTTCTTTACTGTCTCAAAACATGCATAGTGTAACTTAACTTGACCGAATTACCTGCTAAAAAAATTAGTTGAACTCGTTATTCATAAGAAATTCAACTTGACAAAATGAATTTCTAGTTAAAAATCCATCATAAAAAACACTCAAGGTTGAACCATATACTGAACCGTATCAACAATCGATCTAAAAAACATAACTAAATACTCATTGTGAGAAATCTGTTAGAGTATTGACACCTAATGCAGAATCAAGAGTGGCAGCAGATCAGGAGCTCGCAGATCAGAAGAAGATTGCAAGATCACTATCAGCTGTTTAAAATTCAAATTTCAAATTGTAATCTTTTATCTTCCTTCTTATACTCAGTGTTAGTTAGTGCAGAGCTATATATGTATACATGAGAATGAGATATGTAATTTAAGAAGATTGATTTTAACTCTGAATATACATTCCGCAGAACTCTTTTCCACTCTTTATTTTGCATTAGGTGTCAATACTCTAACAAAATCAAATGTCATGTTTGAAATTGTATTGGTGCTTGTTTTTTAAAGTATTTTTTTTTAAAATACATCAAAATAATATATTATTTTATTTTTAAACAATTTATTTTTAACATCAGCACATATAAACAATATATAAAAATATAATAATTATTTTTTAAAAATACTTTTAAAACACAAAATAAATGTAATCTTAATACTGGACAGTACAATTCTAATAGAGTTTTATTGATGCAATTATCATTTTGTAAAAAAGAAAACACTTTCTATATTATATATAAAAAAATATAAAAGAAAAGCTCACTTCAATTGGATGGAGGAGGATGCTGTATTTTTTTTGGGAAGAAAATTATAATTTTGGTGGCTAGCTAACAACCAACCAATGTAAAAAGTCTATTAAAATAAAATCAAAACAGAAAGTAAGAAAAAGACAAGAGTCACAAGACATTAACCTTTCCCCTGCAAGGCTAGCTGGCTGTCAGCCAGGTGCGCGCCATGCTCTCTCTCCCTCGCCCTCCCCACTCCCGTTTTCTCTAAACTAAACAAGCAAAAATCAGAAGCATAATCATAATAATCCTACCACTAATCGCCATATTCAATCAGAGAGACGGGCTGGCGAGGTTGTCTCCCGTACGCAGCAACAATTACATAAATAAAAAGTAAAAAACCCATTCACTGTTGACTGCTACTGCTATCTTTCTTGTCTAACCTCTACAAGAAATCCAGACTCTGGTTAGTGTTCTTTCTTTCTTAGATTCTCCCAATCTGATCATTTCTTTTTATGGTTTTACAGCCTGTTGATGTTCTTGCTAACTTGTACTGGTATTAGATTTATATCTTTTAAACTGGGCTGTTCTTTGACTTGTAATTACTGCTCCGTTTTTGGAATGCTTGTCTGGGAAATTCGTGTTTATCTCTGAATATATATTAACCGGGTATACTCAAGTTTGAAAAATGAATTTTAATGACATTTACCTGCGATAAAATTGAGGATCCATGGGTGACAAGCCATTTTTTGGATGATACAGGTTCTTAGCTGACTTTGCTACTGGTCTTGAACTTTACTACTGATCTTCTATCAACGGGTTGAGTTTTACACACACACACGGAGGCAAGTGCTTATTTCATTTTTGTTTTGTGCTTGGAATGTTGCTCCTCATCCTGGAATAGGACTCAAATTTATTTTTATACGGTGTGCGTTTCGTGTGATTCTGATTTTTTTTCAAATTTTTATCATTCTAATATGCTGCTGTCAAAAATAAAATTTACAAAATAAAAAAATACTTCTTTAATGTATAATTTTTATGTGAAAAACACTTTCATAATCCGTAGCTGTCTTTCAGATTCTTAGCTGACACCACTACTGATCTTGAACTTTACTACTGATATTCTATCAACTGGGTTGAGTTTTACACACACACAGGCAGGTGCTTCTTTCATTAAAATATTTTTTTTAAAATAAATATTTTTTTTTAAATATATTTCTAAGTGAAAATCACTTTGAAAGATAACATCTACTGCAATTATAAACAGGACTCTTAGTAGGATGTGCTTGTTTGATGACAATATGTGGCCTCCCCTTCAAACGATTTATCCACGAGTCTTTATGATGCTCTTGCTTGTAATTGAATTACCGTGGCTTTTTTTTTTGTTATTACGTGCTACGTGAATGTGTTATGAAGTATCCTTTTTGCTATTTATTTATTTTACTATAATTTGTATTTCTCTTGAAGATTGCAACCATGCCTGAGAAAATAACAGCGGAAAACTTTATCAACAATCTAGTAGAAACTATTGCTGATAGTGTTCCAAAGAAGAAATCTGTGTCATTTTTTGAGGAAGAAAAAAAACCTGTCACTTCTCATTTCAATCGTCTATTTGGGCGACAGAAGCCTATCTACAATCTTTTGGGAGGTGGAAAATGTAAGCCTGGCCCTCCCTGTTTCTCTGCGTTTGTGTTCAATAAATCCATATTGCTTTGGTGCTCAATTTTTCACTTTCTACCTTGAATCATGCAGCTGCTGATGTTCTCTTATGGAGGAACAAGAAGATCTCAGCTGGTGTTTTGACTGGGGCAACAGCCATCTGGGTGCTCTTTGAATGCCTTAATTACAATTTCTTGTCTCTTGTATGCTATGCTGTGGTTCTCGGTATGCTTGCTCAATTTGTTTGGACAAATGCTTCAAGCCTAATCAACAGGCAAGTTACGTGTTTTCTTATCTTGCTGCTTGCTGTGTTCATGCCAGTAATATGTGATTATAATTTCTGTTTCGTAATGATTTTTCTTTGTCACAGGGCTCCAGCTCAGGTCCCCCGCCTTGTACTACCTAAAGATATATTTGTCAGCATCGGCAAATCAATTGGTGGTGAGGTTAACCGTGATTTGAAGTTTCTTCAGGATGTGTCATGTGGAGGAAACTTGAAACAGTTTGTTTTGGTAGGTCTTAGCTGTGTTTTTTTCGTGATAATGTTTCCTTCATTGCTTATTGCAAACCAAACAACAGTTCTTGATTCTTCAACCATCTAAACTTTTCTAGCACGTATTATTAAAATATCATTACGATCCATGTGACACAAACACTTAGAGATGGATTCTGTTTATGTTTCAGGCTTCACTGTTTCATAACACTGTTAGGGATTTGGGATGTCAATCAATAACCAGGAGATGTGTCCTAACCGTTATGAATTCTAGAAAATGGCTTAAAAGCTTTTCCGCAATTGCATTTTGGAATGATAATCTTCATCCGGTTCCTTATATGCTGTAAACTTAATGGCTGTCAATAATTAATGTCACTTTTTTCATTTGCTGGGTAAATCAAAGAACATTCCTGGGAAAGTTTGGGAATATTATCACTGTGAACCTTCTAACAAGCAACGAAAAAATTAAAATCTTATGCAAATGGTGACGTGAATCAGGAAGTATGCTGTATAATTTCAGTGGTTTTTCAAATCCAAACAATCTGTTATGCTGATCATCATTTGGAATATTTTGTTAACATTCCATCAAGCCAGAAATTTTCCTCATATTATTCATATAACCATTCCATCACATGTTGCCAGAAACTCAAAAACAGATGACGAGTTAAGGTTTTGATTGCTTTACTTAACACCTTTTTTTTCAATCGCATTCTCCATTCTTTATTTTAGGCAAGACTCCCCTTCCATGATGATGCATTTAACAAAATATATAGTCTTTTTTCAATTTATATTTTGTAGTTGCCAATTGTTTAGATTAGTTCTGGAGATCCTTATTTGAAGATATTGTTTGTGCTTAAAATAGTATTATGCCAGTGTTAGGAGTTCAAGTGGGAAAAAATGCATTTTTTGCAAAAATTCTGGTCAAATCATGGAAAAGACGTGGAACTGTGTGATCCAAAGGATATGGTCTGCTAAGTTGTGTGATTGAATAATGATTTTATTATGCATCTGCCATCCTAATAAGAGGATTTATCGGGTCGCAATATTTTTCCAGGTTGTAGCAAGTTTGTTGGTTGCTGCAATTATTGGGAGCTGGTGCAACTTTCTGACTGTTATATATATTGGTGAGTTTCCAATTGCCATCTACTGATGAAAATTCCAAGTTTTGCAGCTGTGATCAATGATGAATTTTGTCTCATTTTTCATTTAAATGTTTATATTCCTTAAATAAAAAGGGTATAAGACAAACTATATAATCATCTCTGCTGCTCAGGACAAATATTTCCTTAAATTCTTTGGGGGAATAAAGAAAGAAAGTTGTTCGATAACTTCCGCATGCTTTTGTCCATAACAGGCTTCATTTGATTTCGGTATCCCTTTTCAGTTTATCTTGTGCATTTTACTTTCTTTCCCTTACAAATAGCAGATGATGAACGAGTCTTATGATATGTAAGCTTTTGAAAACTCTGTTGTTCTTCTCAAGGTTTTGTCGCCGCCCATACATTGCCAGTCCTGTACGAGAGATATGACGATGAAGTTGACGACTTTGTGCACAAGTCGTTGGATCAGCTCCAACATAACTACCGTAAGCTCGACGCTGGTTTCCTCAGTAAGATCCCCAAAGGAAATTTCAAGGCAAAGAAGTATGAATAGATTCACTTGGTGATGTATCAGTGAATTTGGTAGCTGTAGCTGAACTAGCCAATTTACATGCTGGATATCGAGTAAATCACTTCTGTAGAATGCCATTTTATTAACTTAAATCTGCCAGAGAATGTTGATAAGGTCAGTGTGAATTCATGGTGTTTTAATGGAGTATAATTTGGCCAAGCAGATACCAGAAGCACCGAGCTTGGACAGAGGCTTTATGGCAATCTTTTGGTGGATACAGATACAAAAATGTGTGCTGTTCTATATTCCAGATAAATTTAAATTTAGTCAAGCGAACGCAGGAAAGTAATTCAAATCACTGCTAGGAAAACTGTATCGGTCTAGTGTGTTGACCTGTGACCTGGTTAATCTGGGATGTGGCTAGGTTATGTTTCAACAAAAATGGTGGGAATTGATCTTGTTAAAAATTAAAGTTATTTATAATTTTATCAATTTGGTTAAAACATGCATTTTTTTTATTTTTTTAATATTTTTAGTTAATTCGTATCAACATATTGAGACTTGTACCAAGTTGATCAATAAATTAGATTTAATAACTATAATTTAAATTATATACTAGCAATAGATTGTGTACCAATACTTATGTATCTACATATTCTAAATATAGTTAAATTTGTTTTTTAAAGTGTTTTTTTTTATTTTGAAATAAATTAAAATAATATTATTTTATTTTTTAAAATTATTTTTGATATCCATACATTAAATTAAAATGATTTTAAAAAATTTAATTTACAATGTTTTTTTATTGTTTTTCAAAAATACTTTTCAAACAAATGTGTCAGAATTATACCTTTCTCTGCCTCTCTCGATATCTCATAAAACTGAGAGTAAATCATTCGGAAAACCGTATGTTTAGGTTTAACCGCACTTGATTATAAATGGGTTTATTTATATTTTACGTTCGAATCATAGATAATAAGCAAGAAACTTTTTATAAATAAATGATCTACATGAATTTCTTTTTCATTAATCGAACTGGGATCTTTAATTAATTAGTGGTTTGGCTTGGAACTCATTGGTAATGACTCAAACACGTGCATTGAAAATCTTTTTTATTTTAGTATTTTGGATGTATGGTTTGATATTGCGGTCTAAACGTTTTTTTGAAAAGTTTATTTTTAAAAAAATCATTTCAATAATATTAAAAATAAATTTTATTTTAATAATCTTTTTTTAAAATATTTTAAAAAACAATTTGTTCCTTGCTAAAAATATATATAATATCTTGCATGCACGAAAGCGAGGCGCCAATAATATTATACACAGGATGGTAAAGGAGCTTCACTCTTCCATCCCTTTCCTGCTCTGGCTGGTTTTTCTCTGCTATTGATCGCGGTGACTTTCGCTTCTCGTATGCGCTATATCGGCCGGTTCATTTGATGTTTTCTTAGGCGGCGTGCCCACCCTTTTTCTTTGCTCATGGGTCTCTTTTGGCTTAAAATATGATTTCGTTGTCTCTTAATTTTGGCTTATAATATGATTCTGCTGTCTCTTTTGCTCTGTGCTAGCTTCAATTCACATGCTCTTTTTCGCCAGTCTGGCTTCCAACTTGTTGTTCTTGTCACTTATATATATCACACACACACATACACGGGGCCCAAATCAAAATATAGCTGATCAAGATCGCCGGATTAAAATCTGTCTCCTGCCGGAAAATATGGAAGAACGACCGAGCATTTTGGTGAATAGTCGTCACTATCTGCTAACCACCTCCGCTTGATCGATCCGTAGAGAGGAAGAGTTTTGAGCGTGAACAGTGAAAACTCGATCCTCTGGGGCCAGGAGCTCTGATATTCCTGATGACCATTCAAAGCCAGCATGGCAGATGAAAACACGAGACCACAGAACTTCAGAGCGTGCCATGACTCTTGCCAGCCACGTGCAGATCGTGAAAGACGCAAGTAGAGCTCAGGCGACAGGGCCCTACACGCCATTTAGGCAAAATGAATGGAATCCAAGCTAACCAGGTCACTCCTTTTTCGCTTTGCAGTATATGCAAGGGAAAGGACAAAGAAAAGAAGGACGAGATAACGAGTGCATTTCTTGACGACAGTGGCACCATTCCAGGCTATAAATAAGACACTGCACTGCACAATAGCTTTATAGCTCGCAAAATCTCTCCTACCTTTTCTTCTAGCATCACCAGATTCCCTCTGGTTCTTTCTTCAATCTCTCTCCAATGGTGATTGTTGTTGATAACAAGAAACCTCGGGTTTTCAAGCTGGTTACTCCCCTGAACCAGTCTGTTATCAGCCCCTGTGCTTGTGAGCACCGTAAGGGGGATGGCGACGACGACGACGACGGCGTGGATGTAGCTCCTGCTGCATAATTACCTGCTACCTATATAATTGGAATAATGGATATGATCGAGAGGCTTTTTGAGCTCATCGGCGAGGAAAATCTTTGGTGTTTTAGGATGTGCATGTTACATATGTATATGAACATCCTGAGTTTAGCTTTGTTCCAGTATCAAATGCCGAATAGTAACATTGTAGTGTTAATTTTTTCAAGGAAATTAATAACATTATAATCAGCTTTATTTTATAATTATACATTAATCTACATTATCTCTTCCTCCCCCCCTCTCTCTCTGTGAATTTCGGAAAAGTACGTACTAGGGTTCTTTTGGAATCAATGGCGGGAGGCGGGAGACTTGTACTTGGCCACTGGAGGAAACCTATACTCTACTCCACAATTATCTCCAAAGTAATTTTCCATGTTGATGAGCATACGTCGTTGCGAGAAAAGGCAGCTTTAGATTTTCCTGGAGTGACAAATAGCTTTGAGATTTGCACAGAAGATTTCAAGCTCGAGATAAAATATATATTTCTTGTAAAAACCTAAAACAATTAATATTTTATTCATTCACCTGGATCTATAAAATATGCTTTCTAGAGAGTTTAATGGTTTTCTCAAATCCAAAAAAAAGAAGTATATATATAAATATATATATATATATATATATATATATATATATAGTTGTCGATGTATGGTCTACTCATTTTCCATCATAAAAATCAATCAAATGTAGGACATCCGTGTAAATAACACCATAGAACCTAGGTTGATATTTTATCTTTCATTGACCATAAAGAATGTACCACATTGTTTGTTAGTGGCATAAGTTTAATTATGATGACTCGTAGATGATAATAACTCGTAGATGATAATAACACTTCGTTTTGTAGCTTATAAGGTGGTTTTTTCTCCTCCACTTCCATGAATACTTGTCGGTCTGTTTCAAAAATATTTTCACATGATGAATATTTTTATAAAATAATTTATGTAAAATATTATAGTAATTCGCCTTGTAACTCAAGTGAGGTGATGTTCACCTCGCCTAGAGGGCCCATACGAGCTGGGTTAGGAGAAGACCACCTATTTATTTATTTATATATATGTTTGTATTGAGTATTCAACATGAAAATAAAAATAAAGGTGTAGGGCTCATGTAAATTCAAATTTCAATGATGATAAAAAAAAGTAGGTGAAAAGAAAAGATAAACTTATGGAGCTTAAATATTTAAGCAATGAAATATGTGAAAATTCAAATAAAGACTTTATGTTCATATGACTTTAAATTTCAAAAGTGATCAACAAAGTAGATGAAAAATAAAAAATGTATGGTGCTCATGAAAGAGACATATTTGGTCACATGTATGCTATATAGCTACTGAGAGTGAAAGTGTAGGTGATGACTTTTTACATACATAAATAAAATGATAATTATGATCATATGAAACCTTAGCACTTGTAATTGTAACAATTTGGATTACTTGTGAAGTCATGTGATTTTTTTATATGGAGACATGAAGTTGTGTTGGGGGCAATAAAGACTTAAAGCTTATGTGGAATTATGTTGAAGATCATTAGATGTAGAGCTCAAATAAAGTTATGTTGGAGAACAAGAAGCTCATGTGGAGCTACTTTGATTCTAGGGGACGTGGAGCAGTGTTGGAGACCATAGAGCTCACATGGAGCTATGATGAATACCATAACAAGACTAACCACAAGTTGTGACACTTATTTTTAGATATGTTGGAGACAAAAAAAAAATCATTATTTTTATTGAAAAGCTATAAAGATAAAAACATATATTACATTATTTGTAGTAGTTTTTTATAAAGTGTACAAACTTACACCATTTTTTCATCTAATATAGTCTTTTTTATATAAATTATTGCAGATAACTCTGAACAATCAGACTTTTTATCTTTTTTCTTCAGTGCATGATAATCTTCAATATTATGCCCATGATCATGGTAAAAAAATAAGATTTATTGGGGTTTCTATTGTTTGAGGCACTTTTTACAAAACAAGGATATAGCTAAAAAAAATAGTTTTCCTTGATAATAGTTAGGACCTTATTATATGTGGTGATTAGAGGTGTAGTCAAAAGTTCTAGGTATGCTATATGATCAAATTAATATTTTTATGTTTTTTTTCTTGGATATAGACCTAAAAGATCTATATGTTTAGGATATTCTCTACATGGTTTGAAACATATATGTCATTGTCTAATGATGTTTGCCTCTTCTACACAAATACAAAGATGTTTTTGTTAGGAAGAGTGTGTAACCGATTACACGAGGTATAAATATGAACTTTATCGATCAATGCTTCAATGTTAATGAGTTTGAGTTGATCCTCCATGTTAAGCATTTACTCATTAAATCTTTGGATATAGACTATTATGTTTTTATCTCCATGTTGTGTGATGGAAAAAAGCTCAATAATGCCTTTTTAGCTAGTATATTAGTGTTGAAATGTGAGATCAACTTGAAACATGGATCATGAGGACCCATAATAGATCAAGCTCAGGGTTATAGTATCACACTAAAGCAAATCCATAAAGTTTCATGAAAAATATTTGCACATGACATCATTTTTTTGTGTTATCAATTTCAGGATGTTTCTTATGTTTTGTATATACTTTATGGAATCTGTAAGTTCATTGTTGTTATATAGATTGGTCTTAACAAAAACATCTTTTTTAAAAAGGTGAATGTGTAACATTCATCAACAAAATGAAGACTCTTCTACTAGGTGAGAATGATGTGAAAAAATTAGAGGTTGTATAGTATTATGTACATCATAACTAGTTTTTTTATGATGAAAAACATAAGAATGATATGACTTAAGATAAAATATTAATAGAGACAACCATGTTTATAGCTTGTTGGAAAGTAATGTCTATTTAGAGAGTTGGAGTTTAATGCCTTTTAGTGTTTTTTAACTTGCTTCTTCTTCCTATAATTGAAAGTGTCTTTGTACATGTGATGATGTTTGCCAATAGTTTGATGTTATAGAGTTTAAAGGGTTCAAATATAATGTTTGTAGGCGTTAATAACATTTTTACGCCCCTATCTTGGAGTTTCCATATTGTTAGCTATGAAGACTTCAAATCAGGAACTTGTAAGGGATGAGAAAGGCTTGGATAGAAAAGAAAAGAAAAAAACAAAGTTTTTATCTAGTTTTCCGTAGACGACGTCACCGATAATGTAAGAAAATCAAATAATTTGTTGCTCTTTTCCATGGATGATAATAGAATGGGTTATATTTTTATGATGGTTGTTACCTATAAAACAAATTTTATAGTGCTTATGTCAATTTAAATTCCTTTGATCAAGTGTTAAGTAAGTAAAAAATATTCAAGAAGAGAATAAATGTCCTTTTCTCTTGTTCCAGAAAATACTTAGTCTTAATGGAAAAACCTCGTATTAAAATTTACAATAATAGATGTTAATCATGATAACCAGTATCTAGGTGGTCACCCACTAGTGAGTTGTTTTGTCTTTAGAGGGGATGATATTTTATTTAATATAAATAACATTAATATAACTGTAGGGTGGTAATTTATCTTCCATTGTCTGTATAAGAAAATTAGAGTCTTTCTTTCTAAAAACTGTGGAAATAAACTTCTTTTCTCAGTAAGAAAATATACCATGATTTTTCATATAAAATAAAATAAATGTTGATATATATAACTTTAGCTTAGAACGATATTGGTCCCACAAGTAAAAAGGTATTCTTCCATGTTAACTATCAAAATTCAAACTATATAACTATGAAAGTAAAATTATTAAGATATCCTTTTCTATAACTAGGTGAATTTGATAAGAGAAAATTGATGGAAACAAAAATAATTTTTAAATATGTGAACCTTAATAAAAAGAAGAAGATAGAGATTGAAATTAATTTAACCATAAAAAAATTAAAACCCAATTCTAAAGAAAATATAAAAGAAATTATAGCAAAAATACAGTTAAGAAAACATCACAATCATTTATTATCAACATAATAAAAAAATATTAATTGTTATCATCATCATCATCATCATTATCATCATCAAATCAGAAAGAGAAAAAACATCAATTATGGGCATATGCAGTATATACAAAACAAATGTACAAATATTGTCTTTTATTAAAAAGGAAGAAGTATATGGCATTGTGGTTCTTTTGAATGTGTTTTAAAAATATGTTTTATTAAAAAAATATAAAATTGATGATTTTTTAATTAATTTTTTTGATGTGTTAATATAAAAAAATACAGAATATTAAAAAATATATTATTTTTATTTTTAAATAAAAAACATTTTAAAAAAACATAACACTAAAGCTCCAAGGAGTATGATCTGGGCTCAGGCCTGTAAGAACTTTAACCGAGGCAGTCCAACCCTACTCAAGAGAAACCCAGCCCATGAACGACGATATTTAATATTTGGAACTATTCTATCTATGCCAAAGGTCCGTATTGGTAGGTGGCACATACCTGTCGAACGTGGAAAGTTTTAGGACCCAGATGTACTGTTATGTAATCTTTGCAGATACAGTCCTGTAAGTTCAGAAGTGAAAGAAAGAGAGGAGAGAAAAAGACCAAACGAGTTCCTGAATCAAAGGGAAACCATCATCATGGCTATGGCTATGGCTATGAATGTCAGCGTTTCATGTTTTTGTGTTGCAGGTAATAGAACATCAGGTAATAGACTGAGAGCTGTTGCCTCCGAGGATCTTGTTGGTTTGAGAATAAAGGATGATAAGGTGAAGTTAGGGGGGTCTGATTTGGAGGTTACAAGGCTTGGAATTGGTGCTTGGTCTTGGGGTGATACCAGCTACTGGAACAACTTTGAATGGGATGGTACGTACGGAAATGCTTCTGCTGCAAAATTTTAAATTACTGATCAATTCTTTTTAAAGAAGATGATATGGTAGAATTAATCATGACTTTTGGATTATGCTTTTTTTCTTTTTTTCTTTTCTTTTCTTTTTTTAATGAATTCTTTGTTCAGTTTTATATCCTCACATATCAATAAAGTTGTTATGCATATTGGTTTGCATTGGACTCCAATTCTTATGTGTAATACAACCTTTTGTATTTTTTTTTTTGTTTAAATATATGTAGTCGCTGAGAATTGCCATGTTCATTTTACTAAGAAATTATGCAGGTTTTATGCTGGATTTTGTTGATGAAATGTTGGCATTGTTTGCTGCTCATTGAACTCATGGATACATCCAGAACTCCCATCTGTTTACATTTGCTGATGTCCCCAACTTTAGTACCATCCTCATTTTGACATCTTAGTTCTTACAGATAATGCTTGTTAAATTTATAGCCTGCTGTTTTATTTATTTCATCCACAGGTGCTCTATATGTTTGTCTTTGTAACTAAATGCTGTCTGAATTTCTTCTCCATGAAATATGTTAAACGTTTCCTCTGCTTTGCAATGACGGCAGATAGGAAAATGAAGGCTGCTAAAGCAGCTTTTGATACAAGTGTTGATTGCGGTATAACTTTCTTTGATACTGCTGAAGTTTATGGATCTAGGGTGAGAAGTGGATATTATTTTCAATTTCTTCTCACTAAACAGCAATGGGAAACTTACAGACATCAGTGTGTATTTGACAGTTCTCATTTGGTGCCATAAATTCCGAAACTCTTCTGGGAAGGTACATTACTGAAATTGAGTTATGATGTCCATCTGCTGTAACATCAGTATCATTGATTTTTAGCTTAGTACTTCATTGGTTGCTTAAAGATTTATCAAGGAAAGGAAAGTAAAAGATCCTGAAGTGGATGTAGCTGTTGCAACCAAATATGCAGCATTGCCATGGAGGCTGGGACGTCAGAGTGTTCTAACTGCCCTTAAGGATTCCCTCAATCGCCTTGGACTTTCTTCGGTTGAGCTATATCAACTCCATTGGTAGGCACTTTACCAGGCTTTTTGATTTCATTGTGCAACTTCTTTTGACAAAACAATGCCACTCATAAAGTTTTTGTGCTGATTGCCAGGCCTGGAATATGGGGGAATGAAGGTGGCACATCTGTTACACCATTGTTTCATTGAGCACTTGACCTTATTCTTGACTGCATTTAGCTAATCACACTCAAATTCAACTCAACTAAACCTTATTCTTGACTGCATATAGCTAGTATAACTGAATTTTTATAGAACTCGATCGCATTCTGATTCGGAAGAAACTTAGTTCAGTGGAAGTTAATTTCAGGATACATTGATGGTCTTGGGGATGCTGTTGAGCAGGGTCTTGTGAAAGCTGTTGGTGTTTCAAATTACAGTGGTAAGTTCCTAATTCCAGCAGTTTGAACTGTGAAAAGGAATTTTAGAGTTTGATAGGTTTGACTATATACTATTGTCTTGTCTTTTTTCCCTTCCATCCTCTCCTCATAACTCCTTTTGCAAGAAGTATTGAAGGAACTTACTATACAGCCCATCTTTAATTGAACATCATGGCTTGCAGTCTTAGATTACTCCTCCTTAACTTATATATGATGAGGTTTCAATTCCTTAATTCAGAGAGCCGGCTTCGTGATGCTTACAAGAAGCTTAAGATAAGAGGTATTCCACTGGCTTCAAATCAAGTGAATTACAGCCTCATATACAGGGCACCTGAGGCGAATGGTGTGAAGGCAGCCTGTGATGAACTTGGGGTCACTTTGATTGCATATTCTCCTATTGCTCAAGGTGAGGTTCTTATAGTTGCTTCATGCTCTATAATTTTTGTCTGGGTGCTATATATACAATTGTGAGAGTTTTCGGGGCATCTGGCAAGGACTAAAAAGTTGCAGGTTCAAGACCTAAGAAAAGCCATAAAAGGTTCAAGGGTGACATAATTAAGAACTATGCAATGTTAAACGTTCAACACTAATTCATCTTTAAACTGTTTTTTTCTTACTTTCCTGCATAGCCACTCAACACTAATTAAGAACTAGGCAATGCTAATGTTAAAAAAAGAATTTGTTTTTTCTGTTGCTGAGCCCCAGGTTTGTAAGGACAATGCTCGATGCTCTCACTTGTCTATTAAAGCAATTGACCTTTAGTTTCAGAATAAAATTGTCAGTCAGTGTATAAGCAGATGAACTTTCTGATTATGTGAGTGCTATATTTTGTTTGACTGTTCATAGATCAAAGCCGTTGTGTCAGGTATAGAAGGAAATCCTTCTATATAAATGCATATACATTGGTTGAAGTGCAAGTTAGCTGAAGCCATTGTTGTGATGCTAGTCACTAAAAGTGCTTTGTTCCACTGGACAAGGCAATCATCCACCTAAACTGCGTGTTATGCTTGAAAGATAATCATTTCAGCTTTTAAAAACAATATTCAAAAGTGACCTAATTTGATTTTTGGTTGCTAGTTCACCAGATCATGTATATCAGGGCTGAAATGCTTAGAAGAGCCCAAAAAATCCTCATTCATCATTAAAACAATCCAGCTGCTTGGTCACAATTTCTATACCATCATTGTTTATGTTATATTGTTTTCAGTGAGAGGTAATAAACCTTTGGAACCTATGCAGGGGTTCTTACAGGAAAGTATACACCGGAAAATCCACCAACTGGTCCTCGAGGCCAGATTTACACTCCCGAGTTTTTAACAAAGGTGGAGACTTGAAGTTTTAAATATGTATCATCATTAAATCCTACTCTATGGCTGAAGTTCCTTGTGTTCTGCAGCTCCAACCTCTGTTGAACAGAATCAAAGAGATAGGAGAGAACTACAGTAAAACTAACACACAGGTCCACCCTTGCTCTTTTAATCTTTTAACCGGTTCCTTTTTCTTTCAATCTTGTTCAGTAGAAGCTACTTGATTCTTGTTTAGTCATAACTGATCGGTGCTTAAATTTTTAAGTAAGGTTTCAATCTGTATTAGGTGGTATTGAACTGGCTAGTAGCCCAGGAGAATGTCATTCCGATCCCGGGGGCGAAGAATGCTGTACAGGCGGAGGAATTTGCCGGTGCAATTGGCTGGAGACTTACCAGTGAAGAGATTGATGAGCTGCGCTCCCTGGCGATGGAGATAAAACCTGTAACCGGTTTCCCTGTTGAAAAGTTGTAAATTCCCACAGGTATTAGGGAAAGTAAAATCAGATCAGATACAAGAAGTTACAATTCTGAAGAAATATACTTTTCTAGTGCTAGTACTATAATTTTCAAAGTAAATGAGCTGATGGCGCCTGCTTGGATAATCCTGGACATGAGGGTACTCTTTGTTTATTTCACAGGATTGATAATGTAATCAAAACAGGGTCTTTGTGCCAGGGCTTCCAGGTGGTCTTCTATCAAGAGTGTATTCTCAACTACTCATGTGAATTTTATATTTCTGTGCAACTCAATTTTTTTATTAGTTGCGAGATTTCAATTTCAATTTGTCTGTTATTGTCATGAAAAAATATTGATTAAGAGTGTGATTATAGTAAACTTCGTTTATTAAAATATTTTTTGCATGAAAATACTTTAAAATAATATATATATATATATATATATATCAAAACAATTTAAAAAACTAAAAAAAATCAAAAACATGTTTCAATCCATAAACAAACACTACCTTAAAGCTTTAAAATTAAGATGTTCTCATATAAAATTAACTTATTGTCAAAGAATAATTTCACTTAGAAACTTAAGCTTTAAGGTGAGGTATTAAAATATGATTTATATTATTTTCTAACACATTCTTTCAAGTAAAATCTTTTCAGGTTTAAAATTTGTATATATTTATATTATTTTGTATTTAATTTTTATCAAATAAAATGAGAGTGGTGAGATTTAATCTATAACTAGATCAACAAAGTTTTAATATTATATCAAGAATTCATTTCACCTAAAATATTATTTGTATTATTTTTTAGCACTTAGAGCAACTTTAATGGCAAAAGCTATTTTGGAGAGCCAAATCTTTTAAATAACTCCTTGAATAGTGTATATATGATTTTTTTGTTGATGTGTGCTTCAATGGTAAAAGTCATTTTAGAGAGCCATTTTTTTATATTATTTTAAATATAGTGGAATTATTTTGTATGTAGTTTAATTATGTCATAGAATATACAATTAATAGGAATAGGTTATATAATTAAATAATTGCTTTTAAAAAACCTTCCAACAATATAATTATTAATTTTATATATAATTTTTTACTCTCTTGTTAAGATACTTTTAAATAAAAATAAATATTTTTGATATAATTATATTATTTTCTAATATATATATATATTATAATATACCGCTATTGTAGTATAAAAAAACAACTAAAACAGCTAAAGAATCACTTTTTTATTTTTGCATGCGGAGATAACATCCCCTGCAGTTGCTCTTATATTAAAATGGTATCTATCACTTTAACACTTTCCCCAAAATACAGGAGGAACACCTTCCGATTGGTGGGAAAATGCTTATATGGGATTTGTGGATATCAGTTGTGCACTCCTTTCTGTGATTTCCACGTGTAATGTACCTGTCGTCACAGATTTTTTGATTGATCATTGATGGTTGGCCCCCAAATCTTGTCCCGGTCTTTGGTTACTGTCCTCGTAGGCTGTAGCTCCTAGCTCTTTGGTCCTAAATTGTACATCTTGTTGTTATGATTTATTAATTCTGTCCCATTCTAAAAAAAACTTGTGGTGATGCTGGGTCGTGTTTCATGTTTTTTTACACCATTGCAAAAGATCAATTTTATTTTTATTCCCACTCTTAATTTTATTTATTTATTTCATCTTTTTATAGTAAAAAATTGTCAAGTCAGTTCAGTTTTTACATGTTAAAATTAAATTTCTTTTCATTTAAATTTTAAGTAAGTCATCCACTTTATATTTTTATGCATTTACAAGAATTATTTTACTATAAGTTTTTAAAAATTGAGTTTCTAAAAAATAAAATTACTAGTGAGTTCTCGTACTAAACATGTCAAGTCTTCACAGGTGAAATTAGTACAAAAATTAAGATAATTGTTGATGTAATGTTTCTTAAAAGTGTTTTTTTTAATGTAATATTCTAGGTCTCAAACAAGATTATTATAAATAAAAAATTTATAAGTTTTTAAAAATTAATATAAATTATCAACTTTTCTTCAAACTAAAAAATAATTCTTTTAAATATATGATCAAATGATTAAAGATATCATCAGGAAGGTAAAATATGTAATCATAAACATGTCATGGATGTAGAATGGTGGCATAATTAACTTATTAGTTGTAACAATGAGTTCCTTAACATTCCAAGATGGTTTTTAATGGGTATACCCTCTTTCATTCAGATACAATCATTTAGTTAGGAATTTGATCATGCAACTTAGAGCCTGTTTGAGAATATAATTGCAGTAGCTTTTCAAAGTGTCTTTCAAACGTCGGTTGCAATGCACTCTCAAACAGGGTCTTAGTCTTCTCAGAAAGCTTTTTTAGAACCTCAATTGACTAAAAAAGTTGCATAGCACTATATGCCTGTTTTATGTGATCTCTTTTCACATCTATTCTCTAAGGTGAGTTGTCTACACCTTTTAGTATTTTAAATAGATGTTGTTAAACTAACAAGGCGTGTATCTCTGTATGCTATATATTGAATTTGTTCCTTCCATTAAACTTCTCTACATCAGACTTTATCGTCAAAGTTATTTTATATATTGTATAAATATAAACATATATGATGATTTGTCTAATATCTCGATCTAGACAACAATTTGTTTTTCTTTCCTGCTATAAACTAAACGGGAGAGAAAGGCTAGGGTACCCTCCTTAAAAATCCAACCCTGTCGATCATATCCTTTAACAATCCAACACTAGCCAATCAAACCATTTGGAACGATTTCCTGATGCCAGGTAATTATTGTACTTATGGTATTATGTCTTAACGAGTAAAGTAGTGAGGACCATGTTTGTATTACGACGTTCTCCTCCACGAAATTATTAGCCAGGCACGGAAAATATCAGACATGCACTGTCACGTCGTACGTGTAGTTTTCGCCTGTCTTCTACCAAGCTAGCTTTGTCAAGTAACGACGGACATCTACAAGACTTTTTGGTTCTGCCAAACCTCTGCTAGTGCTTGCCTGGTCTGAATTTTTCAATACTAATTAACTTCAAGTTCTAGTGTCTTGAATATTGGAGAAAACCCACAAGTATGGCTGCTATGAATGTGACTAGTGCGTGTTTCTATCTTGGAAGTAATATGAGATCAGTTCATGGCGTGAAGGTTTTTGCTTCTGAGAATCTTGCCGTTTCAAAAATAGAGGAAGACAAGGTGAAGTTGGGTGGGTCTGATTTGAAGGTCTCAAGGCTTGGACTCGGTGCTTGGTCTTGGGGTGACACCGGCTACTGGAACAACTCTGAGTGGGATGGTAAGAAATTCAATCTGTTACTTAAAATTTATGTATTTGATTGGCTTGTAAGACAGAACTGTACAGTACATTCTTTTTTTTTGAGATTATTACTGATTACTATATCTAATAATAAACTCTGTCCTTGTAGAAAATATTATGGAAGTATTACGGTGCTGGTTTCTGTTAGCAAATTGATGGCATTGTGTTCATTCAAGTTAAAGAAACATATAGAAATTCTTTGTTTTCATTTATTTTCCGATTTCAAACTGATGATCCCGGTTTGATATCTTATACATGACGCCTGCTTTTATTTATAACTTCACAGAATCATTTTTGTTTTCCTTTTCTTTCCGGCTGAACCACGTTAAGAATCCTCTTCCGCTTTGCAATGATGGCAGATAAGAAAACGAAGGCTGCTAAGTCGGCTTTTGATGTCAGTATCGATGGAGGTATAACTCTGTTTGATACGGCTGAAGTTTATGGCTCTTGGGTGAGGCCTCCATGTTATTCAGTTTTACTGTTTCTCACTGGAATGGCATTAAGAAAAAACTTGTTGATCTGAAAATGTTATCGTTACTGTATTTGCAGCTCTTAAATGGTGCTGTAAACTCTGAAACTCTTCTAGGAAGGTACACTCCTGAATTCTAATTATAACCCTTCATTGAAAATGGTTTTCAGTCTATTGTTTTTATGATCTGACTTAAATGGTTTGTTATAGTTTCATCAAGGAGAGGAAACAAAAAGATTCTGAAGTGGAGGTAGCTGTGGCAACCAAGTTTGCAGCTTTGCCTTGGAGACTGGGACGTCAGAGTGTAGTAAAAGCGCTGAAAGATTCCCTCTCTCGCCTGGGACTTTCTTCTGTAGAACTCTACCAACTACATTGGTATGCTGTTCTTAACCTGGCTATCTGTTAATTTGAGTCTGCAGCTCCATGGCAAGACATTTTGCTGATCAAGTTTTTTGTGCTGGTCTTCAGGCCTGGAATATGGGGGAATGAAGGTGGCTCATTTATCTGACCACGCTCAAAACCAACTAAACCTTGTTCCCGACTGCATATAGAAAGATAGATAAAATAGAATTGAATTCTTATAGAACCCAGTCTCAATTATTTGGACTCAGAGAAGCTTAGCTCAATGAAATCAATTCGTTTTCAGGGTATATTGATGGTATTGGAGATGCTGTTGAACAGGGACTGGTGAAGGCTGTAGGTGTTTCAAACTACGATGGTAATTTTCTAACTCCAGAAGTTCAAACTGCAAAAAAGATCACGAGCATACAAAATGCATTCAGTGTCTAATTAATTGAACCTGACATGGAAGATTTTGGGTTTTTCCTCTTTTTACTTTTAGATATGATGAAATATTATTAATTCCTAAATTCAGAGAGCAGACTTCGTAATGCTTACAAGAAGCTCAAGGAAAGAGGTATTCCACTGGCTGCGAACCAAGTAAATTACAGCCTTATATACAGGGAGCCTGAGGAAAACGGTGTCAAGGCTGCCTGTGATGAACTTGGGATCACTTTGATTGCCTACTCCCCAATGGCTCAAGGTTAGCTAGCTTTGTATGGTATTTGCTCCATGCTCTATGATGTTTTTTTTTTTATTCGAGGAAACTCTATTTCCCTGAAAGCGTATTTTGTGGTTCAAGTGAACGAGTAAAACCCTGACTATCTCATGCTCTTACAAGAAGTGCATGTCCTGACTCGAACTAGAGACCTGCTGTGCAGATCTCAAGCCCTTTGCCATCACCCGTTAGCCCCTTGGGGACTGCTCTATGGTGTTCACTTCGACAAAATCTATTTGGCCTTCCAAGTTCTAGTCAATGGAAGCCACTTAATTCTCAATTTGTTTTAGAAAATATTGTATCTAACTACCGTTGTTTATTGTGTTTAAGAGAGGAGTGATAAATTATCTTTTTCGAGTTCATGCAGGTATTCTTACAGGAAAGTATACACCAGAGAATCCACCATCGGGTCCTCGAGGCAAGATTTACACTCCCGAGTTTCTAACAAGGGTAGGAATTACGAACTTAAATTTTACTATGATCATTAAATTTCCATCTATAAAGCTGAAGCGTTCTTGCGTTCTGCAGCTTCAACCTCTGCTAAAAAGAATCCAAGAAATCGGACAGAGCTACAGTAAAACTAACACGCAGGTTCATCCTGGTTCTCTATTTCTTTTTCTAATCTTTTTTTATGGAGCATGACCATCTCCAAATTATAACCTTTTGATTTAATCGAGGTTTTGATCTGCATAGGTAATCTTGAACTGGCTGCTTGCACAAGAAAATGTCCTTCCAATCCCAGGAGCCAAAAATGCCCAACAGGCCGAGGAATTTGCTGGTGCACTCGGATGGAGACTCAGTAGTGAAGAGATCAATGAGCTGCGTTCCATGGCAAAGGATATAATTCCTCTAGGTTTTGCTCAAACAATAGGGAAATGAAATTACGTCTCAAAAGTTACCCCATTAACTGTAAGAGTAGACCTCTCTGTGTGATCAGCTGTTATCTGCAAATCGTAATCTCCAGGATGAACTTAATATAATTTCTGCATGTTCAGATCCATGATTAATATGGAGTCCGTTTAAAGAAAGAAGAATTAATAATTTTATTGTTTCTGCATGAGATTTGATCAAATTGCTAAAATATTAACAGCTAGGGTTTACAATATTAATCATAATTGATAAAATTTATTATCAATTATCCAAATTCATCTTTAACCATATACTAGGCCAATCATAAAGTTCACTGTGTCATCTTGATTCTATCTTTATTTATTCATGAACATAGGTTAAAACAAGCTAATCTAATTAAAAATCCATTAAATTCTTGTGAGGTAATCTAATACATTTCTAAGCATCATTGCTATAACATACACCTTAATTTCATGCAATTTCTAAACATTTAACTCAAACAAATAAATTATAATATGTACAACAATTATGGCCAGCCTCCTGCCTTTCCTTACCACTATGATTTCTATTTATTCTTCTATTATTTTGTATCCATAACAACGTATTTCATCCTAATTGCTTTAATTATTTTTAATTTTACAATTCCCCTAAATTTAAAAATCAACTCTAACTTAATTTTGAGATTTTTTTCATCAAAACCATTTGAACTTCCCTTAAACTTGAGTAATGGGTTTAAAACACCTTACCAATTGATCATATGAAGTTCAAACCCTAACTAGTTGAGTTTCCAATAATCCTTTTCTTTTCTTTCCTTTTCTTTCTTTCATAGTCTGCTTCCCACTAAAACCTTGCTTTTTTTCTGTCATTAACCACTCATAATTCTTGTGTTGATGTGTTTTACTTTATTAATCTCGTTTATAATGTCTTAAAAATAAGAGGATCTTTACCATCTTATCAAACATGATAATGAGCTACAACCATCATTTAGCTTTGACTAGTCAAACAACTTATAATATAATGAACTTTCTTATTTTATCTTTTGTTTGGTTTTATAACTATTATTGATAACATTTGTTCTTGACAAACTTTCATGATGCGCGCCCATTCCAAGAGATGTTGGGTGGTTAAGAAAAATCATATAAGGGAGGCTATTACCATAAATAAGACAAATTAGGTTACGTACGGGTGATTTAAGAAGGAAAAAATTGTTATGGAGGTTGAACTAAGTGGACTCAAGGTAGCTTAATCATCTCTCAATGAACAAATACAAGACTTTATTTAGTTAAGATCTAAAGACAAACTACTTCGGGCCACCAATAATCAATAGATACCTTAAAGTGAGAGATCAAATTAATGGAGTGATATCATGTCAATCTCATCCTTTAAGAAATATTTAGTTGCATTTAGGAGACCATGTAGATCCCTTCCAAAGTAAATTGTGCAATCGCACTAGAGAGATTTTGATTCCTTTCAAGATAAATTGTGTAATTGCACCGGAAAGATCAAGTTTATCATATCATAGGAATATTGTGGGGTTGTTGCCTTCTATATCACCTAGAGAGGAAAAAAAAACATTGTTGTTATAAGAAACTTATATTCTTCGTAATTGATCATGGTACATTTTTATCATATTTTAAGGTATAATAAGTTTGATGACATCTATGTTGAGATTATGATTTAAGTTCTAATGAAGTATAGAATAAAGACTCTACAGATGTCTTCTAAATGGTTGAAAAATATAATTCATATGTTTTATGGTTTGAACCAACATTTCACTTATACTTGTTGAAAGTTTTATAAAATCTCGAGGCTCCAACTATATTCATAAAGTTGTAAAATACCTACCTAAATTTGCTCGTATCATTAAGCCCATGGGCTAGTAGAAAAAAATGCTATTTAGAGTAATCAAATTGTTGCATAGCCTTTCATACTCCTTATTGAAGAGTTGTACAATCTCTAGTAAAATAAATAGTCAACAACTGTAGAAAAGTTCATGACACATCACATTTTCGTGAGTGTTTTGATTTTTTTTTATGTGATCGAGGATGTCAATAAATCAATTTTGAAAGAGTTATTGATGACTTTTTTTAGGTTTTCACTGACAACATCATTGATGATGTTTTAAAAACGCCCAAGTAGTTTGGGGGGAAGACTTATGTCTTGGATAATCAATTAATCTCTTAGTTCTTATAATCTGATCAATTAATTTTTTATTTACTCGGTATAGTCGAACAAGTAATGCAGACTTTTTTTTTCATTTATTAACAATTAAACCAGCAAATTAAAAGAACATGAAAGTGATATGTAAAATTTTGAAAAATCATAAAAATAAAGAATCTAATTCCAAATTGATGGAAGAAGAAGAAGAACAAGAAAGTCAACAAAATCCAACCGGGCAAGTATCAAAGCAAATCTAATCCAAACCCAACCAGCCACTGTATGGATGAGTTGTAATAAACGGTGTTTCTGACAGTATCGGTCCCTCATAAATAAACAAATAAATCCACACACGCAGTCCAAGTGGCATTTTAGAATAAGAAAGTCAATAAAATCCAACCGGGCAAGTATCAAAGCAAATCTAATCCAAACCCAACCAGCCACTGTATGGATGAGTTGTAATAAACGGTGTTTCTGACAGTATTGGTCCCTCGTAAATAAACAATGAGTGCGTGTGACACGTGGACGACAGTGTGAGTAACTGCAGACTGAAAACAATGAGTTGGGTGACTACAGAATCTTTCCCTCAGGTCTCAACACTCGAGAGTCTGTGTCATGTCATTGTCTTTGTAACTGAGAGTTAAGAACAGACACTCTTCATTTATCTCCACTCTCTCTCTCTGGGTCCAGTCCATTCTCAAATTTCTCATTACACCCGTTTCACAGCGTTTCAGAGAGAGAGAGAGGGGAGGGGGGGATCATATTGGAAGTTGAAGAAGTTCAGTCTGCTGTACAGGGGATATTTGGTGAGGTCATGAGTGCTTTGATTTCATTTCCCCTGTCTTTCCCACTGGTGGGATTGGAGTACTTTTTAAAGTCCCACTTTGTTTGATTCTTTTTTGCAGGCCAGAAGAATGTTTTTTCCTTTTTCCTTATCTTCTTCTCTGTCAAGTTTCTTTTTTCCTTACAAAACTTTTGTGGGATTTTTTAGTTTTTGAGAGAGTAATTGGTTTCTTTGAAAACTCTTCATAAGACTGACCCTTTTTGTGTTCTTGAGGACTTTCCAGTGAGTTTTGTTTTCAAAATCTTCAGTCTTTAATTGGTGCTGATCTTGTTTTCTTCCTCCTCCTCTTCTTCTTTCAAGTAGGGGGCTTCAGTTTGTTGTTTTTTCTTCCCTTTCACCCCGTCTTTATGAGATACAATATTGATATTATTTAATTCCATTTCATGGTTATTTTATTAACAAGTCAATTAATTTACTAATTATGTGTTAAATGGTTTATCCTCGTGTGTTTTTGTCTCTGACTATTTTATAAGACACGGATAATGACACAAAGTGTTATCTTTGTTATGACTGGTAATAATTGTTAATACTTATTTTTTCAAATATTTTAAACTTCCCTTTTGTATTGTGTTTAACAGGATATCTGAGTCTTCTCAGCCATGAATCATTGTATTCCTGATTGGAATTTTGAGGGTGGTCTTCCTGTATCCAATCAGAAGCAGCCCATAGAGTCTGCACTTCCTCTAAATTTTGATTATTTCATCTTCAAAGCATCTATTTTTTTGAAGGGTGTTGATTTTGGTTGCCACATCTTTTACCTCATGCAGGCCAAACAATGACCTAGTAGAGCTGCAATGGCGAAACGGGCAGGTAGTTTTGCATAGCCAAGCACTCAGAAAACCAAATACTCATGTTCAAAAACATGATTCACCAACCGTAAAGGGCAGTGGATCAATCCTGAATTCAAGTCATTTGATTCAAGATGACGAGACAGTGTCTTGGATTCAATACCCTCTTGAAGATTCCTTTGAAAACGAGTTCTGTTCCAATTTTTTCTCGGAATTGCCACCACCACTTTCTGATCAAATTTTGGAAGAAAAGTCGGCTAAATTTGATGCCTCGGCACCTTCACAACAACAGCATCAGCATCAGCTACAACTCAACAACAATAAACCTCCTGTGGTTTCTGAGTTTTCAGGAAATCAAATGCCCCCTCCAAAAACTCAAGTCCTGGAGAAAAATCATACTGGTGTAGGAGGATTTGGTAAAGCTGTTAATGCTAACTTTTCTCAGTTCTCCGCCCCCTTTAAAGGAGGTGATTTTAGAACTTCAAGTCGACAATTTGGAGGACAGGGGTCTGGCAATTCTCCACAAGGAGAGGCCAGGGAGTGTTCGGTGGTAACAGTAGGGTCAAGCAACCAAATTCCACATGATCGTGATATGAGCCGTGCTTCTAGTAATGCTATTGGGACTAGTACTGGCTTTTCTACTGGACCCTCCATGGATGATCCACGAAAAATAGTCTCCCTGAGTGAGAGAGGCCAAACTGAGACACTTGAGGCTACTCTTACTTCATCCTCAGGTGGATCAGGCAGTAGTTTTGGTAGAACATGTAAGCAATCTGCAGGACCTAGTAGTAGCCAGAAAAGAAAAACTATAGACACAGGGGATTCTGAGTACCAAAGTGAGGTGAAAACACAAACTCTCTCTTCATCTTCTTGTAAATTTGTTAAACTTTGTATGATGAACATGAGTTGTGAATGGTACAGGATGCCGATCTCGATTCAATGGCAGGAAACAATCCAGCCAAACGATCAGGATCTACCCGCAGGAGTCGTGCAGCTGAAGTGCATAACCTCTCGGAAAGGGTAGGGATACTTGATCTCATCACATTTCAAGATTCAAAGATTGTATTGTTAGTTACTCAACTATTGTCCACTTGTATGCAGCGACGGAGGGATAGAATTAATGAGAAGATGAGAGCATTGCAAGAGCTCATACCTCACTGCTACAAGGTCTTCTTTTCTGAGCTTTTTAGTTCAAGTTTAACTATCTTTCTCTGCAACTCGTGTCTTTGCATGCCTAAGACACTTTTTCTATCTAATCACCTGTGGTTAGCCCAAAATTTTTCGAAAGAAAAGGCCTAGCATGTTTATGAAATTATGGTTGAATAATTGGATAAAGAAACGAAGTTAAGTTGTATTTGTGGCAAGTGATTAAGTGTTTGTCACTGCTTTTTAACAATTGAAAATTTTATTTTTTTATTTTTTATTTTAAATTTAACTTTTTTAGTGTTTTTAGATCATTTTAATGTGACGATGTCAAAAATTATTTTTTAAAAATAAAAAAAACATCATTTTGATATATTTCTGAATAAAAAAACATTTTTAAAAACATTTTTAATCACGCTTCTAAATAGGCACTAAAGGATAGATTTTTTTGGAAATGAGCAATTGGGGAAAAGTAGATTTAGATGAGAGCAAGTCCACGATGTGAAAAAAGGGAATGATCACCTTGGCCTTTTAGGAATATATGACCAAAGATAGAGGCATAACAGTTGCCCAAAATTTCCTTGGTGTTTAGCTTAAATAATGGTGGAGTTGAATCGAGCACTTTTAGTTGAATTATAGCATAACAGGAGTAAACCAAAGAGCTCAATTTGTTCCAGACTTTTATTCTCTTACTTCCAGAATGTTCCTCCTCCCATGAAGTTAAGCTAGTCCTAATGTTGCAGACAGATAAAGCATCAATGCTGGATGAGGCAATTGAGTACTTGAAGTCACTTCAGTTACAACTTCAGGTCTGGCGTCGAATCTTGTAAAATCATAGTCTGGGCCTTATCATTCTCCATTAACTCAATTCAAGCCATTGACGATTTTTTCTAGGTGTTTCAGGTAATGTGGATGGGTAGTGGGATGGCCCCTATGGTGTTTCCAGGAGTGCAGCATTTCATGTCTCGCATGGGAATGGGAATGGCCCCCCCTCTGCCTTCTATGCAAAATCCTATGCATTTGCCTAGGGTCCCACTCACTGATCAATCCATTTCTATCGCTCCTCCGACACAGAACCAGGGAGTGATGTGCCAAACTCCGGTGTTGAATCCAGTTAATTTTCAAAATCAGATGCAAAATTCGGCTTTCGCTAACCAGTATGCACGTTACATGGGCTTTCCTTTGCAATCCGCTTTTCAGGTTCTATGTTACTCCACGTTTCATTAGATATAATTTTTGTTGCATGGCTTTTCAGTCTGTATGATCTCTTGATTAGACGATAATTTAATGATAATGTTGTTGCTGCATTGGTTTGCTCTTGCAGCCCATGAACATGTTCCGGTTTGGCTCGCAAACAGGACAGCAGGATCAAATGGCGGCACCAACAAGCAGTGGTGGCAGACCCTTGAGTGCTGGAAGCGCAGTCAGTGATGCTCCTCTAAGTGGCAAGATAGGTAAATCATTCCATTCTCTTTACCTTCCCGGGAAAGGCTCTTCTCTATTTTCTATAACATCCCAAACTTTTGAATTTCTAGATGAAGAATTCCATCGACACCACCCAATATAGTTTAATTGTCCGGGCATATTTGTCTTCCCTGGTGGTTTCTAGTGATCCAACTGGAGGGCATTTATTAGATTTGAAAGAAGCAAATGCAGCCAGTTACTTGCTTATCTTTAATTATCATTCTTCCAAACAACGATGGTCTGAAACAATCTTGTCGGGGTTAGCCGCAAAAATCTTTTTTCCTCATTCTACCCTACCTACAGACATGTGCCAGCCTAAATATGCACTGTATTTAGTATCATTATTCATGGCTTCCACTAATTTCCCTCTCTAGCCGTCCATGGCCCCAGCACAAAACTGTTCGCTTTATATAGCACGTTCCCTTTTCACGTTTTTTTTTTATTGTTATTGCATGTTTTCTTGCTCAACTTGTTGATGAGAGTAGAAACTGCTTAGCTTATTAGCTCGTCAAGTCATTTCATTTGGCGTCTTCCAAGTGATCTGCCTCCAAAATCTCTCCGGCACCGGAGATGAGGAAGCGCCATCCTCAGTAGCTCAAGATCCAAAAGGCATCCAAAATCAGATGTCACTGTGTGCCCATTTAAAATCGATCTGACAGCATTTTTCTGGTGTGAACAGGTTAATCGGTGAATATTCTTTCTGATCAGGTGTTTATGGTCCCCTGGATGCATAAATCAGGACCATTGCAGGCGGTGGAGCAACTTCCTGGACATGTGAAGCATTTAATATCTTGCCAATAATCTGCCTACTGAAATAAACGCGATCCTATTTTCTTTTTTCATATCCTGAAATAGTTATTACGTTACAAGGATTGAATATCTCCATAGAACTTGTTCCGCAACCATTTTTTATTGAATGTAATAGTTTTGTTCGCGTGTCGCTGCTAACACGATGAAGACAGCACTATTTTTGTTCCCTTCTGCTATACACACACACACACATAAACATGTGTTGAGAATTTGCCAAGATGATTTTATCTTCGCTTTCATAATTTTATCTTGAAGACCACTACTGTGATCCTTTTCCTTGGGAGATTCTCAATCATCCTACCTTTTTACAACCTTTTCATCTGTTGGTGTTGCAGAAAGATAGTGGATTTCTGGTTCTAAAAATGTTATGATTATAAATAAAAATTATAATTTTTTTTAAAATAATTTTAAAACACGGCGAAAGAAAGATGATGGGGGAGATGGAGAGGGCAGGAGAGGATGCATGGGATACCACCAGAAGATCTCACCAGTTAAGAGGAGCCATTCAAAGATGATGGCGTGGACTGAACTCCTTTATTTTATTTTATTTTATTTTATATATGTTTATATATCTGCTCCCTATCTTTCTCTTGATGTTGAAAGGTGCAAAATGATTGCTGTACAATTTTGGTCCTGCCGGCCTTGCCTCTATTGGCCTTTTTTTTAAAAAAAAAAAATTATGAATATAGGTCGGAATTAACAAGTACTAAACCATTATTCCCCTCCTCCCCTCCTTGGTTACTGTACTTTGTTTTATTTTTATTTTTATTTTCTAATATTAGTTTTATTTGAGGTCGAGTTTTATTAGTTTGTTTCAATTTATTTTCATGAAATTATCTTAATGTTATTACTTGAGTCGCCATTTTTATATGAGATTTTGAAGTTTGCTGTAGGGTTCTAATTAATACTTATTAGTTTATTGTTTGTCTTACTGGACTTGGAGTTTTAAAAATATTTAAATCTTAGAAAACAATTGGATGTTTTTATTAAATTATGTATCATGTCTTAACATTGAAAACTTTTGACTTGATTCTTCATTTAATTCTAATTTTAAATTAAATTGCGTGAGAGTTGCTTACATGATCTTAATAATTGGACAAGTTTAAAAAATAAATATTAAATGAAACAAAGATGAAGAAATAAACAGATCATGTTAATCTTAGTCAAACACTAAACCTATGACTCAAATTATAGACTCCACTAGTTCAAATTAATTTTAATGTACTTTATCGTGTAATAAAAAATATATATATATATATATTTATTTATATAAGTCAATATTTCATAAACTCAATAATAAGAATAAATTAAATACAAATATCATATTAAATTATCGTAATGAAAAAAATATAGAAACAAAAATATTAAAGGATAAAATTAAATAAAAACTTCACATTAAAATATATTAACTTGTGATAAAATATATATATATATATATATAAGTCAAGATTTCATCAACTCAATAATAAGAATAAATTAAATAAAAATATCATATTAAATTATGGTAATGAAAAAAATACAAAAAAAAATATTAAAGGATAAAATTAAATAAAAACTTCACATTGATATGTATGTATGTATGTATGCATGCATGCATGCATGTAGAAGAAGGGACCAAAGGCCTAATAAAAAAATACTCAATAAACCTATAACAACAAGGCCAATTCTTGTGGATGCAGACTTCCACCCCTCCTGAAGAGGACAGGATGTAGGTTGATTGTAGTGGAAATTGGCTGGCCTAGAGTTTGCTTGTTGTCCTTGTTTGTTGGCCCATGGGCCCCTGTAATTAATGAGTGGACTTTAGCCTCATTATAGAGAGGTGGTCCAATTCAATTTGTTTTTTTTTGTTTAAAATGTGTTTTTAATATATATATATATATATATATATATATATTATATATATATATATTAGAATCGCTCATTTGATTTTCAATATTGAATATGAGTTATGATTGCATTTTAAATGTGTTTTTGAAAAAATATTATTTTAATATATTTTTAAACAAAAATTATTTTAAAAAAACAATCTCAATTATATTTCTAAAAAGACATTCAAAGATACATAACTATATAAAAATTGTTATTGTCACTGTTGTTGTTGTTATTATTATATATAGAAATATATAAAAATTGTTGTTGTCACTGTTGTTGTTGTTGTTGTTGTTATTATATATAGAAATATGAAAGTTTATAATTCTATAATGGAGCGTGAATTGATCTAGCAACCTCGTGCTCTCTCTCACATTGCTGAGAATACATGTAAGAAAATTCTACCATAGTTTAAAATTTGGTGTCCTTGTTGTCATCTTTTCCCCCAAACAATACAATTGAGATCTCTTTTTGAAAAATCGACCACATGCTACATTAAAAAAACACCAAGGTGTGGCCCAAATTTAACGCCAGAAAGAGACAGTCAATGGTGTGCAATGAATGAAGAGAGCAACATGTGTGCTTATCCGATACGTAACCTTCCATTTCATTTTTCAAACCAAAGAAAAAAAATATATATAAAAAAAAACAATTAAAATGTTTTCCTTTTTTCCAAATTGAAGTGACACATCACATGCCATCAACTTGTCCATCAAACCTAATAATAATAATAATAATAATAAGCAATCACTCCTCACACCTTTTAGGCGGGCGGTGATTGACATTATAGGTTAGTTATATTTTTTAAAAATTATTGTATTATGTTAATATTACAAATAAATGTTAAAAAATTAAAAATTCCACCGCACTCTAGATATGGCACTTGCAGAGCATAACTGCCCGATTTGATCGATTAAAAGCACGTGTCAGTAAATCATTAGCGAATAGCAATCTTTTTATACACGAGCGCGTATCAAGGTCCGGGCACAAGTCTATAAAGTCTGAAATCCAAAACCCCCCAAATTCATCCAAAACACCAAACAAACAAACACCTCCTCTCTCTAAAAAATATCTTCCCTCTCTCTCTACAACTCTCTCCTTCTCTCTCTAGATTTCCCCCCTTTTGGCTTTCTCGATCTGTTCATGACAGAATCATAAGATTGGGTCTCTGAAATCTTCCTCAATTTCTGTCGATCAAGTTCTGCAAGAAAGGCAGGGAATCGGAAGAGGGGTATAATCGGAAAAGGGATTCTGCATGAGCTGGTTGGGAAAGCTGGGTTATTATTTCGCGTCGTCCAATTTGAACCATTTCATTACGTGTCTTTTGATATTTATTCTCCATTATTCACCTCAATCATCTCCTTCCCTTTTTAATTTCCATAACAAATCCACTGAACCTTTGTTATCACACCCCCTTATAAGTATTAATCTTAATTTTCTCATTTTAAATCCCGTCAATTCTAATTTTAATTCCAAATTCCCATCATCATCATCTTTTAACGATCATGGTTTCGGGATTGAAGAGTGATCGCCCTCAGTTACGTAGAGGTTCGTCTTTCCATATTTTACCTTCATTTCTGTTCTTTTTCCCTTTTCTTTATTAGGTCAGCTAAAAAATTGTCGGTGCCGGTGTTTTTCTTACCCCTTGCAATATTTTTTTATGGTCCTAATTTTTGGAAAGTGACAGCACAGTAACCCTAGTGGGTCCCGCATATTTAGAAGTTCACGTGCTTTATTTTGCACTTGCATGTGTCTGGGATGCATGATTTAGATTGATTAGCACTTGGTAGTTGTGGCATTGTGGCAATCCTTGCTCTGTTAATTAATGAGCTTCACTTATTACTGTAGCAATGATTAAGTACTAATAATATGGGAGGAATGATTAATTTTATATTTTTTGGACTAATGTAATGTAATGGGAACAGGTCTGTGTTATTCGAATGAGGGGAGTGGGCAAGCAAGATCACCTTCAGTTATAGTGATAGGCGGTGGAATTGCCGGAGTGGCGGCAGCGCGTGCTTTGTATGATGCTTCATTCCAGGTTGTCTTGTTAGAATCAAGAGACAGGCTTGGTGGTCGTGTTCATACTGATTTCTCATTTGGTTTTCCTGTCGACCTTGGTGCATCATGGTAATAATATTTTATTTTGATTTTTTTAAAATTTTAATATTCAGAAATTAAAAAATGGGGATGATTGTGGTTCCAGGTTGCATGGGGTGTGCAAAGAGAATCCTTTGGCACCATTGATTGGGAGGTTAGGACTGCCCTTGTACCGTACTAGTGGTGATAACTCCGTCTTGTATGACCATGATCTTGAAAGGTATTTAAATGATTGATTTATACATGTATTTGGTGCTTTAATTTTGCATTTGTTGTGTAGGATGTTTCTAAAGTTACTTTCATGAGTTAAAACAGCATGCATGATCATAACTCTAGAGCAGGATTTAGTCTGGAATCATGATCTTTTTATCTCTTTAAATTTGTGATGTAGAAAGATAATTTAGGTGTTATGTATCTCCCAGTTGCCACCTGCGATTAGAGGTTTTTGTTTGTGGCTGCATCTTATTAAGAGAAGTCAATGGCTGGGTTGAGTTTCAAACTTTGTTTGTATTTTTTTTCTTTCTTTTAGGACAATTTCTCAATTCATAGTAACATTTTCCTCAAGTTCTCTTTGCCGCTACTTTGAATACCATGTTAACGTCATTTTTTTGGCCTAAATTCTATCTTTTCTGTGCAGCTATGCACTCTTTGACATGGATGGGAACCAAGTTCCACAAGAATTGGTCACCAAAGTTGGCGAAGAATTTGAGAAAATTTTAAAGGAGGCACGCATTCTCACTCTTCTTTTTCTGTATACCCCTTTTTTTTTACACTTCCTAGTATTATAACTTCACAAGATTCTGTTAGCTTAATCATTCCTTTTCTCTTTGACTGAAGCCTACTGTCTTGAGTTTTCTTAATTAATTGATCTTTTGAGGTTTTTCTAGCATAGAAACTGTGGAGAATGGTTTTCTTTGCGATTGTGAAAATATTTCCATCGCTTCAACACAAGCCTGTTCTGTTTGTTTCATGGGCGTTTCTGAGTTGCTGTTCCACTTCTTGAATGCAGACAGATAAAGTAAGACTCGAAAACAATGAAGACATGTCTATACTCCGTGCTTTCTCAATTGTTTTTGAAAGACGACCAGATTTAAGGTCATATTCTCATAATAACATATTGGAATAGTAACTTGCATGTCTGTTGAACAAAAAAATAGGTTTAATAAAGTTGATTTTGATGTGCAGGCTGGAGGGTCTTGCCCACAAGGTGCTTCAGTGGTATTTATGCAGAATGGAAGGATGGTTTGCTGCTGATTCTGAGACAATATCACTTAAAGGCTGGGACCAGGTAAGTTCTCACGTATTGACAAAGTCATTATTCAGAATCCCAAGCATCTTCACTAGTATTTGCTTTCCAGGCTAGAATTAGAAATGATCTTTTATTTGCTGGTAGTAGAGTTTACCCTTATTATGTTTTGACACACTGGTATTTGCATCATCTTTTGTAGGAAGAACTGCTCCCTGGTGGGCATGGGCTTATGGTCAGGGGCTACCTTCCTGTCATTAACACTCTTGCCAAAGGCCTTGACATCCGCTTGGGCCACAGGTATTCTATTTCTTGCTTATACTGTGTTATGCTTGAGCTTGTACATGCTTGCGAGCTCAACATCCACTTGTTTATGTCTAGCAGTTACAATTCATTGCTGTTATTTCTTAGGGTGTCAAAAATAGTGAGGCATTATAATGGAGTTAAGGTAACAGTGGATGGTGGAAAAACATTTATGGCCGATGCTGCTGTTGTTGCCATTCCTCTTGGTGTGCTGAAATCTAAGACCATAATGTTTGAACCTAAACTTCCGGACTGGAAGGAAGAAGCCATTAAGGACCTTGGAGTGGGAATTGAGAATAAGATTGTGTTGAACTTTGAGCAGGTGTTCTGGCCAAAAGTAGAGTTCTTGGGTGTGGTTGCAGAGACATCATATGGCTGCAGCTACTTCCTGAATCTTCACAAGGCAACTGGCCACCCTGTCCTTGTTTATATGCCTGCTGGGAAGCTTGCCAGAGACATTGAGAAAATGTCTGATGAAGCTGCTGTTAATTTTGCTTTTATGCAACTCAAGAAGATCCTTCCCGATGCTTCTGCACCGGTATACTTGCACTTCTTGAGCATTTGAACTAGTTGCCGTAGGCTTGCTATGGAACTCATGACGTAATGTTATTTTTTAAAAATTTATGCAGATTCAGTATCTTGTTTCTCGGTGGGGCTCAGATATAAACTCACTTGGTTCCTATAGCTACGATACAGTAGGCAAATCCCATGATCTGTATGAGAGGCTGAGGATCCCAGTCGACAACCTATTCTTTGCCGGTGAGGCAACGAGTGTGAGCTACCCAGGGTCAGTGCATGGTGCATTCTCAACTGGATTGATGGCCGCGGAAGATTGCAGGATGCGTGTTCTGGAGCGTTATGGAGAGGTGGACTTGTTTCAGCCGGTCATGGGTGAGGAGGCACCAGTGTCAGTCCCGCTCTTGATCTCACGAATGTAACTTTTTATCTGCCCCGCATTCGTGGATGCAATGATTCAGATGTAGATGTGTTAACATGGGAACTGGCTAACATATCATCACTGTTTCGATTAAGCTGTTCCAGAAATGTCGTAGAAAATTAATCTGTCATCCTCGACTGGTCTGATTGTCGTGTCGCCCCCTTCTATGTATACATTCTGTTATTGGGCAAGCACTAAAAAATAAGAATCCAGTCTAGTGCTCGCTCAAAAAGGTTGTGGAGTGGCCCCTGCCTTGTGGAAAAGTTATTTGTACGAGAATGCTGTTCCATGTTCTTCCCACTTTCGAGGTGCGAAGGGCACCGAGTTTGCATAATTATTTAAATAAAAAGAGTTTGTTTTATCTCAATCGCCCCCCTAGATTCGTAACCCTTTTCACCTGTTTTTCCTCCTCCACTGGCTGCGAAGGGAAGAAAGATGCTGCTCGGTCAGTGTTAAGAGAGGACAGGGAAAGCAATATCGTGAAATTGCACTCCTCGTGGACCATGATGTCAAGCGTGCCTGATAATTATTCCTTGTCCAATAACCATTATCATGTGTGCAATCCTGATTGAAGAGGATGGAGACCAGAGAGTGAGTGGCCAACTTGGCGTTGCTCCCCTGACAATCCATTTCTCAAGAAGTTGCTATATATTTTTTTTTATGCTGAGGAAATTCTATTTTTTTAGAAAACAATCCTTTGTGAGTTTAGATAAACTAATAATATTTAAGTTGTTCTAAGTTTTTATAAATATATATCTCTGTAGATTATAAACTTTTTATCGTGTCTCCACGAAGACAGCCAAACTGAGCACAAGGAATCATGCATGCTCAAGACAATGATTCCAGTCAATCATATGCTCTTGTCCACCCAAACTTTCTTCAAAAGCGACGTGTTTTTAGTTTTACAACCAGAATCTGGGCTCACTTTGGACGTAGAGAATTGTTCTTTTCTGCCGGCCAAATTAAAGGCAGAAGTAACTCTGAGCAAGATCTCTCATGAGGTTTTCCAATTTAATATATATATATATATATATATATATATATATATATATATATTATTCAATAGTAATCGCCTTCCTTTTTTAACCTTCATGACTATTATTTTCTTTATCTTTTCTTAATTTTATTTGGATATTATAATTACAAAGAAACCAAAACTACATATCAAAACTATTAAAAAACAATAAAACAAATATTAATTTAATCCACTCCCTCTCCCTCTCCCTCTCCCTCTCCCTCTCCCTCTCTTACTGATGATCTTCATCTACCACATAACCTGTCATCCAATTCATGTCGGGGTTATTCTTTCCCATTAGAAAACTCAAGTTTAGGGTGTGCAGAGCCCATTAAATTAAACAAGAAGAAACTTTGCTTCCTAGCTAGCCAGCTCAAATAGTCCAAGTGGTGAATTAATTGTGGGAATTTTGTATATAGTTTACATAAAGGTTGTGCTCAATTGATGAGATCTCCAAGATCTCCAAACTTATAATCAAGTTTATGTGTTTTCTAGGATTGTGCTTTTTAGGGTTTCATACACATTCTATTATCATTGATTGAACACCTTCAATTTTTGTTTTGCAATCCAAGAAGAGCTTTGAGATATTTAGAGAATATCTTTAATACTAGTTTAAAACATTCAATCTCTCAATTAATTATTAGCTTTTTAATTATGTTATTAAATTAATCAAATTATTAAAATAATTGGAATTAATTAACCCAAGTCCCAAATTGTTCTTGCTCTTTTAGAAAGACTATCATCAAGTGGGCATGGAGAAAAAAATAACATGGTCCACAAAACAAGAACATGTGTATCCAACTATAGTCGTGGTTGAATATACATACGTTAATGGGTTGGACCACATATGCTTTAAAATAACTCAAAGGTTGAATTTTAAAAAAACTAGAAAACTAATAGCATGTTTATAGCCAAATTATTGAATTTAACTCCACATGCGATTTGAATTCAATTAAGAATATTTTATAATTTTCATGTTTGGAAAAAAATATTAAATTATATAATTTAATTTAATTATATTACTTGAAATACATGTGAAATAAATCGAATTAACAATACTAATTATTTCGCCCTTAATTCAAAAATAAATTTGATATGAAAACAGCAGCGTAAATAGCATGTGATAAGGAAAGAGCAACATAGGAGCTATTTATAGATTATTTTTTGGTCCTAGAAAAGGGAAGATAAAGCAATGAAACTACGTATTAATTGCATAAATATTTCACATCGAAGAATTTACATAAATATTTGACATCAAAAACTGTTATTGGATAATCTTTTAGTAAACGTGGAATATTTTCATGTAAAAAAAAAAAAAAAACCTATTGAATGAAAAACAAGTTATACTTGTTAAGGAACCATTTCACCTAAAAGCTTAAGCTGATAGTTGAGGTCTCAGAATATGATTTATATTATTCTCTAACACACACCCTCAAGTGAAATCCCTTTGGGCTTGAAACATGCACACATGCCCATTTTATTTTTATTAAATAGAATGAGGGTGACGAGATTCAAACTCGTGACTGCTGGGTCAACAAAACTCTGATACCATATTAAGGAACCATCTTACCTAAAAAATTAAGCTGATAGGTGAAGCTCCAGAATATAATTTATATTATTCTCTAACAATACGTATAGCATTATTACAAAATTAATTTAAATATCAAGAATCCCAGATAACCTGTAAAACAAAATAGAACAGCTGGGAATCTATTAAAATGTCCTCAGATGGTCTCCACCATGTCAGAGAAATCTTCATTTGCTGATTTCTTCAAACGTTCAACTGCTTTCTGAACCTGCAGATGCATTGTTTTTATTAATAATAATGACATTGAATCCAAATTCAGTCCAAAATAGAAAAAAGGGACAATTTGTGACACAGCAAGGATTAAATTACCTCATAATCCCAGTTTGTTCTGGCAGTAAGAATAATTAAAGTTATTGTTTGCAAGAGAACTCCAGCGACCATCCCCCACCAAATCCCCTGGAAAAAAATCAGTATTGGTTCATCTGAATTCTATTGTATCAACAAAGTTGCAGGACAAACAAGCACTGGATTTAGTCCACTGCCCTCTCTCTCTTTTAACAGAAAGGTCTCAGGCTCGAATTTATACAGAAAAGAGAAGGTTGCAGTAAAAATTTACAAATGGAAGATACACTTACAGCAACTCCTAAACTTGTTTTGAACCCAAGAACACATCCAATTGGGAGACCAATCACATAATAAGTGGTCAGGTTAACATAAGCTACAGTAGCTTGCCATCCACTCCCAATGGCCACACCTGAAACTCAACAAGGAAACGATTATTCTACTATATCTTGTAGTTATAGCCTATGATTTATCTTGATGTGGAAAATGTAGCTTTTTCACCTGACAGTATAGGCTGAATACCATTTAAGAAAACAGAGATGGCGAGCAGCGGAGTCAAATCAGAAACTGCCTCTATAACTTCATAATCGCTTGTGAAGAGTTTGCTTAATCCAACTCGAAAACTCAAAACTACTACAGTGAAAAATATGCTAATTATGGTGCTAGTGCCAGTCACCACCATCACTGCAAATTTTGCTACCTTCGCATGACCTGCCCCTAGTTCATTACTGACACGAACGCTGCGATTCAACCCAAAAATTCATCGGTATAGATACGATACTATTTGTATTTAATGCCGAGAAGAAGCTCAAGGTAATGAAAACAAAATAAATAGGTTCAACTGAATGATAATATCCCTTGATTATATGTCAATCCAAGTGTTTAAGTTCTTGGCATACCTGGTAGATGCGCTTAGGCCTAGCATAAATTCCATGTCCCAGTTCAAGTAATTCATGCTGAAATGTTTCGATTTCAAGTTTGAACCTGGGAAAATAAAAACAAAGGCATTGTGCAAGTGGGAAATGGAGATGCTAGAGTTAGGCATACCAAATAGAAATGGAGTCTAGTGATACTGTTGGATCAGCGAGGAGTCCTGATATAAGTACCAGTCCTTGGCTGTACCATATCTCCAAACTGCATTCAAAGCATCAAATATTAAACAGTAATCAGAATGTAGAGCTTGGTACAAAACCATTAAATGTTGTAGATCTTTTTTTATATACCAAAGCATGACAGCGGACGAGACTGTAAGCTTCAAATAAGGCCATATTCCTGTGAAAGCAGTCGAAGATAAGCCGGTCCAGGTCTCCTTGCAAGATGGGCTCAGGACAATGTAAAGGGCAATTAAGATGACAAACACCCACCAAGAGAAGCTCAGTGTGAGAGATGCTCCCAGGAGACCATATTCCAGTACATAAACAGCAATCCATGTGAGAAGAGTGTGGAGAAGGAGTACGGAAACAGACATGTATGCCAGAGGGTTCACTATGTTCTGAGCCTGGAGAAACCTCTGCATAGGGCAGCTTAGGGCAAATGCATATAGCTGAGGTATCAGGCCACGAGCGAAAATCTGGCCCTGCTGAGCTATGCTATCTTTTTGCCCAATAGCTAGCAGAACTGACCCTGAAAACCAATACAGGAATGTGAGGAGGAAAGCTGCTCCCAGGTGCAAAATGATTGCTCTTTGGCAAATGATGCCCATTGACGAGTACTTTTTGGCTCCGTATGCTTGCCCACAGACAGTTTGCACCGCACTGGCCATGCCCAGCTGTTGTTTATTATCAGATAATCTTAAAGTTAGAAGATTATAAAGCATTATAGCAACTTGTAGAGCAATTCAATAGAAGCAACCAAGCTTTTAGTTTACTCTTAATTAGTTGAGCAGGATATGAAACTAACGTCCAAGCGACAGAAACAATTAGCAGATTCAAAAGGCAACTTCAACGATTAGTTTTGAGATTTTCATTTGAAGGTCTTAAATTTAAACCCTGAAAAGGATGAGATGAGAATTTATAAATCGGATCAGACTACCAACATTTTGTAACTCGAGGCCTTTGCCTCCTGCTGAAACAAGGAAAAAAAGCAATTGCCGGAAGGAAATTGTAGAGAGTTACCATTATACCATAAGCAAGACCCTGAATTCCTACGTTGGCAATAGATGCCCCGGCAAGCTCTAATGCACCCAAATGCCCTGCAAACACTTGGGTCACGAAACTAAGCATGAAAGTGGTCACGGAAACGATAATAGATGAGCCGGATAGGATCCAAAGGAGCCGTGATTCCCATGCAACAAGACGTGGCCACCATCGGGCAGCCACAGGCCCGTGCTCCAAGAATTCTTCGATTGTAGCAGAAGTCAAATCCGGAATACGTGGATGAGAGTCAAGTTCCGGTAGCAATGCTTGATACTCTGACTCTTCACCCATGATTATTTCCGCGAGCACTACAACCTAGGTGCTTGTCAAAGAAGGGTTTGTCAGCTCACTTGAAATTTGCCATGCAGGTTTAATTATATAATTTAAAAAAAAAATAGACGGTCGTTTTTATAGTGAAGGCAGGCGTTCTTGTAGATGAGTAGCTGAATATAACCCAATTCATTTTTCAAGCATGGCACCTTATTTTTCATGGACCTGTGTCGTGGTTGGTCAAAGCACGTGCACCTACCTCATCTTTATCCTACAGAAGTTGCCAAGGCCAGAAATATCTCATGTATCAACCCTTCACCACCTGACGAGTAGGAGTAATTAGCTGTATTTATGGGCATCATTTAGCATGCATGCTAATTAAGGCAGATTTTACTAGTTGGCGACCTCATCAAAGGTAGCCTTCTCGTCATTCTATTTGTGAAAAGAAAAGATCACAAGGATAAGCATTTGATGTATGTTTTCCGGAAAGGAGATTCAAAACATCTTTGGCCACACCTTATGAACCTACTACTTTGGTGAAGAACACGTCAACCTACACGAAGGTGAGTGGGGCATTTTCTTCCTCTTTTATGGAGTGGGCCATTTTCTTTCCGTGTTCTAGAGTAAATTTTCAGCAATTTACAAGGTAGAACAACCAGAACTTCCCTCTAGTTTGCTGGAGAAAGATTTACTTCCACGAAAGGCGTAGCCCATTCCCTTTGGTTGAAGCATGCAAGCATAGACCCACCACTCCAGCGTTTAAGAAACCCTATCCGACGGAGTCAGATTCGAGTAGGTGGAAGACTTGCCACGTGGAGACAATGATTCTAGTCAAACAAGATCAATAGTTAGGTGACTTTCTCATAATTCCGTGACTCCAATTTTTTTTTTTATTGATTCAATTGAAGTTTGCTTTTCAATTTTGATCCATGACTGAACATCTATTGCATTGTCCACTGTATTTTCTTTAAATGCCTCTTTGATTTCATTTGATTTGCTTCATGTTTTTATAATCAAGGACTGTGCTTTTTAGGGTTTCAATCCTGTTGTGTTTGGGGGTTTCATATACTTTCTATTATTGGCAAGTCTTCGATGACGATCTTGATATTTTCATGCAAATCCGCCATTTGATCCTCATGCCCACTGGAATCACCCGATTGGCTCCCTGTCATCTCAGCTCTCTATTATCTCTTTCCTTCATAAATCTAAATGAGAATCTTTAAATGGAAGTGATCGTTTCTTTTCTTAGGATCCCACATGATTATCCAATCCAAAGATTCAAACTTTAGATAATGTCCAATCATTTTCTCACTGTATTTTCCTTCCCATCACCAAAAGATAATTTTTCAAGTGTTTATTTATTTTTGTGTTTTAAAAATATTATTTTTATATTTAGATTATTTTAATATACTATGTTAAAAATAATTTTAAAAAAATTCAAATAAAATATTTTTTAAAATAATCATTATCACGCTACACCCATTAAATTATATTCTCATAAACAAACTAAAAATAAAAATAAAATGAAAATATTTGTATTTATATCCATACTCATTCAAATAAGTGATAAAAACACACCCTTCAGGTTCTTGCATCAGTTATCAGAAATAAAACATCACTCAACAACATTCATGTGGGGTCTTAAAGCCTGTTCGAAAGATACGTGTCGAAAGGACAGGTGCTGACGTGTTAATTTGAGCAACGAGGAGAGAATTGAGGTCGAATGGGACCCGATACGGCTACACAAACCAGTTGTAAATCAACGGCAACGACAATGTCAGGAGAGAGAAGGAGGGGTGTTGGATATGAATTTGTGAAATCATTTATGGATAAATAAACAAAAATAACCTTTCTTATTTTTATAATAAATAAACAAAAATCATTTTTATTTTCAAATTTTTCAATAAATTAATTTTAATCACTATGAAGAACATATTTAATTCCCTGTTTAATTTATGAAGGGTGAGGTTTTTCTTCGAAGGAAAAAACCTCGCATGTTAGTTAAATAAATAAATAAAATATCTTCTCGCTCTCGGTTCTCTCTTTCATGTACTAACGTGTCAGTCTTTTAAAAATTAAATTTGTCATCTTAATTTATATTAATTATAACTCTTGTTATTTTGTTAGTTATTTGTTTTTCTTTCTTAAGTTGATTTTTTTTTCAATTTTCTTGATTCTTATTTTTTAAATTATTTTTTTCAATTTCATCCCTCAAAATTATATTTTATTTAGTTTTTTTAATCTTCATTCTTCTAATTGTTATTTTTTTCTTGATTTATTCTATTTTTTAATTTTGGTCTATTATTATTTCATTTCATTTAGTTTTTATATTAAATTTGATCATCATTCTCTTGATTGATATTTTTTTAACAATAAAGATTTTTGTTCGTGATTTTTTTCATGTCTGTCTCTTATATGGTAATCTTGATTTCATGCCACAAGTCATAAATTTTAAAAAATAGTCCAAATTCACTTTAGTCTTTTACATTTTGGTTTAAATTGAGTTTTTCAACTTTATCCTTTGCATTAGGTTATTAGTCATTGAGTTTTTCAACTTTATCCTGTGCATTAGGTTATTGGTCATTGAGCTTCATGATTTTTCTGTTTTTTCAATGTGGAGTTATTCTAATCTTATATCCTTGATCATGAGTTAGTTGATTTAACTCGTGTAAACATGTTTCATTATTTTCAATTGAGTTTTTTAGCTTCACCTTTCATCATTTACTTTGCTTAAGAATTGATCTCCATTATTTTATTCAATTTTTTTCTATACTAAGTTATTTTGGTCTCATGAATAGGCCGCAACTTTAGCATGCTCGAGTTAGGTTTTTTATCCATTTAAAAAATTAATTTTTTATTTTTAGTTCGTCCATCAACATTTGAGTTATTGGTGATTGAGTTTTAGATTTTATTTTATTTTTCTCTATATAAAGTTATCTTGGTTTTGTCAAATATTTGTTTTGCAATCGAATAAGATCTTTGAGATATTTACAAAATATTTAGAGGTTATATTTAATAATCATGTAAAACATTCATTTTTCTCAATTAATTATTAGCTTTTTTAATTATATTATTAAATTAACCAAAATTATTAAAATCATCGGAATTAATTAACCCAAGTCCCAAATTGTTATTGCTCTTTTAGAGAAACTATTATCACGTGGGCGTCGAGAAAAAATTAACACGGTCCATGTCGCACGTCGCCGCGCGGCGTCCCGGAAGAGTTTTTGTGTCTCGCAATGGAGTTGAGAAGTCGCCACCTGGCTGTTAAGGGTCGCTAGAAAAACCCGGTTGCACTGGTCTAGTTAGAGATACAAGGGTAGGGGACTGGTTGCGTAAAGAAAAGGTATTAGCACTCCTAGTACGCCTTACCTGAGGTAAGCTGCATTGCGTATCTTGATGTGATTTTGAATGTTTTGACGGGTCGTATTTATTCACGTGAATAAATCTAGCTTTTGATATTTTAATATGAGTTCGTGAACCCAAATAAAATATCAAGAAACAAATCCATGTAGATGCCTTAAAAGGATCATCTATCGTGGATGAGCTTTCCATGATTTTATGCCTCGTAAAAAGAATATTCCGATTACAAAAAATCGGTCACCGCTCACAATAATCTTGGGAATTTTGTTGGTTATTTCTGAATATTTACTACCTAAAATTAACTATTAATTCTCATGAATTAATTTCACAATTTCTTTCAATGTTGGCCTATTCAAGAAAAGCAGTAACAACTCAGAATAATCCTAAGAAGTTTTTTTTATCGTTTCTAGATATGTAAATGTTAGCCTACTTGTAACTCCGACATTTACTATTTGAATTTAACCATTACCTCTCATGAATTAATTTCGCAATTTATCGATTCAAAAAAATTGATCACCGCTCAAAATACTTCTGGAAAGTTTTTTGATCGTTTGTAGATATTTAAATGTTAGCCTCATGGTTGTCAAAATCGCGAGTTGACTCGCAAAATCATACGATTTTACAAGTCAACTCATCAAACCTTGTCAACTCGGGTAGAAAAATCGATTTTGATCAAACTCGATCAAAATCATAAAATCAGACCGAATCGGTCCGATTTTATGATCTTACTAATTTTAAGCCTGCCGTGCTGTCGCTTCAAAATTTTAAAGCTAATTCAAAATTTTACGATTTCATTCGCAGCAATATCGATGTTGATACCAGTATTAGTACTGATAATCTTTTCAATAATAATGTTTTTGATAAATGTATTAAAAAAACAAGGAAAATGGCAGTCATGAAACCAATTTTAATTTATATAGCACATCAACAAAATATTTATTTTAAATTTGTTAGTTTACCTAATGAAATTCTATGGACATAATTATTTTATAATATATTTTTAAGTTATTTTGAATCATGTATAAATCTTAACTAATGAAGTTTTATGACCATAATTATATTGTATTGTATTCAAAAATATTTTACTTACAATTTTACAATTTTTCTACCTACACGATTTTAGCTATGATTTTATGATTTTTGTACTGAAAAATCCAAGAATAATTTTACGATTCGAGTTTTCAAAACCCCTTCCTTGTCGTGTCAAAATCACGATTTTGACAAACATGGTTAGCCTACTAATAGATCCGACATTTACTATCTGAATTTAATCATTAACTCTCATGAGCTAAATTCACAATTTGTTTCAATAATAGGCCAAACCTTCAAGATTTAATAAACTTGTTATTAAATCTAAGATAAATTTTCAAAAAATATTTTTGCCATTGTAAATAAAACACATTTTTTTATTTTACTTTATATTCTTATTTTCTTAACAAAACAACATAAAAAATGAATAAATAAAACAAAACACACACACTCTCTTTTTTATTACATTTTACAAATAAAATACATCGAACACATTCTTTTTTATTTCATTTTACAAATAATAAAAATTCAAATAAACAAATATACACAAATAAAATTATAAAAAGACCTCGGGGACAGTTCTGGAGCGGCGGCGGCAGCGCGGGCACAAGTGGCGTGTGGTCCCACGCGCCGCCGCTGGTGAAGGTGCAGCAGGACAGGGGGAGCAGATCTGCCTCTTCCCTTCCTTCTCTCGCCGGAAGTGGCGCTCATGGGGACCTGCAAACACAGTAAACACACAAACAAACACAAAGGCAGCTGGGTTCTTATCCTCCTCTCGGTCCGTTCTTCTATTCTCTTCTCTTTCTCGCCGGAGAGGATTCTTCACGATGACCTGCGAGCACAAACAAAAAAAGCACACAGCAAACACACAAATCAATTTCATTCTCTTCAGATCTCAGATCTGTTTCTTCACAGGACGACTGGGCTGCCCATGGGGGGTTTTGCTGTTGATGGCCGACGGCTGCTATCTCTCCTCTGTTGTCACGGTGGGAAGAGCTGTTGTGGCCGATCTATTGGGCAAGGGTTGTGCTGCCAAGGAAAAGGCTGTTGGCGCTGGCCAGCGCAGTTGGAATGAGGACGTGGGGCTACCTGTGCTGCTGTGGTGGCCATGGAAAGGAGAGGGACCGTGGGGGAAAAATAGGAATGAGCTAGCTGGCGGCTGCAGCTTCTTTAGAGAAAAAAAAATTAGGGTTAGGGTTTCTAGTGTTTAAGGTTTTTTTATTCGTCTTTTTTTTTGCCCTCTGTTTTAGCTCTCACCAACTCTCTGAGTTTTTTTCTAGCCAAAAATTCGAACACAGCCTTTTAACTTGCATGTTTTTTTTAATTTAATTCTTGATTTTTGATTTATGTGTTTTGACTTTCGATTAATTGTTAAATTCTTAATTTGTTCAATTTTGCTTTTATACCAAAATATTTTTGAATTTTTATTTTTTTAATATTTTTTTATTTTTTTTAAAATATAAAAATAATAGATCAAAAATTGGATAGCAAACATTACACAAAGCAAGAACATGTGTATTCTTGGTCGAATCAACATTAGTTAATGGGTTGGACTAGAGATGCTTTAAAATAACTCAGGTTGGATTTTAAAAAACTAGAAAACTAATAACAAGTTTATAACCAAATAATGGAATTTAATTCCACATGGGGTTTGAATTCAATTGAGAATATCTTTTAATTTTTATGTTTGGAATAAAACATTAAATTATATCACTTGAAAAACATGTGAAAATAAATCGAATTAACAATACTAATTATTTTGCCCTCAATTCAAAAATAAATTTGATATGAATACAACAGCATAAATAGCATGTGATGAGGAAAGAGCAACACAGGAGCTACTTGTAGATTATTTTGTGGTCCTAGAAAAGGGAAAGGGCTTTGACAGAAAGCAAGGACAATCCAAGAATTTACAGAAAGATTTGACATCAAAAACTATTCTTGGCTATCTTTCAGTAAACGTGGAATATTTCCATGTAAAAAGAAAAAGCTGTAAAACAAGCTACCTCTAGCCTTGCTACAAAATTAATTTAAGAATCCCAGATAACCTGTAAAACAAAATAGAACAGCTGGGAATCTATTAAAATGTCCTCAAATGGTCTCCACCATGCCAGATAAATCTTCATTTGCTGACTTCTTCACTCGTTCACCTGCTTTCAGAACCTGCAGATGCATTTTTTTTCTTAACAATGAATCCCAATTGGGTCCAACATAGAAAGAGGGCACAACTTGTGACACGACATGGATAAATTACCTCAGCATCCCAGTTTGTTCTGGCAGTAAGAATAATTAAAGTTATTGTTTGCAAGAGAACTCCAATTATCATCCCCCACCAAATCCCCTGAAAGAAAGTCAATATTGGTTCATCAGAATTCTATTGATCAACAAAGTTATACTGCCCTCTCTCTCTCTTTTAACAGAAAGGTCTTAGGCTCGAATTAATACAGAGAAGAGAAGGTTGCAGTAAAAAGTTACGCATGGAAGATACACTTACAGCAACTCCTAAACTGGTTTTGAACCCAAGGACACATCCAATTGGGAGACCAATTACATAATAAGTGGTCAGGTTAACAAAAGCTACAGTACCTTGCCATCCACTTCCAATGGCCACACCTGAAACTCAACAAGGAAATGATTATTCTACTATATCTTTTAGAATGTAACATCCAATTTATCTTGAAATGTAAAATGTAGCTTTCTGACCTGACAGTATAGGCTGAATGCCATTTAAGAAAACAGAGATGGCGAGCAGAGGAGTCAAATCAGAAACTGCTTCTATAACTTCATCATCGCTTGTAAAGAGTTTGCTTAATCCACCTTTAAAAATCAAAACTATTGCACTGAAAAGTATGCTAATTATGATGCTAGTGCCATTCACCACCATCACTGCAAATTTTGGTACCTTCGCATGACCTGCCCCTAGTTCATTACTTACTCGAATGCTGCGATTCAACCCAAAAATTCATCGGTATAGATACGATAATATTTGTATTTAATGCCGAGAAGAAGCTCAAGGTAATGAAAACAAAATAAATAGGTTCAGCTGAATGATAAAATCCCTTGATTATATGTCAATCCAAGTGTTTAAAGCTCTTGGCATACCTGGCAGCTGCGCTTAGGCCTAACATAAACTGCATGTCCCAGTTCAAGTAGTTCATGCTGAAATGTTTCAATTTCAAGTTAGAACCTGGGGAAAAAATCATAATGATAACAAAGGCGTTGCGCAAGTGGGAAATGGAGATGCTAGAGTTAGGCATACCAAATAGAAATGGAGTCTAGTGCTACTGTTGGATTAGCGAGGAGTCCTGATATAAGTACCAGTCCTTGGTTGTACCATATCTCCAAACTGCATTATTAATTTAAAGCATCAAATATTAAACAGTAATCAGAATGTAGAACTTGGTACAAAACCATTAAATGTTGTAGATCTTTTTTTATATACCAAAGCATGACGGCAGACGAGACTGTAAGCTTCAAATAAGGCCAAATTCCTGTGAAAGCACTGGCAGATAAGCCGGTCCAGGTCTCCTTGCAAGATGGGCTCAGGACAATGTAAAGGGCATTTAAGATGACAAACAACCACCAAGAGAAGCTCAGTGTGAGAGCTGCTCCCAGGAGACCATATTCCAGTACATAAACAACAATCCATGTGAGAAGAGTGTGGAGTAGGAGTACGGAAACAGACATGTATGCCAGAGGGTTTACTATGTTCTGAGCCTGGAGAAACCTCTGCATAGGGCAGCTCAATGCAAATGCATATATCTGAGGTATCAGGCCACGAGCGAAAATCTGGCCCTGCTGAGCTATGCTATCTGTTTGCCCAATAGCTCGCAGAACTGACCCTGAATACCAATACAGGAATGTGAGGAGGAAAGCTGCTCCCAGGTGCAAAATAATTGCTCTTTGGCAAATGATGCCCATTGATGAGTACTTTTTGCCTCCGTATGCTTGCCCACAGACAGTTTGCACCGCACTGGCCATGCCCAGCTGTTGTTTATTATCAGATAATCTTAAAGTTAGAAGATTATAAAGCATTATAGCAACTTGTAGAGCAATTCAATAGAGGCAACCAAGCTTTTTGTTTGTTCTTAATTAGTTGAGCAGGATACGAAACCAACGTCCAAGCGACAGAAACAATTAGCAGATTCAAAAGGAAACTTCAACGATTAGATTTGAGATTTTCATTTGCAGGTCTTAAACTTAAACCCTGAAAAGGATGAGATGAGAATTTATAAATCGGATAAGACTACCAACATTTTGTAACTCGAAGCCTATGCATCCCACTGAAACAAGGAAAAAAAGCATTTGCCGGAAGGAAATTGTAGAGACTTACCATTATGCCATAAGCAAGACCCTGAATTCCTACATTGGCAACAGATGCCCCGGCAAGCTCTAATGCACCCAAATGCCCTGCAAACACTTGGGTCACGAAACTAAACATGAAGGTGGCCACGGAAACGATAATAGATGAGCCCGATAGGATCCAAAGGAGCCGGGATTCCCATGCAACAAGACGTGGCCACCATCGGGCAGCCACAGGCCCGTGCTCCAAGAATTCTTCTATTGTAGCAGAAGACAAATCTGGAATGCGCGAATGAGAGTCAAGTCCTGGTAGCAATGCTTGATACTCTGACTCTTCACCCATGGTGATTTCCGCGAGCACTACAAGCTAGGTGCTTGTCAAAGAAGGGTTTGTCAGCTCACTTGTAATTTGCCTTGCAGGTTTAATTATATATTATGGTAAAAAAAAAGGGACGGTCGTTCTTATAGTAAAAGCAGTCGTTATTGGAGAAGAGTAGCTGAAGCTAACCCATTTCAATTTTCAAGAAATGGCACCTTATTTTTCATGGACCTGTGTCGTGGTTGGTCAAAGCACGTGCACCTGCCTAATCTTAATCCTACAGAAGTTGCTAAGGCCAGAAATATCTCGTGTATCAACCCTTCACCACCTGACGGTCCTAGATTTATTTAACATACAGGTAGGAGTGATTAGCTGTAATTCTGGGCATCATTTAGCATTCTAATTACGGCAGATTTTACTAGTTGGCGACGTCATCAAACGAAGCCTTCTCGTCATTCTACTTCCTCATGAAAAAAAAGATCATAAGGTTAAGCATTTGATATATGTTTTGCGGAAAGGAGATTCAAAACGTCCTTGGTCACTCTTTATGAACCTGCTCCTTTGTTGAAGAACACGTCAACCTCCACGAGGGCGAGTGGGGCATTTTCTTCCTCGTTTATGTAGTGGACCATTTTCTTTTCGTGTTTTAGAATAAATTTTCAGCAATTTACAAGGTAGAACAACCAGAACTTCCCTTTAGTTTACTGGAGAAAGATTTACTTCCACGAAAGGCGTAGCCCATTCCCTTTGGTTGAGGCATGCAAGCATAAACCCACCACACCAGAGAGAAAAGACGACAAGAGCTTGAACTCGTGCGTTTAAGAAACCCTATCCGACGGAGTCAGATTCGAGTAGGTGGAAGACTTGCCACCCTCTACGCGAGATTAACCATCGATACCTAACCTAGTACATAACCAGCGAGCCTGCTGGAAAGCGGACCAAGTTATTTCAAACAGAAAAGAGTCATATATCCTCGGACGAGTTCGTCAACGCTAAAACGAAAGTTTACCTTGAATCGCGCTGGAGTTCCTGGCAATATATACGAATCATGAATTAAAGAAATGAAAAGGCTGGCCAGGCTCAATATTTTAAGATATCAGGTTTCACCTTACAAGTCACAATGAGGGCTACAAACCACCAGCATGCGGAATTCTCCCAACACTTGAATGACATTACTAGTATAATGATGATGAAGTCTCCTTTAGTAAATTACACTTTACAGTAAAATGCTAGACAGCTTGACCATGCACGACACCTTACCCACCATAAAGAGGTTCAAATAACATTAACGTTCGGTGGATATATAATAATTACCACAAAATAGTTACGTGCTTTTCACTTAATTTTCATGTTATGTGCATCTGCCTTGGTAGTCGAGAGACCCCATGGATGAAATCCCATTGCTTGAGTTTCTAAAACCATGCCTATTCATGTGCCCATCGCTGTTGCTATTAGAAAGCTTTTGGCTTGGGACAGAAGCTGCAGGACTGAGACCTTCTTTGCCCATTTGTTGCACTTCAAGTGGAGATAGGATCCTGATATACCAGACATTGTTCACAAATTCTCTGGAAAAAGAGATCCATCAGCATTGAATTGTAAACCGATTTAACATAATACAGCAACTGGCAAACAGAGCTCTCCGGTAACCAGAAATATAATGCAAATGCCTCTCAAAAGGTTTGGTCACACTGTTGTACTCTCAATTAACAGGTATTATGCTGGAATTGCTTCAAGTGTTTGTACTAAATTATCATTTTGGAAAACTAATTGTAAGAGAAAAACAGCAACAATTCAGGAATAAATTTTAAGGACTTACTGCCAAGGATCATCACCAAGGAGAAGCACATCATTCTCCCGGTCAACAAATACAAGCTGCCAGCCTGATCTCTGTGGGTCCTCTAATTGGCCTTCTAGGCAAAACAAGCGAGCAAGCTCACTGCGAAGCTCATCATAGCTGCTGAACTTGGAAATATTTAGTGATCGGCCGCAGGACCCTGACTTTTGAACCTGTTAGAATTACAGTGATTTGAATAAGTTGTAAAAATGATTTGCATGCCATAAACCACAAACACGAGCTACAATTACTAGTAACTGTTGAAAACTAAGCACATAAATCACAAAACACTTATCAAATTAGATTTGTACCAAATACCAAAACATGTGCAATATAGCTTATTAAAAATTAGGGCACTTTCAAATACACGAATATCTATGCAAATTACGTAAAATATGGCAAAAGCAAGAAAATTACTTAAACAGTAGTCAAAATGGCAGAAAAAAGAAAGAGGTTACACCAGCCTGGTTGAATATTCATATTGTCCATGTGAACGTTAGCAAAAGATAGACTTGCAAGTTGAAAACCTATAACCAGATTATGTATACATTGACACATGCACACAGACATGTATGCTTAAAACTTTACCTTCACAAAGGTTCTTGTTGATGGGTTTGCTTGATCCACATTTTCAGAGGATTGTAAGAAACCTGATTCATCTACACAACTAGAAGCTGTCATGTCTGAATTAAGTGGAATATCATTTCCAGTAGCACTTGTAAAAGTGGAGGCGGCAAATGGCATAGACAACGGATCGTTTTCAGTGCCAATATTTCTCAGGTTTGGTATCCCATGCTGAAGCATGAATGTTGAAGAATCCATGTTAACTCCAAACAGCAGATTGTTTTGTGGATCATTAGCACCTTGATAGGCAGAATACTCTCTTCCAGAGAATGGAGTTAACAAGGTAGCAAGATCAGACATGGTTGATTGTGTAGCTCTCAACTGTTCAACCTGGGGTAGCACACAATGAGCAGCACCAGAAGAAAGCTGGGGATCAATTGCTGCTCGCTTTGATGATAAAGCAGAGGAGATGACAGGGTTGGATCCATTTGAATTAAGCAAGTGGGATCCTCCATCCTGGGATAATGAACCGATGGCACTGTGCATTGAAGAAACATTGGATGCAGCCATTGCAATTCCAAGTGGTTCTGAAAAGGCCTGCTGCTGGCACTGGGAGGAAATTGGCTGCAAAGATGGAGACTGGGATGGGGCGACTGAAGTAAGATGAGGCAGAGCTGACATTACAGCTGGGATCTGCTGCTGGGCAAAAATCTCATTCAGTTGTTTAGGCTGTTGAACTTGCAGCGGCTGTGGTTGATGCTGTTGCTGCTGCTGATCAGTATACTGATTACAATGCTGCAGCTGTTGTTGTAGAAGCTGGGCCTGTGCTGAAGCCTGGTTTTCTTGAAAGTTCTGAAGAAGTGCGTTCTGAAGATTTGACTGCTGCAACATCTGCCTCTGAATCAATGCAGTGGGCCCATTAGATACATTTTGAGATTGTTGGAACTGCGAAAGAGATTGGGAACCTAGTTTGGAAGATTCCACTGTTCGCATTTCCTGCAGTGCAGCAGCTGCCAGTGTTTGGTACACATCAGGTTGTAGAGCTGGCATAGAAGCATCAAACCTTGGCTGGATCCAAGGTGCACCACCAAAGCTCTGGAAGTTCAAAGATTGAACTCCCAGATCTCCTACCCCTCCTTGAAGCCACATCATTGGTGAATTAATTCCAAAATCACCATCTTTCAGGCCTGGTTTTAGCAGATTCAGGAGAGGGGGATCATAAGTGTCAAGCTTGATAATTCATTACAACAACATCATTCTTCCTAACCTTGAGTAAAAACGACACATACCATGGAAAGATGGTAGCCCAGATGGCCATGGCCTTTTCAGTCTCATAGGGAATGCAGATGGATACATTGGGAATGTTGTTAACGGCTCAATCTCCCACAAAGATACTCTTGGCTGCCTCTCCCCTGCTGTGGATTCATCCCAGCCAACCTAAATTAGCAGTAAAAAAGTTATTTAAAATCACACAATAAAGCAAACTATGAATAAATCATCAACAAAAGTGCTTCACAAATACAAGTACAAAAAAAATGAAGTTCCAACAAACCTTGACAGAGCGCCAGTATGAATTTGGCCAGCGAACAGGATCTAAATCACTAATACCAGTTATAGTACCCATGTATCTGGAATCAAACATACTAGAGTTGGTGAGATTATCTACTGGGTATGTTTACAGGTAAGACATCAAAGGAATCTTTTAAAGTGACAGGAAAGAAAAATGCAACTGAAGAAATAAAAATTTTAAAAATAAGATAACAAAAAGGCATGGCAAAAAATAAAAAAAATAACGCTATGTGCTTATGAATCCATCAAAATGAAGATTCCAAATACCAAACTGCTACAAGCCATAAAAGTAACTATACTGTAGTTATTTCAGATGAGACCACAGAAGATACAGTCAGACAGATAAAACTTGAAGATATCTTCTGAAGAATGTGACCAAAGGAAGTAACAAAAAAGAAGAGAGACAACAGTATATGAAATCAGACAAAAGAGTGCAAGCACCACAAACTGATGATGAATTGATACCTGGCGTGAGCAAGTAGGAAAAAGAAACAGCTAGAGTTTAAGAGTTAGGAAAGTATGGTTTTGTACCAGCTGTTTCCAACAGCTATAACATTGGAGAGACTACAAATACATATTCCTTAATTTTTGGGTAGCTGCCCACTATAGATGATGCACTCATCGTTTTGATCCTTCATACAATCCACATCAATCTATCACCTTGATTTAATGTGAGATAATTTGCATCACTGTTGAAAATTTTGGTTTTAGCACATCAGCACCAAAAAATTGTTTGAACTGAATCGGCTACTCTTCCTCAGTTGCCATCTCCGGGCCAATCTGGAAGGCAGTGTTCTAGCAATCCATTTCGTACTTTCACCATAAAATAGCATATCATGTAACAATAATCACATTCTCAAGCTTTTGTGTTCATGTACTCTAAAGGATAAGTGCTGATCCAGCATTAAACTTGAAAAGAAGAGTCAAATATATAAAATAAAATAAAATAAAATGAGCCAGTCGAACGAAGTTGACTGAAAGAAAATAAAATTAGGAGTAAAAATGGAAACTTATGCCCAACAGATGCCAAAGTAAAATTGGAAACTAATGCCTAAGATGATGTATGAGCAATCTGGGCAGTTGCCTAACAATCAAAAGGCTTATTAAATATGGATTAGGTGGCTTTGCAATCAATAAAAAAAGATACAAAAAGGCACAACAGTAAGAAAATAGCTCAAACATATCAATGACCACTCAAGCCCAAAACCTTCCGCTATTAGATGAAAGACAGACAGGCTATATTTGTTAGTATGCACCTTCATGTGAAACCCTATTAGAATTGAAACATGGATTAGTTTATAAATCATGGGCATTACCACAATATGAACTCCTGAACACGAGGTCAAAGAGGCTCTAACACCATCCTAAATAGCTACTGAAATGAAAACTACAAACTCCCAGGTGAAGGCCAAAGATAGGCATCAAATCTTACCAATGATGGAATAAAAAAACGGTAGCAAATAGACCATGGTTAGAGAGCCCTAGATTGCACTCAAACTACTAGGCATCACTTGGTAGGAATTATTAGATGACACACAATGGAGAAGGAAGTGCCGCACATCCAATCCATATGGCATCCCATTATATACATAAGCACCACAGGCCAAAAATTGTCAGTCAAATCCATCTCTTCAAAAGAACAAATTGCAGAACTGGTTATAAGAGTAAAAGGAGAGTGTAATTGAGGCACCTCTAAGCCAATGAGTAACCAACAAGGGTACTTTAGGACTAAGCTCTCCCAAGCATCATTGGTTTAACATGGGCAGCTGAGTACATACCTCTCTAAAACATTGCTGACTAAGCAATATTTTAATCAAGATTACAGAGTCACTTGCAACAGCATAACAAATTACCAGCAACAAAATGACAAAACAAGACTTAGTCCAAAAGAATCAATTCCATGTACAACTACTAAGAGACTTACCGACGGACACTTGACTCTTCTGTCTCAAATAGCATCCTAAATCTCATGCCCACAGAAACCCTTGTATGGTATACTGCTTTAATATACTTTACCAGGGGAATGACAAATTCCGAAGGACTAGCCCTGCAATAAAAAAACATAAATAAACAATGATTACAGTATAATATTAAAATATTTTCAAAATCGCACAAGAAGATATTTCACCTGGGGTTATAAAATATTGTGAAACGGCTATTAGTGGCTGCAGCATGAGCTGCAGCAGCAAGAAGTCCTATGTGCATGCTATCACTTGATAAAACTGATGAAGGCATGAAAGTTTGAGGACGATTCGCTCGCCGAATACCCAAGAGTAATTGGTTCTTCTCATTCCTGATGAAAGATAAAATGCTTATTAAAACGTGATTATCAATAGAACCGAGGGCCATTCAACTTTCAGTATCAATAGATTTGAGAACAGCCAAAAGGAAGATGCTAACCACAAAGCTGCATTGCACATGCAGCGTGCATACAGGCATTCAAAATAGCATTGCTGAACCCCTCTAACAATAAAAAGGTAAAAGCTGAATGCTTCTAAAGCTACCATCAGGATAGATTCATCCCTATCTTGGAAAAATTGACTCTCAACACACCCGTCCATGTAGAGATTTTGTAAGAAATAAGTTAAATGATCCAATCAGGGTTGAGAAATATCCTACCAAATGAAGAGGACAGAATCACCAGCTACAAGCCTCTTCGCACTAACAAACACACTCCATCCTGTTGTAAGAAGATGCCTCTTGGGTTGTCCTGAGAATTTGCAAAAAAAAAAAAAAACAGTTGTTAAAAGAAAGAATTTGACTCTTACAACATCCAGTCAGTTTCTTCTCATCACCTTGGCAAGAATATCCACTACCCTCATATCACTTTTCACCAAAAAATTTACCATTATCAGGTAAGCAGGTACTAAATGCAAGAATGCTACTTTATTTTGCTGCTAGAATTCAAGTTCTTATTCAATTTCCAATTCCATAAGTAAAGAACAATATTGACCAAAACAATTCTGAAACATTGAAAAACTCAGCTTCCACCCCATCTCAGGATCATTTCTATTTTTATTTTTCTTCAATTTCATTAGACTTTTCAATCTTCATATTCAATGATGATAAAACTATAACCTTTAGAATTGTCAAGCACACTTTTCTTTTTTGTATTCAATATATTATGAAATTATAATCTGTTAAAAAATATTTTTTTACTTGGTGAATGAAAACTATATTAACTCGTTATCTCTATTAAATTTTTAATGGGGAACCAAGCAAGACTTCAAAGATTGATATCTGAATCTAGTTTTATTTGATTAATTGAGATTTTTAGTTGACAATAGGAGTTTTAGTTTTGTTTCTTGTTAAATATGTCTTAATTCAGAATCCAATCTACTTTTCCATTTATCACATTTGACTCTAGCTTCCTATCCATCCAGGAATTTGTTTGTATTGCTACTTTATCTGAGATTTTATAGCCAGTTAGGAGTTTGGTCCTCAAATAGCACAATCAACAATATCAAAGGTGTCACTGGCACTACTTGCATCTTGAGATAGGAAAGCAATGTCTTACTCAAACCTTGTCATGTCAAACAAATATGGGAACACCAAGCTAAAGCAGAATGAGCTAATAGAAAAAAAACACAAACACAGAGCAGCAGGCAAACAAACCGAAAAATGATTATCCCAGATATGTTAAGACACAATCTTGAGCGGTTACATTAAACAAGGCTCACCCCTAAATATATGTCTGAATTTCCATTCATTATCATGAAGATCTCTTGCAATTAGTTCTTGAGCTGGAGGTGTATGGGAGTAATCCTACGAGTACAACAGCAGCAAAAAAAACTAAATTAATTAAAGAAGATTGATAACAATTAGCTTAAAACCTACAGAAATGTCATGCATGCAAACTGCAAACATGTGAATAAGAAAATGGGACCTACAAGAGGAGGAAAGACTTTTTCAGCTGATCGTCGAGGAACAGAAAAACCTCCGTGAGTGCTAGTATCACTTGCAGTCAATGTTTTACAGAAATAGTTAGTCGGCTGTTTGCTGGCAGTACCTAGCTCAGCTGGCAATAGGTAAGCATCCTTTTGATCTTCCTGAAAAAGAAGTGCATCAAGGCTTGAAAAACAGCACAAGACAGGGAAAATCAATATCCAAGCTAGGCATTTAAGATACCAGACTTAATGGCTGCAAGGTCATTTGAGCATAAACTTCGTCTGTCTCAACATCAGCCTGTAGTTAAAACATTTGAGTTCAATGCCAGCCAGCACATTATGCCCATCAGGAGTAGATTCAGAACAAAATGGCTTACATGCATAGTAACATTGTGGAGCTGGCAGATTAGATGTGGAGGTAAGTTTGGGTAATTAGGTATGTGAGCATCAATTTCCTTGTTGGTTGAAGCAGCAACCTACAAAGAAAATGGAAAACTCCTAAACTACTACAGAATGGTGAAAAGTAGAAATTACATCATGCACATGAGGTTAAAAGACACAATTTCTCCACTAAAAAAAGAGAGCAAATATGTAACTTAATACATACAATAAGAAGTAAATGACCAATACAATTTTCAAAAAACAAGCCCAGGCATCTATTGAATATGACAAAAGTAAGATTACATATGAAGTAAGTTGCTAGTCTGCGTAATAAAATATTTCTTTTCCTTTTACAACAACTATCAATATGAAATAACTCGTAAACAACCACATATTATCCAGCACCGATATGTTTAATGATGAGTGAGTTAATATCACTGTTAGGTTGTTAAACATAGCACATATGTGTTCTCCTAATGCTACGTTTAGACAACAAGGCTGTAATTATACAAAGTTATTTCACTAACCTGTTCACTATGACCCTGTGGAAAGTACACAACTCGGCTTCCAACGTGAGGCAGAGACACAAGAGGCCCCGCGCATGCATGCCACAGCTCAGAATTCAAACATTTTTTATCCCCTACAAAAGAAACAAACATTTTCGCACAATTGCGTGAATTTGCATGGCACATCAACAATTATTGCAAGAAATCAGGGCATACAAATACAAATATGGAGCAATTTTTAATGTTCAATAAAAAAGTTGAAATATTCTAAAAAAAAAAAAGAAGCAACATAAAGTTCATTTAAAGCACAAGATGCAAGCACCCCATGTAAAAATTGGCATGCAAGTGTAGGAATAGCAGTGAAAAATACAATAGCACGCCAGAGCTTGAATCTTTTTTACCTTCTTGAGTCTGCTGATTAAACCCAGTAGAAGAAGAAGAAAGTCTCATTCTTCAAAAAAAAAATTAAAAAAATACAGTCTTCAATTAACAGCCTCAGAAACCAAACTCTAATAATAATATCTTTCAATTATTATTTAACCAGAGAAGAAAAGACCCACCCTCCCTCCCACCATCACCGCCACCAGTAAAACCAAAATATACTTGTTCAACCTGGAACCAACTATCATCTAAAACTACTTCCAGTTCCACAACCAAATACAAAACACTCCTTACTAGCTTCATGTACTTCTCAGATCTTCTACTTTTCCTCCCACATTTCTCCCTCCACACAAAATAAAAACCCTAACTTTCCTTTCAGATCTCATAAACAAAAATAAGTTAACTCTCCCCCTTCTGGCAAATGAAAAATTCTTGCTAGAGAGAAATGAATGAGACAAGTCAAGTGAACCTCACTACTGAAAAGGACTTCTTTTTGCTTTTGTGAGGGTTTGTGTTTTTTACTTTTTTATTTTTTAAGAGAGAGAGAGAGGGCAGTATAGTCGTATGTTGTACAGCAGCGATAGTTTTTGAAGGAGCTTTTTTCTTTTTTTCTATCTTGAAAAGTGTTTGCTCACCTCTTCAGACTGTGATTGTGTGTGTTAGAGAGAGAGAGAGAGAGAGAGAGGAGAGAGAGAGATCAATCAATCAATCAGTCTAATACAGTGGTCATTATTTATCGCTTGATGGGGTCCATCTCTCTCTTTTTAATTTATTGAGCACTCCAGGTAGAATCTAGTACTCTCTAGTCTACGGTAGCAGATCTTCACGATTGCTTTTTTATTCCGCAAAATACTCACTGCATTTCAAAAAACAATTAAAAATATTTTTTATTTTTTATTAAGCTTTTTTTAGTATATTTAGATTATTTTGATGTGTTAATATTAAAAATAATTTTAAAAAAATATCATTCTAATTCTTTTCTTAACAAAAATAATTTCAACCATATTATAAAACAATACAAAAATGTGATGTGTGGATTGATAAAAATAAAATTGATTTTTCCTGTGATCTTAAAAACATTTCTGGTGCGTTTAAAAAAACAATAAATCTATAATTAAATATTTAGATTAAAAAAATGAAAGTATACATCTTACTTGTTTTTTCTATCGTGAATAGTGGGGCCCAGTCCTGGCTTTTTTTTTTAAAAAGGTTTTAATCAATAAATATTTTTGGCCATCCTTTTCGTTCCTAGATCTAAGTTAGATATATTTGACGGTCATTATCGTTTGAGAATTTGTGGGACCCTTGAGATATGGAGATATTGGAGTGGGGTCCTTTCTTTCGAAATTATCCAAACCTCGAACAATCTCTTGCATGGATCTGGGATTATTATGAACGAGTTTGCTATTGCGTTATAAACGCTACTTGCAAAAATTCAAAATTATTTTATAATTATTTTAATATACAAAAATAATTTTTTAAATATATATTATTTTTATATATTTTTTAAATTAAAAAATAATTATTACCACATTAATAAACAGGACAGACCGACGGTAGTTAAAGAGGGATTGTCCGAACACTCCCCCACTTCTCCGTCGTCCTTTTGAATGAATGAGATCTATCAAAGTGGTACAAGGACAGCCATTATTTTGGAGGTTCTGTTCCTACAGTCGGCTTTCTACCGAGGTACTGTTCTACAACGTAGTCGCTTCTAAAATTCAAATCCTAAAATTATAAAATTATACCTAAATTTTTTTTATAAAAATCATAAAATCACAGCTAAAATCATATAAGTAGAAAAATTATAAAATCATAAATAAAATATTTTCGAATACAATATATCATAATTATGATCATAAAACTTCATTAATTAAGGTTCATATATGATTTAAAATAACTTAAAAATACTTATGTCCATAAAATTAATCCATATTAAGTTTCACTAAAATAATAAATGTGTCCATGTTAAGCTTCACCCCAGCATACACACAACAATACAACATATAACAGCACATGGAAGATAAGATTAATCCAGAATATTTAAGAGCTATTATTTGACAAAGTTTTGCACCCCAAATTAGGCTAGGTTGCACTATGTAAATCCGTTGAGATTTAAAGTAGAATAAAACTCATAAATTATGCACGCGGCAATCAGCTAATATTAAACGTCTTCACCACATGATAGCATGACTAGCTAGTTAATATCTTCAAATAATCAGAGGTTAAAACAATGAAAAAAATCAAACAGCTTTCACATATATTTTGATGATAAACTCAAAGGTCGACTTCACATTGCAGTGAGGGATCGTGCACAATACAATCCTTCAACCAAGCTGTTAAGAATCTAAATTTTCTCTTGGGGTTTCATATTATTAGAAGAGACAGCAGCATGGGCTTAGCCTAATCAAAAATACGGGGAAGGCACAGGATCAATTTACATATCCCTCGACCACGATCATATCGAATTTTTAAACGCCTGGTCACCCTCTATCGACCACAACTCGATAAATATGAACTTAACTTGTTAGATGTGCAAGTCCACAAACTTTCTCAACAAAAAGTGTCGACCAAATTTATTTTTTCCCCTTGTAAAAAGTAAGAAACAAAGAAACAGGTACCGAAGTATTGCACATTAAGCACAAAACTACTTTACCCCCTAATTATTGTTGTTGTAAAATGTTGGTTCAAATCATCTTTTAAGATAAGAATGAATGACATGATCTAAATCAGACTTAAAATGGGAGTTAAGTTATCAATTTTGAGCATGCATATAAGTGTGCTTCAATTCTTTGCTTTTAGAAGTCATGTGATGATACAAGTACATAGACTAGTGACCTGATCCTTATAAGCAGAGATGCATTTTGTCAGAGAATTCAATAGTTTTTTTTTCTTTCCAAAAACTAACAATTCATTCATAACACAAACTGTTAAACATATAGTTTACATGCTATGAATGACATAACCAACAAACCAATCACCAATAACATCATCAATAACTCTGCAATACAAACTGCTAAGCATATTTACATGTCTAAATGTTCTTTATTGCCAAAAAAATCCCAATGAATCTTGCTCTTGATCAAAAAAAGTTTTTTCTCTTTCAAGTGGATGGACACTGCATGGGTAAAAAGAATGTCCAAAGTATGTGATTGTTTCAGAGACATCTTCTCATGGTGAACAAAACCTTGACCATTACAGTTAAGATATTGTGCTCCCTGTAGCAATAAACGAAATAAAATCTTCACATCTCTGTATAATCTGCTATAGTTTAACCAATATGACAACAGACCATGTGCAAAACTCTGACATACTAAAATTACAAACGATTTATGACAAAAACCCAACAATGGCTACTCAAAAACCCAATAATATAGGGATAATTAACAGCACATGGAAGATAAGATTAATCCAAAAATATATGTCAAGTCACACATTTTCCATTACCTTGTCAAGGATTAGAAAGCATCAGCGAAAAAACAAAATTAACAAAAGCATAAACACATTTAAATGTTTTTGAGCTTCGCTGCTCCTGTTTTCCGGGATTTATTACAGTCAGTTTATGATTGGTGTCATAACTCGATGATTATACCCATTTTGATTGTATTTAAAAAAATAAAAAACACAAAGATTTTGATTGATTGAGTAGGTGACTCTAGCATTGAAACCTAGAAATCCCAATTGAAGATTAACTAATCTTGAGAGGAGACGAATTGAAGATAACTGAGAGGTGACGACGGCGACGAGCTGACAAGAGAGGATGATTAAAGAGATGAGAGGAGATCAGACGTGATTTGAGAGGATGATAAAAGGTAAAAACTGAAGAAGAATTGGGGGGGAACTTTAATTAAGTTGGCTTTTACAAGAATTAGCCGGGATCGTAAAATCGACACAATCCGGTCTGATTTTACGATCCGGACCAATTTTGGGTATTTTTTCCGAGTTTGAAGAAAACCGATATGACAAGTTTTGTTGAGTTGATTCGTAAAATCATACAATTTTGCGAGTCAACTCGCGAGTTTAACAACCATGCCTACAACATATGGAAAGGAAAAAAAAACCTTTTTTTTCTATTGTCTTTTCTTTTAATTTGTTAGCCCTGGTATACAGAAAAAATAAAAATTTGGTAATATATTTATTAAGATATTTCTATATTAAAATAAAAGCTAAAAAATATCAGATTTTATTGTCTACACACTTGTATTTTAGAATGGTTTCACATTGTGATCTTTACACCACTTGCAAGAAAAAACAATTAAGTAGTTCTAAGAGGCAATTCATTTTTTTTTAAAAAAAAAAAATTATTTTGGCTGGTTAAGTATTTAATATTATTTTTTTATATTTATTTATTATGGTGTAACTGGACTTCATCGTTTATTATGGTTAAGCATTTGTGTCTGATCCTAAAAGATTATATCATTATGACTTTGGTTTTCTTGTATTTTTTTAATTATACTCTTTAATACCATTGGAGATAAATGCTTCTTATTTTTTAAATTTTTATTTATGTGGTTTATCTTAACTAGATCATAGATTCAACGGATTCATTAAGTTGACTCAAACTTTTTTTTATGTTTTGTTTTTTTTCTAAAAATTGTTTATTTTATTTTATTATTTAATATAAAATTGATTTGATAATTGAGCTCCTTGTATTTATTCAATTTGCATTCTATCTCCAGGATTGTCCTGGACCCAGGACTAGATTATAGATTTGACATCCTAACTCAAATAAACTCGAGTTGATTTTTTTTAAATATATATTTTTTAATATTTTATTCATTAAAATAAAAATATATCATATTGCTAAATTACATTGTTTCTAATCATAATATGTGAGTTTGATGGACAATAAAATTCTAATTGGGGTTATAAATATTCGGTTGCTGTCCTGTATGAAAACATTTTTTGTCCGCTAATCAAATCACAATTAATAACACCTAAATGGATTTTTAATTTCAATTAAATAATCATTAAACCGGGTTTGCAGCCCTAAATACGTCTGGAATGTTTTGAAAACGATAGATCAATAAACGAGCGTGTATTAAAACAAAAGTTACATGTCTTTTTGAAAGCACATTAACATATAAAAAATAAAATAAATAATAAATTCAGTTTTTTTACAAAAATCGCTTCTGAAATGAACTCTCAAACTATTCTCCTATATATAATTTTTAAATTAATTTATTTAGTTTATTATTAAAAGCAAAACAATCTTTTTTTATTGGGTTTATCTATCATTATCATATTGATAGGAAGCAGCTCTTTTTTTTATATATTTTAGATGTACCATTAAATAACTTAAATGTCCTTTATTTATTTTTAAAATATATATATAGGAAAATAGTTTTTTTATTTTTTAACACTTTGATTGCAAATTGAATATATTGCCATCAGAGGCAAACAAAAATGTGTTTTGAAAATCAAGCTATAATTGGGCTCCGGTTGTCTTTTCTATTTCCCCCTCATTTCTCTCCTTTTGCCCTGAAATTTCACGCCAGCCCTTCACAAAATCAAACGTATCTTATTAGTTTGTATTTGTATCAATTTTTTTTTAATTTTTTTTATTGTTATCTGTTTTTCTTTTAATCTGGTCTATGTTCTTTTGATCTTTTTTGTTTTTAATCATTTTCTTGATTTGTTTTCAATTTCATCCCTCTATATTTTATTTCATTTAATTGTTGTGTCTACTTTAGTCCTTGTTATTTCTATAGCTACTTTTTTTTTTAATCATTTTAATGATTTTTTTAAAAAATCATCCATTAATATTTAACTTTTTTTACTTTCTGTATGCAATTTAATCTTTATTTTTCTTATTGTTATTTGTCTTGTTTTTTTTTAATTTTTGATGATTATGGATTTTCCCTTGTGATTTTTATGTGTTTGCTTTCCACAATGTGATCATGGTCTCATCAACAGGGTCGCAGGTTTTGAATATCAATCTCATTGAATTTTTATAATTTATTTTTTTATTATTCGACATTGAATTATTGAGTCTTGAACTGTGTTTTTTGTGTTGTCCTATTTCTAGTGTCATTACAATCTCATCTCTTGAACCGCAGATTAGCCAAGATAACTCTGAGTTTTTTTTATATATATTTTTTCACTTAATCTATTAAATTTGATTTTTTCAATTCTTTCTTTAACATTTGCTTTGATGATAATTGAACTTCAAATCTCTTCATGTTTCTCTCTACAAGATCTTCCCATTCTCATCATTATTTTTATTTATTATCAAATAAGATTATTGAGATATTTTATGAACATTAAAAAAATATCTTTTTTATAATATCAGCAAATATATTATATTTTTCAACTACTCGTTGTTTTTTTATACAATTATATTATTAAATGAACCAAACTTGTTGAATTCATTAGAATCAATAACCGAGTTCCAGATTTTTCTTTTTTTTTAAAAAAATCATCTAAATATATATTCTTTACATGTAAAATGCACGTCCATTTCATCGCCTTGACCAGAAGCTTTAGTTTAGTGGCATAGACTTGCACTCACATTATTGATTTGTCCACCACACCACAAGAGCATCATCATCTATAAAGCGATTTGATTTAACTCTAATGCACTGACCTTTAAATGCTCCAAGGGTCGTGAGAAGCCATGTTCTTAGGACTAAGTAAATTCTTGTTGACCAGTGATCCAACCGGATCCAGTCAACTCGAGATAAAATATAAATCAAAGCAATTTTATTTTCATAGCTGATCATCTCAATTCATGATTTGGCCTTGCCTCGAGTTGGCTATTCAGTTGAATTTTGAAATTATATTAATAAGTATTTTTATTTTTACTTGATCAATGTTGATGATTAACCTAACCCATTATCTAGGTCTGAACTCAAACCGATTTTCGAATCGAGTTTTAAAACTATAATAATAATTATTTTTATTTTTTACATTAACCCAAATGAACAGTCAATCCAACTCATGACCTGAGTATGGCCCGATGTTAGCCCACAAGTAGAATTTTAAAACTATGACATTGACTATTTTTATATTTTTTATTTTTATGTTAACACGAGTCGATGGTCAACCAGACTTGTGACCCAAACTATGATAATGATTTATTTTTATTTTTATATTGATCTAAATCAATGGTCAACTCGACCTGGACATGGTCTCTGGTTGACCCTTAAATAATATTATAAAACACTAATAATAACTATTTTTATCTTAACATTGACTTAGGGGCTTAGGGCAATGAAGAACCCGATTTGTGACCTAGACCATGTCCCAGATCGACTCATCCTAACATTAATAATTTTTATCTTTACATTGATCCATTAACCATTTGCAGAGAATTAAACAAGCTTGCCCTACTCATTTAGTGCCACAAAAATTTCTACACTTAAAACAACTTCAGAGAGAACAAAAATCATCTTTGTAATGTCAATAGATACACCAAACAACTCCAAAAAAATTGACTTCTCCACAATAACAAACACTACCTTGCACCATGGCACAAAATTGAAGAAAAAATTCCATGGCAAAACCAGCATGAGCCATTGGGAAAAAGAATCCACAAAAAAATGTATGCTCTTGTTTGCATTTTCATTTTCATAAAAACTAATAATTCGAGACAACTACAGAAGCCAACTTATCTAGCTGCTATTTCCCAGATGCTCCATCAAAGGGTAATTAAGTTGAAAAGGCTAGCCTGAACTATGTCTCTCCTGTCCATGGTATAATCCGCCAACTCCTAAATGCCCTCAACACTACATTAGCAGCCTGAAAACATGTATCCTTTCTTGGTAGCCCAAATTATATTCCTATCAAAAGTAGTATTTTCAATTTTCAGAAATAAGACCGAAACATGGCATCCCATTTCATTAGTTTTCAAAGAGACAACCTTCCTTCCGTTCTTTTCCCCTCCTTTCCCCACCAATTTTGCAGGAAAATGATTCCATCCCTTATGATTTCATTGTAGTTTGACACTAACCTTAGCACTTCCAGATGGTGGTTGAATATTGAGATAACAACTAAATCGTCGAACGAATTCGGAAATAGATTTCTCACTATGCCCTCTCTCTGCCCTTTGAGCCCATCCAAATGGCATCAAGCACATACACCGTATCTGACATTGTCCAGCATACAGGCCTCCATTTTTTCGTTGGTATAAACGTTCATCAACTGATACCTGTACAGTAAGTAAATGAAAAGTTACATTAACAATTAGCTTGTTGATTTCAGTATCTGTTTCTGAGTTTCTCTCTTCAAAAGAGGATCGCAGAGGACAAAAGTAAAGTGTGAATGTCAGCATCCAAAATATGCATGATAGGTTTTAGGGCAATGCATGCCACGATATCATTGCAATAGCTTGATTCGAATCCGCCTAACAAGAACGCATAAGAAAATGAAAGCCCGTCAAACTCACATATCAGATAAAAAGCATGATTTCTATTCGACCCCACATTACATTACACTTGGTACCCGCAACTTTACTAAACGACTTTCCAAGCCCAACTGATTCCTCCTCGGAACACTCTCGTGATAAATTTCTCAAACGCAACACCTTCGACGGCGATTGGGTAAATAAAAGACAGTGCTTTTCCGAGTGAAAACTTGCAGAAAACATTGAGGCTAAAAACCCATATAAAACAAAGTTGCTTTAGTTCATAAAAGCAAACAATTAGCACACAGAATCACATTAAACAATTGAATTTCAAGTATTTAACCAATCACAAGAATAGTAGATAAACACCCTGTAATCCTCATTAAAAAAATTACCCCCTTTTCCAACCTTCTGCCCTAGCTTCCTTCTCTTCTATGCTCGGTATAAACCATCTATATGTTGAGTGAACAACCTCTTTTACCCACCCACCCCAGTTCAACCCATCGGTAAACAGTCCCGTACCGATTCAGACGACAAACCTCGTGGTCCAAATCCTAGAAACCTAACAACGGATGATCGGCAGGCGAGAGGCTACATTGTTCCCAGACAACCCTCCCTTCTCCTATTTTTTTTTATAAAAACCCACTTTTTCCAAGCCCCCTCTCCCGGTTCTACCCCTTCTTCTCCTTCCATGCACATAGAAAGAGAAAGGGAAGAGAAAAGTAAAAGAGGGAGAGGGGTTGTGTTTTTCATGAGTAGCTAATCTTTGATCTGATTTGGGACTGCTTGCATTGCATTTTAAAATGATTTTGAATTTTTTTTTTATAAAAAAAATCCCTTAAAATCACTAATAATCAGCCGTTGAAGAGAAAAAAATAGCTACAAGCCACATTGCTTCACCCCCAGATTATGAGAGAGAGAAAGAAACAGAAAGGCCGTAGACAAAAGTTGGGGAAACACTTGTTATAATTCAAAGAATTATGAACATAATATTTTATTTTTCATCCCCATGATTAGCATGTTGATTTTTGTGTTTTGAAAATAAATTTTTACCTTTTTATTTTAAATTCAGTATTTTTATTTTATAAAAAGTGTATTTTAAATTCTAATCATGGGAATGAAATTTCAAAGGTTTTCCATACAAGTTTACCATATAGCTAATTAATTAAAACATGTTACACAAATTAGCTTATTTATTAAAACTTGGATACAATCCAATTTAATTAAATATATTTTATTTTTTAAATAATATCATTTTATTTTTTAATAATTCATGAAATAGCATAGTCTAAAAGCTGATCTAAATTGAATCACTCGGTCTACAAACCAAACATTCTATCATGTTCTGATATTATTATATTCAATAATAACATATCTCAATTGACAATTTCTCCAAAATAGAAGAATAAAAAGATAGGATGTTGGATTGTTTGACTTTGACCGGCTGTCAGGCATCGCTTTTGAGCCTGACAGCATATATTTGCTGGAGCCATGAAATCTACAGGTCTTTCAGGCATCGCTTTAGCTTTGAATTTCAGGAGCTATACATTACGTGTTAACAATGATTACCTGATTGCAAGTAAACCAGTCGTTCAAGTAAAGTTCGAATATTTGAGAGTTTATTAGAAGTTGTTTTTTAATTTATTTTATTTCTAAAATTATATTAATATAATGTATTTTTTAAAATTGATATTACTTTGTTAAAATATATTTTCTTTTGAAAAAAAACTTTTCATAATTTCACTAAAATCCTGTTTGTCATTTCATTTTGAGAATATTTTAAATAAATTATTTTTATGTGTTGATGTTAAAAATAATTTTTTAAAAATAAAATAAAATAATTTTAATATATTTTTAAATAAATAATACTCTAAAAAATAACATCAATCAAACAATCAAATTCTCAATCAGGCTTTTAATGAATCCTTGGTGATGTTAATGAATTGCCTCTCCGAGAACATCATCCTTCATCATCATATCACATCTATCATAATTCCCCTTTCATATTTACAAATAAAATTGTTAGCTATAAATCTTTGAAACGATGTTTGCACAGCGGTCACATCAGGAGCAAAAATTGATGAACTTGACCTGCGCCATTGCTTTTTATGATCTTGTACAACTTCTCTATTTATATAGATAGATTGTTCAGGCAAAATATATAGGGATTATTTTTAAAAATTATTTTTTATTTTTTTAAAATTATTTTTTATATTAATATATGAAAATAATCTAAAACACTAAATTTTTTTAATTTAAAATAAAAAATTATTTTTTTAAATATACTTTTTAAAATACAGTGTAAAATACCAAAAATAATAGATTAAAGTTTCTGGTCTTAGACTGCACTCAAAGTTTTAATAAAAGTTTTTGGAGGTTATTTGCTATATTTGTTTTTTATTTTGTGTGTTAATTGCTACACACACATATACACAGTACTTACTATTAATCAATTGATATCATCGTCATTTTTTAAACCAATGAACGGCACCGTTTAGAGCAAGCTCAAAAGTCTAAACCTTTCAAATTTCCAATAACAATGCAAGAGAGAGCCCTAATAGCAGCAGGTCCATCTGTGCAAGAGGTCCCCGGTCATCTCTCTCGCTCCCAACACTGGCCTGTGCTCCTGCTTCTTCAAACCCTAGCTAGCTCACTAGCGCGCCCTTCCATTCGAACTCACAATGAAGCTCGTCAGGTTAGTTTCTACTGTCTTATTTTTGTCTCCTTCTCTGTTGTTGATTAATAATCTGATCGTTGTGTTATTTTATCAATCCTTTTCGTCTCTAGGTTTTTGATGAAGCTGAACAACGAGACCGTCTCAATTGAACTGAAGAACGGAACTGTTGTTCACGGCACCATCACAGGTTTCTATTTCTCTCTCTGTTACCTTCGTTTTTTTTTTGGTTTTATATACCTGGGGTTTTATTAAACCCTAGTATTAAGAAGTTCGTCAGCTATTTTATTTGCGTAGATTCTTAGGGGAGCTGATTTGTGGACGAGGATGCACAATATTATGGACAATTTACTCACTTTGTTATGGTATATTTTGGGAGTTTTGCTAGGTCGTGCAAAAGATAGATTTTTGATATTAGATCAATAACAACTCCAAAGTGAGGGTTGCTATGTCTATTCTGCTGCAGATTGTTCTTCCATATTAGTATCATTATTTTCTTCTTGTGCAATTTTTTTTGGTAGATCTTGTTGAATGAAAAAGAACTGGGGTGGAATCAGTTGACAAAAAGTAAACGAATGAAGTTGTCTTTGATGGGCTGGGGAACTCTGTAATAAATAGACCGTTAAGTAGAATGCCTCATTTCTGATAAATTGCATATGAACTACTGGGTACATTTAATTTTCATAAAACAAATTATTGTATTGTGGTTGCAGTATACACTAAATTAATTCAATTTATATGAATATTGATGGAGAAAGAAGGCAGTTTGCTTCTCATTTGGGCTGATGAGCAATTCCATCTTTGGCAATGGAAGCCACTATTTTCTTTCATGGAATTTAATAGCTTGAACTAACCATCAAACTTTCAAATCCAGAGGTTAATCTCTTACCTAAGGCAGAGTTTGAATTTGTTTGGGGGGGATGGTAGCAGCTTTACTTTTATTCATCCTCTATTTCCAAGGTCTCATCACTTATACAACAACTTAAAATTATTAAGATGTGGAACTCTGTTTGTAGAATAGTGTGCAGTAAACTCTGCTAGGGCACTTCCATTGCAGAGCTTGAAGAAGCTTCTGGTCTCTGAAGCTTTGATGAGGAATGGGGATAGATATAATTTTGTGTATATTTCTGAACATGATTTGCAGTGCATTTGTCATTGTCGAGCCATATGACTTTTTGACTGACAAAGCAGAGTTAAGGTTATCGAGCATAAGTGCTAGCTGCTATATTTCTTGGAGCAAAATCCTTTTCCACGAATCATGTCTTCTCCATGATATTTGTGATAAGCTTTTTTACCCCTAGAAATTTGGTATGCCCCTGATCTAGGCTGGGCCCATGAATTGATGATTCATCCAAATATGTGACAGGAACAACACATGTTCGAGTATAGTACTAACTAAAGTGTGGTAACTTTGTCTATTAATTTTGAGTTCAACTATGAAATATTTATCTGCCACTTGGTTGGCCATGAGACATGTGGATGCAATAATGATGTATCCTAGAGGCCAGAGGAGGGAGAGGACAGATTGTGAGACTTTCCGGAGCCCTGTTGTCTTTGTAGTTATTTGATGATGGAGGGGAATCTGAAATATTTTACAAGTCTCTTACAAGGCAAGTTTGTTCCAGGATTGAATTTCTTTCTGATCCTTGATGAATCTCAACTCAACTTTAGGGGTTTTAGAGGAGTGGTATTTGGTGTTATCCCAATTTTCCTTCCCTGTGCACATGGTGGAACAGGCGAAGCAATGGCAATTCTAACCGGTTGTTTTGCCAATTGTAGGTGTTGATATCAGTATGAACACTCATCTGAAAACAGTGAAACTAACCGTGAAAGGGAAAAATCCAGTAACTTTGGATCATCTCAGTGTGAGGGGAAACAACGTGCGTTACTACATCCTTCCTGACAGCTTGAATCTTGAGACTTTGCTGGTCGAGGAGACACCTAGGGTCAAACCTAAGAAGCCAATAGCTGGTATTGCTTACTTCTTTTTGGCTTCAACTACATTTAAATGCTACATCATATTTCTTTTCCTACATATCATGGATTGATAATAATTTGAATTCCTCTTAAAATTTCAGGGAGGCCTCTGGGTCGTGGTAGAGGCCGAGGCCGTGGACGTGGCCGCGGCCGCAGCCACTAATCATGTCTTGCTTGCTTAATTTTTTGCAGCGCCTGGCTATGTAAAGACCTATGTAGCAGCAAGAACTTGCTGGTAAAGTTAGGAACATTAAGAGAATGCTACTGCATTGTTTTGCCGTTTGCCTTGTGGAGCCAAATTGCAGGACACGAGTTTATCTGTCGATTAATTCTTTTCAAATTCAACCAGAAGATCAAAAGTGATGAGCTTATGTCATGTTACTCTTCTGTTTCCTCCTTCATTAATCATGCTGTAATGCTATCATTAAGGGAACATTCTGATCTGAATTTACCTGCCGGTAGCAGATCCTAGTATTGCGCAACTGGAGCAAGCAGTTATAAAATCCACTTCCCATTGATGGCTCGAACTGTGAATGTTTCTTTTAAAGTTTGTTTATGATCATGTGATAACGATTTTGAAGTGTTTTTTATTTAGCAATAATATTTTTATCTTTAAAATTTAATTTTAACACCTCCCATAAAAAATATTAAAAAAATAATTTAAAGTAAAAGAAAATTTAAAATTCTCTTAGTGTTTTTTCAAAAGCAAAAACTAATGGGGGGTGTTCGAAGTGCTTTTTTTAAAAAAAATATTTTTTTAATTTTTAAAGTTTATTTTTATATACCATCCAAAATATTAAAAAAATAATTTGAAGTAATAAAAAATGAAAGGACGAGTATGCCCCTTGTATATACCGCTAGCCTCAAGCAAAAAATATATTCAAGTCAAAAAAGGAAAAGCCCAGTCTCTAAGGGAGGGTATCTGTTTCAAATTTTGAAACTGCGTAGCTAATACTAGGGAGATAAATTTCCTTCCCCAGGTAGCCCTACCTCAAACCCAATCCTGACCGTCAATCGATATCAAAAACAAAAAACAACTTGACGGGTGGTCCACACGGGTCAGTAATAACCATTTCTTACTTTCACTTTCCCGTCACAGATAAATACATCCACCCGAGGGAATCGACCTTAGCTTGCATAGAACGCTTAAAATAGTGTACCCAATCAAATACGGAGATCGGCGGCCGAGGAAGGAAGGAAAGAAAAGGGAAGATGGGGATGAAGCCAGCGAAACAGGCGGTGGTTGTATTTGGGGCTCTTGCATTTGGGTGGCTTGCTATTGAGATGGCTTTCAAACCTTTCCTCGACAAGGCTCGTTCCGCCATGGACAAGTCTGATCCTGCTCGAGATCCCGATGATGATGATTCCGCTGTTCGCCAGGAGAAGGGCTCCCTCGCTGAATCTGATGCTTTTGTCTCTGATGAGAAACCTGCAGTTGCTTGATGATGATGATGGTTATGATTTATATATAAAAACGGGGGTTGGGGGTAGAAGTCGGAGATCAGTACTCCGTACTCAGTAGTGTTAGCAATAGCTTGACGGGGTTTAGGTTTCTGGGACTTAAATGGGGTTTCGGTTCTACCATGTTGGGGTTTTTAACCTACTCTTGAAAACAATCGACGGCAAGATTTAGGTGTTTGTTTTTCTTTTCTTTCTTTTTTTTCTCTACAGTTTGTTAATTTACAGCTGATTATTATATATCTAATATATAGTATTCTATGGTAGATTTTGGTAAGCTTATGTTTGGTGGACATGAATAAGGTTTTTGATCATATAAACAATGAATCATGGGCGTGATCAGGAAAAGAAATAATAACAAAAATCATGGGCTGCTTTCAGCTCCTTTTGTGGCTTACTATCAACTAGTCTATGAACCCAGAAGGTTTGTCTCTTGGCTAGGACGATTGTCTTCTCTGTGTTTATTTTTTAGAAAATTAATTCTTAGGATATTAAATAAGTTTGTAATATATGGTTGTTGTCTTAGAATAAAAAAGATAAAAAGAAAATGATAATTTTTAATACGCTTTCAAAATCAATTTACAGTACTAGTTCATCTCAATATAATTGAAGTGATCAGTGTAGTTGAGTTATTTTTTAAAATGTTTTTTGTTTAAAAATATATTAAAACAATATTTTTTAAAATTATTTTTGACAACAACATATTATAATAATCTAAAAATATAAAAAAAATTAAAATATTTTTTCTTGAAATTTTTTAAAAACACTTTTGAAACGCATTTCTAAACACCTTGAAAGTGAAAATTCATGTGAGTTTCAATGTATTTGAGCCGTCAATAAGTTACCAAAAAAACAAAAAACAATTTATCACCAATCCAATATTGAATAATAAAATTCCCAATAATAAATAATAAAATTAAAAATAAATGGCTTATTACAGCAAAGCTTAGGTGCGGATCATGTGTCTTACCTATTATTATTTTTTTCTTTTTTAAAACACATTTGATTTTTGAAAACAATGGACATTTGTCTATATTGCTCCTAGTGCAAATCGGACTCGTGGCCATAGAAAACTTTATGGTATTATCATTGAATTTCGTTCCTTCAATGTTAACAACTTCAAACGCCTAACCCGACTCTTTACTTTGTCAATGTTTTAAATTAAATTATATGTGAAGTGCCCCGATATGACTGGGTTATGAATTTCATCAAGTCAAATTATTTTTTATTTATTTTATTATATAATAAAAAAATATAAAAAATAATTAATCTTCAAACCAATATAAAAAAATAAAATTCAATAAAATTCTTATACTAAACAATACAATTAATAATAATAATAATAATAACAATAATAATAATAATAATAATAAAACGCATAACCATGTTGGGATGGGCCTGACAAAACAGTCAGGCGTGTGGGCCTGAGAGAGTCCATGCGTTTCATTCATTATTTTCTTTATTTATAAGGGTCAAACGACTTGTCGTCTTCCCCTTTTTTATATTTTTTAGATAAACAAGAAGTTGGACGTTGCCTGGAACACGATACTAGTGCCCTCAATGCCGCTAGAACGTCCAACCTCAACCTCAATCCGTCGCTGGCCACTTGAGCGACAACATGAAATTGTAATGTAAACGATTACCAAAATGCACTAACCATGCTAACTGTTCATTGGAAAAGTACAAACCAACCCCATATCTTTTATATTCTTTTAAATGAGCAACTATTTATTATCAGTAGAAACCTCTTATTTTATAAGCATGCAGTAGGGTCTGATTTACAGTTTTAAGGATGTAATTGAATAATTTATAAAACTACACGGAGCAAAATAAACTTTGGGGCCGTGCCCCCTCGGGTATCTCCGCCCCTGTATGTGACGGCGAAATGAGTTTGATTCATTTATTTGGCGTGCAAAACGCAAACAAGCAGCGACGTTTTGGTCAATGATAGCTGGGATCCAAATTCGAAACTCGGCCTACATAATTTCCAACCGAGCCTGTAGTTACCAGGACTCCTTCGTGCTGCTCATCTGGGCCTAGTCCGCATCTTCTTTGAACTTTCACCAGAACGATCCTTGGAGGTTACGCCATGATCGAGTTCATTTATGGCGACAGGTGCAGCTAACGCTAAGGCGGTGGTAGACTGGTGGTAGAATCACGAGTAATTAAGCACCTCCCGGTGAGCTGGCCAATTGGCTCACTTCCATTTCCGCAACTTTAACAGCAACAAGAACCATACGCCATGAAAATTATGGTAAATCTTTCCAGCATGGCGTGGGGATATATAGGTGTTATGTCAATTTTTTACTTTCATTTTGGTCACGTAAAGCTTTCTCCCACTTCAAAAGTTCATTTTCGAAAGCGAAACGCTCGAATCGATCTGGTGAATGGTTGTTCGCGAGTCATTTTCTGCTCGATCATAGAGGGTTAAAAAAAGAAGAAATACAGCCATGTCTAGACCTCGATTCAAGAACCATTTTGATTCAACAATGGAGTAAAAGTCCTGCGGGTGATGGAGTAAGAGTTACGATCAGACATTGACTGGTGCCTGTCGCTCACATCACATCTGTCGATCGAAACCTATCCAGAATTCCAAATGTCGCCACATGCACGTATAATATAAGAGATCACTGCATTCATAATTCTTTTTCAAGGCAAAACGCTCGTCGTCATGCATTTTATAGCGATGTTACATACTCTAATGTACTGTTTGTTTCTCACTCCATTCTTTTAATGTATATTTAAATAAAAATTATTTTAAAAAACAATTTCAACTCCATTACCAAATATTATTTGATATGAAGTATAATAACTCTTACTTTTATTTAATTATTATTATTATTATGATAAAATAGTATTTTAAGATTCACTTCTCACAATGACATTATATATCTATACGAATAAAGTTTTCAAATTTTGATATTAAGATCTGAATTTAAAAAATCAAGAGATCTTAAAATCACCTGACCAGTTCATTAGAATTTAATTATTATTTTATTAGCTCTCTTAAAAAAACATAAAAAAAAGAGCAGGGAGGAATTGTAATTAAATCAATAATGATGAAAAATGTAAGGGTATATTTAATACCGTAAAACTGTTTTTTTTTCCTTTTCATTTCTACCTTTTCAGTTTTTACTGTGCAATAAAAATTAAAATACATGTTCAGTCATTGAAGAAAAAAAAAAGATTTTCCATAAGACTATAAAAAATAATAAATTATAATTTAATATTTGTTTTTAAAATAATACAAAAATCATCTTAAAAAGCGTGAACACACCTTGCATTACCATGTATAGTAAAACATCTATTTGGCTCGAGAAGACCATTCAAATAAATATATTTGAAGGGTGTATTTTTTAAAATTACGTCTGTTTTTATGTTTTAATTTATTGATATTGTAATATATTTATATATTAAAAAATAAAAATTAACAAAATTTCAAACACCGAATGGATATCAGATGAATGTGGGCTCTTCTTTGCTTTTGTGGTCACAGGCACCTCCTAAACAACATGGGAATTATTTTAGAGTTTGCCTATTTATTGTCTCGACAAGCTATAAATATTTGTTATTATTATTTTTGTTTTAAGTATGTGTTATTTTATAAAAATATTGAATATATATATACAAAAAAAAAACACTGTTCACATCGGGGTTGTATTTTGTTTAAAAATACTGTCTTCAAAAATATCTCTTTTACCATATACGACATAGTTTAGATGGAGTTTTTTTATCATTAAAAAGTTCAAAATTTGAAGTTAGTTCATCAACATAAACGAAATAAATAAAATTAAAAATAATTCAATAAATCATGAAAAACATTTGATTAGTAAAGTTGAAGAAACCAAAATGAATTATTAGAATTTATATAATCGATTAAAAGGATTAAAAGGATATTTGAGAGCGTGATAACAATTATTTTTAAAGTGTTTTTGGCTATAAAATATATCAAAATAATATATATTTTTATTTATTTTTAAATATTTTTGATAAAATTACATCGAAATAATAATAAGAAATAATAATAAAAAATATAAAAATAATCTCAAACAGTAAAGTCTTAATTTAATGAAAAACTAGTTACACCACTACTTCAATCAGGATGTTAAATAAACGAAAAACTAGTATAGCAAGATGTGAAAAATTAGGGGTATATTGTAAGCGTGGTAGATATTATTTCGAAATGTATCCATTTGTTTAAAATATTATTATATAAAAACAATATAAAAATATATAAAAAATTAATTTTAAAAAATATAAAAATAAAGTGTCTAAAGTGCATCTTTTCCAGAAACAGCAGTTTGGTTTGGAGGCACTCTAGTGAAAGAGAATGATTTAAAATTGAAAATACATTAGTTCTGATTAAAGGATCAAAACTTGGGAAATTGAAGAGATAAGATTAGTGTCGTTTTAGAGTGAGGTAAGCTGTAAAGACCCTTGGACACGACGTGTGGTCTGCATCAATCAACACGACATGTAAATGACGTGGCAAGTATTCATTGAAAACCACCAAGTACCACACGGAACTGGATCAGAGATCAGAACCAGACCAGACCAGACCAGACCGAGCAGAGACAATCCCCCTATGATCCTCCTCCTCATGTTTATCAGACCGAGAAACACAGCAGCAAGAAAGTACACAGTAACCCATAAATCCCAACCAAACCTAAGTTTCATCAAAACCAGCAAAAAATCACTCGTTTGTTCTTTTCTGATTCCTGAATGCTGTTTTTTCTCTGCGCTCAAGATTAATCCACAAGGTGCGTCGTTAATTCAGCGTCCCTTCTCTCTGTCTCTTCTCTCTCATTGAAGTGCTGGTTTTGATTTGGTATTTAATTGATCACGGCTATCATTTTATCATTGCTTACTCATGCCTTAGAGTGGATTTTTGATGATGTTTATAAGTGATGGGGTTTGTTTGTAGTCTCTTTTATGTTGTTTGTTATTATAATCGAGAAAACCTGGGATGGTTCTTTTCCTCCCTCAACGAATCTCACTGAAATGTGATATTTTTCATATTGGTGATTCTTGTAGGCATAAGTTGAATGATTCGAAAACCATTTCCCTCAAAACTTCATCATGTATTGCTAATTTCCTGTGATTACTAAGAGAACTTGTGTTGAATTTCTATCTTTATATGCATGCAGTGATTTTTGTTTTTTGCTTCTGCTATGTTCAGAGTTCCTGTCATTGCTATGGCGGTCGCACCGGCTGAGAGTAAGGCATCGTTAAGTAGTGATCTCTTCTATGATATATTGAGGCGTCTTGATGGCCCCACATTGGCCAGTGCAGCTTGTGCTTGTGCTGCGTTCTGTTCCATTTCAAAAGAAGAGAAACTGTGGGAAAATGTTTGTTCTTCCATGTGGCCTTCCACGAACAGGGAAGATGTTAGAAGTTTAATATCGTCAATTGGTGGATTCAGAAAGTTTTATGCAGACTGTTTTCCCCTTATTGTAAACAAGGAAGTAACTGAGTACCAAGGGAACGATTACCCAGAGTACCCTGAAGAATGGACAGAGGCTGAATACTATGGTGATGTAGATGAATTTGAGAGTGTTGCTCCATCAAATTTTGTTTCCATTGTTGATGTCAGGTACAAGGATAGAACAATCTGTTCGAAAGTACTGTGGGGCATCCCTAATGCCAATGAATTCAATGGTTGGTTTTACAACTGTCCATTCCGTATTGATCTTCTTACCTATGCAGCCAGGGATGATGATAATGAAGGGGAAGTTTTCCTGTCAGTTTCTGATGGCCTGCCCCCAATTTTATCCATGGAGAAAGAAAGGAAGGATGGAAAACTATGGATGGAGCTTCGTGATGGGCTTAGACTCAGTTGGATTGTTGTTAACAAAAAAATGAAGCAAGCTGCTAATCTTGCTAGCTGGAGCCCTCTTGGTGGGCAAAGGCATTGGCCTACAGACAAGGATTTTTTGATACGCTTTGGATCTGTACTTTCCGCGAAAGACATTTTTCCATTTCAAGTAGTAGAATGCATCCTTATCATGAAGTTTAGAGTGATCCACACTGAAGGAGAGGGCGTTCCGACAACTCTCAAATTAACAGAGCTGAGCATGCAGTTGGAAGACATGGAAGGGGCCCATGTCAATGGAAGAAATAGTCTGCTAATTCTCAAGGAAGCATTGAGCTGCCGCAGGAGCAAAAACTACAGTGAAGTTCTCGAGTCTTGTCATTTGTACTCAAAAGCGCAGAGCGAGTTAAAAGAGGAGAAGATGAAAAATGAAAGCAGGTTAGATAGGCTTTGTATTGTAACTGGCATTGCTGCTTTCCTCACGTTCTGGTACTGCATTTTGTGAGAACTTAAATGCATCTGTTACTGTAATCACTTTCCAGATGTGTACCTTTTCTCTTGTAAAAATCAATTTTGTTTCGGATTATAAAACCCACTGATTTCATTATCCTGGTTGGTTAGAGAACAGAATTCTCTAGTTTAGTTCAGTATTCTCTAGCTTGATTGAATATATTTTCCTGGCACGTAGCTCAGCCCATCACCTTTTTTGTTTTGCTGGTCACTGTCTGCAGCACCCTGGTTTTCGTCGCTATCCTGTGAGCAATCTTATTACTTTACTGTTCTAACTTTTTGGCTTATTTAGTTCATGCTTCTCGAGTAAATCTGATCTGATAATATTCGCCGAGCGTTGCAAAATGTGTTTTTTGCATGGTATCAGTTGACCAGCACTCAAGTGCACATCGGTTTGAATGAATATCCCATGTAAGAAGTTTGATGGTGAGTCATTTTCCATGCTAGCTTTAATCATTTCAAACGCATCTCTCTCTGTTTTTTGAATGGATTTGACGATACAATTATGCAAGCTCTAAAGTAAGGGCCTCTTAACCTCTGAAATAAGAGATAATGATAGCTTAACTAATCATTAAAACACACTTTAAAAGATGTCGGTAGCTGATGAGAAAGGGTTAGCAGGAACTTGATCATGTGTTTCCCCAAACAGATAACTTGTTTGTTTTAGAAACCCTAAAAAGCAAGCAAGCGATGAGTTTTCCAAATTTTGGAAACTAAACAGAGTGGTTTTCAAAAAACGTGACTGATTATTATTATTATCAAAAGAAAATCCAAAACAAACAAGTTTTCCATTTCTATTTCGAGAATTGGAAAACAAAAACATAAATCAAAAACAGCAGATGATACCAAACAAAGCCAAGTGACTACGTTTCTGTTTTCATATTTTCCATGACATCTCTGATTTCTCACAAGAAATCATTTCATTTCTTGTTTGCTTACTAATGTCCTGGACAGGTACTTCCTGTCCCAGATCGAGAATATGCTCAGTGATCCAAAAGTTATACCAGATGGTGATGGTGATGGATCTGGCCTCGTTTCATGTGTAGAATGGCCAACGTCTTATTGTTTCATTTATAATGTAATTATTTATTATAGTTTAAAAAATTAAGACTTATATATTTAACTTTATGACACGTGTTAATGTTAAAAACAATCAATAAAAATAGTTTAATTATTTTATAGGATTACTTGTGTTTTTTATTTAATAACTAAAAAATCATGGTGATATTAATATTAAAACTTTACCAAAACTGAGAAAAAACCAAATTTTAATATTTCATTAAAATACAATACAAAATCAACCTCGATTTCATATCTTTCATCAAAACAAACGTAATAAATCATCAAACTAGTACAATACACCTACAATTTCCAGTGACAACAACGTCTAGTTAAGGTTGTTCTTCTTCACGAACAGTAACTACTGTCTTTACATAAACCCCAGCTCTCCTCACTCCCCTGCCCTGCGAAACCCTAGAGCTAGTAACATCTCAGTTGAAGCATCTATAAAGAAAACCATGAAGATGATCAAGGAAGCTCCAATTAAGAACAGGGATAACTTGAACAGCCCCAGGAATAGTTTGCAGAAGTCAAATCCATGATTGCAGCACCAACTATTGCAGTTGATAAAATGAACACTACCCCAGTAAAGAAAGCTCCATTAAACTCATCAGTCCATTTTCAACAGCTGTCTCGTGAACTCCCCGAAGAAACAACAAGCTCATCCCTGGAAACCTTGGTCCCGCCACCATCTCTTCTAAGCAGCGAGTGGCATAGGAATGTGTGGATCCTCGAGCTGTGGAATTTTCTTTTTAAGTACGAATCCCATTGTGAAGGACTTGACGAGATCGACTTCATTTTAAAGTCTCAAAACTAAATCATTGGGCATGTAGAGGAAGGTAACAGACCCTTGATTACTACTCCATGAATTTGAATTCCCAAATTTGCATTATAAGCAGCCATCAAGAACGGTAGTTAACAAACCCACATGGCTATCCACAACCCTATTTTAGCTCAAGCTCCAATTTTTTGGGGCCGTACATACTCACATTGGCAAAATGCAATCGTGGAATTTCGAAGCGGGACCCGCACCACGTTTGAAAATGGATCCGAATCCCGCCGAACCAACCCCCTACTCACTCACTCACCTATGAGCATAGTGACGGGGGAGGGTAAGAAATGGTGATATAACATGGTGTTTAAAAGTGTAAAGTTGTTTTTTTTAAATATTTTTTTTTAAAATATATTTTTTAAAAACCATTTTTAATATCTATATATTAAAAAGATTTTAAAACATTAAAAAAGTTAATTTTTTATGGAATATTATTCGGGCCTTGTTTTCAAATGACGCCAAAACATGTCCAAACCACACTGCAATATTTCCGTGTCTTGGTTTTGGTAGTTTTTACTTTTTTAGAATATTTTTAGAATATCGAATTAATGTTTTAGATGTTTATGATTTGACATATTAATATTGTAAATAAAAAATATTTTACAAAGGCCATCCATCACCAAATTTAACACTCTTTTCTACCATTAATGCTATCGTCCTCTTTGGTAAGAATGCTGCTGTACTATGATTACCTTCGAAAACCATACGTTAGCAATGTATCATATTAATCTTTGTTCTTCAAAAACAATGCCCGGCAACAAGACCACATCTTCTGCTACTCCACAAGACACAATGTCCCACTTAGATTTCTTCAAGAGGTTCAAGCGATTGAAGTGTTGAACCCTCTTGAGCCGTTTCTTGGCTTCTTTTTAGTCACTCTTCTCTTTATTGGCTGCTTCTTTTACTTCAATTATAGGACTGCCACACGTGGCCTCTCTTGGCTTGGACTTGTTGTACCTTCTTCATCTGAATTGACTGGTGGTGATAATGGACGGCTAGGATTTCTTGATAAGGATGGTGATTGGTGCGATGTTTTTGACGGGATCTGGGTTTGGGATGATAATCATCCTTTGTATCGGAGTCAAGATTGCTCCTTTATAGACTATGGTTTTGGGTGTATAAAGAATGGTAGGCCTGATGGTCTCTTGTTACGAACTAAAAGGTGGAGAGTGAAGCCTAACAGGGGAGGGAAAACAGACCTGGAATTGAAGATTTAAATTCAGTAGATTAAACGGCTGCGTCTTGTGCAGCTTAGTCATAGGGTAAAACGGCTGCGTCTTGTGCAGCTGAGTCATAGAGTAAAATGGCTGCGTCTTGTGCAGTCCCTTTTGTCTTTTAATTTCCCTAAACCAGCAGGCAAAATCACGTGAGGTGCCACGCTGGAGTTTGTTATTTCTGCATGTTTAAATCCCCTCCTGCTAGTGACAGAGGGTACTGAGAAATATAACAGATTTGCAAGACCTCTCTCCCCTGTCATCTTCTTCATCTCAGGCACCAACGTGCATTCTTTCCCCTTCCCTCAAATCCTTCTTCTTTTCATTTAGACTTGCAGCAAATTGGTATCAGAGCCTTTTCGTCTTCGGATTAACAAGAAAATGGCACCCGAAACCCGATCCCAAGACGTGAGGAAAATGGAGGAATCTTTGGAAGCTGCTCACCAAAGAATCAATGGGGTGGAGACAAGTTTGCATGCCCAATCAGACGACCTAGCACAACTAAAAGCTATGATGAAGGAAATGGCAACCCAACAAATTGCCATTAAACAAACACTGCAAGCCTTGGCTGGAGAAGCAAGTTCTTCACAGGGCATTCTAACGCCTCAACATGTTCCCACCCCCAACCATCCAGACTGGGTAAGGGAAGGTCCACTACCTACCTATCGATCACGCAGACCCAGGCGAGACTTCCCAACCTTTGAAGGAGAAGAGGTGCACAAATGGTTGTACAAATGCAACCAATATTTTGACTTGGAAGAGATCCCTGAAAATGACAAGTTGAAGTTAGCTTCGTATTACCTAGATGGAATGGCTCTTTATTGGCATCAAAATTACACCAGGAACTTGGAAGGACAGGAACTTACATGGCCGGAATATGTGGATGCTTTGTGTTGTCGGTTTGGTGGTCAGAGGGACCCCTTGGAGGAGCTCACCGAGCACAAGCAGGAGGGTGATTTGGAGGGCTACATCAAAGACTTTGACATGCTGTGGAACCGAGCACAAATCTCAGAAAAACAGGCTTTGGTGTTTTTCTTAGGAGGGCTGGAAATAGAAATCAAGAATTTGGTGAAGATGTTTGAGCCTAAGTCTCTAAAGCAAGCCTATAATTTAGCCAGGTTACACAACAACACCCTTACTCACCGAAAGGTAACTCCCCACTTTCCTAAATCACAAGGTCAGGTAGCTCATAACCCTTACTCTGCAAGATACAATTATTCAGCAAACCTTAACCAAACAAACCCCATTCCCTTGAAAACATCCTCCCCAGCATTACTACCTACTCCCACAAATTTTCCCCCTAACAACCCGAGACCTATAAAACCCATCAGAACAAAGGAGATGGATGACAGGAGGGCCAAAGGATTGTGTTTCTGGTGTGAGGAGAGGTTTGTGCCTGGTCATAGGTGCAGAAATCGTAAGATGTATTCGCTATGCATAGTGGAGGATGATGGAGATAACATAGAAGAGGAAGAACCAGAAGAGACAATGAATGTTGAGGTCCTCACTCCCCATTTATCACTCCAGGCTATTCACGGCACAACAGGTTGCCAGACCATTAAGGTATGGGGAAAAATAAATCGATACCCCATTTTTATTCTCATTGATTCAGGGAGCACACACAATTTTCTTAATGCTGGGCTGGTTGAAAAGATAGGATGCCCTTTGACTTCAATCAAACCTTTAGAAGTTGAGGCCGCTAACGGGGGCACCATGTCATGCTCCTCGGTTTGTAAGAACCTGCAATGGAAGATGCAGGGAGTTCAATTCCAAGCAGATGTTTTTGTAATGAAACTACAAAATTATGACATGGTATTGGGAATTCAATGGTTGAAACTATTGGGTAACGTAATGTCCAACTATGAAGAGAGATGGTTATCATTTTGGTGGCATGGCAGGGAAGTGACGCTAAGGGGAGAACAACCAAAAGTGGCTCATTCCATACAACTAGAAGAGTTAAATGGGTTGCTAAGTACCAAAGCTTTGCTATCAGAGGTGGGGTTGTGCAGTTTACAAATGGTGGACGGGTCAGAATTGGGACAAACTGATGCTGATGGATCCCTGGATTCCAATGGTTCAGTTGAATCATCCCTACAGACCTTGCTATCCACCTACCATCACGTCTTTTGTGAACCTAAAGGGCTGCCCCCTGCCAGGAGGCATGATCACAGAATACCTCTAAAAAATGAGGAGGTAACTATCAACCAGAGGCCTTATCGGTACTCAGGACTGCAGAAGGATACCCTAGAGGTTTTGGTGGCTGAAATGCTGAAGGAGGGCATAGTGCAGCCCAGCAACAGTCCTTTCTCTTCCCCAGTGGTGCTTGTGAAGAAGAAGGATCAGACATGGCGATTTTGTGTTGACTATCGGGCCCTCAACAAACTCACTATCAAAGACAAGTACCCCATTCCAATCATTGATGAATTGTTGGAAGAACTAGAAGGGGCAGCAATTTTTTCCAAAATCGACCTAAGGGCAGGCTACCATCAAATTCGAATGGTTTCAGGGGATGTTTTTAAAACAGCCTTCAGGACACATAATGGCCATTATGAGTTCCTGGTCATGCCATTTGGCTTATCCAATGCACCAGCCACCTTTCAAAGTCTAATGAATGATATCTTCAGGGATCATTTGAGGAAATTCATTCTGGTTTTCTTCGACGACATATTAGTATACAGCAGAAGCATGGCTGATCACCTACACCATCTAAAGCTGGTCTTTGAGATTCTAAAGGGTCATAAATTGGTGGCCAAGAAGAATAAATGCGTGTTTGGTACTAAGCAAATGGAATATCTCGGGCATGTCATTACTCAGGAAGGAGTGGCTACAGATCCAAGCAAAGTAGCAGCTATCTTACAGTGGCCCGTACCTACTACTATCAAACAGCTCCGAGGGTTTTTGGGTTTAACTGGGTATTATAGGAGGTTCGTGCGCGATTATGGGGCTATTTGCAGGCCCCTTACTCAGTTATTACAGAAGGATTCCTTCACATGGACTGAATCAGCTACCCTATCTTTCAATCAACTCAAGAAGGCCATGTCTCAACCCCCTGTATTGGCTTTACCTAATTTTGAGAAAGTATTTGTAGTGGAGACAGATGCTTCAGGGGTGGGAATAGGGGCCGTGCTTATGCAAGAGGGGCACCCCATTGCGTTTGTTAGCAAGGCTTTGGGACCTAGACAGTTGGCTCTATCAACTTACGAGAGGGAGCTTTTGGCCATTGTCTATGCGGTCACCAAGTGGAGGCATTATCTAGGGGGAAAGAAATTCATCATCAGGACAGACCACTCCAGCCTAAAGTTCATGCTAACTCAAAAAGCTACTCACGTTGCACAGCAGGTGTGGCTGACCAAGCTTTTGGGTTTTGATTATGAAATTGAATACCGGAAAGGGAAGGACAACGTGGCTGCAGACGCCCTCTCTAGGGTTTCCCACCAAGAGCTGAGTGCCTTCACACTCTCTTCGGTATCCAGCACTATCATGAGGGACATTAAGGCAACTTGGGAAGCTGACCCGAACCTAAAGAAGTTGATAGCAGAATTGGTCCAAGACCGCAAGTTACACCCCCACTACTCCTGGGTAAATGATACCCTCATCCGAAAAGGGAAGGTGGTAGTGGGGCAGGACTCAACACTACAAAATCGACTCATTAGTCTCTACCATGATTCTGCAATTGGGGGGCATTCAGGGGCTACAGTTACGACAAAAAGGGTGGGGCAAGTGTTCTATTGGAAGAAATTGCAGAAGCTAGTCAGACAATACGTGAGAGAATGCTCAGTATGTCAGCAAAACAAGGGTGAAAATGTGAAGTCCCCTGGCCTCCTACAACCTTTACCCGTGCCCTATGCTCCTTTTGTGGATATTAGCATGGATTTCATAGAAGGGCTTCCTAAATCAGAAGGGAAGGAAGTCATTCTGGTGGTGGTAGATAGGTTCAGTAAGTATGCCCATCTCATGGCCCTAGCTCACCCCTACACTGCCATCACCGTAGCCAAGGCTTTCATGGAAAACGTTTACAAGCTGCATGGAATGCCAGCCTCTATTGTAAGTGACAGGGGCAGTGTCTTCCTCAGCCAATTTTGGAAGGAATTGTTCAAGCACCAAGGGGTCAATTTGCAGTATTCAACAGCCTATCACCCCCAGTCAGATGGGCAAACGGAGGTGGTCAACAAAGGTATAGAGGGGTACCTAAGGTGCATGACAGGCACGGTTCCAGTGCAGTGGGTGAGTTGGCTGAGCGATTGCGAATGGTGGTATAATACAAACTACCACACAGCCACAAGAAAAACACCCTATGAAATACTCTACGGCATGGTACCTCCCATCCACATTCCTTACACCCCTAAGGACTCTCCCGTAGAGGCTGTGGATCAATATTTAACTAAAAGGGAGGGGGTATTCAAGCTCATCAGGAGCAACCTCCTGAAGGCACAAGAAAGGATGACACAACAAGCTAACAAGGGGAGGAGTGAAAGAGTGTTCTCGGAAGGTGACCAGGTTTACCTCAAATTGCAACCATACAGACAACAATCCGTTCACAAACGCAGTTCACACAAATTATCAGCTAAATACTATGGACCGTATACAATCATCAAGAAAATTGGGACCGTAGCCTACAAGTTGCAATTACCTGAGACAGCAGCCATACACCCCGTCTTCCATGTGTCTCAATTGAAGAGACATGTAGGGAACCATGTGTTGCAGTCGGGTTTTCCAATCATGGCCGAGAAACCCCTGCTACAACCACAGAAAATTCTTGAGAGAAGGATGGTAAAGAGGGGAAATGCAGCAGCCACTCAATTTCTGATAATGTGGAAAGAATTACCTTTGAGCGAAGCCACATGGGAAGATGCAGTGGAATTTGGTTGGCGGTTTCCTCACTTTCACCTTGAGGACAAGGTGGATTTTCATGGGCAGGGCATTGTTACGAACTAAAAGGTGGAGAGTGAAGCCTAACAGGGGAGGGAAAACAGACCTGGAATTGAAGATTTAAATTCAGTAGATTAAACGGCTGCGTCTTGTGCAGCTTAGTCATAGGGTAAAACGGCTGCGTCTTGTGCAGCTGAGTCATAGAGTAAAATGGCTGCGTCTTGTGCAGTCCCTTTTGTCTTTTAATTTCCCTAAACCAGCAGGCAAAATCACGTGAGGTGCCACGCTGGAGTTTGTTATTTCTGCATGTTTAAATCCCCTCCTGCTAGTGACAGAGGGTACTGAGAAATATAACAGATTTGCAAGACCTCTCTCCCCTGTCATCTTCTTCATCTCAGGCACCAACGTGCATTCTTTCCCCTTCCCTCAAATCCTTCTTCTTTTCATTTAGACTTGCAGCATCTCTCCACCAAGTTGCGATGGCAACCCAAAAACTGTAACTTGCCCTGGTATTTTTTCTCCCTGTATTGCTCTTATTCTATATCAAATTAGTTTCTTTCCCTATTTTTTGGGAGGTAGCTGTCTACTTCCTTGATAACAAACTCTAATTTAGCTTCAAATAAAGGTTAAAGTCGTGTTTGGCTTCAGAGTTGAGTGAATGTTGATGCAAAGCTTATCTGGGGTTCTCTATATACGAGGTGAATGGGAGTCTGATTACAAAGCACAACGGGTTGCTGGCCTTCATGTTCAAGGACTATAACTGCGGTTTAAGTTAACATGGCGATATAGTGGCCTACTCACAAAGGGTTTCTGGCCTTCATGTTCAGCAACTTGGGGATATAGTGGTATAAATTCTTATTAATATGCGGTTTAAGTTAATTCTAGAAAGCATGTTTAAGGTGGAAAATGCATCTGCCAAATTATAGAAATTTAGGCCTCAGGGTGGCAAGTTTCGATGCTTGAAGATACATACATCTTGTTTGTTCATATAGTCTCAATCTGAGTGGCAGAGAGTAAGACACGTTATCTGATCGCTTAACCAACATGACCTGGTTCTTTTGTGTAAGTGAAAGATAATCTTTATATGTGCAATATGTTTGTTCTCTGCTCAGCAACTTGGGGATATAGTGGGGAAAAAAATCCTTGTGAGTACACAGAATAACTTGGAGATGAAAGCATGTTTCTTGTGGCAAACACATCAGCAACATTATGGAAATTTAGGCCCTAAGGTGACAAGTTTAGAAGGAGAAAGGTATATACAGTTTGTTTGTTCACAGAAGAGTTTTTAATCTGAGGGGTAGAGCTGAAAACGTACATGCATTGTATTTGTTGACTAGAAGAAAATGTGTTTCTGTTAGCCATGAATATGGTAAAAATATTTCTCATGGTGAGATTATAGATCTTTTGAAGGCCATAGATTTACTTCAGAGTCTGCTGAAACCTGCATCTTTCCATTGAGCTTGAATGTACCAACATATGGAGGAAATTCTTTGGTGTTTGTGCAGTTGCAAATGAGATGGCATGTGCCATTGTAGATGTAAACAGAATATTATGAAAGTTGAGCGCACAAGTAGGGATAAAGTAAAGGCAAATATATGAATTTGAGGATTAGTCCCAGCTTGATAAGCGTGATGACCTATCAGGTGTCCCTGGTATGAATCCTATTTACCACTTTAAACCGAAGGCCATTGGTGTATCTTGTCTGCATTGCTCTATCAGTGGGTTAAGACGGGTAGCCTTCAGTTTGTGTATGGCATCCAAACCAATGATTAAACTTGATTATGGACAAAATGGAGAAAATATGAAAGGATTTTTATCTATTTCTTTTCCGTTATCGCATATAAAATCACCCACAGCTAGTACGTTTGCCTTGCAATAGAACCACAATCTTCTTGTTGCATTCCTTTTTCATTTCTAGATGTCATTTTACATTGTTAAGATGATGCATCCTCCCTCATGCACATTTCATGTAGGAAGAGGCAAGGTCAGAAATCAGAATATGATTTGTTCAGAGGAATTATTTGTCTCAGAGTTGCTAGTGAAGCTGTTGAAATGGTATTTGATATTACTCAAGTCTTCTTTCGAACCTTTTCTCCAGTACATTTCAGGTTTGTCTTTTTTTTTCTTAATATATTTTTCTGCATTGGTGCTCTTTTTATCATGAACATTTCAAATATATTCACAAGCAACTCTTTCTCCATTATTTCCAGATTTTTCCTGAACGCTGATACATCCATATGTACTCTTTGATTTTAGTCTCAAGTTTTTTAACAGAATAACATCATAAATGCAGTTTTCTGATTATGAGGGAAAACCTGAATTCTCTCCTCTCTAGACCGAGGACTAGCCCTTTTCAGCCTATGAGTTACTTAAGATGATTCCTTTGGTCTCAAATACTGCATCCTTCACATGCTTGCAAACAAATTTGTGCTTGCGCATGTTGTGATATCTCATAAATTTGCTAATGAAACACAGGTGGTGACCGGAAGTCTCATGGTAGCTACAATCTGGAAAAGCTTCCTGACTTAAGCACAGTGCTGGATTCACCAGAAGTCCATTTCAAAACGTTCTTTGATGTGTTATAGAAAAATTCATATGAATCACAAGCCATGAACTTGCATTTGTTGAATGTGACAAAAATGTCAGCACGGAGAAAGGATGGCCACCCATCCGTGTACTATCTAGGACCAAGTAGAGGTCCACCCTCCCTGCACCGTCGAGATTGCAGCCATTGGTGCCTGCCTGTTGTACCTGATTCCTGGAATGAGCTTCATTATACGCCACTTCTCAAGCGGGAGTCTGTTCATGCACAAAATCTAACAGAATCTTCTCAAGCTCCTCTGTGACTGCACAGGAAGTTACTGTTTTGACCACCGTGATTAAAGAACAGCAGTTCATAGATCAAAGGTTGCTGTTTCCTCAAACCAACCAACAAAATCATCATATGCTGAGGTGGTCGTGGTGACTTCGCTTCCAGGTCATCCACTTGATCAATCACAGTTGCCATCGACAATCTTTGGCAAGATTTAAGTTATACTGTTTTTTGATGAATTTTGTTCCCTGAATGATTGGGGACATTTCACAGGCATCGTGGACAGGCAAAGTTGATAGTCGAGAAGAGATAAAGAAAGGAATGCTTTTCATTAATGCATTCATTAGGACAGAGCAACCATAGAAAGATACTGGTAACGCCACTTGTAAATTTTATATGCAAAGCAAATACTGGAAATTTAACAGTACGATTTCTCATTCTCTGTTAAATTTACATTTCATTGGGAGCAGAATTTTTCATGCTCTAGTCATTCTTAAAGAATGTAAAGAATCCAGGGCATGGAAATTCTCAAAGTTTATGCAATGCTAGTTTTGGGGGCCTTTATTTCCCTACAGTGCTCTTGAATTTGTGACACAAGCATGGAAAAACTCGTAACTTTAGCTTATGTATTAAGGATTTGGTTGGCCAAACATACAGACTTCCATGCCTTGATGGAAACCGAAAGCATGCGGCATTGTCACTTCCCTACAGGTGCTCCCTGTGAGTTTACCATGCGCAATTTGCAGCGTGGTGAGCAAAATGGATTTTGAACCTCTACATGAGTGGAACACATTTTTTCTTTTTTCCTGTTGGCTGATTGTCGGAAGGAGATTGAGGGTTTTAGATGTCATGCATTCACGAAGACAATGCCTGTCTTATCCCCTCCTTCGAAGTTATCCACTGGCTTACCTTCTTTAATCTTGATGTGGGGAAAGGCCACTCCATGCTCCCCTGCTTTTAACAGCAGTGGCGCCACTGACAATTTCTGGTCAATCATAATTGCGTAATTTTCAAAGATAAAAACGAGGAGACATTCACGCACAAACAGGCATGCTTGATAGTCGATAAGAATCCAAAATTTGATGGGCATGTTCAAGAATGAACAAGAAAACTAATAAGCCAAAATGAACAGGAAAGAACACGCAAAAACTTATCCAACCAAAATAAGCACGAGAACATTGAAACAGATAAGCTTGGATACACTGTCCATGGTACATAGATAACATGGAAGCCAAAGTAAAATCCTATCTTGTCGAGAGCCCAACTTTTTAATCAGAAAATGGGTATTGCTCATACCTAATCGTACAATCATGGAGCACTGAGCGAGCCCCTATTCGGCTTTGACAACTCGCAAACATGGCTGTTTTAGCCGCACCAAGACATAATGCGCAGTCGGCGCTGGTGAGGTTCTGATTGCAAGCCGCGTGACCAAAGGCATCAGCATTAGGATAAGGAGAGATGTTGAAGAAGTCATAATTCTTGCTCGTCGGGGTTACAGCCACAATTTCTGCAATAACATAGGCTAGACTAATACCAAAAGGATCACCCTTTGAGTACACCCCTGAGTTGCAGAGAACACTTGTCACGTTGGTATCAGGAACACCTGTAGCAATGACGCACAATCCAAGGAATCCGATGAAAACCAGGGCCAGTTTTGGAGGAAAACCCATGTTTCTTGTTCTCTTGATTTTGATCAGAAATATGAAGATTTTGTTGACTTCTTTTTACGACCTTTCATTGGCTTCAAAGGATGATTTTTGTCCTTTTCGTGTGTCTTATTATGTTATATTGATAAGTACAAAAAACTCTAAATCAAGTTTGTTAATTTTGTTTCATACTTTATTTTATTAATTAGAACATAATATTTTAGTTTTGAAGTATTTTGATATTTTATTTTAGGGTTGTATTGTTTATATATATATGATTAAATATATTATTTCAACAAAAAAAAATTTTAGTTCAAATTCAAAAATAAAAATATTTAGAATTGTGCAATATAAATTTCAAATATAAGTAAAAAAAATAAGAGTTGAACTGATATAACTCGATCAACTTGATGAGTTCAAAAATAAAATGAAAAATTAATAAGAATATTGTTTAACTAAAAAAAATCAAGTTGACATCCACAAAAATAAGTTGAAACGACGATATATTGGATCAACTCGGGTCAATCTAGATTAATCTTTTAAATATGTGACCTGCGTTATAAGACCATAACCTTAAATAAAGCAAATTATAAAATTCAATTTGTAATAAACCCATAAGGTTGTTACATTCTCTGATTACTCTAAAATTTTAACATAATATATATAAATAAATCAAGAGATTCCTCGTAAAATTTCATCTCAATCTAACGATCGGATTAAAAATATGATTGATATTGTAAAACCATTCATTATTTTAAAAAAAAAACATACTATATAACCGAAACAAAACGGGCGAAACAAAATCAGAATGTTCTAAACGGAACGGAATCGAAATGTTCTGGGCAGAATTTATAGAACAAGCTAAAATTCTGAACGAGATAAAATTTGTTTCGATTTATTCTATTTTTTGAATTGGAATGAAATATACCGACCATTTCGAAGGTAACAAAACATAATTCACAACCTGGGTCTCCAGAGTAGCAAGTTTAAATCTTAAATTATTTTCTATGTAGAAATATATTTATTTATTTTTAATATTAATATATTAAAATGATTTAAAAACTAATAAAAAAACTTTAAATTTTGGGCAAACAATGTTTTGAATGCGGCTGTAATCTCTCCATCTCTTCAATTATTATTTTTCTCGAACAAGAACTTTTCTCAATTATAAAAAAATCTTTTGTCTCCTCCATTCCTCTTCATGGAATATTAAAAAAAAATTAAATATATATTATTTAAGATTTTTGGGTAAATAGTATTGTGGCCGCACTCCTTTTCTTCTTCTTTTTCAAATAAGAACTTCTCTCTCAATTTATTTTTTAAAACTTCTGCCCCTCCCCTCCGCGGTATGCTACCATCTCTCTCTTCTCCTCTTTTTACCCTAAAGTCTCATCCACAATCACTAATTTGGTTGATTTGTGGAGGTGGGTTTTTAGGATTCATTATGGTTCTTGAGGATTGATTTTCTTTTATTGTTCTGAGCAATTAGTTACTAAAATTAATATAATTTGACTTATTTATTTATTTATTAAACTTTTTTTTTCTAGTTTTATTAATGTTCTATCCCAATCTTATAAGTGGGATTTTGATTTTTTCTTTTGACATTTTTATTTTATTTTATTATTTGATTTAGATTATTAAACATTGATTTTTTTTAATTGTCGCTTTACTTTACTTTAACATGGTAGGTAAATAAATTCAAATTAACCTAATTTATCAATATCTAAATATTTTTTAAAATGTTAGAAAAAAAATGTAAACTGATCTGGGAGTGCAAAAAATATCTAAGCAGGAACTCAATTAGGTGAGTCGAGGGGAAAAGAAGAGAGTTAAATAATTGTTTTTAAATTTAAAAAACACGAATGGATTTCAATCATATATTAAACGAGGTCGTTGACATGAGTATTCTCATGGAAGAAACAAGTGAAGCTTGGTCGTTCTAACGAGTGCCGTGCCGGGAAAACTGGAATGAGGAGAGACTTAGATGATTGCCGACAATACTAGAAGTAATTGTTTTTTAAAATATATTTTTATTTGTAATAATATTAGAATAATATTTTTTTAGTTTTTAAATATTATTTTTAATATTAATATATTAAAATAATATAAAAAATTTAATTTAAAATAAAAAATAAATAAAATTCAAATTCTTTTAAAAATGCTTTTAATTTGTGCTCCGATATTTGGAAGAATGCTACCTACTTTTAACCAAGCCCAGCAGGAAAAAAAGGATTTCCATACGAGAAGACGTGGGGATTGGCAGTTCTTAACTGGAAAGTGGATATCTTTTATTCCGGTGAGTCATCAGTGTCACCGACTAACCGGTGGTTCACAGGTTGTCTGTTCTATGCCACCGTAGCTTACGTGGGCTATCAAAGTTACAACCAAAAATGGGTTGTGATCATGAAAGAACAAAGCTAATGATGGTGTCAGTGAGGTGTGAAACCCCCAAACACAGTAGCTTCACATTGTTTTAACTTCAAGTGGTTTCCGGCCAGGATTCATGGCCTCTGGTTTCGAGGTGGATCGTGGGCCGGACGATTCGCAATTGAAAAGGCATGACTCCATCAACCCAAGCTACACTGCACCGCTGTTCACTACAGAGAGCAGTTTTTGGACCATGCTTTTGATACATGTGACAGCCTGAAACGACAATCTTGCAGTAGTTTTTGCAGTCCATTCTGTGTTTGCCCGTCTGTAGTTTGTTGCTGTACGCTGAAACTTTGTTTCTTCAATGGCTGAGTAAGATTTCACCCAAATTGCCGGTTTAGGTTTGAGTATTATAATCTCTTGATTAGCTTTGTGGACACGATTGCATAGCATGAGCACGCTAGCTCTATCTAGTGCCCCTCACACGCACACTATTATTTATATATATATATATATATATATATATATATATAAGATTAAAAAAATAATATAACATCACCATAGCTATTAATATTTCCATAATATTTATCAGTAGATTTACAGGTTAAAACAAGAAATAGGCGTTCTGCTGATATTGCCAAGCCATGATCAGTGCGTGCCCTTCTCATTCTGGATATCTATCAGCAAGACGAGATTTTTTTTTTTTTTTTTGGGGGGGGGGGGGGGGAGTTTTAGACTTCCCTTCCTTAAGCACACATATATCGGCCAGGCCAAAAAATTGGCGAATAGTTGTGCATAAACTTATCAATCATTAGAAATTTAGTCTTGAAGGAAACCAGCGAGTTCTCCAAGCTCCTCCACCTCCTTGGATAAATCTTCAAGCTTCTCCACCACCCCCATCAGTGTGAACACAAAGCATGCTATTGCAAATCCCTCAGCTTTATCAAGTTTCCCTAATTTGAAAGGAGACATGGCCTGGCTAAGCTCTTGTCTCGCTAATTTTAACTTCGGTGCTATGGAAGCCCCTGGCTGGCACCTTCTCATTTTCATGATGCTCTCTCCGAGCTCTCTCAGAGTCCTAGCAAGTGATGACCCAGCGGCTTCACAAGGTTCTTTTATCGACTCTTTCAAAGCTTGCAATGGCTATTATAACACAGTTTGAATGGTTTAAGATAAATAAGTTTCGGAAACTTGAATTGAAATGCTGAAAGAAAAAGTTTAGCAGTATATATTAGTTACCTCTCCGAGGGAATTAACAGAACCCTCGAGTGAAAGAATGGTCGCAGCCAATTCTCTGAGAGTCTCTCCAATCTTCTGGTATTTCCCCCAAGGGTGGGATAGCCCAAATTTGCCATGCGGCGGCTCCCATTTTGCAAATTTTAACTGAGAAGAGAGCACGACTTTTAATAACCACTACATGTTTTGGGATAGAAGAGATACCAAAATGGGAAAATTGGTTTGACAGTGAGATGCTTATGCTGCAATTGTCAAATTATTGGGAGACGAAGAGAAGAAATATCATACCAAGGATTCATCCTTTGCCTTTGAGTTTAGCACTGATATGCAGCCCTTGAAGCTAGCAATCGGCCGAGCTGACTGGTTTTCCTTTTCATTGAAATACTTCTCTACGCATCCTGCAAAACGATTTAAATTCTCACTTCTTTCTAGTTTTTACTGTCAAAAAGGATAAAATATAGAATATAAATTCTGAATTCACAAACCGTTAATTTTATCAGTGTGGTTCAAATAACCAGAGTTACAGAGAAGTGATTGGTTTTTACCTTCTATGGAGCTTGCAAGGCCTTCAAATTTGGAGACGGTAGAATCGTGAAGCTCATCGCTAGCCCACATGGGAAACACAAAAAAGCTTGTGCAAATGCAGATTGCGAAGCCCAAAACAATCATCAAGAACCGTTCGCGGGCTATTTCAATGACACTCTCCCCACCTAAACCAGATACTGAAACCAGATTGAATGTGAGGATGGAGATCATCACTCCATAGTCATATTTCTTTTTAATGTTTGGATTCAGTCTAACGTATGTTGCTGCCCCACCTGATCCACAAACAATACTGTCAATTATGAGCATCGAAAATACTGAACAAGACATTAATTTAGCATGTCGAGATTTAATTAAATTGAAGAAGACATTAATTAGCTAAGGTTATATTGAGTGAACCGGAGACCTCATTTCCCCCGTACATTTAAAAGCGAGGGCAGAAATTAATAAAGAAGAAAGCTTTCACACGAGGCTTAGGCATAGTGTGTGTGATAATTAAATCGATAAAGTTAGTGTTTGAAATTATGTTTTAGATGTCGTGAGAGCATAAAATATCACTTTACTGCTCGCTGCCACATGGAATGCACACACAAGGAATCATTAACTAATTAAGAGATGAGAATAAAATAATCTCATTGTAGATGCAATGAACAACGTATTTGACCATGGAGCGCCTAGAAACTGGGGTTTTGCTGAAGAGTGGTGAGGAACGTTTAAACATATTGTAGTGCCCTCGAACACTTTATCGTTAAAAAAGAAAAGCAATGTTGATTGTGGTAGCAATATTCACGAATTTTTAGTTGCTCGGTTGTTGATTTGAATTTTTTGATTGATCTTGAATCCCGTGAAGGATGAAAACCTTACCGAAAATGAAGAGAGAAACACCAACGACAACAGGGTTGCCGATCCCACCCACGAGTTGACCTAAAATGGCTGCCAAACTTCCCAATCCGCCTCCTACAACAGTCCCAGCTCCACGATACAAGCCCTTGCTAAGTGTAGCTCCTGAAATGAATGTGATATGAAGTTAAAAAAAAAGTTTGGAAAATATAGCATAGCATGCAAATTAATGCAATATTTATCACGACAAATAATATATACTATATAGTGTGTGTGTATCAACCTGCATGGAACTCAAAGATGACCACCACAGTCATTATAGCCCACATCGCATTATCGTCTCCGACTTCTTTATAGAAAGTGTCGACGAAGTAGACAAGAGAAACTAAAACCAGAGCAATTCCAACTTTGATAGCGTGAATAACTTTTCTAATTTCGTCCTTATTTTTCTGGACAAAAGAAATAATACTACTCAGAGAAGCTTGGAATTTATTTTCCTCTTTAATATCATGGGTAAATCCCTGATCTCCGTCTGGAATAGGGATAACAATGGAGCCCATGATATTAGTTGGTGGCACCCTCTGCTACTTTCTTTCTCTCCGAAAAACAAAGTGGCTCGGTTGATGAATGGTTGAGGTGCTGAGGATCAGGTATTTATACACAACAAGGATCGATGGCTCCAGATATTAAAATGAAAAAAACAGTAAAAAGTTTCAAAGTGGACTCACACGGCTTTGCCATTTCAAATCACTCGCACTCACGTGATCATCGGGTAATGCACTGAAACATGCAAACCTGGGGATCTTTAACGCTGGGTTTCGTTTTAGTGATCCTAGTGGAACACCTTGAACAACACAAGTGTACCTTCTGTTACAGTAATGTGGAGGATGGTCTTTTCGCACACCTTCACACACACACACACACACACACATATAATTAAACACTTGTCTTAAGTTGAAAACACAGTTTACTTGAGGTTAATTATATGTAGCAGTCCACGGCCTGTCCATCCAATTTGGTATAGCTAGAGCAAGCAAGTGATATGGATATAGAAGATTTGAGTATTCACAATTACAATGAAAAATACCATGCTTTATTGATAGGAGATAAACTGTATATATACAGGTTTGAAAGCTGTGTTAGGCAGAGATATTGCCTGAATAATTGCTGAAAATAAAGTACAATTAATGCTAATATTTGTACAGATATTGTAACAGCAATATTTTCTAAAGATGGAAAGCTGCTTGATTTTGTTTGATCTTTGCCGAGATGGTGCTTAGACAGATTTTGTGGGATGATCCTCAATAATGGATGTGTCAATAATTCATCTAAACTCAAGTTAGCAATACATCAAAATTTATTAAAAACACAATATCAAATGAAGTCCCGATGAAGTGATATTTTGAAAATTGTATAAAGTCAGTATAGACATTAAAGATATTGGATGGTTAGTTACTTTCACCGGTTGCAACTTGTAACAAACAAATCAAACTATCGCCACTAGAGAAATTAAGCAAAGGCCGACACAGCGGTCCATAAATCTAGTCAAACATTTTCGATCTCGAATGGTTGCAAGAACTGGTGGAACTTGCAATGTCATGCATTTTTGATAGGTGATCATGATTCCCTCAAGACCATTTCAACTATCCCAAGCTTAATTTCTCTTGAATGTACTTTGCTAGCTCGTGTGTGTACGGCTAGTTAGTGCACGATAGAGCAATTCACTCATTGGAGATTTTCCTTTTAATCCAAGTGGATGGGATTTTAATGGAATAGTCTTGTGAACCGGAGGATGGTTTGAACGAAGGCAATGAGTAAAACTTAGGAGATGCTGAATAAAGCAGTAAAAATAAGATCAAAGGGATTGAAAATAAAAATATACTAGTGTTCATTAAGTAGAAAGTGACACCACCTACACGCCATAGTGGGATTTGTCCTATATTTATACACACCACTTTCTATTGTCTCTTACGTGATGATGTGGGTAGCTCTTGAATATTGGGTATGAATGGCCTATCTTGTTTCCTGCGGTCTGATGATAAATCTAATGCTTGATTCGATTGCCTACAAATCACTGAACTTCGGGTCGCAATCGCTAATAAATTAATTAGGTATTGATGTAGAGCAAGCCCTTCTGATTTATCACCAATATGAGGATGTTAATTTAAGCCAATTCTCATTAATTTCACGAATAGGTAACTCATCGCAAGGTTCATGATTAGTTCGCATAATTTTCTTGCATAGCGAAGCTACATATTAGGGTTAGCGTTTCTTTTCTAAATTAAAATATTTTTACTATCTTAAAAAATATATATGAGCTCTATCATTTCTTGATTTGATTTTTATCAACAAAAAGATCCATAGAACAAGTTCTTTTTTTTTCCGTTGATTAAACTAACGAAAAATGTTTCTATATGCTGTGAGTTTCAATTTCTCCTTTTGAAAGTCTAGATATATTATCAACTAGATCTCCATAAAAATCATCGTATGATCCATTTTATGATTACATTATGAAATTTATTTTTAAAGTTGTCAAAAATATAATTCAATAAAAATATAAATTTTAAATCCACAAAAATATTTTTAATAAAATCATAAAGTACTAAAAACACAAATTTCATTTAAAATTGAATCAATAAAAAGATTACATCAAAGCCTATCTAGGTGGAAATAATTTATTTACAATATTATATTAGTTTTAAGTTATTTTCTTCTTTTAAATTTTTCCATTTAATATCGTATGGTTTTATAGTTTAATTTCAATTTTTTACTCAATTCTCTTTCATTTAAATTTTTTTTCTTACTTTTTATTGACATATATAATCATTTGATTAAATAGAGAATTTATATAAAAAAACAAAGTTATTAAACACAATAAGTACATACCCTAAGTTGTGAGATCAAATATCATAATCTTAATTATGTCTTGATCAAATATTGGTTTAATTAATTTAATGTGCGTATAAGCATTTCAATTTATGATTGAAAGTGTTTTTGTATAAAAAAACATTTTAGAAAAGTCTATATATATATATATATATATATATATATATATTATTTTACTAAAAATATTATTTTGTCCATGACAAAGGGCATGCTAAATTTCTTATTTTACAATATTTTAAAGTCCCACATCCTTGGCACATGCATTAACAATCCTAACCCATCTTGCATTAACCTTTCCTTTAAACCAACTTTTTAATTATGGATATTTGAGACAACATCCTTCCATAATCTAATGTCATAGTTCCCATATCTCCATAACCATTTGAGAATATATAATTTATTTTACCTAGGATAAAACCTATTCTTAGACCTCATTGACTTCTTTTTTTAAAGCATCAATAAAATCTATTAGACATTAAAGAGCTTTTTTCTACCCTTCTTACTAGACCATAAGAAGGATATAATTTGCCTCTCACTTGTAGATGTTATTAGTCGATGGTATATATAACAAAAGAAGATAATAGATAGACATATAATTTAGGATTGACTTGATCAAACAAACTCTACCACTAATAAATAAATGCCTTCCTTTTCATACATTGAATCCTATATAAGTTGCCTCTTATGATTCTAAGAACACTTTCTTGAAAAGTTACACATCCAATCAAGGCTTACAAATTTAGAAAATATAATCAATTTCTTTTAATGACAACCAATCCTAAAGCTCTCTGTATAGATAAAAGAAAAAATAAAGAACAACAATAAAATTTAAAATATATATGGAAGGAAAACAAACAATAACAAACTTTGTTGATTTTTGGTATGTTGCATATGCCCCAACCATATTTATATAAGAAACATGGGTTGAAAACTATATCAAGATTTAAATATATCAATGTTATTTATATGTAAATACATAAAAGACCTTCCTTTAAATACTATTTATTTTAACCAAAATTAAAATGTTAGGAACGAGTATCAAACCAATAAAAATTAGTGGGCTAACAAAAAATAACATAAACTAATTTATAATTAACCCGAGCTTAAGTACAAGCCCGAGCCAAGGGTGTGTGGTTCAAACTTCAAGCTCATGTAGTCTAAGACCTATCTATTTTTAAATTTTTGGTCTTATACAAATCCAATTTTAACTTTTCAAGCCATAATTATGTAAGCCATAATTTGATTTTTTTTATAATCTTTAGATTGAGGTTTTGAGAATTTTTGACAATCAAACCATCATAAAAAACGAGGTGGTGTTTATATCGTGTATCACCTCTTAAAACAATTATTTGCAACAATAGGTCTTTTTAAAAGAATTTTATGTTGTTAATTCTCTATAATCTCATCGTCTTTGGTTCATTAGATATTGAGTTAAATGATTTATTATGTTTTTCTTTTTATGTTGTTATCTCAGTCTCATGACTTGTGTTGTGAGTTTGATGAGTTAACCTAGTTGATCATATATATTTTTAATTAGTATTTTTTTCAATTAAATTCTTTAATATTTGTTTCGGTATGCTTTGTATGAGGTTATTCTCGTCTCTTTTCTTCTTCTTTCTACTATACTTGATTTTCATGTCTATGCCTTTAAAATTTCAAAGTAACCATTCAATTTATTATTCCTTCAGATTTGATCCCTATCATTTTACCATTTATTTTATTTGAAATAATTTATAAAATTAGAATTGTTTTTTAATTTATCCTTTTTACTTTTTATCTTTCAAATATGGTCCTTATTGTTTTGATTGTTATTTGTTTTATTGATATGGTGTTTAGAATTGATTTGATTTTTTTTACAATTTCACGTTCTTTGGTTTTTCTTTTCCTGTCAAACTTATTCTCTATTATTTTTTATTTCTATTTTTTTCACTTTAATTTCTTTTCAGTTTCATCTTTCAATTTTAAATTAGTTTGAATTTAAGTTTCTTGATTGTGTTTGAGTCTAGAATTTCACGAGCTTAGAATTTTAGAGATTAACCTAGGTTTGGGTAGTTCACCTTAATTTTCTTTATATATATAAGCTCATGCTTTTTCAATTTTAGACTTCAATATTTATTCAATTAGAGATTAAATTTTGTTATTTTTTTATTTGATTTTCATAAAATTATTTACTAATTTTAAAATAACTTAAGCTATCTTGGTTTATATCCATAGAAATCTAGTGTTTTACACACCTATCCCTTGCGTGCTAATAAATAGCTCAGTGATATGAGTTTGAAACTAAGGAGTTTGCTCCCCTTATGATCTCAAGCTTGAGCCTTGTGGTTGCTAATATGATAGCCACCGAAAATTTACATAATTATTAACTTCAGAACTCATGTAATTAATAAAAATACATGCAAGTTGACCCGAACATTCATATTAATAAAAAAATAGTACAGGTAGTCGTTGGGATGACCAATGACACCTTCTACTTTTATAATTTCTTGCATACCCAAAAATTAATTTAGATTATTTTTATTTTATTTGAGGCTGAAAAAAAAAAAGTTTATTGGAAGACACCTGGAAGGCACATCCTCCTGTACCTTTCAAGTTATAAATCTTTTTATTTATTGGACGTAATAAACTATCCATCATTTTCCTACCACTTTTCTTGGTGTACGAAGATCGTACCTTTCCATTTTCACGCGTTTGTGGATGGTGGCATAGGCATTAACTTTAATGGAGCAGAAGAAATCAAGAAAATGATCAATTTAATAAGCGATAATGTTATGGAGTTCTATGCTTTATCTGCCACCAATATCAGCCAGCCAAATTGTTATTAATTTGGTAAACACACTTCACTAGTGCTCTACACTTTCTTTCTTTTTAGTGCTTCCCATTACTCCGTTTTAAAAGTATTTTTTGAAAAATAATAATTGTTTTTTATTTTAAATTAAAACAAAATTAATGTTTTTCTAATTATTTTCATGTGTTAATATTAAAAATAATTTTTAAAAAATAAAAAATATTATTTTCATATATTTTTAAATAAAAAATATTTTAAAAAACAAATTAGATTAGAATATTAAACCATCAGTACTGTTGGTTTATTTATTTATTTATTCTGAGCCTTTTATTTAGCACACTTGTTGAAATTGCTTTAACAACCGACTAAAAAACATCTGCTATCATCTTTTCAACGAAAGAGCTGGCAAAATTACAATGTAACGACACGTACGAGCTAGGAAACATCTTTTATCTTTTTTCTGACGTCTAGCTAAGGTAACTTGGAAACTTTTCAATGTTCCGAAAGCTTCGAACACTTTCTAGTGCGAGTGGTTCGAGTGCTAGAGGAACGTCCGACTTGTATATGAACATGGCTTGAACTTGAAGAGCAAAATGAAACATTTTCCTGAGCTGTGGCTCGAGATCTGCTAAAATAAATTATTGAAGGTGAGAACTCAGATGTATCCATGGGACCGTCGAATGAGTATTCAACAATGAAATTTTCGAAGGTCTCAACTTTTTATAACCGACCTAGTTTTGTTTTGAAATCCAAACTCTTTCAATTTAATAGCCAATCTTGTTTAATATCCTGAGAGATGAAAGATACAATTTGAGCTCCTCAAAAGTCTTTCGACAATTTAGGGTTTACTCAAAATTAAAAATATTTGGAAATTATTTATAGACTAAGAAGGAGCCATATGAATAACAACTTAAATATTTTATGAGTTATAATTTATTCCCTCGTTATTTACTAGAAAACACAAAAACTTTCCTCATTTTATGAAAAAACAAGCTAAACCCAAATATCTGGGTTATGACATGCCATGAGTCTCATGACATGTCATCCTCAACATACTTGGAGTTCAGCCACATGCTAAATCCAAGTAAATAGGAGTCTCGTGATCTTTCATACTCGGGGATTAACCATGTGTTGAACTCAAGTAAATAGTCAATCCCAAGTATAAACATGTTGTCAATGCATGTTTACTTAAGATTAACGTGTGATCGAGTTAACGTTTGCTAGGTCTGACAGCTTGCTAGATTTGGACAGAGTTTTAGACTTTCTAAAAAGTCATACAAAATACTAAGTTTTTTTAACTCTTGTGATTAATATATAAAAAATTATTAAGTTTTTTTAAAATATAACTTAGCAACATGAAAAATATGTTCTTAGAACCATTCAAGGAGAAAGATTCAATCTCATTTCACCTAAATATGTTCTCTTTCATAAATAAAAGATGTTTTTTTTTTCTGAGGTCAATGGAATACAAATGCTTGAAAATTAGATAATATTTTTTTATTGAAGTGGATAATTACGTTCTCCTCTCGTAACTCAAACGTGAATCAAAGTGACCGTATAAATTCCTGATGAATTCATTATTGAATGTTATATTTTATTTTGGATTAAAAAATAAGGATACTAATTATTTACAAAAGGAATATAATTTTTTTTGATCTGATTGGTCACCTCGTTAGGTAATGTCTGCCACCTCGAATTCCAATTTGATTATGCTATTTTTCTCTGTGCAAATTAATCCCTGACGTGAGCCGTTGTAAGCAACGTACTTGAATTGCAATGTGAATCAGCTGGAATATATTTCTTCCGTGTTTGGTCAGTGTAAATCACAGCCAATTATAAACTTTATAAGTCCGTGCCACGGAAATCACCCGTACACTCGTAGCAAGAAAAGCTGAAAACGACATCCTCTCATTTTCTTTCTTTGTCGTTTTTGATGAAGTCTGAAGCTGTTGCGTGTGATAATATAAAATCAGGAATATTATTAAATCATAGTTTTATATATGGACCGTCATCCACCTAACCCCACAGTACAGGCCAGGGGGGGTGCATTTTTCCAACTTTCTTTCAATTTCATCAAGAATATACTAACCCATTCCTGCTTTTGTCTGGCCACTACACAAATATTAGTTCGTCATTTGCTACTCGTACGGATTCGAGCTGTCAGCAAAATTATTACATGAGCACAATTTATATATATATATATATAAGGTATAATCCTCCATGGTGTGAGTGCATTGTTGCCTCTATGTCATGGCTATGGCTTCTAGGTGTACTCCAGGAAGAAAAGAAAGGGTTTATCAGAAAAGTTTACCAAAACGATTGCAATATCACTGTAAGAAAGTGTTTGACGACAACAAAAGAAATCACTCATGCTGTCTGAACAATAACCACGAAAACAAACTAAATAAAATGTTAAAAACTAGATTTCTGTTTTGAAAAAATAAATTTAACCCACCTGATCATAGTGTCATGAATAACCCATACACCGGTGGCATCCACCTGATCCCACAGTACAGGGGGAGTGCATCGCCTACCTTTTGTTCCCCCTCGATTTCATCAAGAACACACTAAAAAATATTAACCCATATTGCTTGCGACCTGCTTTTGTCTGGCCAATACACAATTATTGGTTAAAGATTAATCTAGTTGATTAAGTGATCATTCACTCACTGTTTGTGTTGAGGAGAGGAGAAAAATGTGAAAAAAACATGAAGTTTTATAGTTTGATCCTAAAAATTAAATATCCGGCAACAACTTCTTGTGTTTGTGTGTGTGTGATTGCTAGATTGGAGTCCTAAAACTTCTAGGTTTTGTTTTTTTTCATTTAATGGTAATGAGAGTTGTTCTATTATGTAGTTTTAGATCTATTAATTAGATGATTTCTCAACTCACAAAACGGGAAAAAAATAAAATAAAAAGAAAGTGAAACGTTTCCCAGACCACGTGACCTAATTAACTCATAGTTTAATCATGCGTTCGAGTCAAAATATACATTACTTGTAAAAATACAAGATAACCTAAGTTTTACTCGCTCATCTAAATCGACAAAATACATTTTACGAGATAGAGTTTTCGCATCCAAAAAAACAGAAAATAGGATAAGATATCATTACTTAAATGGGCAGCCATGCAGTGAATCTAGAACTCACGAGTGTATATGTATACGGTGCCGCTCTATCTACCTAATCGTTATCATGTCAAAAAGAATCGCAGCAATGTAATCCAGTCCCAGAGCACTTCAACATTTTGTCTCTTTTCAGCGCTGGCCAAGCATGATCACTGGGCTGCTGGGTTCGCACAGTCTAATTAGGACCCAAGTTTTGGCTGTAGTTCAGCAGCACCTTCTTTTGCAAAATGGCTACTGTAGTTTAACTCTTCCTTTGAAATTTGTTTTTGTTTGAAAGAAATGAAAATGAAAAACAATGAGCTTTCCCTGCCGCACAGGTCACACAATCCTTTATTCCAGCGTTAAAAGGAAGTGGGATGGTGGCAGGGTATTATATTTTAAAAAAACAATTACTTTTTTATATTCTATTATTTTCATATCAAAGATAATTTAAAAAACTGAAAAAATATATCATTTTAGTATATTTTTAAATAAAAACATTTAAAAAAAAATACTGATTCAAGCTACTGTAAATTGTTCGGTGCTAGTCAGAGGGGTATAATTTCTTAGATCGCGATGGTGCTCCATGTCTGCAAATTGCAAGAAAATTTCTGCCATCATCACTTACTTTCACATGCCCTCGTTAAAGTGGCTGTCCGTCCACTTGCCCATCAAAACCCTCTGGAAGAAGATAAGTGTAACATCTTTCTTTTCATGTATAGTGCAAGGAGACACTAGTTAAATAAATTCAATCTCAGTATCAAATTGTACATTAAAACTGTAGCATCACTAAATGAAGATCAACAACCTTTTGCGATAACTATAAGATGTAGTTTCATATATATATATAGTCTCGTATATACTTCTTGGACCAATAACAAATAAATATAATGATGGGAAAATGTTTTTGTCTTCTTAGGGAACCATGAATTTGAAATGAACAATGTTACTATTCATTCTGAGACAAAATCATCAGATATTACTCCGACTCGTCCACCAGTACCGGCGTCAAATCTAATTAATGGTATCATCATTAGTTTAACTTTCTCTTAATGCATGTCAAAGTAAGCGGGGATTGGAACAAAAAAAATAAAAAAACGGGAATAACGTCAACTAAATTCCATTCAACATTCTAAGCTGATCGTGTAGTAAGAAACTCGATGATAAAATAGAAAATCCTGGAAAGAAAAATTCGGGGATAGTACCAGGTTGAGTCCTATGGTGGGAGATTTCTTTTCACCAGAAATCAACGGACAGCATTAGCTGCAATTGCCCAGGGCGGGGAGTGGGGGAGACAGCAAAAAGCGTTTGCAAAAGAGGACTCCAGGCAAAATACTGAGCAAGGAATCGAGCAAGAAATCTCAAGTGGAGAGTCCACCGAGCCAAACAATTCTTGCAAGTTGATAAAGCTGATGAGATTGATACGACGACGCTGGTGCCCCTTGTTCTCGCTGATAGTACGACACTATCGTTCTAGCGAGGTTTTAATGAAACGTGTAGAGTTCTAGAATTAAAATTCTGGCTAGTCCCTTGCTTTTGCTGTGTGGGGAGCTAGATTACGCACGCGGGAAAACCCTGTTGTGTTTGAGTTTTTTTCAAGCTGATGGATGCATTAGGAGATTCAGATTTTGTTAAACTTGGATTTTATAAACACTTGCCAATCGATTTTATTGTTTTTGTCAAGTTTAGAAGATCTTTTAATGGCTATGTTACAGTAGAGTAAACGGGTTGAATTTTTTTGGTATTCATCCTTTATCCATTATCTTTCAAATAAGGAATTTAGATATTTTTAAACTATCCATTAAATTTCGGGTATCCAATGTATATCCATTATCTATTATTATTTATTAATCCATAAACATTAAAAGATTTGATATTTGCTTGTGCATATCATAATCATGTTGCTGTAAGAAAAGAAGGTTGTGTTTGATATTGTGTTTGTTTTTATGGTTGAGGTTTTAAAAAAACAGTTTCATTAAAATAGTTTTATGAAAAACACTTTTAGTTACGGTTCATAACTGAAATTGAAGTATTTGGTTAAAATTATAATTGAGTTTAAGATTTAATATAGAATAAGAAAATAATTCCATTCATATAAGAAATTAAAAATATAATATGAAAAATAAAAATAATAATGAAAAAAATAGTTAGGATTTTTTCTTTGAAAAAATAGAAAAGGTAGATAATATAAAAAGTTAGGATTTTTTTTCTTTTGATCAATTTTATTTAGACACCGTGACCCACACTCTCCAGTTGGAATCTTTGATTTAAGCAAAATTTGATAATATTTGCAAGAAACGGTACGAAGGGCTGCAAATCCTTTTGAAAAACACCTATTAGCTGTTTTTCTTCCACTGACAGTTTATTGATTTTTTCTTGTGGAACCCATATAAAATTTCTGGCTTTTAACTTTAACCAAACACTAAAATAGAGAGCTTTTTTTCAAACTCCGTTTGCACCACAAAAACAAACACCCACGAAGATGAAGAAGAAGAAACCTGGTCTTCTGTTTTTTGCACCATATGATGTCCTTTTTTTCTATATATATACTAGTCACTTACCCGTGCCTTATCGTAGTCGAAATCATATTTTTTTCAACATAAAAATATTAATTGTGTCTGATTTTTTTATTATAATATAAATTTAGGAAAAATAATAAATCTGTGCAGAATTCCTATGAAGTCCAAATTTCCTATCAAATATATAAATTTTAAATCGATATAAATTTATTTATTTAGTAAGTTTCAACAAAATCACCAGCATAAAATTATCATTATCATTAAAAAAACAAAAAGATTCGAATACCTGAACTATTGAATTCCCTGTATTAGAATTAGTTCATTTTATAATTCAATCTAAATTAAACACAACAAACAAAATATAAATTGTGAAAACACCTGCACTAATCAAATAAAAAAATAAGTAGTTAATTTTTTATCTACAAAAAAAAAAAACATCATTGAGAATTCATTCCTACGTTACCATCATCATCATGACTATAACAGTTAAAATTACTATCAATATTATTTCCCAAACAATTCAAATCATTAAATTGCCCAAAAAAAAACCAAAACATTTTTACAAAAAAAAAATCACTAAAATTATCATTATTAGTGCATAAACAATGAAATCATAAAATCATCTTACCCAAAGAACAAAAAAAAAATAGAAAACACAAAAAAAAAAAAGCAAAGGGAAAAAAACACAAATATTAATTTTAAAATGAACACTAATATAAATTAAAATTTTAGGATTGAAACAAATAAAAATAAAGCTACAAAAAAATTAAAATTAAAAACTAAAAGTATTGGTGTATAAATACAGGTAAAAATAAACATTGTCAAAGAAAGACTAACAAAACAAAAGGAATTAATACCAAATAAAAAATTGAAAGAATAAGGGCCGAAACGAGAAATAAAATACATAATTAATTCCAATTGAATGACAAAATTGAAACAAATAAAACCTTGGGACAGAAACTAATAAAGGCAATTTAAAAAAAATGCATTTTAATGTTGTTAAAAAATTAAAAGAATAGGGACAAAAATTAAAAGTTGCATATATGATCAATTTCAATTAGAGGACAAAATTAAAACAAATTAAAAACTCCATACTGAAAAAATTAAAGAAACCTAAAACAAATTTAAAATCAAAAGAGTAAAGACTGAAATGAAAACCAATATATATAATCAGTTTCAATTGAAAGGAACAATTGAAAAAAATCAAAATTTCCATTGAAAAAATCAGGAATACAACCAAAATCAAAAATATTGGGACTAAACTAAAACCATGAGAAACATGAAGGACTTACCTATAATTTCCAGAGTCAGGAGGGAGAAAAAACCAAAAGTCATTCATCGGCTATACACCGACAACTGACACGTGTCGTACCGAGAGACAGAGAACATAGTATCGCACCAGGTGACACAACGAAAGGTCAGTTTCAACTGCCAAGGGATGTCGCACGACACGCCTGCAGTGTTTCAGAAAAATAAATAATAAAAAAATAGTAAATTATCTATACATCCCTAGATCCAACGATAAACATGAAAAAAATATGGGGTGAAAGTACTACACTACCCCAGGCTCCAAGCTTCTTTTTTGTCTTTTTCGGAGGTCATTTCCGTAGTTTTACTTGTGTATGAATTTGTGAAAAACCAAAAACACCCTTAACTGTTCTGTGTTTTTTTTCCAGTATCCAGGGGTAAAATAATAGTTTTAATGTGCCAAGAAATCATAAATATCATCCATCTCTCCTAGAAAATGTCTAAAATGACCCCGGTCTTAGAGGTTAATTTTTTTTTATCCTGAGATAAAATGATAATTTTACTATTTGAATCCACAATAACATGTATGTATATTCACACGAAAATATAGTTAATTTTGTATTCTTGTCTTGAGTTTGTGGAGGGAGTTTGTCAGAGCGACTTTTTCTTGTTTGAATGGAGAGAGGCCCTTTCCCTCCAGCCTACGGCTTACTGTTGATTCAGAAAACAAAGCCCAGTCCATCGATCTGGAAAATAAAATAAAATTAGGCATGACATTCAAGACTCATGCGTGGTTGGGCCTTTTCTTTTAAGGTAGACATCCAAGCCCATCACTTTAGTCCCACAATTGGCCCATTTGTTATATAGCCCTTATTTTTTTATATTTAAAATGTAGAATAAAACGATTTCAAATAAATTTATTAAAATGATATTTAAAAAAATATCCAATTATGATATGATTTTTAAAAAGATTAAAGCATTTTATGGTAAAATTAACAATTACTTTATAAATAATTATATGTTAACTTAATATGTGGATTTTGTTTTTTTTAAAAATACTCATTAATATTGAATTAGAATAATATGTATATTTTATAATTTTCTTTGATTTTTTATTGTTATACCTTTTGATACATGTGCGTAGAAATGACGGATTCATGATTTTGTTAGTGAAACTTACTTCTACTATCATAATATATTTTTTAATTAAAAAAAATACTTCTAATAAAAAAACTTTCATCAAAATAAAAAATAAACACATGAATAAGAAAAGAATGGTTTGATTATAAAGATAGTTTTTTCATCTTACGAGTATTTTTTATTTACTATTATTTTTTATTCAACAAACCATATCGTTAATAAAAAGATTGTTTTTTTGAAGAAAAATTACATTAATAATAATAAAAATGGCTTAAAAAATACATTATTTCCCTGGAATTTTAAAAATCACATTTCTTAAAAATATGTGTTTTAATCCCTATTACCACTAATCCCAACGCCCAGTCTTTGGCACACCAAACGAGCACGCGCTCGCGAACATAGCACCTAACAAACCCGACGCCCGCACCTTATCACGCCAGATATAAAACAGGAAAAAAAAGAGAAGAGTACTATGAAACTGTCTGGTAGAACAACCAGTCAAAACCCCAAAGTACGTCTAATTTTCTTTCTTTTGTATCGAAAAACAGTCACATTGTTTATCTCTTCTCTCTTTTCTATCTCATTCTCTCGTTACTACGTTTATATATATATATATATATATATCTGCCCATAGACTTTTTATCTTCAACATACCTATCATTCATAACCCTTGTATGGCTTGATGATGATCATCTGACAAAGTCTGGTGGGCGGGGTAAAATGTTGGGCGAGTGATCACTGTGGGAGTGGTAGTTGTAGAATCTCTCCTCAAAATCACGCACACATCTGCCCTTCTTTTCTTTTGTTTGTCTCTCTTGTCTTACCTGCTAGTCTGCCCTCAGCCACCGTACCTTCTCTTCTTCTTTATGTTTCCTTCAGAAGTTTTTTCCAATTCTTCTCTCCTTTCCTTAGTTGGTGTCCAGGGTTTGATTTTCGTTCGGATCCCGATTGAATTCCTTTCCTGTGTGTCTTTAGTTCTTGTATAAGAAACAAGACCGGGGTGAATTTTGATTTTTTTTCCATTTTTGACCTATTTTTATATATATTCGACTGGTTTTGTGAGAGTAGAGAGCAAGAGCTGGAGTTTTAGAAAGAGAAGAGGTAGCTCTCTGGTGGTGATCATTATACAGTTGCAAGAATGGCTACCCCGCCTAGTAGCCGCTTGCAGACTATGTTACAGGCTGCAGTGCAATCGGTTGAATGGACTTACAGTCTCTTTTGGCAAATGTGTCCGCAACAAGGGTAATGTTTTTTCTTTTATATGTTTGATGTATGGTGAAAGACTGATAGGTAAAACTTCAAAATACAATCTTGGTTTCGTAGAATTATAATGTCAATCTCAATGAATTTACAAGTTTTTATTACTAAGAACTGCTGTGGTTCAGGATCTTATTGTGGGGAGATGGGTATTACAATGGTCCAATCAAGACTAGAAAAACAGTGCAGCCAATGGAGGTTACGACTGAAGAAGCCTCCTTGCAAAGAAGTCAGCAGCTTAGAGAGCTCTATGACTCATTATCTATAGGAGAGACCAGCCAGCCAGCACGTCGACCTTGCGCCGCCTTGTCACCGGAGGACTTGACGGAGACTGAGTGGTTTTACCTGATGTGTGTTTCCTTCTCTTTCCCTCCTGGTGTTGGGTAAGTTTGTGTTCCCATCCTTTTTTACTTTCCATTAATTTGATCTACATCAATGTAGATTTCTTATGTGGGTGTTAGGGGGTGTTAGTTGCCATTATCTGATGGGTGTAAATGACGGAAGGGCGGGAGAGTACATTATCGGTGAGTGATTAGACAGGGCGTAGGATCCAGTACTACTATGATAGCTTTCTAGACAGATAAAAATAATAATAAGAAAAATTAACTGCCTTTTTGATTTAGAAGTTCCTGAGAAGAAACTGACTTATGATCACTTACAAGTATATAACTTTGGAAGTTGATGTTACTTTTGCAGTTTGCAACATGTTCATCATTTTCGTTAAGAATGTTCCTGAAAGTGCAACAAGTTAAGGTCGAAAACTACGTTAGATCCATTCTGAAGGCAAAATTATTGGCCTTTCCTAGAGACTGTCAAAAGGACTGGTGATTGTTAAGCTTCGATAAATCGAGGGTTTCAGAACTGGGCCATTCACCATATATAGATGCCACTTATTATGATAAGACACAAATTAATTAAGCCAGTGTATGCCCTAATAAAATGGGATATATATATATTTGGCAACTCTCAATTCTCACTTGAGCTTGCTAGCTCCATCCATGACTTCACCCCATACTCTCATACTGTCTCCTCTTGATTATGAACTCCATTAATTAATGTAACAATTTTTCGGACCTAGGTTATCAAATAATCGATCGATTGCTGTCCATTAAGTAGTGTAGCCATTTAGATTCTGGAAAAATGTAGGAGTTTGATACAAAAACGATGATCCAAAAAAAAAAAAAAGCAAATAAATAAAATGAAGCTCGCTTCTAGCACAGTTCAGCAGCGTTAACAACTCGATAATAAATGAAAAATCACTCTCACAGATGAAACCCCTGCAAACTCTCTCCACACAAACCCACCAACAAAAGGATAAAACATACCTAGCCCACGAAATTCACTATATATCTAGACCACACAAACCTTCCAAAACACACAAAGTAGGCATTCAAAAAGGGTTAAATTGAAAAGAAATCTAGCTGAAGAAAAAATTCAAAGCAAAGTCATCCGTCCAAAAACCAAAACCCACCAGAAATGACCGCCTGAAATCACACAATTTCATAATTGCTAACATGTTGTTGTTAGACCAAAAACAAATTCCATCTGCAATTCAAGCTAGATCATCTTCTATGTAGCTGAAGGTGGGTTGAAAGCCCGAGTCCACTTATATAGAGGGTGTTTGGGAATGTGTTTGGAAAACATTTTTTTAAAAAAAAATTATTTTTATTTTTTATTTTAAATTAAAAAAAATAGTGTTTTTAGATTATTTTGATATGCTAAGGTTAAAAATGATTTTTTTAAAAAATATCATTTTGATATATTTCTTAACGAAAAATATTTTCATAAGCAACTTCAATAACATTCCCAAACAGACACATAATCGATGAAGAATCAAGTCATAAATAGATTCTTAATCCAGCTCTTTACTTTCATAGATTAACTTAGCACACAACATCAAGATAGCCTAGAAAATGTCATTACAAAGCAAAAAAAAAGATTATCGATGCCCTGATCCACGTTAAACTTCATTAAGTGTTGAGCAATATTTCTCATTCTTTCTTGCAAATATGTAATCTGTTCATGCATGTGAATAAGACTTAATGGTGATCATGTGTGTGGATTTCACGTACGTCCAGGTTACCAGGAAAGGCCTACGCAAGGAGACGACACGTGTGGCTTACTGGTACAAACGAGATTGATAGCAAAACTTTCTCCAGAGCAATCCTTGCCAAGGTATTATTTGCTTCGGCCTTCATTTTGATTATCCACATTAGATGGCTTGAGCTTATAGTATCATATAACCTGTTAGCCTAACTAATTAAATTGAATGTGCATGGACCTGCTATGTGAATTATATCATACACGCTATACACCGACATATAGTTCAATATTGGGACGGCGGCGTTTTGATTACCCGGTATTTATTGAATTAGAAATAATATTATGATTATAAAAATAATCAATGATACTTGAGGTAAATATTTAGCTAATGTCTCATTTCTAGGTCCACGTAGACTTAGTTGGGACTTGTGATTCTAACTTAAAAGTTGGATGTGTTAGAATCGGTTGGTTCTAACTTCATTGTCTCCACGCTCAACAAGATGCATGTCCCTATGTTTGGATAAACAAAACTAATGTAATTCATTAGTTAAAACTCTGTATCGTAAGAAGTGTGGGATTTCATGTTTAAGGATTTTCAATCAATGGATCGCATGTTTTTATTTTCATCGTTTCATTCTAAATTTCAGTTTACAAACTGTTTATGTTCTTAACTAGAAAGTAAATACTAACTATCTATCTTCTCTTCTGACCATGAACCTCCTCTCGATCGATCATAACGTTGTACTAGAGTGCTCGTGTACAGGTAAATCTATTTGCCAAAGCTTTTAATTACATCTTTTACTAAGTACTTTTATACTTGCCATGTTTTTTTGTTTCTTTCTTTCATGCTATAACTTTCACACACGTTTAATTTTGTTATATAATTAAATATATTCATGCAGACTGTGGTGTGCATCCCTCTTCTCGATGGTGTTGTTGAATTTGGCACGACAGAGAAGGTGAGCAAATTCTGTTACTATATTTTTCCCTCAATGTATTTTTATATACATTCATTTATTAGAACTTCTAAGTGTATATCAATATTTGGCGATCTTGATATGTAATTGTAGGTTCAAGAGGATCTTGGTTTTGTCCAACACGTAAAAACCTTCTTTAGCGACCACCGCCGCCGCCACCTTACTCCCCCAAAACCAGCTTTATCCGGGCACTCCACCTCCAGCCCTGCCACCTCCTCTGACCACCCTCGTTTGCATCCTCCACCCATTCCTCCTTTCTATGTGGCTGCAGAGCCATCATCAGCCAATGCAGACCAAAATGATGAGGACGACGAAGAAGATGAGGAGGAGGAGGAGGAGGAGGAGGAGGAACATGATTCAGATTCAGGAGCCGAAACCAGTCGCGATGCTCACTTAGAGCCGAGACAGGCTCAAAACCCTCATCAAGTTGCAGCAGCTGAGCCGAGCGAGTTGATGCAACTTGAGATGTCAGAGGATATCAGGCTTGGTTCTCCTGATGATGGATCTAACAACTTGGACTCGGATTTTCCTTTGACTGGTCCCGACAACTTGGTGGATCACCAGAACCGAGCTGACTCGTACAGAGCGGAGTCCGCTCGGAGGTGGACATTGTTGCAAGACAACCCTTTCAACACTGGTAACCTTCAGCCATCAGCTTCAGGTAAAAAAAACGGTAACTGTATTTCTTTTCCCTTCTCCCCTCTTCTTCTTCTTTCAAATAAGAGGAGAAAAAAACGAATGGTAGTGCATGCATAAGTCAAATATTCTTGCTAGGAGAGACGATCATAAACCGGGATCCAAATTAGATTATGAAAACGAAATGCAAGTATTAATTATAGTTCGGTTTGGAAGTTGCTTTTGAATTTTTTTTTTGTCAAAATTATATTAAAATGATATTTTTTTATTTTTAAAAATTATTTTTATATTAATATATGAAAATAATTTAAAAATACTAAATTTTTTTAATTTAAAATAAAAAAATCTCAAAATTAGTTTTGAAATGAATAACTGACATTGATTTAAGCTTCGGCCATGCTGGGGCGTGAGCATTCAATGCAGCACAAGGGCCCATTATTGACTTTGTCAAAAAGAAAACTCCCTCTCATGCATTATTGTTTGTTCGTTATTAATGGACCGGGCCCACTCCTGCACTTCTTTTCTAGGGTCCTGAATCCACGTAGCTCGACACGTTAGGCTTCAATATTCAAAAAGCTAAAAGAAATCACAAAGATATTATGGTCATATTATTTTTCGTATGACCCGTTCCTTATTATCAAATTGTTAGTGTTAGATTTTGATTTTTTTTTAACACAATAAAAATATTTCATTGCTCTTAAAAAAGAAAAAGAAGACTAACAATCAATAGCTTATTCATCTTTTTTTCTTCTTAAACACAGAAAAATAAGATATTTTTCAATTATGTCCATTGTTGTTTTGTTTTAATTAATTTTTATATCATATTTGTTTTTTTATATATTTTTTATTGTTCTTTGTTTTTTTGTTTTGGTTGATTGGAGTTTTTCTTTGTGATTTTTTCAATTATATCTTTTACGGGGTAACTTAATCTCATGATCTAGGTTATAAATTTCAAAAATTATCCTGATTTGACTTTGATTTTTTTCTATATATTTTTTAAAAATGATATTTTATTAAGATTCAACCTTGCAATAGAGTTATCTTAATCTCAGATCTAACATCGTGGGTTAGAGTTAACCCATATATATTTTTTTTCTATTTCGCCTCTCCTTATTTAATTTGCTTAAAAGTTTGCTTCTATTGTTTTATTCAATTTTTTTATATGAGGTTATCTCGACCTTTCAACTGGAAGTGAAATTAACATGTTATTCTTTTTTAATTTGTTCTTTAACATTGATTTATTGTTAATTAAACTTCTTATTTTCTCTCTCTACGAGGTTATCTTATTTCTATTATTTTATTATCAAATGATATCTTTGAGGCATTTCAACATTTATCTTTTTATTAGTTATTATTTATTTTTTTTTTATTATAATTGTTTTTTTATATATATAATTATATTATTAAAATGACAAGCTTATTGAACTCATTTGAATATACCACCTAGATAAAGCAGATTTCATGAACAAGTTTAATTTTATTTGTCGGATCTATGAATATGTTTTGTGATTTTTACTTTAGCTGAATAAACATGATGGTCCATTTCATTCACGTTGTGCTCTGAATTCTCCAGCATTGATGCTGGATGATTTTTAGAGCAAACTATTCAACGGCTTTGATTACGAATGGATAAAAAAAATAAGAAATGTACAGGCATAACTAATGTCTTTTTTACTTGTAGTTAAATTTTGCTTACAGACTCAAAGTTCATTGCATACGAAGTAAATAAAAAAACGATTGCATTTCAAAAATGTTTTTAAAATTTTTTATTTTTATTTTTATTTTAAATTAAAAAAATGGTGTTTTAGATCATTTTCATGGCTTGATGTCAAAAATAATTTTTTAAAAAAAAAATTATTTTAATACATTTCTAAATATAAAACACTTTCAAAAGCAATTTCAACCACACTCTCAAACAAGTATTTTCTTGGCCGACCTAAGCTACACCACAACTGAGGCCTTGAATATGATTGGCTCAATTTTCTGAAATAATTATTATTTAATTTGAAATAAAAAGAATATAGGCTAGAAGAACCAACCATGTGAGATTTAAAAAAAAATGAACTTAAAAAAAAACTTCCTAATATTATATATGAAAACGTGTAATCTTATTGGAGAAAAAACTAAAAAAACCGAATGGTATTTAATAAGATACATCTAAAATATATGTTTATTGAATTAAAAAATTTAGAAGTTCAAAATATGTATAATATTTTAGATTAAATCATTTTAAAATAAACTGATTTTAAATTAAAAAAAAAGTGGTCTCGGGTGGTCTAGCATATTTGGTTCATCACAAATATGTCATCAAACCACACACTCCTAGCTAGTTGTTTTTTTAGGAGCAGAAAATATGTTGTCCATCCAATTATTTTTTCAAATAACATGCACGCAATAGGTAAACTACCATGACAATTAATATATCATTTAATTCATTTTTATTTGATAATCTCAAGTGATCTCACAATCAAGGTCCATGTTTTTTTTTTTTATATCCTAAAATACTTTAAAAACATCATAGATCCCTTGATAAACTCATTTGTAAGCCTAAAAGACCCTAAATTACTTGGGGTTGGCTTAATCAACCAATAACTTCTTTTTTTTTTTTGTTTTTTGGCGACCCTTCTCTCTTTTATCAAATCATGGACCAAGATGAGAACAAAATAAAGGTTTGTACCAAGATTGTCAATATTGTTCCAGTCGTCATTCCGGTTTTGGAGTGTTTCGGAGTTGTACTGTTCATATATAATTAATTATATATATACAAAATTAAAATATTAATTTAACAAGCATAATTAAAATTCAAGATAAATTAACTTTAAATTATAAAATATAAACACAAAGTCAAACAAACATAATCTCAAAATTAGAAAAAAAAAATCACAGGTTAATCAAAATAAAGAGAATTTTAAGGCCGGAACGGCACACCCGAAACAGTACCGAGACGTTCCGGCCGGAATTTGGCCAGAATTTCCGGAACGGGCCGGAATTAAAACCGAGATAAAAACGACGTCGTTTCGTCTCGGTTTTTTTAACGGAACGGATTGGAATTGACAACTTTGGTTTGGACTAGAATATTTGATCCCAAACTAAAAAGATAAAAAGGAACTTTGACAAAAAACCATTGCATTTTTTTGTTCAAAAAAGGACCATTTTTTCTTCATAATAGAGATTCCATTGTTTGCTTTATTCATTTTCTATCCCTTGAATTTTGATTTCATATAAACAATACAATTAAATAGATTTATGAAAAATTTATTACCAAACCCATGGTGTGATGTTTTTTCAACACTTTAACATTCCCAAAGAAAGTTAGTAGGAAGAAATTTCAAAGACCAATTCCTAATAAACACAATGTTTAAGGATTTAAAAAAAACAAATGGATTAAAAAAAGTATTTTAGTGAAAATTGTAATTTTAGGAGAGGTGCAATGAAAACACTATTTTGTTTTTAGTTTTTTTTATTTAGTTTAAAAAATTAAATATTATGCTTTGTAATTTTATTTTTGTATATTTAACTTAGAAATCCCTATGATAACTTCATGATTATTTTATTAGATTTTTTTTGTATCTTGAAGATAAACCCAAGTCTGGTATGAATAGGGTAGCTTTGATTTTATTTGAGCATACTACTTGAAGAAAAATATTTAGTAAAAAAGTTTTGGATCAGAGTTTTTATATGGTGACCATATTTAGCAAAATTACATGTTACATGCGCTTATTATCGTTATTGTATTTTTCTCGCATGCATCGATTAGTTTAAATATTTAGTAATGAATTTTGAATAAGAATTTTTGTGTGGTGATCTCATTTAGTAGAATTTTATGTTTAATTGTTTTTCTCATGTTGTTTTTATTTGTGGTAGCATCAAATCTCAACAATTTATATGATTAATTGTTTGTAATACTGGATAAGAAGGTTTTCTATAGGGAAAGTGATGTTCAAGAACTAGTGATAAAAGATATGAGAAGATAAATTTTAAAATCAACACATTGATAAGATGAGAAAAATAGAAATATTAAATAGAGTGATCATAAATCCATAACCAGTTTTGAAAACCCAATTTAGAATTAACCAAATGATTCTTGATGGTTTAATTGCCAAGTGGCATTGAACAATCATGACTGTAAGATGCCGTACAATAGGATATTGCCACATAGGAAGGGATGGAGAGATTTCTAAGTGCTCAAGAACTAGTGATTGAAGATATGTAAACTCTATACTGTACTTGAAATAATTAGCTTCATTTTTGCAGGACCGCCTCCATTAGAAGACTTGGCGCAGGAGGACACGCACTACTCCCAAACAGTATCGACCGTCCTCCAAACCCAGCCATTATGGTTGGCAGCAGAGCCATCCTTCGTTGCATACGAGGCACACTCCCACCAATCAGCCTTTTCCAGGTGGACAATCCGCTCCGATCACCTCTTCCACGTGTCAGCTGACACCACCTCCCAGTGGCTCCTAAAATACATTCTCTTCTCCGTACCCCACCTCCACGGCAAAAACCGCGAAGACAATTCCCCCAAGTCACGTGATGGCGAGGCAGCCAGCCGGTTCCGCAAGGGGACCCCGCAGGATGAGCTCAGTGCCAATCACGTGCTAGCAGAACGACGCCGAAGAGAGAAGTTGAACGAGAGGTTTATCATGCTAAGGTCGCTGGTGCCCTTCGTGACCAAAATGGACAAAGCATCAATATTAGGGGACACAATCGAATACGTGAAGCAACTCTGTCAAAAAATCCAGGATTTGGAGACGCGTAATAAACAGATGGAGAGCGAGCAGCGTCCAAGGCCGGTGGACCGTCCACAGAGGACAACTACTTCCGATGGTTTGAAAAAGCAAAAGAGCGGGGTCACGGTGGTGGATCGGGCGAGGAGTTTCGGGCCTGTGTCAGATAAGAGGAAGATGAGGGTCCTAGAGGATTGTTCTAGCGGCGGTGCCAAGCCCAAAAAGATGGGTGCGTTGCCACAGCCGGAGCCGATGTTCCATAAGGAGCCGGAGAGCAGCGTCGAGGTGTCGATAATAGAGAGCGACGCCTTGTTAGAGCTGGAATGTGGTTTTAGAGAGGGGCTCTTATTAGACATAATGCAAATGCTAAGGGAGCTCAGGATAGAAACTGTTGCGGTTCAGTCTTCGTTGAACAATGGGATCTTCGCAGGGGAATTGAGGGCCAAGGTATGCCATTAATTTCTCCCATGACAAACACCTTCATCATCATCTTCTTCCTTTTCTTTTGTCTGTAAATATAAATATAAGAGCTATCTGCCATGACTAAATCCGTGAGTTTATGCTGGCAGGTGAAGGAGAACGTTAATGGAAAGAAGGTGAGCATTGTGGAGGTGAAGAGAGCAATACATCAAATAATACCCCATGATTGAGTAGAGGGACTCTTATATATATATCAGGGGAAAATCCAACGAACTGACATTTTTCTTTCTGTCAAATTCTGCTAATTAGGCTGTGCATAGCTTAGTATATATTGTTCTGACCCACGTATATGATCTAGTGGTTATCCCTGAAATGTAAAATAAGTAAACAAAGCTTGTATGATATTCATCAGATTACGAGAAAAGCCGGCATTAAATTGGCTTTCTAGTGCAAATCAGAGCAACCGATTTTCTTCCCTGCACTAACATGAAAGCAACAGCAAAAATGTGAAAGGGAAAGGGAGAGAAGAACAAAATTATCAACACAGCTTTGGACTCGTAACGCGGCGAACAAACGGGGCGTCTTCTTTCTTTCTCTGTCTCGACCGAGCATTATTTTATGCCAATTTGCAGCAATATATAAATTTACCATTTCTTGGTTATGGGTTTTCCTTGGTAATTCAAGAGAAAAGGGAGGATAAAAGGGTAAGCATGAAATATAATGATAATCATATAAATAATTTGATTTTCTATGAGGTTTTATTAATTAATAAAATAAAGATGCAAATTATATTTTTTAAGAGAATAGAGGTAAAGTGAAAAATAATTAAATTATATATAAAAAAATCTGTAACTATAATCATTAAGTCATAAATAAAATTATTACAATATAATAATAAATAAATAAATTAAAGATATTTTGTAAAATGTTTTTCTTTCTAAAATGCATCAACACAATAATTTTAATTTAAAAAAATTATTTTTAATATCAGTTTATTAAATTTAAAATATAAAAATATTAAATTCACCTAACCTAAATAATGAATGATTAAATTTGTTAACTTAGTTGTATAATTTATGGTGCTAAAATCTTTTTGTATAAAGTAAATCCTAAATGCCCAAAACGAATTGCAAGGTTTAATTTTTGACTTCGGGCTTTTGCAAAGACATTCAAAACAGGCTTTCATCATTTGTCCAGCCCCGATAATAAAAGCCCGTTTGTCGCGGTAGCATTCGTCCCGCCCAACATCTATTCAAATAAGCCTTCAGGCGAAAGCATCTGTCAACCAAAGCAAACGACGATGGAAGGAGAAGGAAGCTCATCGGCAATGGCGTTCACAGAGATCGAGACCAGTGCTGACTCGATCGAAAACTCCGTCATATTCCATGTTATCAAAAGCGTTTTCGGTTTTGTTCTCTATATGCACCAGCAAATTCCTTCGTAAGTAGTGCTCTCTTCTGCTTCCCCTAATTTCAATTTTCCTTCTTCTCGAGAACGGTAACTGATATTGCAGACACCGATCAGGCTCTTATGAAATATTTTTTCTTAGTAAATTTTCCAAACTATACTTTTAATGAAGGTAGCTATTGATCAATAGAAGCGAATTAGAAATGCTCTAAGAAATCTTTTATATCTTGATAATGCAGGATTTTTCAGGATATTAGTCTGGAATTTGATTCCTTGCAAACAGAATATAAGGATCTGGTATGTTATTAACTAGATATTATTATTGTTGTTGCTGTTGTTGTTTGAAGCCAAATAATTGTTATGTATAGGAGACGACAATTTCAAAAACTGAATCAAAGGCATCTGTTCGAAGAAATCACATTAGTAGAATGAGAGAGGTGAAACATGGGATTAGGAGACTGGAGAAATTGGTGAATGCAGTTGGTGGGCTCGAGAGTGCGTTGCAACTCATAATTAGTGAGGTTATTTGCATTGAGGAGGTAATTTTAGTACTTGGAGCTAGTCCAATACGGCCCCAGCATGTCTATGAACTGTGCTTTTCGCGTGGAAATGTTGTCCCAAGAGATGATGATGGTTTTGCAAAAAGCAAAGTTGCGGAAGGGCTTTCAAGAAAGGTTTAATATATGTATATTTATGTTATTTGTAATTTCATGTTAAGATACATCTTTGACAAGATATTATAAAAGTTTGATTGGTCAAACGTCTTTTGATAGGCTGTTCGTGCGTTGATCTCGAAGGGTGCTGGATCTAGTTCCTATCCAGGTACCTGGTAAAGCTTGTTCTGTCATTATTAGTTAATCTGCTGAAGGGAAACTCTGATGTTTCCATCCTTCTTTCTTTTTTTCCTAGGTCCTACTAAATTGTTTCTGTTGGTTAAAGCTCCATCTTCTTTCAATTTGCCTCTGCATTTTCTTCCAAAACGTGATTTCAGATACAGTAAAAAGGTATAGATCGAGCTACGCACACCAAAAAGCTTTGTTGTGCTTTTAGCTGCATAAGTTTTATTTTCTGAGATATTATATATCACCTTATGAGATAACCGTTGTGCAGTGGCTATTGCTTTTTAAAATATCTTTTATTTTGAAATGTGTTAATTTTTAATTTTTTTTAAATTATTTTTACTATCATATTAAATATATTTTAAAAGCACAAAAAAATAATTTGAAATAAAAAATAAAATAATTTTTTTTAAAAAGTTCTTTTAAAAAAGCAAAAACAAACAGGGTCTAAAACTATTCATCCTACTTTGCTTAGAAATAAATCCATGAATTGGTTAACAATGTTTTGATCCTTACAATACACTAATTGAACAATCATGTTGATGAAACAATGAATTTCATACAATGTCGTTAATTCTGGCTGCATTTTCTTTATTGTATGCATGTTCCATCCTTGTATGAGGCACATCTTGCATGTTTTGAACTGATGTCTTCAGGACAGTTTCTGATTATCATCAAAATGCAGTCTTTCTGAGATCATAGAATCAGTGCTTCTCAGCAGTTGTTATTATTGGAAGGCCGTCTATCATATTGTTACTCTGAATTTTTAGATCACAAGCAATCTTGCATTAATATCATATGATTGTTTTGTTTGATTGAATTTTTGTGCAGATTGTGCCTTCCAAGCTGCAGATTAAGTGTAGAAAGGTTCTGGGAATGGATGCTCCTGATTGTGGTGCTCAAACCAGCAGCTCCGGGAATTCGAGAGAATATGCTTCAAATGATTTAATCTGGTAAGGGACAATGATTGATGTTTTGATATCATCAACTGGTTTTCTATCAACTGAACTTCCGAGCTTCAGTTCTATAGTAGATGATTGAGAACCCATATTAGCTGAAAAAATTGAAGAGCAGAAAATTGACATCAATAATGAGTGAACCACCCCAAAATGATTTAGTGGATAGATTAGTTTTGTCAGCTTCATGATCCGAAATGAAGAAGTTAAGGAAAACATAATCCAGGATCGTTTGGTCTGTGCCTTGCAATTCCAGAGAAAAAAAGCCCCTTTCTTTTGATGTTGTAAATTGTTTTAACTTTCTAAGTTTCATAATCTAGAAACTGGGGAGAATTGAAGCAATTTCTGACACCGGCTTCTTGATGCTGTATGAGTGACGAGATATTTCGACATCATAGAGTAACGTGAGTTTCTCCTGCAGGTTTCAATGCCGCCATGTAGTCAAGGGCCTTGCATTCAAGACCCCAACAGAAGAATGACAGTGTTTTCATCATTGTAGAGAGCAGCTTTTACTGTGCCTCTTCTGATCCTGCTTCACTTAAAATACAATACACCCATGCAGCAGCGTTTGTAAGTAATTGTCCTTGTCTTATCTCTAGTCAAATTACACCAGCCTTGACTCAGCGATCAAATAGTCTGTAGATCTGTGATGCATAATTATCAATTGATTGGAGTTTTTTTTTCTCTCAAAATTAAACCCAGTACTGTCCTACCAATATCTTACTTGTATGCAAGCTAGAAAAGAAGTCCCATGTCAATGAAGCTCTGGATAAACAATAAAGGAGATAGTGTGCTGTTATTATTATTATTATTATTCAATTTACATTTTACAAGATATTTAACAGCAAAACGTAATGAGAGCTCTTGCTTTTATGCACTGTGATATGGCAGCCCCCTTGGGAATCAATAAGTCCACTCTTTGGGAAGAAATATCTCTGGTGAAGAATTCTCATTATTTAATACAACAGCACATTGTGCTGATACGTCCTTGCCATTTTTATTCTTGAAAGAATTGCAGTCTCTGCCTTTTGATTTATTTTTGGCATCTGCAATAAGACAATTGCTGGCATCAAACTAATCATAAAGCCAAGAAGAGCTATGCGTATAGAAGATAAGAACAAAAAGCCTAAGCCTAACCTTGCCGGCGTGATATGTGCAAGCCTATTTCATGCACGTTGATATTTAGCGCTTGAACAACACGTGCGGGGAGGAGAACAGGAGCGCAAGCTGCACAATCATGAAAGATTCAATATTATATCATCAGTTATAATATTTTCAGTGCCTTGTTCATTTTAGCAGGATCAGGTTTGTGGTATCAGACGTTCGCATCATTCCATCAAAGATTCAATAAGATGCAGTACCTGGCTTCTTGCTCGATTGCATGTTGGTCCCTGCCCTCTGTGGAAGAAATACTCCAGTCCCTGATGATTTTTTCCCGGAATCTAGAAAAACAGCTTGCATTCCAGGTCCCCCTGATGCCCAATTAGTGGCGTATTTTGCTCTACAATTAGGTCTTGGGCTGGATTTTGAGCGCTGATAGTACACAAGCAGCTGGGGTTATAACGTTTCTTTACTGGTGTCCACAGATTTTTTAAGTGATGATTTCTTCTATACTATTATCTAGCAAAATTGGTTTCGGAGAAGACTTTTACAATCCCGGTCGTGAACAGAAAGAAAGAACCACTATGAAAACACTTAAAAACATTTCACCGTAAACCCTACAGTATTTCACCCGAATTAGTGCAATAAAATCATTTAGAAGGTCTTGCTCTGTGTAGGATATTTGGTGCTCTCAACTTCCTCGGGTTTTGTTTTTTTGGAAATATATGATCCGATGTATTTACATTAATTTGTGTGATGATTTGAGTAAAATCCTCTTCAGTCACCATCCGTATGATCGAGTTGGATACACCATCCGTAGGATGATACATAGATTTATCTTATAAACAAGAAAAAGATATATATGCATTAATTTATCTTATAACTCGCCATCCGTAGGATCGAGTTGGATACATAGACCCATGTCATCTCTGGTTCTTTTAGAAAACTTTCTATATATCATGCATGATGAAAAAAAGGAAAAATCATCCATATCTATCCCGTGTGATAGAGGGGAGAGAAAAAAATAATGCACGACCTTTTGGGTTGTAGCTGTTCAAAATATAATTTCCTTGGTGACGACAAGAGGCTAATATTGATATTATTGTAACCCGCTCATCTGTCAGGCATTCCTATCACGTTTTACCTGCAGTAGTCTAGTAGCCATCTTTCTATTAATTGCATGCCCTGTTTTTAGAGTGCATGCATGCGTATAAGAAATGACACTTCAACAACTTTCATGTCTATATTCCACCTTACACCAAATTAATTTGCAGGCCATGGATGGCCATCGGGCTCCAAGATCCAGTTTCAATATTTCCTGGTTAATAGGCTATATATGGACGTTTAAGTGACCAAAAACATTCGCTCGAGTGAATTCCTGACTTCAATAGCATTAATCATATTATAACAATTAACAGTCTTCAATATTCGAAAAACGAAAAGTCTGATAAGAAAATATGTATAAAATTAACAAAACCATTTCTGGAAGTGGAAGCGACAAGAAAGAAAGCAGTGCGTACCTGTGGATGTGGGTCGAGAGGCAGTTTATGAAGACTGCGATATTGATGGTGGTGGTGATGCTGTCGTTGCTTCACATATTCCTGAAATAAAACACGGCCCCGAAACTTCAAAAACAAAAAAAAAGGAACCCGGAGAGAAAAGAAAAACAAAAAAAAGAGAGTGCTAGAGCTGTGATTCATTCGAATGTTAATATTTGTGTTTGTGTGTGGACCTTGGAGTCCCATATAGCCTCATCCAGAACGAGAGAAGGTAGGCATGAAATTGCTTCTTCAAATCCAACTTCTCCGTCGTCAACACCAGCCATTGGAAGCAGAGAGAAGCACAAAAGGGAGAGGAAAGCAGAGGGAGGTTTCAGGCTACTCTTCAGGCTTGGATTGTAATTTTAGTTCCTTTCTTGTTCTGGAGTAGGGAGACGGAGGCTTTTAAGCTCCAACTTCTGACCTGCAACCTAACTAAATTGTTACGTGGGAAGAGGGAGTGAGAAATGATAGATTGTGGGACCTTTTTAACTAGATCATGGCCACTCTCTTCTTAAGCGCGTGCACGATGCTCTCCAAGGGATATGGACGAAATCATGACCCTTAATTTCGTGCTTAGATTAAGCATAAAACCACCTTCCCTTTTAAAAACATTTACTATCCAAGTTTGGTGCTTCGGACTCTAAATTTACTGATCTGACAACTACAACCCTTTTATCATAATTAAAAACTGCAGATTAGATTTGTTAATAAATAAATTTAGTATAATTCAATCGAAAGTTCAGATGGGTCCATAGCCTAGTCAAAACTCGTTGCTTTAAACAAATTCAAAAAATCTTTATTTTAATTAATTATTTTATAAGAAATTAGAAGGTCGTGTAATTTATGATCAGGGCTTCATTCCAAATCAATCTCGGGTGATGTTTAATAACAATGTTTTTTTATTGCTCATACTATACATTTTTTTTCTTATGATCTTCGCATGAATAACAAGCGTTTTTTAATACACGAACTAAGTTTTCAAATTATTACATCTCCAATATATACATATACATATAAATTGTTGCCTAGATATGATCGTAGGTGGGTAAGATTAGTTATCTGATCTTGTACATTTCAAAACTTTGTAAGTCTCAATAAAAAAGTTCAGCATAAGAAAAACAAAAACAAGAACTGCATATACGTATGCATGTGTATATTTTCTAATTTCTCAAAAACGTAGGTCTTCTATTCAGAATCTAAAAGGTAAATTTGAGGATCGACTACTGATCTGGTGCAGTCAATTAAAAGCATATTATATATATATATATATATATATATATATATATATATGTTGAAGGGTGTAGAGAAACCAAAAGCAATAAGACATGGACTGGAGGTTGGGTTGGGTTGGGTTTGGTTAACCCCTCCTTAATTGTCTCTAAATACTGATCATATATCGTAGAACTGACTGCTCCATGATCATTAACCATGCAAGCTTGTTTTAAAATTCACTATTTTGGTTTGGATATTGTAGTGATTGGCTGGCGAGTGCACCCCATCTCCATGTACACGTTACGTGGTACTGGTAGATCTACAGCAAATTTGGTGATCAGTTGAGCAGATAATTACACGGTGACAAATTATCCCAAATGTAGCTTTGCATGTTTGAGCTGGTGGCTCTTCTTCTTATCAACCACCACCAACCCACGAAAGTCCAGCGTCATGAAATGTTTTGTGAGGCTTAGGTAATTAATGGCGTCCCGCAGAGGATATGATCATGCATGCACGTGTCAAAAGCCCAGAAGGAGTGATGTATCTGAGGAGATGACTTTTTTTCTCTTCATGTTTTGACTTGTTAAATTTGGACTTCTACTTTGATAGTATAATTTAGACATGCGAGCGATATTGGCGAGCTACTTGTTCTTCTCCTCTTCTCTAGATGTTTGGAGATTTGCCCGTGTCTTCGGCAGAAGTGGATTTCTTTTGTTGACTAATTGGTTTTTTTACAGAAATGATATATTGGATATATTGGAGCATAAATGCAAATCCGACCATGGAACAATGATATATTGGATATATTTTACAGAAATGAGCATTGGATACAAGTTGGGATTTTCCAAATGGGTTATCTTTCCAAACCAAGAACTTCAATCGCTGGAATTTTTCCTCAACACCGCGGGGATCTCCTTTTATAAGCAATAAAAAAATTGTAAAATAGTCCTAAATAAACTAAATTTAAAATGATAAATTGATATAAAAAAATTATAGTCAACTATTATTTCAAGACTGTAAAAGGGATGAGTCATATAGACTGAGATTAACTAGCTTTTTTTTTCTTTTCCCGATGCCTCGAGATTCCATTAGCTAGGCATCCAAAACAAATAGCAAGGTCAAATTCCATATAAATACAACTTCAGAGGAGCAAATAAAAAAAAAAGAATCAAAATGAGGAAAACCTAAGAACCAAAATGAATAAAAAAATAATGATCGTGTAGGATTGTTGTGGATGTGGGCGAAAAGAGCTTTCCCCGCACCCTTTAGTTTTTTTCATGAACCTTAGTTAATGTCCAACAATTAAACATATCATCTTAATATTCAATTAAAATACTCTGCAACTATTGGAGCACGCATAAAAAAGCCTATCCTCGTATAGTTCATGGTTTCGAAGTAGTGGGGGCGGGGCAACTATATTTTCTGAAGAGAATTAAGGCTTCCTATCAGGATTTGTCCCAACCACTTAAATCATCCAACCACTTTTTATGATGTTACGCTAAACTAAACTGGAACTAAATGGGTGTTCAACCCGATCCTCTCTGCCTTAAATTCATTTAACAAGTTCACTAACTCTGTTTTAATCTGGTTGAATATAGGAATACTCCCATCAAATCCACCCAACTGTCCTTGAGTCAATCAAGGGCATAACTATAACAAATCCCATTACAGAGATGCAAACAAATGCTTAAACAGAGTCATTACTATTGCCCTAGTGATGTATTCAATAATTGTAAACTTGATTAATAACTATCTATCGGTTGAAACTTAATGAATAAAGCGGGTGCGCGCGCGGGGGGAGGCGACCAGGATACAAGAGTGGAGGAGATGGCCAACCATGGCCCTTTATTCCATCCAAAATGATTTCAAAGAACTCTGATGCACCAGGTGAAATGCGGACTACCAAAATTAAATTCAAATGCATATTACCAGGAACCCGAACTGAATAGCAAAATATCGTAAGTCCCTAATGCTGAATTTAGATGACAAAGCATACCATTCATTTCAAAATAGGCAAGCTTGAAACTTCACTCACGCACATGGTGCTAGTTGTCCGTATGAGTTTATGCGTTTCCTCATCTACCTCCACATTATCCTTCTGCATACGCTCTTCAATTATAACTGGCATCTTACCAGCTTTCGCATAGGTTCGTAGAAGAGAATTATATATCATCGTGCTCACATGGCCAGCATCCCGAAGTATAACCAGTAGTTGCTCTGCTCCTCCAATATCGCCTCGCTCCTCCAGATTCTTGAATATATCTCCAATCAACTTTTTATCAGGCGTCCATTTCCTTACACTGCATACGGCTTTCTTAAAATACTCTAAAACCTTTTCCATCTGCTCCGTTTTCAGATGACCACAAGTAAGAAGCTCCCAAGTAGTATAGCAAGGAGTGATGCCCTTTTGCACCATGCGCTGGCAAAACTTTTCGGCATCTTCCATCTGATTCCTGTTGATATAACTAGCAAGAACAATGTTTGAAACCCTAGAATCTCGAGTTGCAGAAACTGATTCCCACTCATTGTACAGATTTTCTGCTCGTCCAAACTCCCCAAGTTTGACAAGTGAAGATATCATACAGTTATATTCAGCATCATTCATTTTATTAAAGATCGACTTCATCTTACTCCAGGTTCGATGGAGCCCATCCTTATCCTTCATGTTCGCGTGCAAACTGAGAAGGGAGGAGTAGGTGACTCGATTTTTCTTCGAAGCTCTTTTCTCCACTTCCTTCAGAGTATACGCTGCTTTTTCAAGGCAATCCTTTTTGATATACAAGTTGGTTAAAGTGCTATACGTTACCCAATCTGGATCTATTTTTGATTTCTTCAGCTCCATAAAGACTTTCTCTGCTGTTTCCACGTCGTTTTGCGAGGCACACGCAGTTAACCACATATTGTAAGTTACAACATCAGGTGAAGTCTTTTTCTTTAATTCTTGAATGATCTCAGCGACCTTCTCCAATTGCCCATTTGCAACGTACACGGATAGCATATGGTTATAAGGAAGAGCATTCTTCAAGAACCCACATTCAGACATTTTCTCCATTAAAGCCTCTGCTTTGGAGATCAATTTATTCTGGACATAAACATGGAGAAGAGCTGAACATGTTTGATAATCCCTCATTTTATCAGGAACATCTTCGAAGAACTTCTCTGCACTGTTTAGACCACGAATTTTGGCAATCAAGTCCAGTTGAACAGCATAATCACCCGGTAAAAGCTTCATATCAGACTGCTTTGTCATCCATTCACATACCTACATATCTACTAACTAATCAGATAAAAATCACAACAAAAACACTCTAAAATTAACAGCACCCTCCTAAATTAGAGCAGACAGTTCTAAAAAATAAAAGATAAAGCAAAGGCAATCAATCTGATTCTGACCTCGAGGGCGTGCTTGTACCGCTTCAGCTTACGGAGCTCTCTAACTATCCGATTCAGCTCGTACTTTCGGACAGTGTGTCCCTCTTCTTTCCATTTCCTTATTGTTATTACTGCACTCCGTTTTCCATACACCAAACTAAACAGCCTCCTTCCTAGCGTGTCTCCACCACCACCACTCTTTTTCCCTTCTCCTCCGCTAACAACACCCTTCTCCGTCACTGCTGCAGCCGAGAACTGCCGCGCGGCGGCTGCAAGGGTTCCCCGCACGTTCCGCACCAACATTTCCAAAACGCAGGCCGAGGCTTTACACTGGGCTGGATATATAAACAAAATGATTGGGCCTATATGAGGCTTTAATTGATTGAGCCCTAAACAATAAAGCCCAAGAAAGAAAAGAAAACGAGTTCTGGCTTCACTTGACGCGCGAGATAACTTTGAAAATCTCAAACGAACTCGGTAGCCTGGCTTGGTGCCCCCTCCTAAAATGAATTAAAAATTAAAATACTAAGTATAAACAGCAGACTCAATCCCATCGCTCTTTTTTATCTCTTGATTCCCTCGTTTTGCATTCGCTCTCTCTATTTTTTTATTCTTAAAAAGATTCAATGCCAGGCGGTAATTCTGCTGCCGCCGGTGGAAAGACCGGCGTGAGAATCGTAGTCGTCGGAGACCGTGGAACAGGAAAATCGAGTTTGATTGCGGCGGCAGCTACCGAATCTTTCTCGGAAAACGTATCTCCCGTGCTTCCACCCACTCGCCTCCCCGCCGATTTCTTCCCCGATCGCGTTCCTATCACTATCATCGACACTTCTGCTAGGTAAGCATTTCTGTATTTTATACACACATACGCACTGTATACGTATTTTTAATGTTAGTTAGAAGTTAGTTTGCTTGAATTTTTTGAAGCTTGGAGAGTAGAGGAAAGCTAAATGAAGAATTGAAGCGAGCTGATGTGATAATATTAACTTACGCGTGTGATTTTCCGTTGACGCTTACTCGTTTGAGTAGTTTTTGGCTTCAGGAATTTCGTCGATTAGAGGTATTTTTCTTTTTCTTTTTCTTATTTACAATTTTTGTAATTATAATGTAGGTCAGTAGCTGGTGAATGAAATTTTACTTTATTTTGGTTTGATTAGGTGAAGGTACCGGTGATAGTGGTGGGTTGCAAAGTCGATTTGAGAGATGACAATCAGCCGATTAGCCTTGAGCAGATTATGGGACCAATCATGCAACAATATAGGGACATTGAGACTTGTATAGAGTGCTCTGCTGTTACCCTTATGCAGGTATTTATTCCCTGGATAGAGACCATTGAATTTCATAGCAAGTAGCTACATCTACGAATTTATTGAGACCTGCATGTAGCGCTCTGCTGCTTTGTTTCTTTATGTTGCGATGAATTGTAAAATGTTGTAAGAGAACAGAAAGTTGGTAGTGTTGTCGAGAGCTATAAAAGCAGAAAAGGAGAAAAATACAAAGAACTAAGGGTATTTTCCCTGCAATCAGTTCTGTTTTTGGTGCAAGGCTTCCCAATTTTTTAGCCTTTTGTGTTGGAAGGCAGAACTTTTTGGTTCATATAGAGGTGTTGTCATGGTTTATTAGAACGTTAACTTGTTTTCTGCATTGAAACTCACATGGTAGCAGTATAAAAGTTTAGAATTTAAAAACCAAAGTTAACTATTTGTAGGTCCCTGACGTTTTCTATTATGCTCAAAAAGCTGTACTTCATCCAACAGCTCCTTTATTTGACCAAGACACCCAAGCTTTGCAACCCCGATGTATAAGGGCATTGAGAAGGATATTTATTCTATTTGACAGTGACATGGATGGTGCACTCAATGATGCAGAGTTGAATGATTTTCAGGTTCCTTTTCCTTTTCTACTCTTTTACATTTCCTTGTGGACAAATTGAATATTTCAAAAAACATATTTTTTTATTAGACATTCATTTTCTCAGTAGTAGCAAGCTTTAATATTAAAATAATGAGAATGATAATCCAAAACAGTGAATATGATTTCCCTCTAGTAAAAAGGAATCAGAAATCAAGACGCTCAGGGACCCCAGTTCACTGAATACTAGTTAGAGTAACTTCTTTGAAATCCTCTCTAATGCTAAGCTGGGTACCCCTTAGGAATCCCAAAACTACTTTTCAATTCTATTGCTGGGGATTCTGACATGTTGCAATAATGGTAACCAGGTTAAATGTTTTGACGCTCCACTGCAGCCTGCTGAAATAGTAGGCGTGAGAAGAGTTGTGCAAGAAAAGAAGAAAGAAGGGGTCAACGACCTGGGCCTTACCCTTGATGGGTTCCTGTTTCTCCATTCTCTTTTCATAGATAAAGGACGCCTTGAAACTACTTGGGCTGTTTTGAGAAAATTCGGCTATGGCATTGATTTAAAACTCAGAGATGATTTTCTTCCAGCTCCATTGAAGCATGCTCCTGATCAGGTGTGTGTACTGATATACATTATTGAACTGCTTGTCTGGTGTTGGTTCTTGTTAATTCTTGTTGAGTTTGTTCTGTCATCATGCAGAGTATAGAGCTGACTATTGAAGCTGTGGAGTTTGTTCGTCAGGTCTTCCGATTGTTTGATACTAATAATGTATGTTTTAACTGTTACCAGATTATTGATTGTCACTTCCTGGAACTTTGCTTTCTTTTTCTGTTCATATGTAATTTATCTCCAAAATAATTTCTAATGTTTCAATATTTACACTTAATAGCATGGAGCATTACGACCTGCTGAGCTTGATGAGCTATTTTCAACTGCTCCAGAAAAGTAAGTCCGGTTAATTGCTTTTGTTCCTTGATTTTCTTTTCTGTAATTTGTCAATGTTTGTTCACTGTGTATTTTCTTGGGTGCATTGGTCTGTGTTGGGTGTAAAATGATATGAGTAATAAATCCACAAATTGCATGCATCTAATTCTACTGCTTACTCAACACATGTGATGATGAAAGAACTGTACTTGTTTCTCATTCTAAACTTACACATCATTAGTTTATAATGGGAGTTTGAACAAAATACAAACTTGCATCCCCATTCTTCATTTGGATTCAGACAATTTGTCCCTGATTCCAAACAGTATGCAGGCCTGGTTTTATTCAAGACAGGTCTGAACTTTATCAAACAGAATAGGACTAGGGTGTTTTTGGCTCTAAGTATAAAGGGGAGGGATGGTATGGAAAATCAAATTGTGATGCTTGTCCATGGGATTGGACAAGGTTATCTTATGGTAGGAGATGGGGCAGAAATTCACATATCGTCCTGTACTATGCAAGCCAAACACTAAAACTAGAGTGGCCCCATCTTTCTCTGCAAGTACCATATATATGGACACTAGTTAAGCTTATTTCAACTATTTTTTTGCCTGTAATGCAAAAAATCATGCAAAGCTGAACTCCTTATAAATTCTCCATGATTAAAACATATGTTCAAGGATCAGAATGAAAGAGCCAAATTTCTCATATTTAAATTCACGTAAATGTTCAAAATAAAAAGCTCATGAAAAATGCCGCTTCAACGCAAACAGCAATAAACATTTACATCTAAGAACAAAATCATATAATGAGCAAGCATAGCTGCAGATTTACTACATCAGTTTTCCATATATTTCTTGACTCGGTTAATGAGCTAGATGTTTGATCCAATTCTAAATTCTACAAAAATAAAACAAAAAATAGGATATTTTTCTAGGCATGTATTTTCTTCCTTCCTAAAAGTTTTGGAATATTTCATTGATACGTCAAAAAATATTTTAAGGTATGCTTCTTGTAGATAGAACATCAAAACAAAATTCTATTGATCAATGGTTGAAAGCTGGTAACAAGCAAGCAGGTTTGGCACGTCCATTTCTTGTTTCTTTAAAGGTAATTTTGCAATCCTGCATAAGGGGCTGCTTGCTGATTGTCTCTTTGCTGTTGGCAACTGCAAGACCTCAAATTTGTTGTTTTTCTGTCAAAGGAAAGCTTTGATTGCAAATACAGTATTTGTTTTTGAATGACAATTGCAAATACAGTAAGAGCATTTTTTTTCCATTGCATCACAGCATTGGCAACATTATGTAGGATATAGCATTGAGGGTATTAGGCATAGCTACATTTCCTCTCAGTTTCTGTTGCATTTATTTTCTTTCTACTGCATCTGCATTCGAAGTAAGGACTAAATATTATCCCTTTTCCAATCTGCTTTTTTGTGAGAAAAAAAAAGTTTCCTAGGGTCTTGCAAATTGCTATAATGGGGTTTCTTCTGTCTACACAGTACTTGTAAATGTGCTATTCATTTCTATATTTCAGTCCTTGGGATGAGGCTCCTTACAAGGATGCTACAGAGAGAACCACACAGGGAAATTTAACTCTAAAGGGATTTCTATCTGAGGTTTGCAATGCTAACTACTCTTTATCTAGTTCCTGCTCATTCTTGGTGGCTCTAACGCATTCCAACATGTTATACTATGTGACAACAGTTTTCTCTTGGCCACCTTAAACATTTTACTTTCTTGCATATGCCCCATTTCTATTCCTTTTGTTGTTTGATGGTGGTGAAGGCATGGTGCATGGAAACATCTGACATCAGCCTTCTGAAAAGTCCTTTTAAACATGAAAAAATAATGGATATTTGTGATGGCTTACAAAAGATGCTATTAAATGAACCCATGGTGATGGTATGCTTATAACTTGGTAAAACACCTGGTGCCAGTATTCTGTGAAAGTTATGAGGTCCATATTCAGAGGAATCTGCTACTCTGGCTATCTTATTATGATGGAAGTTTTGTTGGTGTTTCTCCAATTTGTCTGGGAGGGGCTTATCTTTATATACTATTGTGGAGTTGTTTTGTTTTAATTGCTTATCTTTTTATTTTTACCTTGAACTAAAAAATTGACCTGTCTTTACCATTTCTCCTTGTCTTTTCTACCCATCTTTCTCTTTTCTATGTTTTTGGGGATGAATATCCTCGTTTCTCTACAAAATGGAAGACTTCTTTATAAATATTTATCTCCATCCATCTTTTATCTGGTCACTTTTAAGTCCATTACTTTTAATCTTCTCGTGCTATCTGCCAAATTTATTTCTATTGAAAATTTGTTTGCAGTGGGCTCTTATGACCATGCTGGATCCACGTGGTAGTTTGGCTAATTTGCTATACATTGGATATGGAGGAAATCCTGCTTCCGCACTTCATGTTACTCGGAGAAGATCCGTTGATCGTAAGAAGCAACAAACAGAAAGAAATGTTTTCCACTGCTTAGTTTTTGGCCCTAAAAATGCTGGAAAGTCCACTTTGTTGAATTCATTCATAGGAAGGTATTGTCTTGAACCTATGTCATGGCCATTGTAGGCAACGTGCTCCAGATAATTTCATCTGTTAACTTCTCTCGGTCATTCAAGGAGAACCCAGTTTTGTTTACAGTTTTTTCAATTTTTTTAGCTCTGCTTTCTGCTAAACAATAATAATTTTCTGCTGCAAATTCCAACACAGGCCATTCTCAGAAAATCATGAACCTACAGCTGGTGAGCGTTATGCAGTGAATGTTGTTGACCAGCCTGGGGTATGTATGGTAGCCACTCTGTTAGGTGATAGTTCTATATAATAGCATTCTAAACAGGTCCTTTTCAAAACATGAATGCAAATTATGTTTCAATGTGAAGTTATGATCTGATATTTAGGAGACTGTAACGGGTCATCTTCATCAAAGTATCATATATTTAGTTTTCCTTGCAGGGGAATAAGAAGACTCTTATTTTGCGAGAGATACCAGAAGATGGAGTGAAAAAATTTCTATCCAATAAAGAATCTCTGTCGTCCTCTGATGTTGCTGTATTTGTTTATGACAGGTAAGTTTGACCGGTGTTTTTTAGCAAGGCAAGTTTGACTCCCTTGTATTTATTGGTAGTCAAGTAGCTGGTATATGATCTCTTTTATGATCATATATTATGTCAGTCTCAATTATATGACTGGGATTGGTGCATGTTATCTTCATTTTACCAATTTCTTAATCTACAAATGCATGTGCCATGCCTGTGAGTTTCATGTGCGCATTCCTTGAAAGTGTAGGAATGGCATTGAATTTCTCTTGGAAGGGGAAGAAATATACTATTGGAATTAGTTTCTTCTTTATACTTGCTTGTTAATTTCCTCTCTTTAAATATATAGATATCATGGCATGACATATAATTCTTTTTGCCAGCTCGGATGAATATTCTTGGAAAAGGTCAAATGAACTTCTTGTAGAGGTTGCTAGGCATGGAGAAGAAAGTGGTTATGGGGTGCCTAGTCTCATTATTGCTGCTAAGGATGACTTGGATCCACGTCCAAGGAGTGTGCAAAATTCAGTAAGGGTATATATTTTTTTCATCGAAACCTCATCTTTGCATATACCCAATCTCTGAAGTTTGGTATTAAAAGCAAAATCTTGCAACTTCACGTACACATTGCCTGCCACTTGTATTATTTTGAAGCTGTGCTTGTGGTGATAGTTCCAAATTGATCTTCAGGTTTGCCAAGAGCTGGGAATCGGGGCTTCTATTCCTGTCAGCTCAAAGCTTGGAGATATGAATAATGTTTTCTGCAGGATTTTAAGTGCCGCTGAACACCCTCATTTGAACATTCCTGAAACTGTGGCTGGGAGAGAACACAAGCAGTTCCGCCAGCTTTTCAATCACTCTCTTCTGTTTATGTCAGGTTATGCTTCCTCCCCCTGCTTGGGAAAAAGAAAACTCACTGCTCTGGTGCATGAACACAAATAACACTCACATCATGCTATAAATATCTTCATGAATTGTCTCAACTGTGTTTTTACTTGTGCAGTTGGCGCTGCTTTTGCTGTTGTTGGAATGGCAGCACTTCGTGCCTACAGTGGAAGGAGAAATTCTTCTAGATAGCTTCTATATGATTTGACCAATCAACTCCTGCTATTTGCTGGCTTCGAAGGCTTTTTCCAAGTTTTTGCAATGTAAGCTCATGATGGAACCCCCGTGTATATAAAAACATCTACAATTCTTTCAACCACGCTGCAATAACCTTCTAATTCATCTTCTGATTTTTTCCTATCAATTAACTTCGGTGAGCCTCTATCATTTTTGTAGTTTGCTAGGATTTAGGCCATTGGCATTTATTGAAGGACTACAGAATGTGGACCGTCTCCTTCTGTCGTGGTGCTATCAATCTGTTGAGGCCGATCGCCGGAACATAAATTGAATCCAAAAGCTTTAACCTCTCTTTATTATTGTATGTCTATGCGCGCGCGTCCCAGTTTGTGTATTTGTATATAAGAAAATCATCTTGTTAAGGCACATATGGTTATGTTAAGAGCAAGGTTGTCTAAACCGGACCTGATATGGTGGGACTGACCCAGACAGCCACCAGGTTACTGATTTGAACTGAATTGCTTAACATAGTATAAAATAATTAAAATCTGAATTAAAAGTAGTTTGGTTGTTTTTCTCTTTTTACAATTTGCATTCCATAATTTTCAAGTTATACAACATTCTATCCCTTTACTAGAGTTTAATTACAGTTATTATATAAAAAATTATGACATTCTCTACAGAAAGGTTGTTATATTTTTTATGATTTCATTGGACTATAATAATAAATAAATATTACATATGGATTTTATTCTAGGCTTCAAGTGAAGGTATTTTCTTGGTCATTGTTGTTTTTCCTCTTCCTTTTATTGATACATCTAGTTTTCTAATATTATATGGTAATAATTTTATTGATAGAAAGAAAAATGAATCTTAAAGTAAACTTTCTTGTGTCTATTCGACCAATAAAATTAGATTTTGAATAACCCAATCACTTCATAATGATTAGTATGCTTATAAATCAACTTTTAATTTTAGGTTTCTTATAGATATCTAATGACTTTCTTAGCAGCTCTCTAATAGTATATTCCTGGATTACTTTGAATCTTTTCAACATTTCTATTACAAATGTCAAGTCATGTCTTGGACAAACTTGTGCATAAATTGAACTTCCAATTGTAGATCCATAGAGAATGTTACTCGCATGCTCATTTCCAATATGTTTTGTAGGCATTGATTGTGAATGTAATTTGACATCTTGAACCTTTCTAAAGCTTTTTTTAATATAAGCTTTTTGAGATAGTTCTAATGTCTTATAAAACATGTCTCCATGTTAGATGACATAATAGGCTTCACCAAATCTTACTTTGTCTCGTGTAGCAAATCCAAATCGTTATACCAAAAAAAAGTTTGAATTATTGTTATTATTATTTAATGATTAAAAAGTCTTTCTATTATTAAATTATTATAAACATTTGTGCATTTTGATATGCACAAACTGAATAGGATCAGAAGCTCATCGAACCACTGCTAAATGACATGGATAAGGATGGAAACAAGCCTTTGCATTTGGCAACACAGGCCGCCCACGCCACAGCTTCATTTGTTCTAGTGCTTGATAGCCGCGTTGAGCGTTTGATTGTCAACAATGAAAACATGACACCGTATGATGTTGCTGAAAAGCAATCTAAGATAGCTGTAGAGCAATATCAGAAAAACAAATAAAATTGTATGCTAGTTGATCGTCATTTATCAAGATAGACGTAACTATATATTTTACGAGAATAATTGATTGATTTAATAATTTTATATCACAATTTAATTCAAAGACCCCCCGTTCAATTGAGTGTCTATTCCTCGATGTGGGTTCTTGAGTATAATGGTTTGTATTTTTTGAGACAGAACAAAACAGTTAATCCAAAAGAAAGCAAGATACAAATCATTTTTAGGAATTAAATTCTCCATCTCATGAATTTATGTATCTTTTTTTAATATAAAATGAGTTCTTATAAAGCTCTTTATTTTGGAATTGCCTTTGTTAAGACTATACATAAAATACCATTTTTCCTAATCATTACATACCAAATCTTGTTCAAGCAATTCATCAATGCCAAACTCATTTCTCCAGCAAATTGTGTTACTGAGCATGGTAAAAGCAACTTTCATCTTAAAATCCGTTTAAATATTTTGTTATGTGCATAGATGTTTAGTGTATATGTTATATAGACAATCAGTTGGTTATACATTACAGTGATTTTATTCATGTAAATATATTTAATTTATTAATAAAGATTTATTTATCTTTAATATTCATCAAATATCCTATTAATGAATATAATATTTTATTAATGAATCTAGAGTAGAAATAAAGTTCTTGGGAATAAAATTGCTTTAAAAAAAATTATAAAGTTGTTATAATTATGGAATAGATGTCGTTTTATCATCTAGTTTACAAGAGATTCAAAACTTAAATAAATAATGATATTAAGAAATCTAAAATCATTCATTAATTATGTAGCTAAAGATATAATTCATTGTGGATTAAAATAGTACAATAATTTTTGTTATTCAAACAATATCATTTAATTAGTTATTGGAGACAAAAAGGTCTTTTATAAAGTCTATTTATCATTATTTTATTGCTTGGAATAAATTGGTCTTCTAGATATGCACTGAAATGATTTAAATACACTTAAAAGTATGAGACAAAGAATCAAAACTAGAGTCCAAGGGCTTTTTGGTCCATTACTACTTTAGTTGCACATTGCAATGATTAAATTGCCTTTAGGAATTAAAAAATGACATCTAGGAGCATTTTTTTTTATTTTTATATGGTTTTTTAGTTATATTTAATGTAGATAAAGGGCAATGTAGTCTTTATTCTCTCTCTCCTTACCTTGAATTTCACTTTAACCCTTTTGAAAATCAAGTATATCTTATTAGTTTGTATTTGTATCAATTTAGAGTCTCATTCTTTGAAGTTTTTTTTTTTAATTTTATCCCTCAACATTTTATTTCATTTAATTTTTTTTTATTCAATTTGATCCTTAATATTTAGTTTGCTATTTAGTATTCTTTTTTTAATATATTTTATTTTTCAATTTAGTACCTCATTATTTTCTTTCATTTAGTTGTTAGATTTCATCATCATTGTTTTGATTGTTGTTTGTTTTGTTTTTTCAATTTTTGATGATAAGGATTTTTGTTTCATATTTAATCTATTTGAGAGTTGACCTTCATTGTTTTATTTTTATTTTTTTTGTGTAGGGTTATACGGATCTCATGACTGAGCCACAAATTTAGCATATTGACTCAAGTAATATTTTTTTTATTTTTTAAAAAAATTGATTTTTTCCCGGATTCATCATTAATGTGTTCTCTTATTGTAATTGAGATTCAGATTTTTTTTTTCTTTTTGAGTTCATCTCATTTGATTTTGATTTTGGTATTCGATAAGATTATTCACAGCTTTATTTTTATTTTTTTATTATTATCATTGGATATTTTCTTATCATATTATTAAATTAACAAAAATCATTGAACTCATTTGAATTAATAACCCAAATTCCAAACTTTTCTTTTTAAAAAAAAAAAATACTATCATCACGTAGACATCCTTTTATCATGAGTAACTTGATATTTAGTTTAACTTGATATTTATTTTGTGATTGGCTTTACAATAATCTATTTTTATTACGGAACATGCAGCTGATACGGATCTTCACAAGATATTCTTTCGTCTTCAATTATATGAATACTGGTAGGGAAAGTCAGGAAAGAAAGCAGGAAGGTATCAGCTAGGTAAAGGGAAGATCTCCTTTAAAAGATGCGGTGAAATTAATTGAGATGTCGTGAAAATGAGAACCTGATGATGTGAAAGGGCTGGATTCTGGTAAATCAACTTGACCAAGAAAGAGTTAAAGAAGATCTCTCACTCCACTGATACCATCCACCACTCCCAAGAACAACATTGATCCCGCAATCTTCCCCATTGTCTCAGCCTTTATTTCTTGCTTGATATATGGCTATGGCTTGCCGCGCTTTTGACTATCTTCTCCATGCGTGCATCGTAACAAATGTATTTGTCCTCGCATTACATGCCTGTAAGAGACGGGATCTGCTCGTGATTTGACAGATAATATGTTGATATGCTCTTCACTTCCTGCAATTCAGGAAAATGCCGGACAAATGGAAACATTTAATGTTCAAAATTGAATTTTTTTTCTAAGAGCCTGTTTGGCGTGGCGGTAGCTGTTGTGGTTGAGGTTGAAAAAAAATAGTTTTATGAAAAGCGCTTTTAGCTGCTGTTCGTAACTGAAATTTAAGTGTTTGGTTAAAACTGTGGTTGAAGTTGAGTTTAATGAAAAGCAGTTTTGTGTGTTTGGTTACCATGCTTTTCATATTGCTGTCAAGTTGTGAAATTAATTAAAAATTCACATGTATACACACACACACACACATACATATATATAAATATTTTGTTGGAATAAATTCATATATTTATTAATAATTAAAATAACAAAATATTTGAAATAATTAAAGTAAATTAAACACTTGATTTTATTCTCTCATCAAACTACTTGCAATTCCATCACGAACTCAATTCTATAAAAGCTAGGACTCGTCGTATCTAATCAAGCTCAAAAAAACTCACATATTAAGTTCAAAAAATGTTGTTCGATCCAATTTTGTTATTTTTTCTTAGAATTCTATGTTAATTTTTTTTATTTTTGTTTTAGGGTTCTGATTTTTATATAAAAACTTGTAAACCAAAACTTATTAAATTATTGCTCTACAAATAAAATAAGATTTGAAGTTGTTTATTATTTAACCCTATTTCAATCAATTTTCTATGCTTGTTATTATTCTTGTTGTGCTCCCCCCGCGTCATAAACTAATTACACCATGCATTTTTGCAGGAACCGGATCAACATCAATACCTATTTATGCTATCTCAAATCAAACCTCTAATTCACAATGAAAACCTCAATTATCTAAAATTTTATTTTATTTTAAAAAAATCTCGACAAATTTCTCCCTTCTAAAATAATTTACATCACATATAGATTACATTCACTCCCTATTACAATTTAGAATCCAAATAAAGTAAGAAATAAAAGGGAAACAAAACATCACCACATAATTCAAGTGGATCATCCATCTCAATCTGCATACACAAATTATCACACACATTCAATGGAAGGTAATCAACAAACCAGAGAGTTTTAACTCCTAAGATATGGAGAACCTTCTCCTCCTGGGCTTGGTAATATCCACACGATGTTATCATCAATATGAAAAGTATCTTTAGACCCATGCTTGAAAGGATTCAACTTCCCTAATGTTTTCGACATGGATGAGAAGAAGGTATGTTTTCGAGACCCAGTAGCCGTAGGAGCAGCGGCTGCAATACCCTTAGTTGAACTCCCTTGATTCTTCTGCATGTATGAGACGTAAAGCTTCATCTTCATAAGCTCTGACCGCAAGGCCTCGTTCTCTCTGACAAGTGAAACATCAGACTGCAATTGACTCCTTGTTGCAGCAGCATCAGGCTGGTCATCTGCACCACTCCTTAGTTTAAGCTGATCATAGTAAAGTGCATGCAAAACAATCTGTACTGGTAATCTTATTCCTAAAGCTGTACTCCACACTCAATTTATTCATACCAACATTGTCAAGAATGGCCGAAACAGGTAAGAATATTATCAATTTCTAGCTATTTGTTCAATTTTTCCCATCATTCACAAACAAAATCTAAAATGGCCGAAATGTTATACAATCAAAATCCTACCTTCTCTGCAAGCAGAATATCACATGCAATTTATTCCTAAAGCTATACTCCACACTCAATTTATTCATACCAACAGTGTCAAGAATGGCCGAAACAGGTAAGAATATTATCAATTTCTAGCTATTTGTTCAATTTTTCCCATCATTCACAAACAAAATCTAAAATGGCCGAAATGTTATACAATCAAAATCCTACCTTCTCTGCAAGCAGAATATCACATGCAATTTATTCCTAAAGCTCTACTCCACACTCAATTTATTCATACCAACAGTGTTATGAATGGCCGAAACAGGTAAGAATATTATCAATTTCTAGCTATTTGTTCTTTTTTTCCCCATCATTCACAAACAAAATCTAAAATGGCAAAATGTTATACAATCAAAATCCTACCTTCTCTGCAGTGTTATGCTCACTATTGTGCATACGAAGAAAAAAACTGAGGGAAATTTAAGTATACACACCTTCGATCTGCAGAAATCAGTGCCTCCCGTGCCTCCTCTTCGTGGTAACCGTTGATCTGAGGGAGAAGTGTGGACTTCGTGCAGGTGTGGCTGAGGGAGGGTGGAAGGTGGGTGTGGCTGAGGGGGTAGGGGCAGTGGGTTATCTGTGGGCTGAGGGAGAGGTTCTGTGGGAGAGAGGGGGGAGGTTGGACTGTTGGTGGGGGTTTGGGTGAGGGAGAGGGGGATCTGAGGGAGAAGACAAAGATGAGGTGAGGGAGGGAGAAAACGAGGGCTGACGGTCAGGTCTGTGAGGGAGAGAGGGAGGTGAGGTGAGGGAGGGTTTCAGACGGCTGAGGGAGGGAGGGAGGGGGAGGAGAAGACAAAGGTGAGGGAGGTAGTAGAGAGGCGAGGGAGGTGAATACCGCCCGTGACAATGGTCTCTGGGGCTCTTTTGCAGAGATGTAGGTGATGCGAGAGGGGACGCAGACGCAAAAGCATCTCTCAGATGCTTTTGCGTCTGCGGCTAAATTTGATAAAAAAAGTGGTGGGACCCACGTTAAAATTTGTTAAGATGTTTGGTAAATTATAGTGTTGGCTCCGCGTTTTGCTTCAACCACAGGTAAAAACGCGGAGCCAAACACCCACTAAATGTTGTGGATATCATGATGCCCCTTCAAAGCAAAACCATTCACAGTATCTTGTTTTTTATTTACTGGCCATGAGACCCAATAAACACAATCATCGAAATGGTTTTAGTTGAGTGCAGTTTAGGTTAGCCAACTCTAAACATGGACGACTCCATGTTTCCACAAGTTTTTTACCTAAGCAAGCTCCTCCCAGTAACAACTAGCTAGGCAGGTGGGAAAGATGGACGGCTGGGAATCCCCCCCACAATTGATATCTGGTCCTAGTCTAGTTCGAATCACACCTACGTTGTGATAGAGCCCACAGCCAATGTTCTGTGTGAAGACATCCCCCTTTTCTTTGTTTCTTGTTTTTTTTTTCTTTTTGGAGCAGCAGGTGAAGACATTCTCAGACGAAGAAGTGCGTTTCTGAGATTCTCAGTAAACCGGAGATTTGGGATTCATGAATAATTGAGAGGTGACCCAGTTCCTGGAAGAAAAAACACGGAAAGGGAAGCGAGAGATGACAAGAAATCTGATGATGCCCAACAGGGTAGAGTAGATTACAGAATCTCTCAAGGTTTGTGAGTTGTGGGCCCTGGTTTGATACTTTCATGGATCCTCTGTGATCTCTACTTTGTCAGCCATCACAGGGAAAAAGCCCAGAATTTGGTCCACCCTTGCCTCACAGCATGGCTTTTAATCTTCGCTCAATTATTATCCATGAAATGAAGTGCTGCTAGTTATGTACACGCGCCTCTAGGAAAGTGTATCGCACACTCCAAAAATGCCTTGTCCTCGTGGATTCCCAGTAATTCCTCGATTTTAACTCCTCTTCTTCTTCTTCTTCTTCTTCTTCTTCTTCTTTTAATATTTTAAGAAAATTCTATTTCTATGGGAAATTCATGGTGGACGATGTGATAAAGTTAACCAGGCATGTTTATGATGAGCTAACCATCTCACAATATTGTGTTTTTGTTTTTTACAGAGATGCAGCGGATCTTACACAGCACAATTATTATAATAATAAAATACTTGAAATCGCTGAATAAAAATCCCAGATAATTGGTATATTTTTTTAAAAATAATATTGTTTTTAAGGCATTTTTAAAATACAAAAACAAATATAGACTTTATTATAATGCATAACCAAAAATAAGATTTGAGGGCAGTATTTGGCAACGTGATCAAAACCGTTGTCATTAGCCAACACCAAAACATGATGACGTTGAAAAGATAAGAACCAATGAAGTGTGCAAAGGTTTTGGTTGAAAACCAACCGTGTCCATGGTCCATGCTAATCTGTTTTGTCTGCTTTGTGGTTCCTGTTTTCTTCAAAAAATAATTCGCCCTTTATTTCTTGCAGCTTTTCTTAAATATCCCATATATTTAATTAAAACTTAATTACTAATCTATGATAAAGTCCAAATAAGTAGTTATAGTATATGATCTAGAAGACACGTTGGAAATTTAAAATTAGTTTCTTATATATATATTGTATATAATTAGAGATTGAGTGTTTTCTTTTTTCCTTTTCTTTTGGGAATAATGTAACCTCACCTTATTTTCATTTATTTATTAATTCTTCGTCTTCTTTTTTTATGAGGAACAGTAGTAATGTATTTCGCATTTTCTCCCGGGCCATACACATCGTAAACATATTCCAAGTTGCTTTTCTAATTAGTGATTTCAAAATATTACGGGTACAAATTAAGTAAAATTATGATTTGTTAATCCTGTGAAAATCAGGATTGACTGGATTGATGGAACAGAAACTGGATAGGCTGATGACATGGAACTTTATACAAAGCATTGCAAATTGATCGATAGAATGAAAAGGGAAGTTCCAATCAGAATCAGATATATGCATCCATGCATGTGTGGAGAACAATCTCCGTGAGCACGGAGGACTTATTAGAAATGGGTAACACGATTTCAATGCCACACAAAAAATATAAAAAATTGTGGGGAATACGACCTTCTTAGTTGGCATATGACAGGCTCGACCATCAGCCATGTTTTCATGTATACGGTTCAAATCGGTGCGGTCCTCCTTAACACCTAGCGATATTGTTTTTGTGGATGGTATATTTATTATGTGGTGCTGCAGCTAATGCCATGTCATGCACACACACATATAGATAGATTAATGTGGATGTCTGACCAGGTTATGTGGATCTCAATTAATTCCACGAACTTTGAAGTTAACAGCATGTAAATCTCCAGTGTCCATCATATTAATAACTATAGGATTCGAACATGAAATCATAGAAAAAACAATTTTTTTAACTTCAAGTTCATATAACTGGATTACCTATCTCCAGTGTCCATCATATTAATAACTATAGGATTCGAACATGAAATCATAGAAAAAACAATTTTTTTAACTTCAAGTTCATATAACTGGATTACCTATTAGATGATTGTCATGCTCGTATATTAATTATATGGATAAGGACTAGCAGACGTTAGCTTTGTAGACTGCATTTAACAGAGAATGAGGCAGCAGATGAAGAGCTTGGAGCTTAATACAAAGATAAAGGAGAGCAGTACGTCAAATTTTGTGTCGTCTTCGCTTGGTAGGGTTTGTGGTGTTTATTATTGTGTCCAATGTTGGGTGGACAGTGCAGTGTTGGGGTTTGATTTCTATTAAAATAATTTCTTTTGTTTGCTGGCGATGGCATTAATATACACAACAGCCAACTAGCTTTCCATTCCTTCCCTCTCCCCAGGCAATGCGCTTCATCATCTTTCCTATTTATTTTTTTTACTCGCTCCCTACTTGAGTTTAACAGAGGAAAACGAAGCATAATAATAATATCAAATATATACTTAATTTAATTATATATAGGTTAAAATAAAAACTATTCTACTTTTAATGAATAATAAGTAACATAACTTATATATTATATATTCTTAACCTGCACAAAGATAATCAAACTGCGGCGTTTTTGAAAAATGCATGGTATAGTTACATGTGATTGGTTGAATTTGTAGAAATGTTTTAAGCTTCAAACGATATATATAAATATATGATTTTGTAAGAGATTCAATATGTTCCTTATAATCTATGATATATATATATATATCCTCATTTTCTTGTGGGAAAAAAAAGTGTTCGGGTGCTGATTTTTAAGCGAATTTATACAACGCACGCCGCTGCTGTTAAAACAGTCCACGATTCCTTACTGGTGCTGTCGGTGAGATTTTGGCATGCAAAAAAAAAAGGGTGCAAACGAGATTATAAGATCGAATAATGAGAACAAAATCGATCGAGGGATTTGCTTATTAGAAATCTTGTCTGAATATCTGCTGGGAGAATCTAGAATTAATTCGATTGTGGCAGACAAATTTAGGTGATGTTGTTTATGTTTCTTAATTAGCTCATATTAGTTGTTTTTTTCGCCGCGATGCAACGAGGATATTTCCATTTTTTTTATTTTCCAATTATTTAAAATAATTTTGATGATTAAATTATAGAATAATTTTTTTTAATGAGTAAAAAATATTTAAAACATTTTCATGATTGGATATTTTTTAAAATATCATTTTAGTTATTTTATTTAGAGATAACTTTGTCATAATATCTAAAAGGAAATGAAAGGCTATCTAATAAAAAAAAATCAAAGACTTTCATTGGAAACTCAGAAAGATGCTTATAGTGTAGATGATTTTTAAAATGAATTTTCACTTAGAATATATTAAAATATTTTTTTTAGATTTTTATTTATCTTTAATATCAGCCCATCAAAATCAACGTAAAATATTAAATAAAGCATCAATTTGATATTTTTTTCAAGTCAAAAACAGTTTAAAAAAGCATATATTTAATATTTTAATGATTGAAAAAATGACGTTGGAGTTTTTGTATTTCTAAAACCTAACTTTTAACTTGTTTTCACAAAATATAAATACTCCAAAAATGCTCTATAAACCCTCAATTTTAATCCTAAAACACCCTCTAATCACCTCAAAAAGCATAGGTCAAACCAAATAAAAAAATTAAACTTCAATCTATTTTTTCACCATGTTTAAAGAGAAAAACAAGCATCATTAAACTTTTTTAAAAATAAACTCATTGACATCAAAATTATATTTTTCATAGTTGAAATATCTAAGATCTTTTTTTTTTTCTCTTTTGTTTTCTACTACTTCCTCTCTTGTCTCTCAAACTTAGAAACTAAAATGTGATGGAAATGAAATTTTAAAATTAAAATGTATGAATATAAAATTAAAAGGATCAAGTTGGAAAAGAAAGGACAGAAGTAAAAGCTTTTGGGCACAATTTCCCTATATGTCACACTACAAGGTCTCTAGGTGTAAGGAAAAAAATAGTAAATCATCGAGCTATTTTAGTATATTTTATAACAATATTAATGAATAAAAAATTGAGAAGTGATCATCTATAATTTGGAATAGAATCTGGATTTAATACATTAATTGAGCCATTAAGATGCAACAATCCATTGAGAATTATGAAGTTACATCATCCGCCACAAAAATTCCATTATCTTTTCAAGAGAATCTACTCTTCAATACCAAGAATTATATGAATTCTATGACATATGCTTCTTTTTCTCTGAACAAATTATGTGGAAGCTGAACCTCTCTCTCTCTCTCTCTCTCTCTCTCTCTCTCTCTGTCACATGGCATGCTAAAGGACTCTCCTGAACCCATCAACGCAACTTGCAATACAACTCCAAAGTAGATGGATGCCAGGCACCGTGAGTAATCATTTAACACGCATTCCATACATGCGTGCTCTATGGAGCTGTAAGAAATGGCGAGCTCACTACCTCACTTATACAAATTATATATATATATATATGATCCATGTCGCTTTGCATCTCGGCCGATATCGAGAATATCACGACCCATGTCAGTGCTGCTTTGTTCAAGCTGGATTTTATAATATCAAATTTTTTTCCTAACATAAGCATCACTTGTATAAATTAATATATATATATTTGGCAATCTCTAGAAGAAAATGGCGTAAAAAACAATAAAAATGTAGTTTGGTTGGAGATATTTGGTAGCATGGAAACCTTCCAATATTCTAGTTTATTTCATATATTACGAGCATCTTTTTAGATAAATAAAAAAAAGGGGGCGACAAGATGTTTGACAAAAGATGCTTGTGATATTTTTATTTTTTTCTGTTAGGATGACATAATATGGTGAGAGAATATGTGCTTAAACAAAAGATAAATAAGATTCGTAGAGCACATGATGTTAGAGAAGCAATGATGCATTCCCCGAACTAACCCCAACACCCCCATGAAAAAACCTTAACGTATGGATGCCCAGCCTCCACGATTGGACATTGCCACCTCCCTCGAGCCCACCTCTTTTGAGGGATTTTACCCTCTCCCAATCGCCTGGCCCATGCAACCAGCCATTTGAAGAAGCTCTAAAAAGTCTCAGCTCTGGTGAGTTTACCCCCGAGCGTTTGTAGATTGACCATTCTAACCTTTTTAGCACGCCTGGTTGGAAGAGAAGTTGCTGTAAATATGGGGAAAATCGCGAAACCAGTGTGTAAATTGATGATGCGATCCGTGCATGTTAGGGATCTGAGCAAAGCGAAGGAAGAGCACATGGATGATCATGTGTGTGAGGACGTGAGGTACACGTTGCTATCTTTAATTGGGACCTAGTCTTGTTGAAAGTTACCATGCATTCGTACACTATCCGTACACCTCAACTTGCATTCTGTTTACCGTTGGAGCATCCAAACTACCAAAATGCCACTATCAACATTAACATTCCATATAAAAAAAATTAACAAATTAATGATTGATGTGGAAGAAAAGACTCATTTAAATCATCAAGAAGCCACTCGTAACTCCTCTTCCTTCTTCCTCATCTTCTTCTTCTTTTTTATACAACGATTTATCTTTTGATCAAAATAATCATGCATATACTCCAGAAAAATTATTTTTAGATGAGACTCTAAATATAATTTATATTATTATTTAATGTATTTCATCAAGTGAAAACTATTTGGATTTGAAATTTGTACGGATATATACTATTTTATTTTTAATTTTTATCAAATAAAATGAAGATGATAAGATTTGAAAAGTTAATTTAATTTATAGCCTTGATGCTCCCATCTTTGAAGCATAAATTTCTCCAAATATTGCATCCCTGTTAATTCAATTGGATCGCAAGAATAGATGTACAGAAAACGAGCACCCTTTATTAATTGCAATAAGCCTATTTATAGGCTACAGTACAAGACTCAATTAAACTAACTAAACAGAAAATAAACTGAACAACTAATAACCAATACCCAACTGTATACCAACTACTATACCAGATACCCAACTATTATAACAGAAACCCAACAAACCCTCCCTTAAACTGAGTTACCACTTTGTAAGCAGTTTACTCAAATGACAGTTCATACACACCCATCAATTCTCTCAATTTGACAAAAGCTTCAAGTTTTAAAGGCTTTGTCATTATATCAGCCAATTGCTCCTATGACCTGCAGTATTTCAGCTCCACTTCACCATTCTTAGACAAGTCTCTAAGAAAATGATACCGAATTGCTATGTGTTTGCTCCTCCCATGCATGATTGGATTCTTAGAAAGTTTAATGGTTGAACAATTATCACAAAAAATCTCACACCCTTCTTGACTCCAGCTGATATGCTTCAGGATTCTAAGTACCCAGATAGCTTGACATGCACACACAGCAGCTGATATGAATTCAGCCTCAGTAGTTGACAAAGTAACTACAGGCTGCTTCTTGGAACACCATGAAACAGCACCACTACTCATAACAAACACATATCCGGAGGTGCTTCTTCGATCATCCAAGTCCCCAGCATAGTCACTATCAGAATACCCAACAATCTTATCATTTTCAGTTCCTTTCTTATAGCAGATTCCCATTCCTGAAGTACCCTTGATGTAACTCAATATCCTCTTCACAGCCATCATGTGTAATTCAGTAGGCTTCTCCATATACCTACTAACCAAACCCATAACATACATCAAATCAGGTCTGGACACAGTCAAATACATTAAACTCCCTATCATTTGCTTGTATAGAGTAGCATCCACTCTTACACCCCCTTCATCTTTAGTTAGCTTGCAGCCCGGCACCATAGGGGTTTTAGTTGCATTGCTGTTCTCCATTCCAAACTTCTTCAATATTTCACAGGCATATTTCTTTTGATGTATGTAGATGCCTTCATTGTCTTGAACAATTTCAACTCCCAAGAAAAACTTCAATTTTCCTAGGTCAGTCATGTCGAATTCAGCTTTCATTGATGACTTGAATTCATCTAACATCACTTGGTCACTTCCAGCAAAGACCAAGTCATCTATATAGATGCTCACTATAAGAATTTTCCCTCCTTCTTTGACTTTTGCAAACAAAGTATGTTCGCTAGGACATTTTTCAAACCCCTCTTTGATGAAATAAGCCTCTATTCTGCTATACCATACCCTAGGGGCTTGCTTCAAGCCATACAAGGCCTTTCTCAACTTCAGAACCTTACCTTCACTTTCCTCCAGCACATACCCTTAGGTTGTTCCACATACACTTCCTCTTCTAGCTCACCGTAAAGAAAAGCACTCTTTACGTCTAGTTGGTAGACAACCCATTCATGAAAGGCTGCCATTGCTAGAATAATTCTGATAGTATCCCATTTAGCCACAGGTGCAAACACCTCGGAATAGTCAACCCCATGTTTCTGTGCATAGCCTAAAGCCACTAATCTGGCCTTGTATTTGTCTACCTCTCCTTTATCATTCAACTTCGTTTTGTATATCCATTTAACACCTATTGCTCTAGCCCCCTCAGGTAAGCTGGTTAGGTCCCAAGTTCTATTCTTTTTTATTGCCTGAATTTCACAATCCATGGCTGACTTCCACTTTTGGCTCTCGGCTGCCTCTTCATAGGTGGATGGGTCTCCAGATTCAGTGTACAAAACCAAGTTTTGTACCTCATCTTCTTCTGACAAATCTTCTCCAGTGATGTGATCCATCATCCAAGCAGGTTTCCTCATAATTCTCCCAGTTCTTCCTTGAACACTGTCTGCAGTAGAGGAATTTCTTCCATCACAGATTCTAGCTGTTTGTTCACCACTACCTGCTGCAACAATAGCCTCTGCATTCTGAGTTTCAGCTTCTGTTTCATTCTCTCCCCCATTCTGGCCCTCACTTCTAACATCAGCTTCACTGCCTTCACCATTACCAGCCCCATCATCCTCATTGTCTCCCCAAGTTAGCACACCTTTTCTGCCATCTGATTCCTCTCGGTACCAATTCCACTTTTCATTTTCAGCAAAGACAACATCCCTACTAACCACTACCTTCTTAGTGACTGGATTGTATAATCTATAAGCTTTTGACCCACTGCATACTCCCAAGTGAACACATTTGATGCTTTTATCATCCAATTTTTTTCTCTTATGATCATGATTGTGAGCATACGCCATACACCCAAACACTCTACAATGTTTCACAGATGGTTTAAGATTGCTCCAGGCTTCTTCTGGAGTTTTATCTCTCACAGCAATGGTGGGGCTTCGGTTTATCAAGTATACTGCCCAATTGACAGCCTCAGGCCAAAATTCCTTTGGCACCTCTTTTTCACTCATCATGCTTCTAGCTTGATTCATAATTGTTCTATTTTTTCTCTCTGCAACTCCATTTTGCTGAGGGGTATACCCAGCAGTGAGTTGCCTATTGATTCCATGGGTTCTACAGAATTCATTGAAACTTTCAGAATTGAATTCCCCACCCCTATCTGTTCTTAGGCAGCAGATTTCCCTCTCAGCCTCTTTTTCTACTAGTTTCTTGAAATTTATGAACAATTTCAAGGCTTCTGACTTTTCAGTCAAGAAGAATACCCAAGTTTTCCTAGTTAGATCATCAATAAACGTAATCAAATATTTCATTCCACTATTTGATTCAGGACTCACAGGACCACATATGTCCGAATGTATCAACTGCAATTTTCCAGAGGCTCTTCAATCACTTTGCTTGGGAAAACAGTCTCTGTGCTGTTTTCCCATCATGCATCCCTCACACACTCGGGTTGGACCCTTCACAAGTGGTAACCCATTGACCATTTTCTTATAGTGTAGGGTTCTCAGCCCTTTATAGCTCAAGTGTCCCATTCTATGATGCCATAACATTGATTCATCCATATTGACAGTATTGAAACAAGCATGTTCAACAATTCTACTATCAGCAGTTCTACTAGAGGCCAGTAACACAAACATTCTGTTTGTGGACATACTACTCTCCATTATTAAGCCCCTAGATGGATGATACAGTTTGCATAAATTGTGTCGAATTAGAATAGCTAATCCATTTTCTTGCAACTGCCCAAGACTCAACAAATTGTTCTTTAACTCAGGTATGTAATATACCTGAGTAATCACTTGCACTGCCCCCTCTACTTCCATCTTAACAGTCCCTTTTCCCATTACCATCATCCTAGCATTATTACCCAATTTCACCGATTGCCTAAATTCAACATCCAATTCAAGAAACCACATTTTATCACCCGTCATATGGTTGCTACACCCGGAGTCAAGGAACCATACCTCTTTTCGTGTAGCATTGTGAAGGTCTACATGTGCCATAAGAAGCATTTCTTCTTCCTCCTCAAGCTCTGCATAGTTGGCCCCTTTAGACCACTCTGGGCATTCATACTGGAAATGCCCTAATCTGTGGCATTTGTAGCACTCGATTAGGTCTTTGTTGAGCTGCCTTTCCCTTCCTCTTCCTCTGCCACGAAACCCTCTGAATGAGCTTCTGCCTCTGCCTCGAGATGATCTTTCATCATAGACAATTTTCAGTGCCTGTTCTTCATCTTTGTGTTCTTGCATTCTTTGTTCATGAACCAGTAGACTCCCGTGAAGGTCGTCAATACTCATAGAGTCCAAATCATTCGACTCTTCGATCGAACACACAATGTAATTGAACTTCGGTGTCATGGATCTTAGGATTTTCCCCACCACTGTGTTTGGTTCCACCTTCTCTCCATGCGTCTTCATCTTGTTTGCTACAGTTAGGGTTCTTGACAGATACTTGTCTACACTTTCCCCTTCTTTCATGCTCAAAGTCTCAAATTCTCTTCTCAAGGCCTGCAACTGCGCCCTTCTCACTTTTGTCGAGCCCTGGTATTTTTGCTTCATCGAATTCCAGATGGCTTTTGACGTCCCTTTGTCAAGAATGGTCTCCATGATTTCTCGATCAATGGCTTGGAACAGAAAGTTCTTCACCTTTAGATCCTTGAGCACGGCTGCTTCTTCTGCTGATTTTCTTTGCCCTTCACTCGAACCAGTACCTTGCGTCACTGTTGGGATTCCTTCTTCAATTAGGCTCCACATTTCTTTGCTTCTCAAGAAATTTTCCATCATCATGGACCAGTGATCGTAGTACCCAGTGAATTTGGGTATGGTGTTATGAACAAATTGCTCTGAAGTCATTTTCCCGAGTTCTTGCTTGCCCTAGATTTCGATTCTCTCTGTGTTTCACTCCCCTGGGTTTTGATCCCCGTGTATTCCACTTCGCCCACTCTTACTCTTTTCCCTTTGTGTTTCCCCTTCTCTCACTCTTGTTCACTCAGGTCCCCTTTTGGTAGATCCACGCTCTGATACCAATTGTTAATTCAATTGGATCGCAAGAATAGATGTACAGAAAACGTGCACTCCGTTTATTAATTGCAATAAGCCTATTTATAGGCTACAGTACAAGACTCAATTAAACTAACTAAACAGAAAATAAACTGAACAACTAATAACCAATACCCAACTGTATACCAACTACTATACCAGATACCCAACTATTATAACAGAAACCCAACAATCCCTGCCATACTTCTTAATCCATATTTATGTATGGAACCAGCTCATTATGCTTTGGGGGCATGGAAGGTGATCATTGTGCTTTTAAAGCTAGGGCAGTTGACAAGTCTTAAATGCTGAACTTGTATATTTTCAAGGGTAGTTTGAGACGTGCATATATATATTTAAAGGGCATCCCTGCCATACTTCCAAATATATATTATTTTTAAAATTATTTTTGATATCATCCAATAATATAAACAGATCTTTTGATTAAAAAATAAATTAATTTTAAACAAAAATATCAAATTATTTTTCTATCAGAATAATTTATAAACACAATTCAGCAGCGGAGTTGAAGAGAATCAATCATCCACGGTGGTAAAGAAAGAGACTGGTGATAAGCGAGGACTGAGGAGAGAGACTAGTTCCAATAACGACAATAACTACCATTAGCATATTTTACAAAATCCGAGGGGTTCAATAGCTAACCTTGTAATTAATTCAAGGATGAAAGTTAATTAAATACAAAGTAGGACTCGTAGGATATATACTAAACTTATAATGAGAGAGACCAATAGAGAGAGAGAGGCACAAGGCTTCAAGTAGCCACCCAAAATGGCTTCCAATTAAGCAAGCTTTTGTTGGTGCTCCCACCTTCCTTGCACGTTCCTGGTCTAGCCAATCTCCCCATTTCGCCCCCAGTATTTACACTGCTTCCCTCCAAGTCCTCTCCCCAGATATCATCGCCGCCTTCTGCATCATGATCTCCGCTTTGATCATTCTCACCGCCTTCCTCAACTACAATTTCCTCGCCGGATTCTGCTTCTGCCTCTGCCTCTGATTCTTGCTCTTCACTGTCAAGGTTATTAGAAGAGCAGTTGTTCATCAAATGTAGCCGAAGCCGGCCATCGGCTCTCTCTGCATGTAAATACACATGGCAAGAAGAGACGCTCACTGCTTCCATGACTAGCCTTCCACCTTCTCGGTGAGACCTCACCCGGACATTGTTGGGGCCGCGAATCGAGCTCAGAGGAGGTGGGAAGCTAGCACTTCGACTTGCTCTTCTTGTTTCACGCGATTTTGGTGTTTCTCTAATCTCGTAATTCACATTTTCTACTGGAAGGACGGTCATGTCGTCGCTGCTTTCACTCACCTCGCTTCCAGTTTCACTCCCCAGGCTCTCGGTACACATTTCCAGGCTCTTTTCGTTTAGCATGGAAGAAGAGCTCTTAAAATTTGGAAGGACGTAGACTTTGTCGTTCTCTTTGGTGGTGGTTTGAGAGGTATTGTTAGTAATACACTGGAGGAAACTCCAGCCACCCATGTCAGCATTTTTGCTCCTTTCAAGGTCACGGTCTGAGTCAGTGACAGCAGGCTTGCCAGTTGTTGCAGAGCGAGAATCATTGGATTTGGATGGAGCCAATTTGATCCTCAAAACACGTGGTTCTACGAGGGAGACCGGCTCTAGGCATGATTGGAGGCCTGGACAATAACTTGAGGAGGACATTTTTCACAGATGAAATGTGGGAGGTCAAAGACAGAGGAGATGGATAAGCTGAAACAGGGGAGGCTTTAGTTTTCTTAGTGAAATGGTACGATTTAGGAGGTTTATGGGATCAAAAGAGTGAAATTGAGATAGAAGAGATGTTTTCAAACAGAACCCGCGATTCGGTTTTGGTGAGATTGGAGACTATCTGTAGGGGCTTGTGGAGAGATAACTTAGGAGTGAAGATGAAAGGGAAATGGAAGGGGGTGGGCATGAATTTATAGACGGATAGAACGCAGCAAAGGCGGCACCACCACTAGTTGAAGTCATGACGATTGTTCCAGCTTTTTTACAATATAAATAATCCTCTCCTTTTTTTTATTGACTACCAATGAGAATTATCATATGAGTCAGACTTACTATTATTCATTATTAAATTCTATATAGTTTATGTGGATAGATCAACGAATAAATTATCATATTTCTAATTGAGAATCATATTGAATCAGCCAGGTTGGCTTCTTAGGTTTATCTTGTTAAGGAAACATCTCACATAAAAGCTCAAGTTTATAGGTGAGGCTCCAGAATATGATTTATATTTTTCTCTAACACATCTTCTTAATTGAAAGCCCTTTGGCCTTGAAACTTGCACACAGGCTCACACTGCCTTGTGTTTGATTTTTATCTAATAGAATGGGGATGATGAGATTCGAACTCATGACCGCTGGGTCAATAAGGCTCTGATACCATGTTAAGTAACCATCTCACCTAAAAGCTCAAGCTTGTAGGTGAGGTCCCAGAATATGATTTATATTATTCTCTAACATATCTAACCTATTTGCTAAGGATATGATTTGCAAAAAAAAAAAAAAGAATTTATTAGTAAAGAAACATTGGCAGAAGTGTATTTTGAATGCTCTTTCAAACTCCATCCAGAAGAGAAAAACAACTTTTTATGCCAACTATAATTATCCCAAGTTTAGAATTCCGGTTGTTAAAATTTAAATCTATTTTGTTTAACATTTATTTTTTAAAATTATATTGATGTATTAAAATTAAAAATTAAAAAATTAATTTTTTTCAAAAATACTATTAAAATACAGAATCAAACCGGCATAGTTAAGGCTGCATAATTCTAGCGGCTACATAAAAAAAATCATTCTTTCTCACCGCTCGGGCTGTCCATATCATACTTACTTCAACATGTATCGCAAGATATTTTTCTATGATTTACTTTGAACAGCTCACATGCACGAAGTTCTTCGCAAGTCTAAATTTTGATACAGGGCTCATACCCCACTTCTAGCTGATAGCGTACTGCAAATACAATCACATTTTCTGCATCATATTTTATGGGAAGCAAGTTCCTCACTTTCTGTCTTGCCAATGTAATCGATATTGACAATCACCTAAATTTTCATTATTATACAATTCATTTTCATTTATTGTTTCTCATTAACTCTCAAGAGTTTCTTGTTTTATAAGGGGGTTAATTTCTCAGGTGAACTTCTAGTTGTGAGTCAAGTCCAACCATTAGATTCGAATAAAAATTCTGTATTTTAAACCTAGCAATCCATGAAAAATCTAATTTTTATATGAAATCTTCAATAAATTTGTAGTTTTTTTTAATATTCTTGTAAATAAAAGGGTAAATTCCAGGGGGGACACAAATATTTGAAGTATTATTCCCTACTTCCTACTCCTCTAGAAAAAATAAATAAAGAAAATAACCATAGCATCGTAAAAATAAAGAATTAGTGGGATTCTAATGCGAGCTGCTCTAAGAAATTCCTGTGGATTATAGAGAGAACATTAGGGTTTCCTGCCCATTTACGATTTCCTGCCAAAAGAAAACAACACAGCGACCGAAACAAAAATGCAAGATTCTCTTTGATACGAGATTCCTTTCCTCTACGTGTTCTTATTTTATATAGTGAGTTGATATTATAGGGTCAAAACCTAGTGCCGGTTGAATTATTATAACTATTATTATTACAAGTTAAAAAGTATGTGAAAACCACAGTCCATGTGTAAAACGATGATTTAAACCTTTTTAAAACAAATTAAATAGTTAACTATTAGGGTATTTTTGATAATTTTACATGGCTCATTTGTCATTGTCATATTTATAAGAGTTAGATCATTATTTTTATATTCTTATGGCCACTAAAGTGATTTTCTTTGCCATTGGAATCAAATTATATATATATATATCTAATGTCCAAGTTGTTTGTCTTTTCGGTTTTTTATGCTTAAATTACCTCCCCATCTCATTCAATAGTGGTCAAGGATACTTTTATAATTGTTTTTTTATACATATAATCAAGTCGGTGGAGGGATTTTATGGAAACTTCTATTTTTTTATACATAGTTAAATTATTTAAATGCTCTTGGGTTTAAAAAAAAATCACCGTGTCATCCGTGATGTTTTGATTTCTATTTATTTTTATTTTTATGTGATTGGAAAGTTTTCTTTGTGATCCTTTTATGTTCATCTACTACGAGATAATCTTAGTATCATGACTCGAATCATCAATTATAGTATTTGTCCGGTTTAAGTTCATTTTGTTTTTAAAGATTAATTGTTTTTTTTTTTTAAATTTATCATTCGATATTGAGTTATAAAGTTATTATCTCCTAAGTTTTCTTTTTATATTACAAAAATAAACCGATTCAATTAACGACGTATCACGTTATATTAGAAACGAAGCAGTAAATTTGAAGGCAGGCTAATTGGTCATGACACAAACCCACTAACTTTTGGTCCGCTGAAACTCTGTTTTATTGTATTCATGTAGGTCCTCAAACAGTTATTTTTTTTCAAAATCACATTTTATTAAATTGATTTCAGGCATGTTTAACATTTTGTTTTAAAAATATTTTTAAAAAAAAGTTGATTTTTTTTTATTTTAAATTATTTTTTTGGTGATTTTAGATTTTTTTTTCATGTGGTGATATCAGAAATATTTTTTAAAAAATCATTTTGATATATCTTTAAATAAAAAATATTTTCAAAAATAACGTCAACAAATTAACAACCTTATGCTGTTTGAAAACTGAACTTTTAAGAATGATGACAGTCCCCAAACCACTATCTGATAACAGCTGAAATGGTTAATTTTTTAAAAAAACAACAACTGATTAGCTGAGTAAAACAATTTACATTAAGAAAACCATGAAATCTAGAGTTCAAATGTATTTTTCATGTTAAAACGCTGCGCTTGATGGCGGTTGAGAAAGTTTTAATTGTTTTATAATTATTTTCCTTCCACCCACGCATTCTTTAGATGGATGCAAAAGTTTGTTTGTCTTTACAGCCGCATTGTAATTTAAGAAAAAAATAAAAAAATCTAAATGTGTTGTTTTATTTTAGATTATTTTAATAAGCCGGTAAAAACATTAAGAAAAACATTATTATATCTCTACAATATCACCCATCAGTTTTTTTTTACTTTATGTTATTTTATAACTAAAATTTATAATACAAAATTATTATTTATACTAAAAGGAAACATTTTTCTGCGTAAGAGTAGTATAATTATTATAATTTCTTTTTTTTTATTGTAGTTGATATTGTAGAGATAACAAAACTTTAATTTTTTAGAAAACAATTGCTTAGATTTGTTTTTAGAATATTTATCACTTTACACTTTATTTATCACTGTTTTTTTTTGTTCTTATCTTTATTATTATTATTATTATTATTATTATTATTTTACTTTTTCTAAAAACAATTTTAAATTTATTTTAGAAAATATACTATCTTTTATTCCTTAAACTTGAGATATTTATCACTCTAACTTTGCTTATTTATACCATTCCTTTTGTTCTTATTTTCATTCTTTTACAATTGTTTTTGTAGTTTTTTTCACTTTTATTACACATTTTCTTGAAAACATATTTTACAAAGACTAAAGTAAATGGTGTTGCTTGTAGCATTGCTTTCTTGATTCTTAGATATAATTTTTATTTGATATTAAAAATATTAATAATATACCTACACATTTATTTATTTGCATGGAAAAAATATTTAACCTGCAATGAGGAGAGTCGAATAGACATATTAGCATTTTTTATATTTATTGACACAATTTTATTCTTTATATATTTAATTAAATGCACACATAAACTTTTGATTTATGATTATGATTGTTTTCGTAAGAAATTGCGTTGAAAAAGCATGAATATTTAAGTTTTTTGCTAAAAATATTTCTCAACCAACGATAATACTGTAGAAATTAGAGAGCAAGAAAATACTGAATCAAGTTATCTTTGCATTCATTGATTAGTTGTGTATTTATACAACAATTTGTAACTATAAAGTACACATGCATGGCTTGTGTATGAGCTGTATAAGATGACTGTACAATGCATAACAGATTGCATAACAATAATAATAACAGAAAATGCTAACTGATTTACAATTTCTTCAACACTCCCCCTCAAGTTGGAGAGTGGATATCTTGCACTCCCAACTTGCGAATCATAGGAACAAATAAATCTTTTCCCAGAGGCTTTGTCAGGATGTCTGCCAGTTGGTGTGCAGAGGTCACATGCTTCGTAACTATCGACCCATCTTGAATTTTATCTCTAATGTAGTGACAATCCATTTCTATGTGTCTTGTTCGCTCATGAAAAACTGGATTGGCTGCAATGTGCAGAGCAGCCCGATTATCACAGTATAATAAAGCAGGCTCTTCGTGGGAGAGACCCAAATCTGTCAACAGAGAACGAAGCCAAGTTAACTCACAGCATGCTCCTGTCATTGCTCGATATTCTGCCTCAGCTGAAGAAAGAGAAACTGTTTTCTGTCGTTTTGATCTCCAAGATATCAATGAGGGCCCAAGAAAGATACAGTAACCGGTAGTGGATCTCCGAGTAAGTGGGCAACCTGCCCAATCTGAGTCACAATAAGCTCTCAATCTAGCATCATTATTTGAAGAAAAAAATAGACCTTTACCAGGAGCTCCTTTCAAATATCTGATAACTCGAAGTGCTGCTTCCATATGCAATTTCCGAGGCTGATGCATGAATCTACTCAAGACATGTACAGCATACGTTATATCAGGCCTAGAAATAGTCAAATAAATCAATCTGCCGACTAGCCTTCTATACTGGCTGGAATTCTTAAGTAAATCACTTTCATCTGATAATTTCAATCCTCTCTCCATAGGGGTATCAATCGGGGCTGATCCCAGCAGTCCTGCATCCGCAATTATTTCTAACGCATACTTACGTTGTGAAATAAAAATTCCACTCTTAGAAGTGGACACCTCAATGCCAAGAAAGTATTTCAAATTACCGAGTTCTTTGATGCGAAAATTACTATGCAGAAATTTCTTAGTTGCATCAATACTAGTAATATCATTTCCGGTAATCAAAATATCATCCACGTATATTAACAGGGCAGTAAATGACTTGCCTTGTTTTCTGGTGAACAAAGAGTAGTCAGCTCGTGACTGTTCAAAACCCGCGGAGCAAATAGCTTCTGAAAACTTGGCAAACCATTGGCGAGAGGCCTGTTTCAAACCGTATAAGGATTTGTGTAGGCGACATACCAGGTCAGTCTCCCCCTGTCGCCGAAGTCCAGGTGGTGGTGACATATAAATTTCTTCTGTTAAGTCGCCATGTAGAAAGGCATTATTGACATCCAACTGATGTATTGGCCATTTGTGAGAAGCAGCCAAAGCAAGTAAGCAGCGGACGGAAATAATTTTGGCAGTGGGAGAAAAAGTGTCCTGAAAATCAACACCTTCCAACTGAGTGAAGCCCTTGGCGACTAACCGAGCTTTGTACCGCTCAATAGAACCATCTGATTGGTGTTTGATTTTAAACACCCAACGGCAACCAATGGGGAACTTGCCAGCCGGAAGAGGGACGAGAGTCCAAGTACCATTTTCCTGGAGAGCTTTTAATTCAGATGCCATCGCTGCTTGCCATTTAGGATTAGAAGCAGCCTCTGAATAGGACCGTGGTTCACTGGCGGAGCTAATCTGAGCAGCAAAATAATGAAGAGCAGGTGTATACCGGTGATAAGAGACAAAATTAGCCAGTGGATATTTCGTACCTTTAACCGGACCTGGTAACAAGGATGGTGATTGGGATGAGTAAACGGTGGAGCAGAGGTAGTCACGAAGCCTGGCTGGTGGAGCCGTGGGTCGGGTGGAACGCCGAATGGAAGCTAAGTCATGGGATGATGGTGGAGGTGGGGAAGGTAGAGGTGGATGTTCGAAAGTGGAAGGTGGGGGCGGAGTATTGTCTGGTGGAGGAGAGGAGTCGGGTAATGTGTTTGGTGGTGTTGGTGGGTATGTGAAAGAATCATAGTGTTCATGGGCCGGGATGGGTATTGGGCCGAAATTTGATGATGGGTCGGGTTGTGAGTGTGGAGGGGAAGCAAAAGGGAAGACCATCTCATGAAATATAACATCGCGACTTGTAAAAAAAAATTTATTTGATAAATCATATAATTTATAGGCTTTCTGACCAACAGGATAACCAATAAAAATTGACGGTATGGAACGATTATCAAATTTATGGGAAGGATGGACATTAGTAGCGTAAGTTAAACAACCAAAAACACGTAAATGAGAAAATGAAGGTGGTTTTGAATAAAGAAGTTCGAATGGTGTTTTAAAAGAAAGAACCGGTGATGGTAGTCGATTTATAATGTGTACAGCAGTAAGAGCACACTCTCCCCAAAAAATATTAGGGAGACTAGCCTGAAATTTTAATGCTCGAGCTACTTGTAAAATGTGACGGTGTTTACGTTCTACAACCCCATTTTGTTGGGGTGTATAAAAACAAGAATGTTGAAAAATAACACCATGATCATTAAAAAAAGTGCGAAGAGAAATAAATTCTCCACCATTGTCACTACGAAATATTTTAATGTGTGTCTCAAATTGGGTAAGAACATAATTAAAGAAATTTTTCAGAAGTGATTGTGCCTCATTTTTGTGACTCATTAAAAAAATCCATGTAAAACGCGAGTAATCGTCAACAATAGTGAGAAAATAAAAAGCACCAGAAATTGAAGAGTGTCGATAACGACCCCAAATATCACAATGTATTAATTCAAAAGGTTTTACAGAAGAAATAATACTATGACAAAAAGGTAAACGACTCTGCTTAGCTAAAGGACAGATAGGACAAGATTTAATTGACTGAACTGGAAAATTTAAAAAGTTCTTTGCGATGAAATTTAAACGAGATAGTGAGACATGACCTAAGCGGTTATGCCAAAGATCGGTGGACGAAATGGTGAGGTTGCAAGTCGCTTGATGTGTTGGTGAGATATTCGGCCCGGGTTTCTTGGGCTCCAGTGCCACCAGATAATAGAGCCCATCACGTTGTTTACCCAAACCAATCATCCTCCTTGTAGCCAGATCCTGCAAAATACACAAATAAGGGAAAAAGGTTATTGAACAGTTCAATCCTTTCGTCAACCGGCTAACCGACATCAAATCTACTTTGAAAGTAGGCACACATAGCACATTTTTCAAATAATAAACGGAATTAAGAGGCAAAGATCCTTTTGCAATGATTTCCGCTTTTTCTCCGCTGGGCAACACTACAGGAGGTAATGAGCAAGCAGTGTTCGTTTGGAACAGTGACCTCAAAGATGAAGTAATGTGATCCGTTGCCCCGCTGTCAATAATCCAACTGCGGGAGATATTTTTTGACAGACCTGGTTTTGCGGCTGTATGTGTTTGAGAACTGGATGCCTCATTTTTAATGTCAAGCAATGACAGCAGTTGTTTTATCTGCTCCTCCGAAATCCCCATAGCCGAAATGTTATTTTCTTCTTTGGACTGGCTGTATTCGGCTGGCCTGTTATAAAATGGGCTTGGGCCCGTGGACACATTATTGGAAGCTGTCCTGTTGTAGAAGTTGGCTGGCCTGCCAGCAGAAAACGGGCTTGGGCCCGAAAATCTGGCCCGTGGGTGGCCTGGTGGAAAGCCCCGCAAGGCATAACAGGTCTGGGCCCAATGGCCCATTTGCCCGCAATGTGTACATTGCGGGCGGCCCTTCATCCCAGGCCCAGACGGGCGTTTCTCAAAGTCTCCAGCCCATTTCATGTCATCTCGTCGTCTATCATCTTCTCCAGCGCGCCTTCTATCGTCGTCTCCTCTCTGTGGGCGGCCATGGAAGGCGTTTGGAGAAGAAAACTTGAAGGCGTTCGACCCATATGGTCGTTCGTTCTTTCTCCCATAAGCTGGAGCCGTGGGTCTGCTGCCATTTCCACTTCGAACGGCCATGGCAGCAGCTCCACCATGGGTGTCCCCAACATGGGTTGAGCCGAGAAGACGTTGTTTCTCCTCCTGAGAAACCGAGGAGTACGCCTGCCGGATTGAAGGAAGAGGGTTCATCAAGAGGATTTGGCCGCGAACACTACTGTAAGTCTCGTTTAAACCCATCAAAAATTGCATGAGTTTTTGCTGTTCTTGTTGTCCCGTGGGTATAGAGTCACTGTAGGAGCTTAATTCGTCCCATAGTCCCTTCAATCTTGTGTAGTAGAGTGAGACCGAGAGGTGTTCTTGACATAGATATGAAATTTCTCTTTGAATTTCAAAAATCCTAGGAGCATTACTTTGAGAAAATCTTTCTCGGAGGTCTTCCCAAACTTCAATGGCAGTGTTGTAGTAGATGACACTGTCTGAAATTTCGGGATTAATGGTGTTAATAATCCATGAGTGAACCATATCATTGCACCGAGACCAAGAGGCATAGTTCTCAGGGTCTGTTGAAGGTGATGGTGGGGTGATTGAGCCATCTACGAACCCTAATTTGTTCTTAGAATTCAAGGCCAAAGACATGGCCCTTCTCCAGGTAGAATAATTATTTCCATTTAAGGGTTTTGAGATGAGAATCAGACCGGGGTGGTCTGAATGGTGAGAAAAATAGGGGCTTGAGACATTTGAGGATTCTGGGTTGGAATTGGCAATTTCTTTGCCATGGATAGATTGGGTTTGTTGAGTCATTGTGGCTGGATTTCTGGGTTGATGGGTGAATTGGATTTCTGGGTTGATAAATGAACTGGAATTCTGGGTAATTTTTGTGTAATTGAATGTATTTGTAGGTAGATTCTGGGTGTTTTGGATAGATTGAAGAATCTGAATTTTGCTGACTTGAATTGAGCTGGAACTGGGTTGAAATGAACTCTGGGTGTTTTGATTTTGAACTTTGTTGAGAATTGATTGAATCTGTTGAAATGAGTGTGAACTTTGCTAAAAAAAAAATGATGATTGATTCTGGGTGTTGAGAACTTTGCTGGAAAAAAAAATGATGAATTCTGGGTGTTTAAGAACTTTGCCGAAAAAGATTGATTCTTGGTGAAAACAAAATTTCTACTGATTTAGCTCTGATACCATGTAGAAATTAGAGAGCAAGAAAATACTGAATCAAGTTATCTTTGCATTCATTGATTAGTTGTGTATTTATACAACAATTTGTAACTATAAAGTACACATGCATGGCTTGTGTATGAGCTGTATAAGATGACTGTACAATGCATAACAGATTGCATAACAATAATAATAACAGAAAATGCTAACTGATTTACAATTTCTTCAACAGATACACAGGTCAAATAACAAATAATATCTATACATGATTTTAAAAAATTAAATTTAACTAAATTAAAAATTATTTTGAAGAAAATATTAAAAATGATGTGATCACCTGTTTGATTTCATTGTTATAATATTTTTTACCTTTATTTAATAGAAGATTTGTCGTCATTTTCGCACTTCATCTCTTTCGCAAGTCATTTCATTTAGCATTTAGTTGATGTTTTGACCGTGGGATGTTGAGATTTTTAACGACCGGAAGCGAGCATGTTTTGAATATTTTTTAAATTTTCTTTCTTTTTAGCTAGAAGACAAATTTATATTTTTTATAAAATAAAAGTAATTTTAAAATTTAATTATATGATAATATAACTGATTTCAGTGTTTTTATCTGTTAGTGAATCACATGATCATGCAATCATTGATTCCTAATAGAACTGCTAGCTAGATTGACTTAGTTTCTGTAAAAAAAAAAAAAAAAACTCGAGGGGCCTGCTCTGTAAATTGTAAAATGAAAACTGTTACTCGAATTAATAATAAGGTTGAGGTTGTTTTGAAAATATTTTTTATTTATATATATCAAAATAATATTTTTAACAACAATATATAAAAATAATTTAAAAATATGATTGGTTAAGGTTTTTTTACTTATGTTCATCACTACAGAATACAGAGTACAAATAGTAAAGTGTAAAATTTATTTAAATTTGAAGAGTTAAAATAATTAATTTATATATTTAAAATCTTTTTAATAATATTGATTTGAATTCCAAATATAATTCAAATTACAAGAAGAGCAGTACATAAAATAAGAGACCCTGTCTCTTTCTTGTCTTCAACAAAACCCTTGATATTTTTTTCTGTCAAGAAATTGCTTGAGAAGTGGGAAAGCAAGACTGTGAAATTAAACATTGGGTTTTCCGTGCTCGTGTCAGCTCAAGCACCTGTCAATTCAAAATAAGCAGAAAACATGGTGGTGGAAGAGAGGAGAACCACATGCAGAACCCATAGCTGGAGAACTCGTGAAAATAGAAAAGATCGAAGACGGAGCGTGAAGTCAAGAAGGGCAGGGGAGTCGTTGTCGCCGCGCGCGCCTACAATCTCAGCGCGCGGCTGTGGTTAAAAGGTTTTTCGCTTTTTTCACCCATAGAATGGCGGAATCCACACCCGTATCATTTTTGCCCACGAGGCCAGGTTCTGGTTAAGCAGGAGGAAGAAGATAAGGATAGAAGTTGGGAAATTGTTATCATACATACACAAATTAACTGCTGTTTTATTCTAAACCTTTTCTTTGCCAGCATAACTTTATCTTGAAGTCATCGCGCTTTAAAAAACTTTAGTATTTTTAGATATTTTTATAATGATGTCAAAAATAATTTTTAAAAAATAAAAAATATTATTTTAATATATTGTTAAATAAAAAATATTTTATAAAACCAACTTTAATCATATTATAAAACGGTGAGTCAACCTTAATACAGCGACGGTAAAGGAGAGCATGAGAATGATTCTAGGCGGCAGGAGGAAGCTAACAGCTTGCTTGCTTCAATTGACGAGCGTATAAAAATGAATTTTTGACATTTTATTTTATATATGTCATCTCATTGGACATTTATTTAAAAATTTAAATAGTTAGGTAAGACCTTAAAATATAATTTATATTATTTTATCACATAGCTCCTAAAGTAAAAAATTTAAATAGTTAGGTAAGACCTTAAAATATAATTTAAATAGTTAGGTAATGAGATAATGAGATTCGAACCCATGACTGCTGAGTCAACAAGACTCTAATACCATATCAAGAAATCATATCATCTAAAAATTTAAACTGTTTGATGAGACCCCAAAATACGATCTATATTATTCTCTAACAGTACCATCACATCAAAATAATCTAAAAATATCAACAACAAAAAAATCTTATTTTCTTTAAAAATCACAGTCCAGGATGAAATAATGCTGGCAACCCAAAAACAAGCCACTCACTTGCACTGAGAAATTGGAAACCCAAAATCAAAAGAAGAAGCAACTCTATCACGAGGAGGCGGCCGTCAAGAAAGGAGCCCGGTGCAGGGCACACGATAAGGGGGTGGCTCAAAGATGCCGCCTTAACAGTTAGCTGAGATTACAAGGAGTCTATAGGCCGTCGTAGCATGTAGCGGGTTTTAACGCATTATTCACATCATGTTAGAGTGACGGTACAGATGATGATTGTACCCCAAACAATATTTCCACTTCATGGTGATTCATGTATAACTACGACCAGTAGAATTATTTTACTTGCTACTTGAAATTCACTTTATATTAAGTTGATATATTCTTATTATTTCTTTATAAACCAAGAATTTCACCCTCTCTTCTATTTATGTTTCTTTCTTCAAAACATGATTTATTGAATATAAAAAAAAAAAAGGTTTTCTCATCGCTTCTATTACATGAGAAGAGAATCCATCAAGTCATAAATTGAAATGCTTACACACACTCACACCTAATTAAATAAATTAATGTTTTATGAAAAGTTAGCTAAGATTAAAACAATTGATTTCATGAAAAGTTAAATGCGAAGGAAAGTGGAAAAGGGATTTAGTAATCTAATAGTAAGATTACTATGAAGTTTTATGAGAATTTTTAGCTCGTTAATGGCATTTTCAGACATAAATGGATATGTAAGAGATTTTAGCTCCTTCCTCTACTTACAAAAAATAGTTTTGTTGGGGGGGAAGAGTTTATTGCTTCCTTGCAATTTTACTCTAAAAAACCTTAAGAGAATTTGAGGTGTAAGGCTACAATAGATGAGTGCTTAAACCTATCAACTACTACAAAAATCAAGAGAAAAGGATTCATAGAGAGAGGTATAAAAAAAATAGAGATAAAGTTCATTTTATAACCGGGTAAAGAGTTCTAAAACTAATGCATAATGATGTATTGATGATGATTTGAAAGAAAAATCTACAATTCTTGCTATGTGTGTTTTGGCCAACATTGAAAAAAAGGAATTAGATTGTTGATCTAATTTGACATGAGAGTTGTGTTAGGTTGTATTGTTGGAAATATATTTAAGATTGATATGAATTGTAATTGCATAAAAAGAAATAAAAGGGAGACTATGGTTGAATGTTTACATCCTAGATAATATTGTTAGTTAAATATGTTATTTGTTTGTGTTTATTTACTGTAATTTTCAGGGTCGTCTCATGCACACCAAGGGTAAACTTATTTATTTACATACACTACATATAATAAGTTCATTTTTTTATATATTGTAATGTATTTTGTTTAGGAATGTAAACATTAATGCTCAATTGGTTGTTGTGTGTGTGTGTGTGTGTGTGTGTGTGTGTGTTTAGTATTTTTTTTTTCTTTTTATTCATGCAAGTTGGATTTTATATAAACTCCCGTACTCTATAATTAACACATTATATAATTGATTATTTATCTTATTGGATGAGTTGAAATGACTGGAATATGGTTGATAAGAATCATGATCTAGCTAGGATGATTGGATTAAAGAATAATGTGTGTGTGTGTGTGTGTGTGTGTGTGTGTGTGTGGAAGTAAAACAAGTCAAGTCGATAACTTTGGGATGGTCTCATAAGATAGATTGCGTCTGATTATCTCCCCGACAACAGAAGCACAAGACGAACGGACGTGACAATCGATGGAATATACAAATCAAAGCCCATCGTCAACAGAGAGACAAAACCCTAATGCGTTAACGAGTGTCTTCTACTTTTTCTAGTAAAGGATTGTTTCGAAGAGCTCCTATCTTCTGTGTTTGGTCTGTGTGTGTATTGTTGGTTCCCTGAGAAGCCAAAACCTCCAATCGCTGCAGCAAACTGTTCTTTTTCCCTGTTAAGAGAACTGATAATTTAGAGGTGAAAGTGATGGACTCCACATGCAGATTAAGTTTTCTGTACTTGTTACAAAGAGACATGTAATTGACACGTAGAAACGATCATATGCTAGATATTCCCACCCTAATCTAGCTAACAAAAGGATCAAATTCCATGCATGACTCATGAATATACTTAGCTAATGAAATGCCCTTCCTTCTAGGGCTCGTCAAAAAATTATTATCTGATATCATTAATTATTGCAGTCATCGGTCCCTCGTTGAGATATTTAACCATGCATGCTTCGTCTTTTTTGAGTCTGCTAGCTCACCAGATTTTTGAATCGAGAAATGGGAGGCAGTTTCCTGTTGAGCAAGGCTAGATACCAAACCTAGCTAGCTTAGGAGTAGTCTTCTTCATTGGCGGTCCTTAACGAAGCCTTTTTCATTCCCTGAAACCCAAGAAAAGGTGTCTACTTTGCTATAGGCCTAGCCAGCAGTGAGCTTGACAGAAGAATATATATTTGCACTCTCTCTCAGTACCAGCCATTAAATTTGCTTTTTCGATCCATCGTTTAGTAATGCTTTTTTTTTTTAGAGTGGAAAAGTAAAGGGTCGACTCTCAAAAACCAAAGGGAAAAGAGCCTATCACCTTGGCCCCAGATGCACGAAGGCCCCAACGTGCCTCTCTGATTGTTTATTTAACATTTTTGAACATGCATGTCTGTTTGTCCATGTCCACTTCGACTCTATATTTACAGACAAAAGACGATGAGGAATCAAATTCATGGCTTATTTATAAAACATGTTTGTCAACAAGGATGCGCACTCTCGTACCTTTTGACCATTATAGTAGAGTTATTGCCTTTTCTTCCTCCCAGTGATAATGCTAGAGTCCATTGAAAAATTTCGGAAGGAAGAATCACACGCCAAGTCTGCAGAGATGTCGTGAAATCAATGGATGATACATTTGTTAATCGCGAAAATCGATATGAGAAACCGACAACAAACTTTATGGATGGTCGGTACGTAGATATTGTTGTTGACACGCTGTTGTCCTACCTGATTAAACATTTCCATGAGAACACAAATTTTCATCTATTTTCCCAATTTGTGATGAGAAGATGCTGAGGTTTCTCAATCCAGGCAAAGCAGCAGCAACCAGTGCTTCTTGACATTTAACGAAAGGGTCATCATATGAAGTTAGGAAAATTATGGTCGGCAAACAAAAATAAACAAGATAGAACAAGGTGAGATAAATTCCCGTCGCTATATATGGAAAATACGGTGATTCTTTTAATCTCTGAAAATAAATCGTTGGGGATGGTTGATGCACCTCGTCTAGAAAGGATCTGCCAATTGTTTTGTAAGTTCAATGACTTTGGCTAGGGGTAACTAGCTGCTTATCTGATTTCACATGGTAACACCCATTCTCGATGCATTGCATCAGATAGAATATTAGGGCAATTTAGATTCCACCATTTCACATCAATTTTTCAATTTACAATACATAAACAGAAGTGATTGCTAACATGGAATTACCAAACGGTGTTCTTATTAATACATTTCAAAACTTCACACTTGCTTCACAAAAAGAATCAGAGGGAAAGCTGGTAAATGATGAGAGTTCGGATTGTACGATGGTGGTATCATGATACATGAACATTCTGTATTTCAATGCGTAGTGTTCTCAGTTTTTTATCAACATTTGATAGTTCCTCTTGAAGATCTAAAAGTTTGTCCAGTCTTTCTTGTGCTGCATCTTGATAAGGCTTGCCAATAGTTTTTACGAAGTTTTCCAAATTTCCAACAGTTTCCATGAGATCATTCTGCATAGCCTCTTCGACTTCCCGTGCAAGGCCATCTGCAATCTCATTTACCTTGTCTACAATCGCTTGTCTACGGGCTGGGAAAGATGAAATTGCTATGAACCTATTATTATAAAGCAAGGATTCAATCAGATAATTGAATACCTAATTGCATGTCTGAATTGTGGAACGATATACAAAAATATCATTAGAGGAAACAAGAACTGCATGCTGATAACTTTGATACAGATCAGAATACAAGGATTCATGCAGACAAGTGCAGAGTGAGAATATGAGCAACTAGCCATTCAAATTCAAAATTTAGTGGAATAACCCCGAAAATGTCATGTAGGAATGATGTCTTCATAGAATTTAAGGATATCAACAATGCAAATACAACACAAACAAAAAATTATATGCAAATACACTTCAGCAATGAGACAAGAAAAAAGAAAGAGATGCAGGCAGAAAAATTACCCTCCAGCAGAACAAAGGCCAAGAGCAAGAAGATCTTCTAAAGTAGTAGGCAGTACAGATGTCAGAAGTGAGGCAGATAAACCAGCAGCTCCTACTCCGCCAAAAGTCCCCAAGAACTATGACCAAAGAGAAAACATTTGACTTCAGGCACAGTGACTCGCAAATTGACTAAAATGAAAACGGAACTGATTGGACCAAAAGTCTCACTGCACCTAAGACAAAAGTTGTGAGGAATCTCGTTGAAATAGCATAAAAGTTCTGATTCTTCAGTTTACAGAAGAATTATAGGCATAACACCTTCTCAGAGCCTTTTTACCTTCTTTTTTTTTCATTACATGCCTCAGCCTTTTATATTATAGCACAAAACACATAATGCCACCAGAAATTAACTATGGCTATAAGGTGTCATTCTGAAATTGCTTCCAGAAAATTTTGTTATTTTGTCCCAGGTTCCACTAATGCCACCAGAAATTATTCAGGCTATAAAGTCTCATTCATAAATTGCTTGCAGACAATTTTGTTATTTTGTGCAATGCTCCACCTTTGTTAAAATCCAAAATACACCAGTGCACACCAGACTCTGCACTCATGCAAATAAGTTATAGAGAATGGAAAAAATCAGTTGTTATGGTTATAGAGAATGGAAAAAATCTCTCATAACACTATGTTTGGAAGTGGGAAATTTGTTTATGGTTAGACAAAATATATAATTAAACCAATATGATCATGAATCTTCATAAGCATTATGCTGTATATATGTCTTGACAAAGACTAATTCAGACTGGTTAGTTGTTATTGATGCCAGCTTTTTGCTCAAACAAGGTTACAAAATTTTCTAACAGCAAGTTAAGAGAATTTGGCACATCACCACAGAAAATTAGAACTAACCGCTTCACGTATTTGTTTTTCAAATAGCTTGGAAGTGGCCCCAGCACTGATGTTCTCTATCACTCTAATGCTGAGGTCAACTTTTTTTGCCATTTCATGGGCCTCTAAATGTATCTCGGAGGTTGGATAGGTAATTGAAGTCCATCGTTTTTCAAATTGTTCTTTGTATAGTTTTCCTCCACGAGCACTATTTGATTGTAACCATTTCAGGTATTCTCCAAGCAATTTCTGTATGCCAAAATAACAATAACAAGAAATAGCAAATGAGCCATCAAAGCAAAAGAACTCTGAAAGATATGCAGTCACCACGGTGCCGAGGAAATATTAGTGGAAAGAAAGGTTTTAGTGGATCTTAAAATAAAGCACTAAGATATGCAAATTGCTAAGCAGGCCACCCTAAGACTAAGAATGGGCTGAAAGCTCCACATGGCTATAATGATTATTTTAAGCTTTCCAAAGTAATAAAGAAGAAAAAATAATTGATGAAAGGTAATTAGATGCTTGACAGTAAAGTTCTCTATCACTCAACCCTGAACAAACTGCTTCACGCATTTGCTTTTCAAATAGCTTGGAAGTGGCCTGAGCACTGAAGTTCACTAGCACTCAAATGCTGAGGTCAACTTTTTTCACAGAATCATGGGTCTCTGAATGAATCTGGGAGGTTGGATGTGTAATTGAAGTTCATCACGGGTCTCTAAAAAATGATTGATGTAAGATAATTACACACTTGACAATATACAGCATAGCAAGTATAAACATCATCAAGACAGTTCCTAAAAAAGGTAGGAACCATTAACTCACTTGTGCATCTGTTAGTGCAGGACCAATTATATCATTTTGAATCTTTAAGGTGGCCGGCATTGTAGCAGACTTTTCCCCTCTGAATATATATGAAGCAACAAGATCAAGATTTGATAGTTGTAGGGTCGATTCTATGAGTTCCAAAACACGACATTTTGTGGCATCAATCTGCAATTTCATCCATCAGCACAGCACATAAACTGACATCATTCGTGAAAAAATACCACAAATTTACATTTAATTCAATACTGTGAGCTGGTCAGTGAGTGCTTGTACACATCTCTGGAAAACTTACCAGTGACATAGTTTTTCTTCTCCAAGAGATGCTCTCATTTTCCATCTTTATTGCATACTCTTTCACACTATCAATCAGCTCTGTTGCAAAGGTTAGATCCTGCTTGGCATATTGGCTGTCTTGTTTCACAAGAGTTTCAGAGGCAGAAAGTAGACGTTCAGCAATTGCAATTGGAGTTTCAAGCTTAAGCCTTATTCTTTCCATTCCTGTCGTTGTTGAGGCATCTAAAAAACTATACAGGAACTGTTCAAGATCGTAGAATCTAGAGATTTTCAAATGAGATTTTGAAACTGGCAATTCTGTGTAATCTTTTCCAAGGTCAGAAGAAGCTGACAGTTTTGCTTCAAGAGCAGACCGAGCAGAGATAGGATATAATTTCACATCATCAGTTTTCAGCAATTTCCTTGTATTCTCCTTAATGAACAACATAGCTTCCTCGAGCTACATAAAAAACAAAAGTAGACTCTTGTAAGTAGCTTGAATATTGCAAACTAGGAGACACCAATAAACAATACGGAAAAAAGTTTATAACTAACCTCACTGGAATTCCTATAGAGGTCAGATTTATTTAGCACAAAAACAACTTTCTTCTTCCACTGTTGTGTATAACGAAGAAAAGCAACCTGGAAATAATACAAGGAGGAGACCAAAATTACTTCAGGAAACAGCAAATCACTGAATGAGATACTTTAACCACTAAGAAAATGAATTTGATATAACGCCGATATTCTTTAAGGTCAAAGCGAGGGCCTCCATTGAACATATCTTATAGTTGTATCATTATATGCATGTGCCGAAGGTGGAGCAATTTCTTTGGATTTATATTGCTCCAGGTCACATTTATGCTAGGAGTTTCTCTGCAAAATTCACTTTCAAAATCAATGGAGGTACCTTCAGCTGAACCTCAATACAGTTCAATCTTATTTGGATGGCATCAAGAAATCAAAGATGCTTTAACACATTTCTTACTAGCATTTCCTAGACAGTGAGGTATAAAATGTAACACTCAAGGCTAAAACCACGGGCCAGGGCATTCAAATCCACTGTGCTTTACTATGTCACATTCACAATCGTGCATACCTCACTTTCAGTTAATGGCCTGTCAGCAGAAATAACAAAAAGAAGCAAATCTGCACGAGGCACAAATTCTTCAGTAAGACGCTGTTGCCTTTGGAGAATGACATTAGTCCCTGGTGTATCAACAATATTCATCTGTTTAAGAAAGAAAGGAATAATAAAATGCATTAGTTACAGCATCCAAAGCAGCTAATGGCTATAACATGAAGTGGATATTTTTTAAGCGGCTCATGAAATGGAGTGTTACTATGATTTAACTGCTCTAGATTGGAATATTGTTCTATTTCAAGAAATCATACACTTTATAAAACAGAGTGAATGAACTAACAAAGATGTAGGACTGAATGCTTTTGACTTCTCTAGGTTCCTCCTACTGTCTTGTGCACTAACTATTCCTTCCACAATCAATGTTAAATGCATCTGGGTTTATTCTTCCATGCAGAATGTGGTTATTTCTATCTTTTTGGCACATTCAGCAGATGGACTAGATCATGTGACATTCCTTGTCTCCAAAATTCTCCTGTGACTCTACATGTATTTTGAAGATTATTAAACTTCTTTTTATGGCTATTAACATTCCAAGAGTTTGTAACTTATTTGGTCTCATTTAGGAAAAATATTTTGGCATGGCATCCTTACCGGGGAATACTAACCATTACCTTTGATTCACATTTAAGGGTAGGAAATGTGAATTGCATGCTAATCAAACCTAAGAGTACGATGAGTCTGAATGGGGGTTCCCCGAATCACTCCCACTGTTTAATTGGTGTGTGGTGCCCACCAATCAATGGCGGGAGTGATTCAGGGAAAACATTTGGGTTCCAACTCTTGGGACTTTTAGCATTACTCCAAGTCAATTTGTTATGGAAAGTTCAATTAAGCATGAAAGAAAACATCATGTTGTAGAGATAAAAAGAAACCTACATAGACAATGAAGAATTTGCACCATGTACACTTCTTATGAGATTATGAACATCCAAAAAAGTTGCATAAAAAAGTGTATTGCAGCTGAATGTTAGCTAAACTAACTACTCATGTTTTTGCACTGAAAAGAGGTAGTTCTGCCAATGTATCCCTATGCAGATAATACCTTGGAACCTTGCAATTTGATATGAGCAAGATGATCCAAGTAGACATATATATAGAACATCTCATAACTGAATTCAAGAGTACACATGAGACGAGAGATGAAAAGACGTACTTCTTTGAGAATTGGAGCTGAAAGGTAGCATACATATTGACCATCTGGATGCCTTTCACAACGTTGTTGCTCTTCAGAACCACTCTTAGAGTAGCGTAAGAAAGTGATCTCATTTGTTGTAGGAACAACACCCTCATTAAGATATCTTTTTCCAAGAAGTGCATTAATAACAGTTGATTTCCCAGAGTTAAATTCACCCTGGATGATACCAATAAAGACAAACAGTCATGGGAGAACAAAAACCTTTGGCAGCATGTTCATACAGATAATGGCACAAACAACCAATCTCAATATGAACCTCAGTGTTCTTTTCATGATAACAAACTTATTAGTTTGTTGCAGAAAAAGATTCAAAAAAAAAAATCAAGGGAAGCAGAAGTGAAGAATGTCAATACCAATGCCTTTCTCTAGAAGGGTATTAGTGCATCACTTGCACTTACTAATGCTAAGTACAACCTCCATAGACTTGGGAGAAAGGATAGATGAGAAATAAGAAAAAGAAGTGGATCCTTGGAAAACATGAAAGTCATGATGACCCGTAATTTGATTGAACAAGGTATGGAAAAATAATGAAGCTAACTCCTAAAGGTCAAAATGAAACTGTTTAGTCAGCTTGTTTGTGAAACTTTTTGAGCAAAACTGGAAATCCTGAAACATGAAGCCATGTTCTGATCTCATGCAACATAGAAACGAAAGTCATGGCATAGACTTGAAACGATTGTTTTCTTCAATCAGAAGTAAAACAAAAAGTACAAAAAATTATTGAAAGCCATTGATTTTAAATCTTTTCAAGTAAAGAGGAAGGATTTATTTGAAATGTAGAGCTAATACCAATGTATATCCCTGGAACCAGAATTTGTTGAAGTTCAGCACACAATTACCACTATAGCCAGTAAAAATGGCTCGTCAATCTGAGAAACCGCATCAATGAAAAGTGAAAGCTCCCCCATCTGTCATTCAAAGACAATACCCTTGTTCAGGCCTAAAAAGAAAGAAAAAGAATCAACACGAACATAGAATTATCACATGAAAAAAATCCAAATATCAAACTTTTAAATAAAAGATCACCAGAGGATTAGCTTTCTGAATAACATCAATAGCTTCAAGCAATATTGATCTCTCTTTTTCTATGAGCTGTTTTTCTCTATCCTCCAGTTTAACAAAGCCTGCCACCGTTGTTTTTTCATGAACATCATTTTCCACATCCAAAGATTTGAGCTTACTGAAGCTTTCAAGGTCTTCCTGAAAGTTTTTGCTGGTTGCACTTATAGTGTCAAACATCTGGCTTAAAGCATCATCGCCAAGTAACCTCAAATCTTCTAATGACAGAACTAAACCACTAGCACCGGATTTGAGAAATTTTGATGCCCCCATCGACAATGTGGCCCCCCCACGTGAAGCGTTGAGGACAAAGATTGGTATCTTCACATTCCCGAATCCAGAACTCATTTCTACATCAAGATCTTCCTCTGGGCCAAGAGCATATATAAGAAAATCAGCACCCTCAGAATTAGACGCATTCAATGCAGCATTTGGTGTCTGCACAATCCTGGCTACCAAAGGTAGAAAAACTGATTCAGTTCGAGAACCCATCATCATGTTTCTTGCCACAATGGAAGGAAGCCCTGTAAAATAACAAAGAAACACATTACCCTTCCATGCCTAAATTTTTTCAAGTGCCCATACAGGTATTAAACCAGAATGAACACAATTCTCTCTACAAAATCCACTTCGAAAAGTAATTCGAGTTTTAATACCAGTTAAAAACAAATGCAATTAACGAAATTATGTCCAATAATCACAAAGTTAATATAGAGAAACAACAAAAAAGAGAAAAGAATTTATAGAAACTAATTTTAAAAAGGTGGATTAATTAAGCAAGACAGACCTTGATCAGACAGCACAACACCACTGGCATCAACAGCAGTAGCTATATCAACACGTTCTCCAATCAACAAATAAGCACGATCTCTGACCACTGACTTCACCAAACAGGCCGCCTCGTAAAGGCTCTTCCCGCTGCCACCACCACCGATGCTGCCATTGAGAACAACAATCCCAACCGACTTAGACACGGCCTTATCAATCAAACCCAACGCCTCACTTCCGCCACGAATGACATCCTCCGGGTCCAGCTGGAGGACGATGTCGGGGACTTTAATTTCGGGGCGTTTGTAACCGCCAGGGAAAAGGGTTCTCGGTTGTTGATTTGGCAGGTTTTGATTGGCGGGCTGTTGTTGTTGTTGGTCGTTCGAGAAGGAGTGGACAGGGAAATGGTGGGTTCGGTGGGGAGGGGATTTGAAACGAGGGAGAGGAGTGGAAAGGCGAGGAGGGAAATGGGTGAGGAAAAGTGAAGGCCTCGGCGTTTGGAGGGAGAGGAGAGGTATCATGGAGGTGAAGAAGAGATGGTGAGAGTGAGATTGCGTGAGACTGGAAGGAGAAAGAGGAAGAGGGCTTATCTCTTACTATGATTTTCTGTATCTTATTCTTATCTGCTCGTCTTGTGGGCGAAGGAAATGAGTGACTCCGGGAAGTTTGAAGACAGAGGCTTCCACCACCTCAACCTGTTCTTAGTAAACTTTCTCATTTATTTTTATAGAAGTTTATCAATAGAAAAACATTTTCTAATTAAAAGAATCTTAGCTTGTTATTTTATAAAGTGATTTAATTAAAATATGTTTTTAGAAGTCGTAGAAAATTCAAATGGTTGATTATATTAGATTTTTTATTTAATCTATTAATTTTTATATATTATATTTTAAATCTTTTTTATTTTTTGTTTTTCAGTTTTATGTATTAGAATTTGATTTTTATATCAATTTTCGTTTTTATTTTTTTTATTGATCTTTTTATATATATCATATTTGATCATCATTCTTTTAATTATTATTTATTTTATTTGAAATAATTTATAAATTAGAATTTTTTTTCAATGTCATTATTTTTCAATTTTTTATTTATCAGATTTATTCCCTTTTTTATTCTATTTAAAATTATAATTTTTATCACTGTAATACAAAGAATACGAGAAAAGTGTATTGAGAATGAAAAGGTTGATTAGTAAATTGAAAGAATTACCTCCCTTGGCCTGAATATTTTATCCGCGACTAGAGATATTTATAAAATTTAATTATATTAGCTTAACTCGTGGAGCATGGAAAGGGGCGTTGCAAATATCTCGATATATAGAATTGCAAGAACCTCCTTGATGGTATCATAAATAAATTTAAAAAAACATTTTAAAATATAATTTATATTCTAAAACATCTCAATATTGTAAAATCCATTTTTTTGGAAGATAAATGTTAGTTATATAATTGAAATCCTTGGGTGAAGTTTTTTATTTATTTGATGTTGATTTTTTTATGAATTGAATTGTATTTAAAATTGAAATTAATAACTTCATGATGATTTAAATATAAAAATTGATTTGGCAGTGTAAATTGAATTGAATTTTTAAAGTTTCAAATAATTTGTAAATACTGGGGACGCATCACACGTGGCTGGGAAGAGGTGAAAATAAAAGAAAAGGCTCGTAGTTGAGCGAGTGATTTTTAACAAATGAGGCACGCGAGTACAGATTCGCAAGGAAGTGATCAAAAAGCTACATAACATTACACGATCGATGCCATGGTCTCCCTTCAGTCTTGATCTTGCCAATAAATATTCATATCTTTTAGCGTTATTAACCAAATCTACTAATAATATTTAAGAGATTTATCGAGTGGTATATAATATATTTATTATACTCGTGCTCATTTATTTTTAGAATTTAGTTTAAAATAAAAAAAATACGTGCTTAAATAAAAATAAATTTATTTATTTAAAGATACCAAATGACAGTTGAATCATAAATTTTAATACTATTCAAAAAGCATTATATTGATTAAAATTAAGATATAACGAGTCTATAAAAAACAATCTTGGAATTATTTTAATACTATTCGAAAGTAATTATTTTTTACTGGTCATTTGAGTTTTTTTTTAATATATCACGTGGATTGGCCATGAATAAAAAAAAATGTGCTCAAAATGTAACTAACGATATCTTTTCTATATATATATAATTGGGGTGTCCGGATCAGTTTACATGCACCACAACTAATCTCCGGATTCACTGAATATCTTGCGAGTCAAGTGAACAAATAAGATACTGCAAGGATAGCAAGTGAAAAAAAAAAACTCGAATCCCTAGCGCAGAGAGAGGAAATAAGCCTTTTCCTCCGCTGGGTCAAGTCCTCGTGTGCTTACAAACGACATCTTATTCTTACTAGTTACCCTTTGAAGGAAGGGAAAATAGGGGATACTCTTGAACGACAAAAAAAATAAAATAAAAGTATCTTTATTTAATTATTATTTTTTATTTGTGATTTTTAAGTGGGCTCAAAGAATAATTAATATGATGCTATAAATTATTTATCAAGTGCCATAAAATTTATTAATCATATATGATTATATTTCACAAAATTTAATTTTAAATACATATTAAATAAGAAGTCATAGAAAAATATATAGACATGCTAAACTAAATTTAATAATAATAATAATAATAATTAGATGGATCTAAATATATATATATTTTAAAAAAAAACTAATTCCAGCCACAGCCTACAAACTAGTTAATAACTGTACGGATGTGGAAATTAGTATTTCGATACATGGTTTGTCTTAGCGCGCGCGCGTGTTAACTCACCGAGCATCTTGTCAGCAAATCTATTTGCGTAATAATCAATATCTTGACTCGTTGTCGCCACATCACCAAACTTGGTCAGAGTGAGTCAGTGGTACTTAAGACCACACCAAGGATGTTTTGATCACAGCATAGTAATTTTTAAAATAGTGTTATTATTTTAAAATATATTTTAAAACTTTTAATGTTAATATATGAAAATTATAAAAAAATATTAATTTAATAATTTTTCAAACTAAAAATATTCTTAAAAAACATGAAAATTGTCTCACATTCTAGGTTTTACTGTCAGAAATTAACTATTTTTACTTTTAGAATTTGAGGTGTTTAAAGTATTTTTTAAAATATTTTTTAATTAAAAATATATTAAATTAATATTTTTTAAAACAATTTAAAAAGTACTTTAACCTCACCACTTCAATTTAAAACACTAAAAACTTAATTTAAAACAAATAAAAAATATTTTTTAAAAAAAGTAATAAAAACAAATCGCCTCGTTTTTGACAAGAAATTGAAATAATAATAATAATAATAATAATAATAATAATAATAGGCAAGTGACAAGAACGCAGGCAGGTCCTTATTTTACAGGCATCCAATCCCTCCTTTTCATTCTGCCTCCAAAACATTTTTGCATGCGAGAGAAATACAATGGGAAGGAAACCTAATGCTCTTCTTAAGCTCAAAGAAAGGGCTAATGTTGTAAGTTTAACCACCATCAACAACAAGCTTGGCGTTTTTCTTTTCTTTCTTTTTGCCCCCTCTCATATATTTGGATAGACCAAGTGATTCTATGTTTTTTTTTATTCAGTCGTTCTGTCTTTAATTTTTTCTCTTTCTTATTTCCAAAGATTTTTCTCTCTCTTTTATCAACTGTTTTTATGTGTTTGTTTTCAGTATGTATTGCATATGCTTTGGTTTGCTTTACTATTCCCTGAGGGGCATTCTTTACCTCTGTTTGCAAAAAGAAAAGGAAAAAAATGGACAGTGTTAGGGTTTCAGGAGAGGAATGTTTTTGTTGAGGCCAGTTTTTCTATCTAGCCTTTGTTTTTGGTTAAAGTGCTCGTCTTTTGAATTGGATATTGCGAAATAACAAAATCTCTTGATTCTTAGCATTTTGCAATCGCTTGGTAATCATGATTGAGGGTTACAAAGTCACAACTCAAAAGGGTGGTTTTTATGGCCTAGCTAGCTTATAATGGTTCGTGCTTGTTTATTCTCTGGCTTTTTTTTATTAATGTTTGTGGTTTTGAATTCCAAGTCCAACCATGGTGGGATCGGTAGCATTTGACAGCATAGCCACCTCTGTTGGAAGTTTCAGAAACACAAGTTTTGTATAAAAAAAGAAAAGCGTGTATGTTGTATTGATGAAATTCGAAATTCTAGCCTCATTGTAGATGTGTAAGGCTTTAAATCCCCACCCTTGTAATGTTGTTTTTGGAAATATTACCATTTAGCATTTATAGTAGTACGATTCTTGCATAGTAGGAATTAGCTTCCATGTTGTATGTGTTGTGAAACGTCCCTCGGGTTAAACATTTATAATACTTAAGAGTTCAGTTCTGAACTGATAGCTGTTTGATTTTGATGGAAGGCTGAAAGTACAGCTCCTACTGTTCCGGCCGTCCAATTGGAGCCCTATAATAGTAATCCCTCCTTGCAGCCTGAAAGCTCAAAACAGCCTGCAAGTTCTACCTTGGAGGGGGTGGAACCAAATCTCCAAATGCAATCACACTTTGCTAAATCATATTCAAGAAAGACAACAAGGCAAACCTGTGCCGAGGTTAGGAGATCTGAGCGTCTTAAAAATTCAGTTGTGTTTACTCACAACCAAGAACTTGAGCACGTTATTGAAGAGATAACTCTTACTGGAGGCGAGGAAGGAGATGACCATGAGGACGCAAAAATGCCAGAGTATTCTTCAATGAGCAAAAACATGGAAGAAAAAGTAGACTATATTCTGGAAATGTTAGAGGCACAACGAAAGACCACAGATGTGAAGGTATTAAGTTATCACCTGTGATCTAATTAGCTTTCTCGCTCTATTTATCTTAGCCATTTTTATTACTTAACATGTAGCACTTGATGACTTCTGATCAGGCAACCAAGAACTCCTTTAGTGGGAGCTGTAGTGGCGGGGATGATATTACATATAAAAGTTTGTATATTGACTCCCAAAAGAAGGTTATCTTTCTCCAGTGGCATGTTGAGAATCCTTTCCTTTGTTATTTTATCTTACTTATTCTTAATTTATTTTGTGGATCTGTTTTCGGGTTATTTGACTGGTAGGTTGAAGCCTTAATGGAAGAAAATTATCAGCTTAATTTGAAGTTTCAAAATGCTCTTGGCAAAATAGAAGCAGTATGTTTCTTTAGACCACTTTATCTTACAGATATTCTGTCTTTTCTTTGTCTGTGTTTTTATTGGACTTGCTTTGTAAGTGGATGTGAATGTTGAGAGTTATTCTCTAGAAGCTTATAATCTAGTAAATTGAATGTTTTCCATTGCAGTGACAATGTTTCATCATCTATTGATGAGCTCTTGCTGACTTATTGAGTTAGAATGGGTGGTTCTTGTGTATTGGAATTTTATATATTTTTGGTAATTATTATTTGTGCAAAGGCAAACCTTTGCACATCTTGGGTCTTGAATCAAAATCGAGGCAGCAAGGTGTAGGTTTTATAAATTCTTGGGCTATTGTTTTAGCTTTCATTGCTTCTTCTATCATCTCTCTTTTGTTTGTTTAGACATTATAAAGTTGATATGATTTTGGTTTTCTGTAGTATGAGAAGGGGAATAATCCTATGGTTTGTAATGTGCTGGAGAAGTTCAATGAGATATTGCTATCAAGCCTTTCGAAAACCTTTGCACGGGAAGCCGGTCTTGAGCATAGGACGACTCCTGCTAAGAGAAAGACACTTGACTAGCAAACAAGAAAGAACTGATCAGTTTACTGACGATCACTTATTTTGTATCTATGATCACTTTTGAGGTGTTTTTGTAGCATCGATCTTACTGTGCGTCACTTATTAACATGCCTGTTGATTGGTGTCTGTGGAATGGTAAAACCAGGCATTCAAAGAAACTGAACAGTTATGATGAGTTGCTGATGGAAATGGATAAACAAAATAGTTAGTACACGCACTATACAGGGAACAAAATTACTCCAACAGTAACCTTATCGTAGAGGGAAAACAAAACAAAATTTACAGTTGAAGTGGAACTAAAGTAAGTACCCTGATCATCAAATTTACTTGCTCATCCCTACTTCGTGACAGGATTCATCAGGAGAAGTGGCGAATCCAAAAAGAATTTTCGGGGTAGTTTTGGCAACTTCACTGTCATCTTCACTGTCTGTCTCTTCCATCATAGAGGATGTTGGAGAAGAAAAGTCCAAGCATGTGATAACTTGCTCATAAGATGCAGAGAGATCATGTGTCGTGATTTGGTGGTACTCCACAAGCTGGTGAAGGCATTGGTTTTCCCGCTTAAGATTAGCATTTTCATTTCCTAACCTGGATTTTTCTGCAAGCAGTGCTTCCATCTGAAGCCTCATCTGCAATATATAGGGCGTGTCATTCAAGCATAACATTTGAGTAATTGTACATTAAGGGCTTACCAGGTCATCCTCTTCTGGTCTAGTCCCCTCACTGAATCCATCTCGAATCCTCCTGTTTTCCTCCTCAAGCAGAGCGCATCTCTCTTGCATAAAACATAAATCAGATTTTATAGACTTGAGTTCCCTTGCAAGTGCTGCTGCTTTTGTCGCCATGGAAACTGCCAGCTGCAGAACACCAAAGATTAATCAATTGCAATTAGCACAAAAACTTGACACCAATTAGGGAGAACCTACATTTTTGGCTTTCTTCAGCTTTTTATCTTCGAGGCATTGCTCATTCTCCTTGAGAAAATCATTTCCTTGATCTTCTGATCTATCATCTGGATCAAATTTCCTCTTCAATCCTGTATTTTTCCTTTCTTCAATTTGTTCCTTTTCTACATCTTCTTGCTTGGACTCAGAGGTCTCGATCCTACTGTGGAATATTTCTCTCAATGTGGGTGGTTCAGCTAGATTTCTAGCTCCCTGAAAACAGGGAAATTAAGTTCAATAATGTACAACTCTGTAGCTAGCTTAGTTAATTTGATTGTAAACTGTCCATAATCTCAATTCCATAAGCAACCAAAAAGCACTTCTCACGGGGATAAAACCCAGTTTGACAAGTGCGGGAAACAAGTCGTAAAAGCTTAAAACGAGTTTCCATGTACCTGAAGGGCACTGCCCAGATTACTAGAGAGCTGAGAAAGATTTTGAGCAATGGAGTCAAACCCTCTTAGCAGAAGTAATGAATCCTCCTTCATTCTCTTAGCTCGGTCCGATTCACTTGCTCTCTATATCACCCACCAAAAATAATGAAACGGTATGTGCTAAGACTACAAATAAACCGAAACAAGAATATTCATTGAAAAGAAAAGGTGAGACTTTAAAGCTAAAACTGACCTCATTGGTGCCTAAAGAAGAATCATGATTGAGCTGATCTTGACCGATCGAGACATTACGGTGCCGGTTCTCAAGAAGGGTGTCGATCCGGCTACGAAGAGAGCTCCAAAAACGCTTATCTGATGCCGGACAAAACAGAGGAGAAGAAACTATCGAACTTGTGGGCTCCTGCACAAGCAACCAATTAAAAACAAAACTAGAACATTAATGATCAGCTAAAAAGAGGAAAATGAAGGAGAAAAGGACGAGGGAAGAGCCACCTGGTTGAGGCTGGCAGCTGGGGTTGGGGAATCCACTGAAGCAGCCATGAGAGAGATAACGGCTAGTTTTTAAGGGGGAGAGTACCGTGATGATGGTGAAGGGGATTTAAAAGGATAAGTCGCCGATTTTAGGCCAACGTTCGAAAATCTTTTGTATTTTTTTAATGATCCTGACTTTGTCTTGTGTTGTCTATCTAAAAAGTGGACCTGGTCCACTCCTTTTAGATACTTAAAGTGGTTTTGCTTTTTCAACGCGCCAAGTGGGCTCTCTCTTGCTCTCTTCTTTTATCCAACGGCTGCGATCTGCAATTTAAGATGGGGATAAATAAAATAGTTTTTTTTTTAAAAAAATAAAATATATATATATATATATATATATATATATTAAAATATCTTTTTACATTTTTAATGTTATTATATTAAAATTACTAAAAAATAAATAAAAAACAAAAACACTCGGAACTTTCAAACACAACAATTTGTAACATGATTTTAACTTATATCGGATTTGTAGTGATTATTATTTAAGTTAAAAAGAACAGAATATTTTTTTTATTTAAAAAAAAAACGTACATGATTAATAATTAATTGAATGCACCATTAGTTTTACAATTACAAAGTAAACAGAAAATAATCAAGTGATCCATACATGCATGCATGCATGCATCCACACACACACACACATATATATATAGATATATATTATGGGCACTGACATTCAACTTAAAGGGTATTTATTTACTGATATCATGCAACAAAACAAGTAACAAGATAAGAGTAAGAGTAAGGGATGAAAATTAGTGGAATTTGTGGGAAAGTTTTAGAGTATTATGAAAATTATTACCAATACTGAAAAAACAAATCACATATAGAATCATAAAAAATGATAGAGAATATTTTCACTTAGATTCATCTTTTTTTATTCTCTCTATTTTTTTTGTTTTTTTCTTATGTTTATATATTTATTATAGAATAATTATAGACAATTACTCCTAATCTATGTTGCCTTTCTTAATCTAATAATTATATATGTTTTGAGTTTATTTATTTTATATTTTGTTTTAATAGAGAGTATTTCCATATAATGTGTTCTAGAATTTGGACTTTTAGAATCCATTTGTTTTGCTTTTTGAAAAAAACTATTATTTATTTACTTTATTTTGATTTTTTTATTAAAAAAAATCATTTTAACGTGCTGATTTAAAAAAAAATAAAGAATATGTTATTAAACAAAAAAATACTTTAAACAGCCAACAAATAAAATGTTTAAAATTTCCCGCATGGAATTAATTCTCAACGGTAACATTGAAATTACCCGGGAAATTAACAGTATTAAATAAATAGAAAGCCCGGCCGTTACCTTTATCTAGTTGCTTAAGAAACTGCTGGTTCTCAATTCTCAAACAATCAAAAACACCAGCTCGAAAAAGGCAACAGTCTTTGGCTACTCTTGCTCCTTCATCCTCCTCTCCCATATTCTCTGGTCCATCTTCAAAGCTTTCTCAACCTTCTATCTTATCCTCATCACGCCTTTCTCTTTCTCCTTTGTCGCAGCTGTCTCCTCTCTCTTCTTCTCTTTCAATATCTCCTTCCTTTTCTGATTACCCCGCACGTTCAAGACGCCTTCTTGCCTCTTCTTTCCCTGTCAAGGCTAGTGCTGCTGAGAAAAAGAAGGTCCTTATAGTTAATACGAACAGTGGTGGCCATGCAGTCATTGGGTTCTATTTTGCAAAAGAACTTCCGGGGTCTGGCCATGAAGTCAGTATCCTGACTGTTGGTGAGGAGAGTTCTGACAAAATGAAGAAGCCTCCATTCAGTAGATTCTCAGTAAGTTCTAAAAATCAATATATACAGATACTTGAGGATTATGATCTGGGAAATTTTCTTCTTAACTTTGGTTGTTGGAATTTTTATGGGGGCTTGGTTTTTGCTTTTGAAGGAAATCGTGGGTGCTGGAGGGAAGACAGTATGGGGGAACCCAGCAGAGGTAGGGAAGGTTGTGGAAGGAGAAACATTTGATGTGGTGCTGGATAACAATGGAAAGGACCTGGATAATGTAAGGTTTGTTCCTTTGATTCCTGTTGCTAGACAATACCTAACTTTCAAACATGTAGGCAAGGCATTTCTTGTTGTTAATTTGCAATGTGGTCACCTGTAACCAGCTCAATAATCAGTGAGTTTTAGTAATTTATGATTAGGGACTAAATAAAGGCAATCTGCTAAGGTATGTTGGGATATTTTTGTTAGGGAATGACCAAATTGCACAGTACTCGATGGTTTGTGTTGAAGTTCATTAAAATGAACTAGTTTCTGAGTGGATTAAAGGATTTGATACCTGATGATTTGTGGGAATTAACAAGACCTCCATATAATCTGTATATTGAGTAGCTATGAGAGATTGGCGAAATTGAAGAGTAAGAAACTGGACTAAGAGATTCTGAAGATGACAAGCAGTTCATCATTCGAATAAGCAAAAACTAGAGCACCTACGATCGATGGGCTTATAAAGATTATTGCATTTTCAAAGATTAGGAATTTTGGATGTTTGCATTGTCTTTTTAACAATCATACTACCAGGAAGATATATTCTTACAAGTACTTGTAGTTCCAGGATTCAGTGGTTCTGTTTCCCCCAATTGTACCAATCTGTTGATCACATCTGTCTTTCTCCTTGCGTAGGCCAGTAGTAGACTGGGCCAAGAGTGCTGGTGTGAAGCAGTTTCTGTTCATCATCAGTGCTGGAATCTACAAACCAACCGATGAACTTCCTCTCATGTTGAAGGGGTAACGTTTTGCGCTATTGTCCCAATAGAATTCAAATGGATTGGACTTTCTCCTCTTAACTGAAAGTTCTTCGTCATTACAGGATGTTGTTAAAGCTGATGCTGGTCATGTTGGGGTGGAAAAATACATAGCAGAGATTTTGAGTAGTTGGGCAATATTCAGTCCACAATACATGATTGGATCTGGCAACAATAAAGATTGCGAGGAGTGGTTTTTTGATCGTAAGTACTAAGTAGACAGTACTATGCAAAAAATTCTCTCTGTTGATTTAGTTTCATTTTAATGGTTGCTAAAGATTGTTTTATGTCTATCGTTTCATTTAGTATTGGATTTTATCCCAGATCTTCACCTTTCTATCCATAAGAAAACCTGATTTTGATCTACTGTGAGCAGGAATTGTCCGAAAAAGGCCGGTGCCAATCCCAGGCTCTGGGATGCAACTGACTAATATCGCCCATGTTAGGGACTTATCCTCTATGCTTACTCTAGCTGTGGAGAACCCAGAAGCTGCATCTGGCAACATATTCAACTGTGTCAGCGACCGTGCTGTGACCCTGGATGGAACGGCCAAACTATGCGCACAAGCTGCAGGTCTACCAGTAGAAATCATACATTATGATCCAAAAGCTGCTGGAATAGATGCGAAGAAAGCTTTTCCTTTCCGAAATATGGTAATGGCTTATTTCCCATCTCATCATAAATTAGATGCTTAATTACTTCTATCAGATTATTTGTCCACATTGCATCATCACTTTAATCTCTATTGAACAGTTCTATCTCCTCCTGCTTACCCTTCCCCGCCCCTTTACGGACCACTTCGAGGAACAATAACAGTAATTTAGACTTCTAGAAAACAACAAATGATGTGTTAAAGATATACTCATTTACTTTTGGTGTTTTTCCCTACAACCTCGCAACTGTTTGAGCAATTAGATAACCCAAGTCGGACATGTATTGTGCAGCACTTCTATGCAGAACCACGAGCTGCCAAGGACATCTTGGGATGGCAGGGTACCACAAACCTTCCTGAAGACTTGAAAGAGCGATTTGATGAGTATGTAAAGATTGGCCGAGACAAGAAGCCAATGCAATTCGAAATTGATGATAAAATACTTGAGTCGCTGAAAGTTCCAGTTGCTGCGTGAATATGAATCGTGATATTTTATCTACCCATTGCAGATGGCTGTAGGGGCTTCATTTTATCTACCCACGGGAAATTACCATATAAATAAAGATCTTAATACATTTCTAAAACTACTAAATGAAAACTAATTTGCTAATGGCTGTAGGAACTGCATTTTATCTACCCAGATGGCTGTATGGCTGTAGAATCATGATATTGTGTACACAGTAGCAACTAGTAAATGAAAGATAAAATATTGCGGGCAACAATACAACTTTGTTTAGCAAATTCTAAAACTAATCCAAATTCCAGGCACATTAAAACTACAACTAATAAATTTGCTAGTTTGGTATGTGAATGAAAAGAAACATTTTTCCTGCCTGGCCTACAAAGGATAAATCCATTACCCTAAGCTAATGCAACTAGACTTGCGCAGAAAAGATTGGTAATCTAAAAATATCTAGAGTCCATAAATAAGTTTCAAATCAAAAAACTCCAAGGCAGCAAGCTACCTGCGACAAAAACTCCTACTATTCTTGCTTGATTTCTAGCCCCTTGAGTTTTGATTCCAATTCATCTTCATCTTCAACATCCCCATCCTCTTCTCTTGCATCCTCATCGAGATCTTCTCCTTCTGGATCATTCTCGTCCAATTTTCCAAGCACATCAGGCAAACTCTTAAATATATCCTTCACCTCATCAATCCCTTCATCAGATATGTAATTACCATTGATATTTAATGATTTAAATCCAGGCTTATGCACAACGGCCTGTGCCAAGAGCCTTGCCCCAGCCCGTCTAATTGCGTTAGTGCTCAAATCAACCTCATTTAGCTGGTCATGACCGTCTTCAATTGCCTTGGCAATCAAAATAGCACCTTCATCCTTCAGTTCATTTTCAGCAAGATTTAAATTAGTGAGAAATTGTTTTGCCATGATACAGGCAGCCAAAGAAGAAGCACCTTTGGCTGTTATGTCATTCCCGGCCATATCCAGAATTTCCAGTGAAGGTGCAGATTCTTTTAACGCATTGGCAAGTGCTTCTGCCCCCTCATCCTCCAAATTAAGATAACTGAGGTAAACTTCAGTAAGACCTGCAAATGCAAATAAAGACTTGCTCAGAGCTATACCAGCTTCCACACCATACATATTATCACGCAGATCAAGCTTCCTCAAATGGCTACATGATCCAAGAGCTTCTGCTAAGGCAACACCCCCTTCCAAGCCGACCCTTGTTGAAGAACATCGAAAATCCTCTAACAAACTGGATTGTTTCAGCATCTCAGCAATAGCAGCTGCACCTTCATCTCCAGTCATATTATTGTGAAAATGAAGGACCTTGAGCTTCTCGGTTGAAGGAATTAGCTCACAAACTGCACGTGCAGCTTCTTCTGAAATACCATCATTTATTAAATAAAGCTCCTCCAAAATATTCTGGGTTTTGAGAAGCCTCCCAAAGGCCCTGACACCCTTTTCGCCTAATGCATTGTTTGAAAGGTTCAGATACCTCAAATTACAACCTTCTAGGGCTAAAGAAAATATACCCATGACTTCAAGAGCTTCTGATTCAGGTCTTCCAGCAACACAGTCTGACAGGTCCACTCCTGTCAATTGACCCTTTATGGACAACAGGATGGATTCTGCGACATGGGCTGCATCCAAGCCAAAGCTTCTATTGCTGAAACATATCCTAGTATAAGAGTTTCCTGGCACCTTGAGGGGTTTTAAGAGTTCCTCAGCCTCCTCCCCACTAATAAATTCCCGCCGGCCACCAGATATATCAAACAGATTCGCAACAGCAGCAGAACCTTCATCAACTGTCTTCACCTCTTCATCCTCCTGTATTTTGGGCCCCCTTTTAAGAACCTCCAGCATAAGCCTACTAGATTCTTTGGCATAGATCTGCACTGCAGAACTTCCATCACCATCCGGCTCTTTCTCATGGTGCTGGTTTGCGGCTGCAAAAGCCATCTCTTCGATTTCCTTGGCAGCCTCCTCAGCCTCCTCTTTGTTCAATAACCCATACTTTCTGGAGATAAAGGATGGAGTAATGAAATTCTTGGTCATCCGCTCTACAAGCATTAGCCTGGTACTCTGAATAGGAGGCCACAATTTGACAGACATGCGGTGTTGGAAAGTTTGTGTCACAGAATCCATGTTGAAATATCCTGGAAATACCCCAGAACTATGATTTATAAATCGATACTACAATACAAAAACAAGCAAAATACACAACAGTTCACAGAAAAAGCAGAAGAAATTCCAATACAAATCAAAGAACCGTGATTTTTCAAGCCAGATAGGATTTCTGCATCATTTCTCATATTTTTAGCCTGCTATCTCAAAACGCGTAACATTTAAAGCATCAAGTGGATGAAATCTTCACGTTGTAAGTTATCACTCTAAAACTAAATTCCAAAATCCAAACTAGGGAGCACCGTAATGATTATTCGAAATACCAACAAATCAACAAAAATAAATTAATAAAAATCAGTACACAAATCCCTTTGAGGGGCATTATTCTCTAGCATTGATTGATGTTCTTCCTCTATAGGAGTTAATTAAGTATGGTGACAAGAAAAATAATACGGATTAATAAAAGCAATGGCTTGTTGAGATTTATTTAAGGCTTAACTAAATAGCTCCTAGTTTGCCAACAAATACAGTTCCTAGTCGAAACAACCACATTGAAAACCCACTAAACCTTATTGAAGACTTGACTAATTAATAACAGACATGCCACACGGATCTACGAATCCAAAATAAATAAATAAACTTTGTTCTGCTCAATTTCTTTCGAGGAAGGAAATGAAATGTCGAGGGAGCACCTGAGACGAAGCGACCACAAGTCGAAATCCTAGATTTTATGGAGAAACAAACAAGAAGTGAGAAGCTGAGAATTGAGAAACTGACTTTTTATTGGGGATGAGTAAAATCGGGGGTTAAGAGAACCAAAATTTTAAATGAGTGGAGGGGTACCGGAACTATAATCATCAAACTGTACCAGAGAAGGAGAATAAAAATAAATAAATCAAAAAAAAAAAAAGTGAGCGCGCGGGAATTGGAGGGAAATCATGCCTCGTTTAAAATTTAATATCGGGAAAGGCAGAGAGCGTGATAAGTTCTTTTCTCTTCCTTGATTGAAAGATGACGATAATATCCTCTGCTTTTGTTTTATTGACGGCCTTATCGATTAAGGTCCAAGGAGCTGTTGAAGTTGATGGGCTTGGGCCTTCTAAATTCATTTCTGCTACGGCTCTTTTTTATTCACTCGGCCCTTTCGCCTTTGCAGCGTCTAAAAGAGGACAGACGGCAAGCCTCGATGGGAACATTGGCACCCAGGATATAATTTCAATTTGGGGAAAAGATTGGTTGACAACAGCTGTCAATGAATTTCTTTTACGACATCTCTCGTGTGAAACATTAGGCACCCAACCTTTTGTACGCACGTAGCAGTCCCGATCATTGAATACAACTGCTGTCATTCAGACATTCATAAAAAAAAAAAAACACTTATTGTATTAACTTTCTTTTGGGACCATTAGAATGTAATTTAAAATAATTAGATATTTTTTAATTGGATGATATTAACAACAAACCAAACAAGTGTGATTGTAGATGTAAGAATATAATCTTCGGTTACTTAATTAAAAAATAACTGTTCTACAAAATCTTTCCATAAAGAACATGTGGTGAAGTTGTAAATTTCCCCGAGTAATAATAAATTAATGATTTTATTATTATTTTTCATAAAAAAATATCAGTCAGTTTTTATTATTTTAACATAATTCATAAAGTATAGGGTTTTGATTAATTAAAAATATAATACATGTTCCAAATGCGTGTTCGATTATGCAACGTGTTTCAATTAAAATTTAACAGATTTAAGTTTTTTAGATCTGATATATTTATCAAACTCATATTTCCTTGAATTTGATTGATTGTTAAGTATATACTATTTGAGTTTCTTATTATAAACTTATATTTTCTTGAATTTATTAATTATCAAATCTAAATTTTTTCAGTCTGATATATTTATTAGATTTAATTGATTATCAAGTTCAAGTTTTTTTAGATCTGGTTTACTTACCAAAACTAAATTATTTTAAATTTATTTGAATGTCAGATTTGATTATTTTGGAATTAGTATTTAAGTTTTCTCTTAACTCTTCTCAATAAAAATCTCGATTTATCACTCACGAATTAAATCTAGCTAATTAGAGATAAAGAAAGGACGTTGCAACTCTTGCAGTGTATGGATGGTCTCAGAAATATGATGAAAAATGTTCGCGTAGCATCTACGGGGCGGCCGCAGCCCAAGTTACATTCGCGCGCGCGCGCGTGTTTTGCATTTTATTTAAAAGGATTAGTGGGGACTTTTGGACCAAACAATTCCTGTCATGTGAGGGAATATTTTTGTGTCTTGTGGGTGGAGAAATAAGGTGATCTTGAAAGTTGAAAACCATTGAGAGTTTTGACTCGTGTGGCCTTCTAAAGCTTTTATTGTTATTTTTATTTTTATCTTTATTTTTATCTTTATCTTTATAGTAGTTGTGATTATTTTTTAAAAAAAAATTGAAAATCAAAGGAATATTAATTTAAAATAATAAAAATATTTTTATTATTAGCATGGAGAGCATGATTACCTGATCCGTTTAGAAGTTGAGATAGATATTGTTAATAATAGGGAGACTTTAGGCACAAAAGGATTGTCTGGATTTTCACGCTAAATATATACAGACCCGCAAAGAATATGGTTTTTGTATTTGGATTTTGAAAGCTACATGGATCAACCTATTAATTTATTAAATTAATATCTTTTCTTGTAAATATTTTAAAATTATTTTTAATCTCAATACATTAAAAAAAAGATTTGAAAAATGCACGCCATGCCACTAAAATTAAAATTTTGAATTTTTTTGTTTTAAATTATTTTATATTTTCATATTAATATTTTGATATCAATAATAATTTTAAAAATTAAAAAATATTATTCTTGTATTTTTTAATAAAAAAAAATATTTTAAAACTTAACCTCAATCACGTGATAAAACAGTTAGAGGTGCTATGGTGGAGAACAGTCAAGGAGGGGAAACGACGCCATTCTACACTAGTATCAGTCTCAACTTTTGTCACACCACAAAATAATAATGCTACCGAGGAAAATGGAATTCATACACTGATGGTGGGATTACAGGTCCCACCTTGATTGAAACTTGATGATTAGCAGATAGATATTATTATTTTATTAAAAGTCGTTGTAACGACTACGCTTCATCCTTACTCAATGTGTTGTCGATTATAATATCAATCATAATATTTTGTTTTTATATATATTTTTAAAAAAATATATATAATTTATATTATAATCTTGATTTTTTATAGTTTATTTTAGATAAAAATTATATTATCAAATCTTATAAAATAATAAAAACTAAAGGGTATAGATAAATCATTGTTCACCCACACTCAATGCAATGTGGATTATAGTATTTTGCTTTTTTTGTTATAGAATTTATATTATGATTTTTTTTTCAAATTATTTTTTTATCAATTTTATTTTTTAATACTAAAATAGTTGATAATTTAACTTTGTAATTTTTTTTTATAGAATTAACATTGTTTGCAGGTTTACCAGCATAATTCAAATTATCTCAATTTATTAGTTTAATGTGATGCCCTTTTATCCCAATCAAACTTGACTTTTTTGTAACCTATTTTTTAGATAGTTAAAAAATATTTTTTGAGAAAGGTCATGCTATTAAACTTATATAGACCCATAGCATCTTTATACTCAAATTTAAAGTAGTTCTTGAGAGGTGTTGCATGATGGTAAAGAACTTGCGACATGCATAGTAGGTCTCGGGTTCAAGTCACAACATGCACTTGTTATAAGAATCTAGTACAATCAAAGTTTTATTCACTCATCTAGGTCCTCAAAACATGTTTTCTAGGATGTGAAGTTTTGTCCCATAATTTTTTTTTAAAATAAATCCATTTATCACATGATATAGAAAGCAATAAAAAATCATTATTATTATTAAAACAACCACTACGGTGTATATAGTTTTTTTTACTAAACTCATAGTGTGTGTATTCTCAAAAGAAGTTGAGAGTGATTTATATTCCACAAAATTTAGAATGTAAATTCTTAATGGTTAATCTTTCGCATTTAAATCCTTTTCTCTCCATAAACAGCAATCCCTGTCCATTAACCATTTAGGGTCTGTTTGTTTTGGCGGTATAACCACCGTTTGATCAAAATTCATTTTTTTATATTAAATGAAATATTTTTGGTGTTTTAAATCATTTTGATGTGCTGATATCAAAAATAATTTTTTAAAAAATAAAATAAAAATCATTTTAATATATTTCAAAATAAAAAACATTTTCAAAAACAACCGTAACCGCCCTCCCAAACAGGCCTTAAACTGCTAATCAATATTTCTTCACAGCATAGAACAATTAGCTAATAAATGATAATATTCTTTCAAGAAAATACTATGTAGCTTTTTTAACAGAAAAAAAAAAAAAGGATGGCAAAGAGAGATGTCCAATGTCTGTACTTGTAAGAAAAATCTAGTGAAAAACGGTGGGTCCCTGTCCTAAACAGAGTAGAAGGGCAGAGAATCCAAGACCTTGACCCACTTGCCACCTTAGCAATGGCGACTCGCTTCTATTCAATGTTTTATAGCATAGCATACATAGTTTTGAGAGAGAGAGAGAGACTCCTCTCTCCTTTCCATGTGAAGAAAGAGAAGAGCGAGCCTCACTTACTTGTAAAGAATACTCTAAATATATTAAACAAATACAATAATAAAAAACAAATCTTTTTTCTCCTGGTTAAAGAGAGGGAGAGATGGCAGAGAGAAAGGGAGAGGATGGCTAAACTGGATGAAACAAGATTCAAAGCACTCCCCCCCTCACACTTCCGTGTTCAGTGTATCTGCTTCGTCCTCGAGGCTTTTGCAGCTCTACAGAGTAACATCTCCTCAAGAATTCTGTAAGCTTTCTATTTGATTTCGTCTCTTCTCTTGATGTTTTGACTTTATTTTTTGTTTGCTGATTTGAGCATTTGATGAATATGTGTATGTTTTAATCTCTGTTGCTTTATTTTAATACACACACAGTGCTTAACTTCATCTGTTTATTAAATGTAACGGTTCTTTCTGATTAACTACTTAAATCAAGGTGTTAGGCTTAAAGGTTTTCCTTTACCGCCAAAAATTGTGTTCATATTCCATATCTCGAGAAAAGGTGAACTGGGTGGCCCTGAGATCTGGACTTGGTTCATGAAGTATTGATCTGGTTTAACCCAGCCATTAATTATTGTCTCAATTTGTCTAAAATCTGGGATTTTTTAAATGTTAGAAAATCAGTTTGCTAAGTGTTTTACTTGCAATTCCAAAATATTTTTGTATTGTAGTATGTAGATTTCTGGACTGAATATAGGTTGCTCGCCTCAGATTGAGAGTACTAAAAAGGAGAGATGGTAATGAACTATAATTATCTTTTCCAGTTTGGCCGTCAAGAGAAGAATTGAAGGGAAATTCGCACATGGGATGCAAGGGATTCATTCCTTAACTTATCTTAGTTTCATTCCCTTTCTTTTAATTCTTCTGTATCGGTTTCTTCAAAAACTAAATTGAAAGATTAGGCTCTGAAATAAGATATAAAGATTATCCTGGAAACAAAAAATTATTAAGTTGGATGCATCTGGTAATTTTGATGATAATGAACTTATGGATTTTAATTCCATGCAGTTCATTTCAGACATGGAAACTCTTTCAACTGATAGTGGAAGCATGCACTCGGATATCTATCGAATTTTGGGACTTAAGGAATTAAGAAAAGGAGTTCTCAGGTCTCCCAGGGTGTTAAGGCTTCTTTCTTCACTTCTTGATAAATCTGTTCAGAAAAATGAAATGCTACTGGAGACAACGCAGATCAAAGATGTTGTAACCATATTTCATGGCTTAAGACCACCTACTGTAAGTATCCGAAATTATGTCGATCGAATCTTCAAGTACTCTGCCTGCAGCCCGTCTTGCTTTGTTGTTGCACACATTTATATGGATAGATTTCTCCAGCAAACAGATATTCATTTAACCGGCCTTAATGTCCACCGACTCCTGATTACTAGTGTAATGATAGCAGCAAAGTTTGTAGATGACGCGTAAGTTCCAATTCCCTGAAGTTTATTTTTGTCAGATTAGATTCCAACAGGCTGTGTATATCCTGCAAAGTTATAATAAGCAAACGTGACTTTTGATTATCTGCTGACTTATCTATGGTAGTCTGATAGCAAACCTGTTAGTTAACAAGGAAAGTATTCGTTGCATGGGAATGGGCTTGATTTGCATCTATATGAAATTCCTTTTGCATCTTTTGCAGATTCTTTAACAATGCCTACTATGCCAAAGTTGGAGGAGTAAGCACAGAAGAATTGAACAGGTTGGAGATGAAGTTTTTGTTTAGTATAGATTTCAGGCTTCAAGTAAATGTCAATACATTTGGAAAATATTGTTATCAGTTGGAAAAAGAAACTGCTGGTGGGCTTCAGATCGAACGGCCAATCCAAGCGTGTAGAATTAAAGAAAGTTGGTCAGGCAAAGATGATTCAACTACTTGTTCTTCCACGATCTCAAGATGAAGATGCCAAATCATCTCAATGTATCATTGTACTTTTCTCTGAATACAATCAAGACAGAAATTCTGGATACTGAATTTCGGTGTAGGTACTTCAATTGATTACTAGAGAGACAGCATTCTTGCTTGCTCGTTTTCAGATTGCCATTACCTCGTGAAAATTGTCCCATATTCTCAATACTGGGATTTATTATATCTTTGGTTTTTGTTCCCCAACAGTTTGCTGGTTTTTGCCTGCAAAAGTTCCCCTGTACAGATTAAACAACTTTATATTCTTAAGATTGCTTGCTTGAGTTGCTCATTTACCAACAGACTTGATGGAAACTTTTATCCTTGAGGCAGGATGGGTTCCATACTAACTAAAAGCAACATTGCATAGGGTGCAGTCAGCATCGGTGCAGTCTCTAGTCTACTTTTTTTTTTGAAAGCTATTTCGTGTCCACTTTGGTTTGTTATGATGCTTTTTTTTTGGCTTGTTTAGAAATACTCTATTATTTTCATGCATGGTACAGCTACAGTGAGCTGAATTATTATGTAATCATATGATTTTTTGAAATGAAGTGGGTGGCTGAGGTTGCTATTTCTTTTTGCTAGCTTTATCCGGAAAATAAATGTGAGTCGCAATGCGAGGATAAAAAATCACCGGTGTTAATGACTGCCATGTGTCATGGCTCTTTTAGATTGAAATTCCATAAAACTAGAAATCACTACAATGTGCTACGTTTAGCTTCTTGGCAAACATTGTAATCAGGGTGCAATTTATAAGCACTTGCTTGATTTTAATTTTGATCCATAACCTAATATTGCAGAAGGTTTAAATAGGAGGTTGGGGATATAACCCAGCAGATTACAACACAAGGCTGGAGAATTTCCTTTTCTATACAGCTCCAGTTCCTTCTTCTTTTTCTCGGACAAATATTTTGAGCTGTGCTATTTGATTTCCGCAGAAGAGGTTTACAGTAAATCTTTGGCCATTCCTGCACTCAAAGTCAAGATCAATTTCCACAATGTCCGAGTTCTGCTCATGCGGTCCTGGCGCTCTTGAGGCATTAGCCACATACTGAAGTATTAGCGGACATTCAAAAAACAAAGCTACCATCATCATCAGCTGGGAGGCCTCTCCAGTGCTGCCCAACCAAACTTCCCCTTTCGAAAATCAGACAAGATGCGAAAAGCTGCTTGATGGGTATCCCCATTGAACAAGTGAACCGAAAGCTTCTGGATAAATCTGCATTAAAAAATTAACAGCAACAGCCAATCAGGAATATTTATGCAACGGAATGTCCGGTTACTTGGTTGCCCGGTTACTTGCCTTGGCAACTGGGCGAATAAAAAACTGCACTGTTTATGGGGTATGAGTAGTGTCTTGCCTGCTTTGAGCCAGAAGCAACTGTGTAGCTTGTATTTCAAATATTATTTACTATCCAAATTGCGAATGCTTTGTGGGGTTACAAGTTTTTTTTTTTTTTTTCATTAAGCACGCAATAAAAAGGTCAGGCAATTTAGGTTTCCTAACTGAGCTATCTAGGCCCTAGTCTCAGCCACGCACTGTTAGGTCATATCACAATATAGAAAAGGTTGGGCAGTGAGAGACATACATTTTACCACAGAACTCATCAGCATCAATCTTGTAGCGTTTATTAAGAGTTTTTGCACCTGACAAGCAACAAAAGTTGATATTAGAGGCCATCGTTTCTTTTCTTTTCTTTGTTTTTGTAGGCGTTATAGCCAGCAGGAAGTTGGAGCTGTGAACACTGGAATCATACCCACTGTCGGAAGTTTCGTCAGAATTTGGACAAGAATTGCAGCAACATCAGTGACATCATAGGATCTCTCTCCAATATCGTCGCAAATAGCAAGCTTTATAGCAGCTGTTTGATCACTGATCCGCATTGGGATTATTCCAGGAGAATCTAGCAGCTCAAGTTCATTCCCGAATCGAACCCATCTTTCAAGGAGCAAGGAAGAAACACAAAGAGAACATAGCATGTCAAGCATATAACCATAAGCATTATTTCTTTTTCATACCACACCCAGAAGAGCAAGTAAATTATAAGCTTGAAGGTCTCTTTTCTGTTAGATTTATAAAATTTTCAAAACTTGCAATGCTAAATCTGTTGCCATTAAAATTTAAGGATGCTGAGGTTCTAATTTTCCAAACACTTATATGTGTACAAGATTCTCAGTACAATAAGGATCTGTAAGTTCCTCGAGGACTCCATCTGATTCAGGACTCATAAGTTTACACTTGCACTTGAGTCTGCCTTTTTAGTTTATGTTTGCTTCTATTTCACATTTTCCACAATACTGATGCAAATTAAATGAATATGTAGTCAAATACTTGAATTTGTTTATAACTCCAGGTTTAAACTTACGCTTTTGATGGTTCCATTTTAAATACCTTTTGTTAACAATATAACATCCTTTACAATATCTAAGCAAAATAAATAAACACATACCTTAACTCTCTTGTAACTCCAGGTCTGGGAGCTGCTGGACACATTCGGCGCTTCAGCAAACGGTTTATCAAAGATGACTTCCCAACATTTGGGTACCCGACTATTCCAGCTCGAACCTGTACAATAGGGAAATAAATCTCATCAGACTTCTTCCTTTGTCAGGCTTCAGAAAATTAGGTTTCATGGATATTAAGAAGATAGCTATGAATGACAACAATGGCAATGAAGGATCAATGTCTCCCAAAAAAATGTTGTTTACATTGACTATGATCTATTCATCTAGAGAGCACCCGCAAATACACAGTTTACCTCTATAATACAATCCTGGGATGAAAACAAATCCTTACTATGACATTACAACTATATTCATCAAAACTTGCATTGGAAATCAAAGAACAAAAAAGGTGGCCAAATGGCATGTTCCTTTTAGGATATGCAGTTTTAATGACATAGTAAAAATGATTTTATGACATCTATAACAGCCATACATTATATGACATGGGCCTAACAGCATTTTTCTAATTTAAGTGAAAAGCATCGCAATGAGACTGAAATTTCAAACTAAATTTGCCAAGGGGATCATATCATGTAACAAACACGTGAACTTAGCAGCAAATTTAAGAACAGATTATTAATACTGGCTTGATTGAGTTAAGAAACCCACGGGACGAGAAAGGAGTCCTTTGTCTCTGCGTTTGACATTAACACTTGCCACTAATGACTTTGCAAACCTGCTCAGCTTCATAGTACCCTGTATTTTCCACATAAAAACTTACTCTAAGCCAAAATGTTCAGACTAGAGAAATTAAACGAGAATTTCTAGATTATATATACCATTCCAAGTCGGCCATTGGAAAAGACAACTTTTATTCCCTGCCTTGCAAAATAAGTAGCCCAAGCATTCCGGTCTGCCTTAGATATCATATCTTCTCTATTCAAGACCAAAATCCTTTTCCTATTTCCAAGCCACACGTCCATCTACCTCCCGCAAATGAAAAGGAAAAGGGAAGAAAGAAAATTCAGAGCCAGAAACTACACAAGTCGAAAGCAGCAGCTTATTGGATCGTTGAGAAGAATCTTAAAACATCAAAAGCAAGGAGAATAAAACTATCTTCAGTGATCATATACATATACATGTATAAAAATATCACTTCATGTATCACGAGGACCAAAAGCCCATAAACCATCTAGCAGGATTACTTTCAATTGGACCAAACAAAAACATGATAAACCCAGCTAACAAATGACTCGAGCAGACTTAAAGCCTGGTTTTGCATGACAGCAGTGACTTGTAAGTAGTTAACCTAACCTGTGGATGGGTGGTGGACAAGGGAATTCTGGCATCTCGAACTTCAATGACAACATCCATCAACTTGATTTGCTCTTTAAGTTCTCTTTCCGTTTTCGCAATATGACCTGGATACCACTGCCCCCATTTCCAGCATTCATTTTTCTCTTCTTTTTAAAAAAAACTAAGCATTTAGCTTAGAAATTAACACAATACTCCTCCATAGCTAAAATTGAAAGAAAAAATAAACAAGTACCTGAACAGGACGCAGCGGTTTGGTCCAGTGATAAAGATCAGTTTCAAAATCAATCCAATCACTCTCCCCTCCTCCATAAACATCATTTCCACTTCCTTGCCAACTTGGAGTACTTCTTCCACCAACAATCTGCTCTAAGGATTTCAATTAATAAAAGGAAAGAGAGAATCTTAAATAGAAAAGGAAACGATGGGAGGGGAAGGTGAATTAAGAGATTGTTGCCTGGATTGTGGGAGGTGGAGAAGAGAGAGAAGCTGATGTAACAAGTGCTGCTCTAGTTGGAGGTGATAAGTGAAGAAATGGCGCCCTGTTGAACTGGACTGCAGGATTAGGTAACCATAGTCCCAGGACCTCTACACCCATGCCTGCCTCCCTTCTCTTCTGCTACTACTAGTAATATGAACCTCCGTGTTTATTTCTTATCTTTTAGCTATCAACATCCTCTACTTTCTTTCCTCGGGACGAGTTTTTGTGGATTGGGCTGGGCTTTCTTTTTTTAACATGACTGGTCCATAATTATAGTTTTAACAGATAATGGGCCGGAGTCACTCTACAATCTTAAGTAGAGAAGCCGGAACCTTTCTTTCTTTCTTTCAAGAGAGATTAAACGGGCTTGGTTCAGTGAGTAACAATCCAAAACCACTTTGATTTCCTTTGTATGCTGTTTGGAATCTTTAAAGGGTTAAATTAGTTCAAAAAATGCCATGCTTGTGTTTATAGATAGTGAATTTCTGAAAATTATTTCTTAAACACACTATTAATTTAACCAGAGTGATTTTCACTATATTAATTTAATGTTTTTTTGTGATTTTAATAATGTGAGTAATGTCCCTCGATCCACTGGTTTCATCATTATTGCCAGCAATAACTCTTTTAAGAAAATTCTAAATCCAAAAATTTGTTGGTTATTTTATTGTTCAGTGGTAAGAAATCCGCACGAATAAGTTGTCATTACAAACGTAAACGGTACGGAGTGAAAACTGAAAAAAATGATTCCTTTCAAGGAGAATAATTGCCAGTAAATGGAACCGATAAAGGAGACATTGCACCTACAGATATAATTGCTATGTTTGGGCGCATCCATTAGCATCCGGCAACATAGACGCCTACTTCACTACCGAATCAGGCTGACAGAAGATCTGCGTATTGCGACGATTATTTCAAGATGAATGAATGATCAAAGGAAAAGCAGTGGAACGAAAAGGTGGGATTTGCAAGGACATGGGACTTCACTGACTGCTTATGCAAAAAAGATAATAGCCGACTTTCTCCACATTAGCTCCGACGATTTGAAGATTTATGTCCACTCGTTGCCTTCCATCTTAATGGTTAGTTGAAAGATCAAAACCCAAGCTGAATCAATCTACAGTTAGTCGCCTCAAGATAGATTGGCAGGCTTGCTAAGTGCTTTCTCAAAGTAATTGCGTATCTCAGGCATAATGCGTTGGATCAAACTAGATGACCTGCAAATTTCAAAATCGAACCTGCCCGTTAACCCTTTGAAAAGGATGGCCTTATTTGTAGGAAAAGAAGAAGCTTTAATACTCTCATTTATAACTTAACGGGATATGCTTGAAAAATATGTTGCAGATGTCAAAATACAAATTTTAAAGTGGTGTGAATTCTAATCAAAACTGCTCTCCATTTGCTTGCCCGGTCCATTTACAAACCCGAAACCTCAGTCTGCGTAACACCATGCAAAGTCCCAAAGAATAGAAACTCATAACAAGTTTTGGGGAACGGATAAATGCATTGAGAAGATAACATACCATGGCTTGGTGCAGAATTTGTCGAATTGTTCCAGTATGAACAGAATGCATGCTTCCCTTAATGACATGGCATTGAAGCCCTCGGACAACTCGTACATAAGAGAAACGTTTTCCACAGAAATATCCTATTGCGAGACAATAAGAATTCGTCAGACAACCTCTCATGTCATCATGTGCTCATAGTGTTTCCTCATGTAAACCATTAACATAGTAAATCAGCTAAACCTGTGCAATGGTACATTCACAGAGACGCTTGAGGCCATCCAAGAGATATTGGTCAGCAGCTCTAAGCAGATCCTGGGCAATATCTATATCGACTTCCACTGATCCTGTATATATGAACCTAAAAGTGCACGAGGAAGCTATCAGAATTCTAAGGCACGTTGGCTTTAATATCTAAGAAAGAAAGCTTAAAATTCATACCTCATCATCAATTCAAAAACTTCCCATCTGATATTTGGGATCTCCACATCTTTAGCATTCCTTTCCTGCGTGTCATGTTTTAATGCAAGTAAATCAAACATCTGTCACCATCTTCTCCTAGTACAAAATTCTTTTCAACTGGCATATATTAACTTAATGCAAAAGTACAAAACAGTGCACAGAACAGTTTAATCAGTCTAATGGTAGACCTTAACAGCTTGAGCAGCCCGTCAATGACAATAAGGACTTATGTGAAGAAATATGTCAAGTTATGAACTCTCAGAGATAATACTTGACAGTTGGGTAAAAGGTGAATAGTGCATGCATCAGTGGAGAAGGCAAAATGACAGGGGGCATTTGTGTCTAAAAGCCGAAAGAAAGTTCATAAATAAGTCAATTCTCACTCTATAACCCCCATCAAACATTGCACGGAAAGCATCCGAAGAAGCAAGCAGACAAATCCGGTGAGCATAGAACCTTTTGCCTGGTAACAGCAAAATTACGCTCAATATTAATGGTTGCAAAAATCCATAAACATCAACCATAAATTCTCATGACACAAAAAGACATTTTATCAAACACAAACTTACTGCACAAGAGAAAAATTCGTACCTTCAACTAAGAATGTAACATCAGACAACGTAGGATTGTTAACGTATTGCTCACCCAAATACACCTAAGCAAAAATAACAAGTAAAAACATTATTTGCTGCTGTTGTTTATAACCTAAAAAATATGGGCTTAACAATGTACTCAAAGAACAGGCTAATAACTGTCAAACTGAATGATAAAAATTTAACAATTGCTCACAAAGAGATTAAAAAATGTTTCAGAAATAATGGGATTAAACAGAAAGTGGCATGTAGCACAGCTCAAGGAAATGGAATTGCATGTCTGAACCACAATCTATAAAATGATAAATAATTGGAGGTCGACCACACGATCTGTTGTGGGAGATGTACATCCTGCTGGTCAAACCTTAGAAACATGGTAGAGTTTCATTTTATATGGGAAAGAAATCATCATGAAAAGGAGTTTCACCTGTGGGGTTGGAGATAGAGGAGCTGCATCCACAGGAGAGACTGGAGTGGCTTTGGTAGCCAACTTGTACAGGGCCACTGAGCCCTCATGTTGCTGCTTCAAGCTTCCAGACTCGAGAAGCCCCAACAGTAAATCTAACCCTGTAGGACACATTTAGAAACAAACCATGAGAAACTCCGTCCCGTATAAATATTACCATTACATAGAGAAAGAACATACAATTTGGCAGATCAAAAGGTTGTACCATTTTTATCAAGAAAAATTACTTTTCGGTCATCAGGAGTACAAAGATGAGCAAGAGCCAAAGCAATTCGTCTCTGAACATTCCTCTCTGAAACCCGCATCAAATATAAGAGATGGTTCAATACCTGTTCAGAAAACCACAATCAATGAACTGCTGATACAAATTGATCTGGGCTTCTTTTTAAGCTAACATATCAGGCAAGAAAGACAAATTTAAGAACTAATATAGGAAAACAGTGATAAAAAAATATCATTTACTCATATGAGAACTTACTCGTCCATGAATCTTCTCCTCTAGCCTTTTCATTGTTTTCGCAACACAATCCTTTGTTTGCTGCAAAGTATCAGATTATAACGATAAGAGCTGGAAAAGAGTGCTACAATAAACTGAATAAGATTGGGAAAAGGAATCAATCTACCACCTCCATCAGAGTGAGAGGTTAATTGGTCAATTTTTTAGAACAAAAAAATAGCCAAGGCAGATCAGATATAACACTATGAAACATACTTGTACAATGAATTCTCCATCTTGGAGTTTCTGGAAACCCCCAGCCATGATAAGATCTGCAACGTTATCCTATGGAAGAATCCAGGTAAGTTTCAGTTGATTCCAGTGTTGGATAAGGACATATGGACCACCAGTACCAGTCTACTCCTTAAGCAATGAAGAGACAAACCTAATCATACCTCATTATCAACAAGGCCATATAAGGTAAATGCAGCATTATGTTGGAGTGGTCCACTTTTTGAATCAAGGAGACTAAGTAATGGGACAATACCACCATTATGGGCAATGCCTGCTTGGTTGTGCGTTTCCTGAGATTAAGAGGAAATAAGGTAACTGAGAAGATGTTTTTAGAAACCCCGAAAAGTAAGTAACCCTTGTAAATCATACTGCATAGTTTATAATATTTAATCATACACAGGCAGTTACCATTCCATGCAGACAAAAGTTTTTCTTACTGTTGATTAGGGTTATTATTTTTACTTCTAGACTTCCTTTTCTTTACCTAGGGACTACAGAGATGCATTGAGGATCAAATTGTAAACAAAATTGCCTGTTTGTGTATTATGGTTTGCACAAAGCCTGTTTCAGGATAGAAGAGCAGTCAAAAACAGGAAGTCCATTTCTTGATAAAATAAAAGCAGAAATGCCTGCCATAATAATGAGCTCCTTCACTGCTTTAATGCTTAGAGCTGCTTTTTGTGCAGGCTATACTACAACCACACGTGCACACGCAGCATGCTCAACAGACAACAAGAGGTATATGTATGCATGTTTTAAATAGATCATGACACCGCGATAGGATCAAACAATAACCTGTGCCAACCTCCCAAGTGCAAAGGCTGACATTTCTTTGAGCTGCACATCTGAGGAATCAAGCATATCAATCAATGGCTTCACAGCTCCTCTCTGAACAATGTGCACCTGCATGAACCTTGTTCTGGTTAACTTTTAAAAAGAAATGACCTTTAGGCCTTGAAACAGGAATGATATTCAGTCTACCTTGCAATCTGTATCAGCAGCTGCAAATTGACCCAATAACAAAGCTGCTTCTCTTTGGCTTTCTGAACAGGAAGAACTGTCCAATATATAAATTAAGAGGGGTATCCATGAGGACCTTGCAGCAGACAACAATATTATGAAAAGAGTGACTGAGCAAGAACAAGCAATAATGTGCAGGTCAGCAATACCTTAGCAATCCAATCACAGGTTGTAGTGCACCAGCAAGAAGAACTTCTTTCTTTATGTGTGGGGAAGAGTGAACTAGGTTTCCAATCACACCAACCTGACAACGAACCCTTGCACGGTCAGCGAGTACAAAATACTATACAGTGAGAAAGCAAATCCAGCTAAAAATCTGAGTTGAGAATTAACCGCTTCATAATGTATAGCAGTGTCCTCTGATCGAAGCATTATTACAAGAGTGGGTAAGGCATTACATTCTACAATCTGCAAATTTGCACTTCAAGTCAACAATAGAACCCACATCACAAATTAATACCAGTGGATGAAGAAAAAAAGAATCCCCTCTACCTGTTTTTTGTTATCGTCATTTTTAAACGCAAGGGTCCGCAAGGCACCTGCAGCTGCTCTCTGTACCTTATTATCAGCATGCTCAAGCAATTCAACAAGAAAGGGAATGGCACCTTCAATCCTGAATACATAATCAAAGATGTCATGAAATATGTATTATAACAATGGAAACCATGCCCAGAAAAAAGAGAGAGCTATCCATATAAGCAAACCTGACTCGTGTTTTAATGCCACTATTCTCATGGGCAAGGTTAGTGATTGCATCAGCTGCTCTCCTAACAACACCATTGACTGCTCGAGAGTTATCAGCACTCTTATGTCTCTTCAACAATTCCACGAGGGGGGTCAGAGCTCCAGCGTCTACTATTAGTTGTTGATGCTCCGGCTGATGAACGGCAGATAAGGAAATTATAAAATCATGGACAAATTAAGGAAAGGATAACATTTTCATGTTGTAAACCGAAAGTTTGTATCTTTAATCATGTTCAAGCTGGATAAAGTTAATGATACAAATTGTAAGAAAATATGATTTGCTCATTACAATAAATTTATTGTTATATTCTACATATTGCAAACTGATTTGTTTCATTCACAATTGTGTGTACCGCATGCTAATTACCTAATTAATGCGTAGAAAACAAACAGCAAGCTCGGAAAAGCTTTGAAATAATCATGCGGCACTAAACAATGCGAACAAGAAGAAAACATTTAACAGTAAAACAATCAAATTTAGTTTACTTTTACGGCAAGAAGTCCAAGAACGTAAGCACTTCCTTTCTCCACTTCATGTTCATACAATTTTGGGTCATTTTCTACTCTCAAAGGCGGTGGTGTTTGAAGGTGCACCACCAACGCAGGGACCGCACCACAATCCACTATCGTATCCACTACTTCCTCTACGAAAAACGCACACAATAGTTTCATATTAATTATGGAAAAAGAAAAAAATAATGATAAAAATAAAATAATTCACTAGATTAAACAATTATTTTTATAAAAAAATAAACAAGGTACCGTTCTTGGCAATTTGAGAGAGGACGCTAGTGGCGCGCTTGGCGGCGGCGCGATCGGATTCAAGGGAAGAGAAGGTAGTATTGAGAATATCAACTAGCGAGTGAATATGACGCGTAAGTTTCTGGTGAGTCTCAAAGCCTTCGGCGGCGGAAATCTTGTGGCGGCCTTGATTTTCCTGTTCGAAATCTTGCTCTAATTTTCGCTTTAAGCCTTTTCTAGTGCTGATTGTCGGCCGATCCATGGAGAGAACGGGGTGGTGATTTGAGGGTAGTTTGGGGATTAAAAGAAAGGCGTGTTTGTTTGGGTTCTATGATTCTTTGTGGAGAAGAAGAAAGGAGTAGGGAAAATGGGATTGGATTAGATAAAATAAAAATATAATTGTTTATTTAATTGGTGAAGTGTCCTCAAGACAAGACCCGCGAAATCTTTCGGTTTTCCTTTGTAAATCGGTAAGTGTAAAAGTGCTGTTCCCGCCTTTTAGTTATAAAAATTTGAACTTTTGGTTTTGCCGCGGGAGTTGTTTTCTTTTACTACAGAGAATAGAAGAAAAAGATGCCTGCCTGGCACTGGCTGGTTACTGGTAGCTTCTATGGGATCCTTGGGATGCCCCTCGCTTTTATTTTAAAAAATATTTTTATCTATTTTAAATTAAGTTTTTCATATTATTTTAATATATTTTTTAATAAAAAAATTTAAAAAACAAATATCTTGTGAAATTTTCAATTTTAACATTTGGGTACATCTCACCGACTAAAAACACTTTTCTTTTTACTTCGTCTCCTGCTCCTTCCTCTCCGTTTCTTGTTTATGTTTTTGCAAAAGCTGGAATTGAGGCTGCGCTACATGAGAGAGGGGATTGCTTAGGAGGCCATGCCAAGACTGTCAGCTTCGATGGTGTTGATTCAGACATCGGCTTCACGGTCTTCAATCGGGTCAGCCACATCTTCTTGTCTATTTTTCTTCTCTCTCTCTCTCTCTCTCTCTCTCTCTCTCTCTCTCTCCCCCCCCCCTTGTTGCTAAGGTATGGGTTGATGAATGTTCTCGTGATTATCATGTTAAGAAGGAAATATATGAATCCAATTCATTATTGATGCTTGTCCGTCGACATCTTTTTTTTTTGGAATAGAAAAACAAAAATTCGGTACAAAACATAAATACAAAGGATAAATATTACAATTAGTGAGGTTCTTTTCTGTGACTTCTACTTTGAATTTTTAATTTCTATTATTTTTATCAGTCATGTTTGGTATCAGTCGAATAATATTCATTATGGTGACCTCGTGAATTCAATTCGTTATCTTGTTCCTGATGGAAAGAAGTCACTAACATGCATGAATAATTTGCTCATGGCTTAATTTTGATATGTAAAAACCTGGTTTCACTAGGTAAGAAACAAAAACAAAAAAATAAATTTAAGTGTCCATGACATTTGTTTGGGAGATGATTGGCCATTGTTTCACAGGAAGGTACTGAAAGAATTAAAAAGAAAAGCTTGATTTTTCAAGATAAACTTTCAAAGCTATTAAAATTCATCCAGAAATTTAAATGGGTTTCCATGGTTAATTTTGTTCACCAGATGCGCTTAAATTTCTGGAGAATCGTGTACACTAATCCATTCATTTTAACGTGATAAAATAAAGAGTACTCTTCACGAAACTAATTGGAAGGTTGTTGGATACGTGGAGGCTCAACTTCTTAATGCCAATTATTATAACCTCTTTATTTTTATGGTGATTTATTTTAATAGTGTTATATTATTATTTACTATTGACTAAAATTAATAAAATATTTGTATTTCCATATCATATAAAAAATAATATTTTTAACAATTTTGGACAAGATTATAATTGGGTAAAGATAAGGGTAAAAGATAAGGGTACCAGCTAGGAAGCATTGGATGGGGGTATTGATTTACCCTTTGAAAAATAACACAATTTAGTAAAAGTTCATGAATAGTGATTTAGGTGGGGGAATATTTGGGAAACAGTATGATTTGAATATAGGCGTGTTTTTGGATATCAATTTTGAACACAATTATTATTATTATTATTATTATTATTCTGTATTTTTTGATTAACTTAGATATCCGGCTACCTTGTACACAATTATTATTTTGATTAGCGTTTGTTTGGTCAAGTGCATGTCATTTGCAAATTATCTAACATGAACAAAAGTCAATCAAAAACTTTATAAATATCCAAAGGCTAAAAATTAATATTCAAGATCCAATGGTTAGGAAATAGAGAGAATATAAGTTGATATAGATGAAAAGAAAAGGTGAAAGAAAAAATGGGTTACCGGAACACATTGAGGCTTACATGTCCGATTCCTTTTTTTTCTTCTTTCCACCCTCTTTTCCTCTCTTTTCTTTTTCTTTTTTACTAGACCAACCCAGGGTTAGTTGGGCTTGTCTGACAAACCAATCATATGGCGGTCCATATTTGGTTGGGCCTGCAACCATTATTTTTATTTTCTACTATAGACTCGTTAATGATTAATGATGTCGTAGAGATACAACATTTAGTTAGGGAAGGTAAATAAAAGATAATTTGGCTATGACTTGGAGGGTTTTTTTCCTAGCTTGTTAAAGGTGATTTGATTTTCTAATTGTTAAACATAGGGGAAAAAATAAGTGGTTTGATTCAACATTGTCTAATTTCCCTCTATTTGCGATAGTGCAGTGGAGGGTAAGGAAAGTTGATGGAATTGAAAGCACACCAATTTAAAAACAAGAGGACTAAAGTGTAAAACAAGAAAAAATGTCTAGTTCCATATTATGAACAATTATCATTTTAGTCCAAAATTTTAATTTATTTATTTTGAGTATTTTATTATAAAAAAGGAGAGATTAATTTACCAAAAAATAGTGAGGAGAATTTTTTTTATGTCAAACCGCTTTTCAACCAAAGAACTCGTTGGTATTTTTTGTGAACATATTACATTTGACAAGGAGAGTTTGGAAGCGATTTTGTTTCCTCTCGAAAGATCCCTGAAAAGAGAGATTTAGCTCTGTTATATACTTCTCATTGTATTGATTTTATTTATTTAGGTGGTTTTAGGTTGTTATGCGGTTATTAGGTTATATACCGTCTGCGTGCTATTGAGAAGGGCTAAGCAGTTGGGCCGTGAAGATAGCAGCCCGTAATTTTACGAAAGTCCAAAGAAAAGGAACTGCTCTACACATGCAACCCAGGCCCATAAGTCCAATAAATTAGTAATGCGACACATCAAGATGGCCCAAAACTAATCCCAAATCATAATAATTCGGAAATAGAAAACAGATCGTGCAATGCTGTCCCCAAGCTGTAACCGTGGCGTGTCGGCTGTGAATTGTGATGGTATGGGCGTAAGAAGGTTCCCTTGGTGTTTACTGCAGCGTGGCTCAGATTCCTCTACCGGCGCATTTGCAGCCATTTTTAACTGCTTTTACGTCTTGTCCTCTTAGCCCTCTCCCATACAATTAAAGGACAAAAAAAGTCAAATCAAATCTTAATATGGCCAGGTTTTTGTCTCTGAATAATAAAAAGGGAATATCTGATCTCATCACACACAGCCCCACCACCACTTCACGGGCTCCTACGCCTCTATTAATTTCACCTCCTTGATTTACATCTCTCTCTCTCTCTCTCTCTCTCTCTCTCTCTCTCTATAATGCTAGTACAGTATCTCCTGGCTTTGGAAGTGGCCACGTGAGATTATACTGTTGCACTAAGTGTTGCTGGTATCCTAGGTATGCATTAGGAAAGACACCTGTATGTTTCCTGGGAGCCAAAAATTAAATATCCACGCCCTGACTCAGCCCGTATCGAGAGCATAATCAAAATCTACCCCGCTTAAACTGAAAAACTATTTTCATCATCTGTACTTGAAAAAATAATAATTAACCAGATCCTGTATGTGAGATAGCTTAGTGGAAGCAGACGTGTGGTGGCAGGAATAGCTCGGCTTTTGTAGGGTTAGTATAATGCCTGGCAGTATTATCATCTAACGTGCTTAATTATTCATTAATACCCTGTAAAAAATGAAAAGAATCTAATGGTTTTGCACAGATTTACCAGCTTAGATCAATATCCATCTATACTAGACTTGGCACGCAATTTATACCGCGCCTTGAAAAACTATGTTTAGATGCTAAGAAAATCTTTTAAAAATTAAAATTACAAGCAAACCATCTACTTGGGTAATAACCATGATCAGGTCTAATAAATTGATCTTGTATAATATATATGGAGAGAGAGAGAGAACCCGCAAATCTTGTGGTTCATCTTTTTAATATACCATAAATTTGAATTGAGAGATAAAATTGAAAATCAATAAAAACCACGTAAAAGGGTTAAGAGAAATATAAAAAATCAAAAGAATACAGATTAGAACGGAAAAAACACAAAATAAGCTAGTACTAAATGATTGTTTATTTGATTTTGTAATGCATATGAACTTGCACACCAGGGAGTTTGCAAGCTTTTTTAATTTGAAACATGGAGCCGCATGGATGCCAGATGTCTAACATGCAATTAGCTTTGGACAGCATAATTAACAAACGGTTCAAGCATGGTATTCAGCGCCAATCCTTATTCTTCCTGAAAAGCTTCGACCTTCCCTGCCCTTCATCAGAATCAAGATCCGATGGCCAGGATAACATGTTTAATTATATTGTATTTCCTAGACCACTGGGCTTCTTGTAGGGTTAATGGAAGTAACTAGTTTGAAAACCTAATGAAGGACAGACAAATATGATCCCAGATTCCTTAGATAAATAATCCCCGGTATGTTTTGCTGCCAATCTCATGTGAAAATGCTCTTAATTGGTGCTGTACGCTCGTGATTTTTTTATGTGAAAGAAATTGGACAGTGTTCATATATAGAATGCTAAGATCTCTGGACGCTGGAGGAAGGAGTACTGGTCGGGGCGCTTACAGACAATCTGGGGAGATCATAAAATTGAGAGCTGGAGTTTTTTCAGTACGGTTTCTTATTTTGATTTTGTTTTTCCTACTCCAGATCTTATTCTTTATGGATTCTCGTGACACTGCCGTTTGATATTGCAAATCTTTCTCCAGCTGTGTTTATTAAAAAACTAAAATGCACCGCAGCACTTCGTACGTGTCAATCAATAAACAAACTATATACTGATCTTGGAACTTTGTAAGGGTTTTTAGTCGGTCCTAACGCAAGAGATTAATGAAGCAAATCTGCCCTAAACTTTTCTCTTTCATTGTGTCTGTTTTTTTAGTATTGTTGATTTTGTTTTTGAAAATATTTTTTATTCAAAAATGTATTAAAATAATATTTTTATTATTTTTTAAATTTATTTTTGACATCAAGATTTAAAAACACCAAAAAAAATTAATTTTCAAAAAAATTGTTTTCAAAAAAAATTTCAAACACGCCCTAAATCCTAAAATTATACTGTTTATGGATTATTTTAGAAACACGGATTAATTAAAGGTCAACTGGATTCAAAATTCTAGAGATTTCATAATTAGGTAGACTGTTAATTTGAATCCAGGTAGTCAAAATAAGGCGAAAGGAAAGTAGACTGAGCTGTTGGGTTTTTGATTTATTTTAATCACGTGTTTCCCTTACATGCTGGTCTCTCACGGACGCTATTTTCTTCAATGTGAAGTCATGAGCCTGTTGAAGAGGGGAGACCATGAAGTGAATGGTAAGAGAAGGTTCACAGCCACCACCCCTGTTGTTTGTAGGAAGAAGACGACAAGGGAAATGAAAATAAGGGAGACAAGATCTTATCACAATCTATATAATACAACATGTGTTTTGGACATAAATCCCATTCGTAAGGGCGAGAACCACACGTGTGTATGAGATCTGGGGACATGGCGAAATGGGTGGTGTGGGTTGATGCTAATCTGCAGTTGCAAGCTGGGATCTAGTCAAGAGATACAGTAAAACGTGTTGACCGTAAAGAGTCACCGGTCGTCGAGTATCTAAATCATGTACAGAGTTTGACACTCTTTGTTAAAGAAAAAGTTCAGTGGGAAACTCAGTTCAGAATTTCCTTATACTTCGGGGACTCGATTGGGATAAACTATTCTTCAAGGACCTCTGTTAAAACTTGGATTATACTTTCTGATCAAATTTGAGATTTTCAAAAAAATAAAAATGTACATTAGATTTAATGGAATTTAAAAATAATATGACTGTGACCTTCTTAATGTTATCTAATTTTTGGTTGAGATGTTAACAAATTTAATGCTTATTTATTTTTATGTTTTAAAATTATTTAAAAAATAATAATATTTTTAAATTATTTCGATGTGTTAATGTTAAAACTAATTATTTTTTAGATCATTAAAAGAAATACTTTTTATGGGCATTAGAATTCTCACATTAAAATATCACGTTTCTATGTTATAAAAAAAAGAATTAAATAAATTAAATACTTGATAAAATCCATAATCCGACTATAAAATTTGGAAAATCGTCAAATTTGATCACTACCATGCTTCCCCAAAAAGAATTACTCCACACACCTACCCAATAAGAGAAATAAATTCTATGTCCTGAGAGTGTGATTAATTTAAAGATATTTTTTATTTAGAAATACATTAAATTATATTTTTTTTATTTTAAAAAAATTATTTTTGATATTATTATATCAAAATTATCTAAAAACACCAAAAATTATTAATTTCAAATAATAATAAAAATAAAAAATTTTCAATTTTTAAAATACAATATAAAACACGCCAAAAACATGCAAGTAGTGATCGTGAAATCAACAGCAAATTTACACACAACAGCGCAAAAAAGATAATATATAATTATATATGTGAGTTCAATAGATAGATAGATGTCTCGTAACTTAACAATGAATGCCACTGTGCACTTTGAATTATTTAGAGAATAATAATTGTATGGAATTAATGGTTGATCTTTCATTTTCCCCTTGAGTTTTATGGTCTCAATTTATTCCCGAAATGTTTCCAGCTCTATCACCCCTTGGAGTTGAAGAATATTTTTCATCATTTGTGAAAATATTAAAAAATAATATTTTATTATCGAATTAATTCTTTATTTTATTATTATAGCTTTAATAACTAAATGATTTAAATTTAAATTACAATATTTTTATTCTATCTTCTAATCATTTTCTTTTAAAATCTCACTCAAAAAAATATTTTTAAAATTAATAAAAAAATCCTTTGATATCTCGTATGATAATTAAAAAAAAATATATTATTTATTTATTTTGTATGGACTTGTCAAGGTTCGTAGAAAATGAACCGAGATGAAACAAACAAAAACAAATCATGGTCTACAGAAGTAATTAGTAATATTTTATTAATTATTCTTTATTAATTATTCTTTGTAATTAACTTTAAAAAACATAAAATTGAAGAAATAAAAAATCATATTAAAAATATCACTTAAATTGTTTTAATTAATCTAGTTTTTCTGAAAATAAATGCAACACCATAAAGGTTAATGGGATGAAACTCGTGTGTCGAAATAGCAACCACTGCCTAGTCTAGCACAATAAAACTCATTCTACCATAGAATGGTAGCCTAATATGATAATTATTAAAATTTTATATAATCATTAATTTTAGGATTTGTGGTATTAATTATGATAATTATTAAAATTTTATATAATCATTAATTTTAGGATTTGTAATATTAATTAAGATTCGTGCAAACTAACCTAAATATCCACGTTAATAAAAAAAAATCATTCCACAATTAAAACGACACGTTTCATTCTCTAGCATCTCCACCCTTTCCATCTCTCCACCAAAAACTCTATCCCTGGAATAAATATATATATATATATATATATATATATATATATATATTTTAAAAATGACAGGTTAAATGGAGGCTGTGATGGGTTTTCTATTGCACGCGGCACAAATTAAGTTTTTACAGATTTTGGTTTAGGACGAGATCGGGGGGGTCAATTGAGAAAAACAAAGTTATTTCGTACCTGTTTAATGAAAATAAAGTAAACAAAATTAAAATCAGCACTGTCCTTGGCACGTGAAAGAGACAAATAATTAATGTACCGTACCAAATAGCCAATATGTTAGGCAGTAAGTTAAATGTTTTTATCAGTAGCTGTTGTTCTCCTGTCCTTTGCCTCTCTCTATTTGCTTTTATTTCCATACGCATGGAGACCACCTCTAATATCTTTTTACGACGACGTATATTCCTGGAGCCATTTTTACCATGTAAAGGACTGCATGACAGGGAGGACAATCTTCGTTCAGAAATGCAGTTTTTTTATTTATTATTATTTTACATTTACCTAACTAATTAATTGTTGCTTTTATATGTTGAGATGATTCGAAGACTGTATGTATATTCTTGTCTGAATTCTGCATTTATGACCATGAAAATTGGATGGAGACGTTTCAATTCGAATAATATTTCTTTTGTTTTGAGAAAAATGCTTCTTGGGCAGTAAATTCACAGGTAAAGATGATTTGATAGCTGACTTGATTGTAAAATATAAATATAAAAATAATAATTATTATTGTAATTTAAAATTTTAACTCAAGGTCAACCCATGCCTAGATCATGGTTGAGTTAACTATTAACTCAAGTTAGTATAAAAATAAAAATAAAATAATTATTATCATAGCAAGCAATAAGATCCAACTATGAAATAGACTTGAGTTTGCCCTAAGTTACGGCTATTGACTTAAGCAAACACAAAAATAAAAATAGCTAGTATTGTAGTTTTAATACCTTACTTGAGAGTTGATTTAGGGTCAAACTCAGGTTATGGGTTGAGTTGATCATTTATTTGAGTCAACATAAGAATAAAAATAATTATTATCATAGTTTTAAAATTTTATTTCATGGGTTGGGATAATCAACTCGGGCTGGCTCAAAATAATATAAAAATAAAAATAGTTATTATTATGGTTTTAAAATCTTATTTAGAGTCCACTCGTGGTAAAAATCAAGGGGTTGAGAGAGTCGACCTTAATTAACTCAGATTAATTTTTTTATCGAAACAACTGTTTTCTAACTAATATATACACATATATAAAGTCAATGAATCTTGACTTGTATTTTATCCCGGGTCAAATAAGTCATAAGTTAACCCGATTTTTTGATTGGGCAGGTCTCTAGTGTATATCAAACATAAAACAAAGCAAATTGTGTAATCCGATCCAAATCACATCAAACATAACATAAGATAATAAACTGTCCAGTCAGTCATGTTGAGTCCATTATATCAAACATTATCCAAGTGGTCATATAATATATACAAATGGACGTTACTTTACTTAATTTATAATAACCAACAGAAGCCTCCTCGAGCTCCAGAGAAGCTTCTCTCTTAAAAGAAGGATTCCCAGGTTTCATCTTGGAATCAAATTCGATTTATTAAGGCCACTAAGCTTGCTTTAGTAAAGAAAGAAACGACACCCTCCTAAAAACAAGTGCTGAGAAGAAACCTACATGTGAGAGAAAGCCTCCTACGACAAAAGCGATCCTACATTCCTACTGCTGCAATAAGCTTTAAAGGTTACAGACGCTAATAAATGTGTACAAATGATGAAGTAATAAGCATGTGAGAGCTTAATATATCTTTAATTTACTATTTTTGTGTGCTATTTTTTTATGTTTTGCTATTAAAAATAATTTTTAAAAAATAAAAAATATATATTATTTTGATGTATTTCATAACGAAAAATATTTTAAAAAACAATCTCAACAATACTTCTAATCATACATACATTAATAAATGTGTACAAATGGTAAAGTGATAAGCATGTAATATAGCTTTAATTTACTATTCTGGTTCCCTATATATATATATATAGTTGCGTGGTAAGGTTTATTTTAGTCGATTATTACTTTTGTCTTGGAATCGTTGTGGTGCAAAGGTGGTGGCTCAAATACACTATTTATTTATGCCTTGAACGAGGAGCGGTCGTGGGTAAAGACACTGACAGATTAACAGACCTCGACCGATCAAAGCACATGGTGTGTATTCCTCTAGATTTTGGATTGAAGTGGTTTATGAAAAAATAAATAAATTGTGCTGGTTGGTTGTATAATTTTGTGATTTCATCTCTGTTTTGATAATAAATTAATATTTTTGTCATTTTTATATGTGATTTTTTATATTCCCTTCTATTTGTAATATAAAGGACAACTAGATCGTTGGCCTGCATGGAAGATTATCTGTTTTATATATAAAAAAATTATATAGAGATTAGCTTTATATATAACCTAATTGATTTAGTGAATTCAAAGATAATTTGAATGACTAAGAATTAATAACAATAAAAATAAATATTTGTAAAATAAAGCACCAATAAAATGGTGGAATGCTTATTTGAGATGTCAACAAAATTCTAAAACAAATCATGAATACCAGTTAAAAAATAAATCAAATATTAAAAAAATAATTAAAAAATTATATCGCTCATCCATCTTTCTCTAGAAAATACAAGCAATTTGTCACCCTTGTGCCTGGATTTTAGTAATCATACGGTCATTGGAGCAGCGGTGTTTTACAAAAAAAAATCTATTTTCCAACTTTTTTTATCTAAAAATATTTAAACGCTATAAAGTCTTAAATAAACTCGTTTATACCTTTAAATAATCTAAAAACAATTCAAAAATTTTGAAGCCCAATTTTTTTTTCCTCCCCTACCTTGGACTAAAAAATCAAAGAAATAAAGTCAAATGTCAGTTTTTTAAAAATAAAAAGATAAAATATGAGGAGTTGCAAAGTAAGAGGATCAAATTTAACTTTTTGAATCATTTTATTTTCTCCATGTTTCTGGTTTAATTTCATGTCTTTTAACTTTACCTTTCCTCGACAAATTAGAAACAGATGGTTTTAAAAAAAGGGACAAAATACGAGGAGTTGCAAAATAAGAGGACCAGAGTTAACTTTTTGAGTCATTTTTTAAGCAACCTTTTATTTTCTCCATATTTTCCGGCTTGATTCCATGTTTTTTAATTTTACCTTTTCTCAAGAAATTAGAAACAAATGGTTTTGAATATGAATTTTTAAAAAATCTAATTTTAAAAATAAGTTTGAGACTTAAAATGAATAAAATATATATTTAAATCTACTGTAAATTGTGAAGGATGCACACTTCATAACGCTAGTATGCCACCTAACAACATAGTTTTTTTTATTTTAATCGCAGGGTGGCGCATTGATTTTTTAATTAATTTATAATTCAAGCATTAAATTACACAGGAAGGGTCAGCCAAGATGATGACAAAATGAACCTCTTCTGCGAGTTGCCGAGTTCAACAATTAACTAATGAGCATTGAGCCACGCAATCACGTGTCATATACTTGAAACAAATTCTATCAAGTTACTGTCTGCACTTGAAACAGAATCTGATCTCTAGAACCGCAAAGCTTTCAGTTTTTTTTTTATTTGTTATAGTCTTGGAACTAACTATTTAACCTGTAATTTATCTGTTTTTATTTTAAAAAAGAACAATTAAACATGCAATTTCTTTATGTTTTTTTAATAAATAAAATGTAAATAGAATAACCTATGCATGCATCTGATTAAATAGATCAAAACATGTTCATGTTAATAAATAGAAAAAAAAACATTAATTATAGTTGAAAATCAATTTGGAAAAATCAAGAAACAATTATAAATCAAGATATTTAACCTCGTTACATGATTCATTCACCTGATTCTAGTAATGATTTGGTTTAATGAAATTAGTTTTTTATTTGATAAGTAGTGGTAGAAATAGACACAATCATGAAATTGATTGAATAAAATATTAACTTGAGTTGACTTCTTTCTTCTTCTTTTTTATGTCATAAGTATACATTGAGTTTCTTGGAGATTGAGTTTCATGGTTTTTTTTCTTCACTATTCTGTTTAATGGGTTATTTAGGTTATATAGCTCGAGTCATGAGTTTAACATGTTAATTCAAGTCCACTCAAGCTTTTTTTTTATGTTTTTAAATTGATTTTTTATTTAGTTTTATATATCTTCAACATTGTGATTGCTTGAAAATTGAGTTTCATTGTTTTATTCAAATTTATTTTTCTACGAGGTTGTCTTGGTCTCATAACCAAGATGCAGATTTGGTTGGTTGACTTGAGTGAACTTTGATCATATTTGTTTTTTTTTAAATATAGTCATTCATTTTTTTTAAAAAATGAGCTTTGAGTTTTTTTTTCCTTTCCAAATATTTTAAGAATTGTTTGGGATATTTTTCTTTAAGATTAGCTAGCATTATTTTTTTCCAATTAATCATTATCAAATTTTTTTTTTTACTTATATCAATTTATTTAGTGTTGTTTTTCTCTCTCGAAAGGAGTGACCTATACCTTCTGTGCTCCCTAGCTTGTTATACAAAATTTGTTATAAAATTTATTTCAAGAGTAATATAAAGTATATCTTAGATTCTTATTTAATTATTTTAGTTTTTGGATTGTGATGGATTTTTAAAATTAAAACTCTGTTGGCCAAACAATCATAAATTTAAATCTCATTATCATCATTTTATTTTATATAATTACGAGTATAAGATAATGCATGCATGTATAAATTTCAAAAACACCTGATAACCTACTCTTAACTCTCTCCGTATTTATTTCTTTTCCATGCTCAACTTGACGTGTTTAATGACGTGTGCCCCTGTAATTAAAGGAATTTGTCAAACAATAACTGTGGTTTAAAATACTATCTTAGGCCCCGTTTATTTAGTGGAAGTAGTTTTCTTTTGAAAAGTGAATTCCGGGGAAAGTGAATTCCGATGTTTGACAGTGTTATGGAAAATGAACTGGAAAACACTTTCCAGTGTTTGTTTGTGTTATGGAAAATGAACTGAAAAATAATTTATTAATAAATTAATTTTTTTTTCAAATTTATTAAAATAATGAGGAACAAATCTTACAAATTAAAAAGTTGAATGAGAATGAAATTGAAAAAAAAAATAATTTCATAAATTATCTCAAATAAAATAAATAATAATCAAAATAATATAGATCAAATCTAAAACTTTTTTAAAAAAATAAAAGGTGAATAAATTAAAATAATAATAATTAACATTTCATAAATTATTTCAAATAAAATAAGTAACAATAAAAAAAATGAGGACCAAATTTGATAGATAAAAATTTTCAATAAAAAAATGATAAGAAAAAAGCAAATAGCAATTGTAAAAATAAGGACCAAAATTAATATAAAAATTAAATTTTAAGAGATGGAATTGAAAAATAAATATTCAAAAATAAATTATATATAGCAATCAAAAGTTTGAGGATCAAATTTGATATAATCAGTAAATAATGACATTTCTAAATTTTTCACAACTTCCGGAAAATGTTTTCCGTCCAAATTTTCTGGAAAACACTTTCCTGAACACCAAGCCAAATTTTTCTTTGACTGGAAAGTGTTTTCCGTTGACCAACTTTCCGGAAGACAAACAAACACAGGAAAATTTGGAAAGTGGTTTCCCGGAAAGTGAATTCCGGGAAACAAACAGGGCCTTAGTCAGCTCAACCTTGTGTGTATGAGCCCATTCTATTTTTTTTTTAAGTTTTTATTTCATCTCAAATTTCTTAATGAAATTCTTTATTATATAAACATTTTGAAATAACTTTTATAGTAACTTTAAATTATATACTTGAGGAAAAAGTCATGTCTGTAGCGAAGAGCTTATTACTAGCACTGTTAAATTGTTCCTTATACCCTACGAAATTTACTCCTGCGCGAACCAAAATGAGTAAGAAAATAGCTTAAAATGGTCGAGGTCCCCCTACCCCTCTATCCCTATCACTCACTTTCCATGAAAGTAATTTGGGCAGCAAAAACCATAGGATGCTAGCTAGCTAGCTAGCTAGCTATTTTGTTCAACTCGTGCCAGGATCGAATCCACACCAACCAGGTTGGCTAATTCTTGGACCCTTTTTCAGCAACTGAAAATAAAACTTTATAATTTAGGCCCTAGATGTTGTGCTGTGTAATGTCATTTTCAAACCGTAAGTACAGATGATGTGCTGGAGACGGTATTATTCTAATTTCTACCTACCATCCCATATAATACGACCGTGAAAATATCACACACAAGGCTACGAAGAAGTAATGCTGTCTTTTACTCTTTAACCGACCAGCTTACTGGCCGGAAAATGGAGAAACGGCGTATAGACTCCAGAAAAATTCTGCCCTTTATTATATATATATAAAAAATTAAAAAAAAAATCTTGCTTTCAGTGAATGACATTGGAAATGGGAAAGTTACTCCGGTGAATAGTGATGACAAGATACGGTCTCTTTCCAACACGTAATGATGGAATTGGATTCCCTTTCCCTGTGTGTGCTATGCTGTGCTCACAGCTTGATAAATTACGACAGAGACGAGGTGGGTTACCGTAGACAACTCTTTTCCTTACAGTGGATATTCAATGCGACAGGGCGTACATGGAAGATGCCAACGCATCCACGATAACGTAGTTGGATCCCTTAATCACAGAAGCGGTCCCTGGAACGAAATGTTTTCAGCACACTTCCATTTTTTCTAGCTAATATAAAGCGGGATTATACTGTGAACTTTGAACAAGCGAATTTATGGTGGGATACCTCACAAGGCACACCTATGAACAGGTGAAGAAACAGTGTTCTGAAGATATCACTAGAGCGAATTGCTTTCATTTGTATATGTTCTCCATGATTTTCCTGGCAGCTTGCTAATTTTATTGCTTTTATTCTCCATAATTTTCCTGGCAGATTGTTATTTTTATTGCTTTTATTCTCCAACAGAACTTAGAATAATCAAGGACAAGCATTCGCTTGAAAAATTGTCATTTCGGTTTATTATCCGAAATTCTTGCTTGAATTTGTGTTGTATGATATAATCATTTGCGTCCAAGACTGGTAGTCCAAGACTGTAATCGAATACTTTTGATTTACAAAATAGATCTCGAATTCGACTGCATTTCTTGTTAAAGTTTAGAATAACTAGGATTTTACTCAATCACTTTAACCTATAAAATACACTTTCCAGGGAAGGTTTCATCGCATAATTTTTTTTTGAGTATTTTTAATTTTACTTTTATCCATTATCTTTTTTTAACCTAAAACACACAAAAAAATAACAATTAATTAACAAAAATTAGATCTAAGAAAAATGACAAACTCAGTTTTAAAAATTATAGAAAAGAGTATATTAGGATAAACCAAGTTCTTTTGGCATTACTTGAATTATCAGACAAGATTCTAAACCAAAATCGGTTTAGATATTTTGAATGCTTTTTTTATTATTAATATTGTCCACCCCTAACTTAAATATATTGTATTCGTCCCCTTGAATCGCTTAGGCTGGCTTAGCGACTCGCAAAACTACAGTGGCGTATACTTGAAAAGAAGAACAAAAGCCTCTACCGACAATATCTAATTTGTTTTAAAGACTAAATTCTTAGCTGAACCAAATAACACATGATATTCCATATTCTTGGCCTCTTTTCCTAAGAAATTCCATCTATAGCTAAGAGTCACGAGCACTGAACATTTGGACCACAAATATTTACAAACCTTATGAAGCTTCGACACAACTTTTCGCTGGCAATAGAATCACGCAAAGCCAACGTCAATCATACATTTATTATTCCATGTGGTTAATGATGGTGATATTTATCTTGTGCAGTAAATTAATTTGTCTTCCGTCAAAGGAACTCCCAGTTGATCCAATCCCGAAAGAAGGAGACAGAAATGTGACAAGTGACATTATTAACCACCACTATTTTACTTCAACAAGAGACAGTTAACTAACTAGTTAAGTAAACCAAGATTGGTTAACGAGGTTGAAAAAGACAAAAAAACACGAGGAGTTCACAAAACTAGTCAGCGACTGTTGGCAAGGGGACTAGCGGCGGAGTTCTTGCAAGGACTAGGAGGCAAACTAGTCTTCCCTGAAGCAACAAGTCGTTGCACAAAGCTTTCTATTCTTTCGGCGTTGGTCTCCATCAATAACCGCTTCCCGCCAAACGGTAACGTTTCTACCCCTCTCTCCTTGAGCACCTCCTCCTCCGCGCACTCTAATCCGTTTGCCTGCCCACATTCAACTCCGTCAGCAAAGATACCAGGCATAGAAAATGGAAGTCACTAAAATCTTGAAATTGAAAAAAGAAGTAAATACCTGAATTCTGACGTAATCAGTACGGTTCCAACAGAATGCGTTGCCCAACATTTGGTCAACAGTCTCTGAGACCCCGTCAAGCACAATGCCAACAACAGAGGACGTCGAGCACTCGCCGTTTCGACGGAGCTTCCTTCCGGTCAGCGATCCACTTCCGTTTCCTAATGACAGGACCAGCAGATCCTCCACGCTATTAACGGTGGGGAAATCACGCTTGTTGTGGAGCACGTGTGTAACTGCCGCTGCTGTTGGATTGTTCATCACGAGACCTCCGTCAATTGCGGAGCACGAGGTTCTGCCGTCAACTGACGTTAAGTTAAAAGGCTTGAAGAGGCTTGGAGTCGCTGACGTGGCACGGCAGACTTTCCAGAGCTCGAAGTTAAAACTTGGTGATTCGGTAGCGTCGGCTCGGGAGAAAACAAAAGGAGCAGAACTCTTGAGGTCAAAGCAAGGAACAAGGAGAGGCTTGCACGTGTCCTTCAAGGTCAAACAAGCTCCATCATCCCTCTTCAACGCTTCTTTCAATACTCTGTCCATGCTCTTACCAGAGAACCTCCTGCGGTGGCGGAAGAGGCCGCCGTGCTTCGCTTTGAAGAGGTCTGGGTTCTTTTCGGCAACAAGGGCGACGGCGTCTCTGGCAGTGAAGAGTGGACGGCCAGAACCATCGTCGGCGGCGAGCATGGTGGCTAGGAGAGCTCCGATTCCAGTGCCAGCAATGATATCAAAGAAATCGACGATTCGAGATTGAGGATCGCCAGTTTTGAAGCGGATCTGGTCCTCGAGATGGATGAGAGCAGCTGCAGCCACAATGCCAGTTGTACCTCCACCATCAATGCTTAGCACTCGCGTTTTCTTGGTGGCTTCACAGTGCGAGAGCCATTTCTGCTCTAGTTTGGAGAAGATCTCTAGGGTTGCCTTGGTAAGGTCCATTTCAACAGCGCTCTCTCGATACTTAGAAAAGTAGCTGCTCCTGCGTTAGTGCGTGTAAATGAAAGCGAGAAAGAAATTGTGTTCCTGAAGTTTGCTAAAGGAGCGTGTAGTGAAAAAAGGAGTCAAGTTTAGTAGATGAAAGGCATTAATGGCTGCACAATGCACGCTCTTTCTATATCACAATCTCTGGCTTTTCTAGTGGAGGAGATGAATAGTGAGTGAGTGAGTGAGTCAGAAGACTGTTTTCTCTCTCTCTCGTTAGTCTGGGTGGTCTCTGTGAGTTGTGGAGAGTTAAAACCGGGAGTGAGTAGGAGGCGTGCCAGTGAAGGTGTTTATATACGCGCCACTTCTTGTTTTATTTTCGTTTTTTCTTACTAGGGCTAGGGGTTTACTTTTGTGTTGCGAAAGACATGCTTACGCGAATGGACTGTCCTTGCACGTGCAATCTAGGGTGTTCTTATCGGGTTATGGGAAGGAAGCACCAATCTCGGCTTTTAACTCGGCTCGGCTCTCGCTTTAACTGCTATTATTTTGCTCATCACACTTACTGACGGTGCACCACTACAAGACTGCTTTTGACTCTTCTGGCCGGTTTATTTATTTTATTATTGTATTACTTCAGATTTAAATTTCTATCATGGAATTATTTATGGTTCATTTTTAGGTAGTACTTAGACGTGATCCATTCTACGCTGCCGGTTTGTTATTTTTTTTAATGATGTTCATGTGCAGTATGTATATTTTAAAGCAAGGTAAAAAATCTACAATTCCAACTTAAACAATTTACTTCGTTAAATAAGTTAATTCTATTTTAATTAAATATTAAAACAAATAAGTTACGATAGTAAACAATTCAAAATATTTTATAAAAAAAATGATGATAGTTTAAAAAATCAAAAGAGAAAAAAAATAACATTTCAATTTTAGCCAATAAATATGAAATAGTGAAATTAGATTACAAAAAATAGCATGAATTAACCTGAGTAAACATAATACAAACATGTGATCTGAGAATAAAAGATTAGTCAACTTATATTAACTCGTTCAAAAACATGTTAATAATGCGTCCAAAAACATATTAGAATTTTGGTTTTTTTAAATTTGCTTTTGCTTTGATATCAAAACAATTCAAAAATACTAAAAAATATATTTTGAAAAAAAACATGCTCAATCTCAATTTTAAATACTTGGGAATGTATTATTATTTTTCTTGGCGTAAAACCGAGATTATGAATTGATTCCTGTGTTTTTGGTGTTGGCTATATAAATTATTTTAAAATGTTTTTTAATTATTTCTAATATCAACACCATGAAAAAATTATAAAAAACTACAATTTTTTTAGTTTTCTTAAAAAAAAAAGGCTTAAAAAACAAATACTCACCTCCACGCCACACTTGTTAGCATTGCAGTAGAACGCGTAAAACTTTCATAAAAGGAGACAAATTGAGCAAAAAGGTCCCTTAACTCGGGTATGCGAGCAATCGACGGGGCACACCTAAACGACAGACCAGTAGCATGATCAGCTGTGGGGCACAGGCAGGAGCAGTTAGAAATGCTATGGCTAGCTAGAAAGCCACTGCATGCAAAGGCAAGCCTCCCTTTTATTTAAATTTCATAGATTTTTCTAATTTATTTAAATCCAGTAATTAACCCATGCAAATATTTTGCTGGTGCTAATCAGCAATCATGATATTAATTTTAATTTTAATTTTAATGTACAGCTTCAGATTCTAGCAATTATAGCCATACGCTTTTCTCTTCTGTTTTCATTAATTGCTTGAAATGTTCTTGCTCTTCTGAGAGAGAGAGAGAGAGACTTACCTAACCTGTGGTGGTCTAAATGTATTTTTTAAAATTTCTTTTTTTTAATATTTTTATATTATTTTGATATTTAAAGCATTAATCATTTCTGCTTTAGCCTGGCAGGGTTTACGATACTGCGAGCGAGGTATAAATCAGCTCGAATATGGAAAGCTACTGGCAGAAACTCTGCAGGCTCTAGCTACCAACAACGTCCATCTAGCTCATGCCACCTAGCCCTAGACACACCATGACTCCAGGACACTGCATCAAATTCTGTTTAAAAGGCTCAACTGTAGAGCTGATCGGATGCATAAAGAACCGGGCTGGTTTATTTAAGTTACTAGCCGCAGATTTTGGGTCTGTTTGGAACAGCTGTTGATGTAGTTTTTTAAATTGTTTTTCATATCGAAATATATCAAAATGATTTTTTTTATTTTTTAAAAATCATTTTTAACATTAGCACATCAAAATGATCTAAAAACACCAAAACATATTCATTTAATATGGAAAAAAATGAATTTTTTAAAAACACTGTTTCAAAAGCTGTCCCAAACAACTTCTTTGTTTTTTCTTCCGAATCATCAGTATTAAGTGAGATTTAAAAAATAAAAATAATTCTAAGTATCTTGAAAGGAAAGAAGATGACTCTTCATGAAATCTTGGATTCAATTTTAAGAGAGCCCTCCGAGATTGATACAACTTGAACCGGTTTGAAGATTTACGAGGATACAGCAATTATCTAGAACCAAATATAGATTTTATATTTTGATATTAGATTTATTGATGGTTTCACTTTATAACTTCTGAAAATTTATTTTGTACGAGGTTTTCATATTTTTATGACATGGGTTTGATAAGTTAGCTTGATTTATTTATTTTAATTAACTTTCTTTATTTTATCCTTGAATATTTTGATTTTAAAAAATATAATATTAGAACATTGTTTTGATTAAAAACTGATTTTTGTAATTTGTTTCAATTTATTATCTATTAGGTTATCTTAGTCTAATGACCTGAACTGTGAGCTTAGCAGGTTAATCTAGATTGACTCGGATAATCTGTTTGTTTTTACTAATTGATATTTTTTTCAATTACATCATTTATAATTAGATTTATTAAAAATTAGAATATGCTTTGTTTTTTTTTTATAATGTTATTATGATCTCATGATTTGACATATGGATTGTTAGTTAACTCAAGTTTATCCAAATTGATATAATATATTATCATCTTAATATTTATATAAAAAAAACATCTTGTATATTTATTACGAGTCAAAAAAAATTATCAATTGATTTCATTGTATCTGAACCCACTAAATTGACCGGGCACTTCAAATAAATGACCACATGATTTAATTTTTTTACTGAAAAAAATATTTAGATTTGACATGCAATGTAGCACAAACCAATAATCTAGTGTAGATCAAAACAAAATCATAATATACTCGGTAAATATATAATTATATATTATGCTTGAACCAAAATAATACATAGTACTTATTAAATCACTAAGACTTATTGTGTTTTTTTAATGTAGGATAAAGGGTTTCGAGTTTAATTAAAAATATGATCTAAAGGTTTTTTTATATCAATTTTCTATTTGTTTATAATTTTTCTTAAACATTCTAATATTTAATATTAAAAACATTTATCGGGTAATTATTTTCAATAAAATCTTAACTCTAAAATCAACTAAACCTTAATGGCGTTCATTAAACATTTATCGGATAAACATTTTTTTCTAATTGTGACGGATGTTGCATTGAATGGCTCAAAATCGCGGCATATCATTAGCTTCACGTCGTGCAAATGGTTTTATAATTGCAGACGAGGGTGTCACGATCAAAGTGGAAGTTCTTGGTAACCAACGCCACCGATGCTTTGTCCAACCAGTCAACAACCGAGAGATCTTCAAATTACCACGATCTTTGTAAACATTTGCCGCCATGGAGACCCCACAAAGAGCCTTCATCAAGAAAGAAATCACCACAGTTTTCTTCAAATTATTAAAGGATCATTTATTGAACTCCGTTTCTAATTGGTGCAGGAAGATGATTATAGCAAAACTTCACTTAGTTAGCGTTCAAGTCCTCCAAATAGCACTGGCCACTGGCAATCACTGCGAGTACAGCTCGGATCATGTGGCCCGGAGGGTGGTCCTGGTATAGCAGAGGTAACGACAGAAAGACTGCAGGGTCCAGCCAACGCCTAGGCAAACAGAGCTTGTGGGCTCGGTGCCATCATTAAAGAAGCCGGCGATGTTTCCCCGGCAAGGATTCAACATCCTAATCGTTGCTGCGTGAAGCTTTTGTCTAGCTTGACAGCGGCCATAGGAATTTCACACGAAGAAGAAACTGCCTGCATGGCCTGAGTTGCCGCTGGTTCACTTGCAATGCATTTTGGTTTTGATGGCTGTACTGGCAGCGGCACTTGGATCCAAGTTAGGTTACAGAATATGAAAAATGAAAAACATTCTTCGGATTTAAAACGCACCGTACCAAAATAATGGTTCATCAAATCTCAGAGATCCAGAGGATTAAGAAATCCTAGAACGTAGGAACCAGAGTTGGGGAAGCTCACTTACAGCCACCAGTATGGAAGTTCTTGTGATCACTACCGCACGTGATCTGCACCCTATTGCAAATTTATGAGCATACTATAATATGTCAAGATTTACCAAAAATGAAAAGAAAACAAGGCATAAATCTATCTTCATTGTATTTATTTAGCATTATAATATGTTTTTATTAGTGTTCTATGATTAAAAAACATATAAATTTGTTTGATTGAAGATATAGAGATAGAGACATGAGATAATTTTAAAGTGAATTCATGTTATTTCTATAACTCAAGAGAAAAAAAATCTCGATTAAAAAATCATTTCAGTTCCATTTCTCAAAATAATAATAATAACTCCCATTTCCCAGCTCCCACAAAAAAAAAATATATTCATGATTCCAATTGCAAGCCCACTTAATTAAGCAAATGTTAAGGCCCGTATCAAAGCCCATCCGATGAATGCTGTTGCTACCTGCTAAAGCTCAGTCTAGAAGTTTATATGGGCCAGCTGCAGAAACTGATAAATGGAATTGGCCCAATAATACGAAAACGTATTTATTCTGTAGCCCGTGTCTAGAATACAGAATTTCCCAGGCCCAGCAACCAAACAGTTCCCTGCAAAAAAACAAGCCGAGACCAAGCTTCTACCAATAACAAAACCCCTGCCTCAATTTCTCTCTGTTTATGATTGATGGCACTTCAACAGCATGGCCACAGCCACCGAGGTCCATCTTCCAACCCTACCCTACCCCTCCCAAATTAAGCCCTCCTCTCCCTCTCGGGTTCTCCCAATCCCTACTACACCCACACTATTTTAAAGAATGAAGAAAAATTCACGACTATAGTTTGAATAAATACGTTAATTTTATTTTAATTAGATAATAGAATAAATAAATAATAACAATCCATAGATAAAAAGTGATCATGATAGCCCGAGGAAAAAATATTTTTCAATATAACTCAATTTCCTACTCATTAAATATGAAATAATGAAATATGAGAAAAAATAATATTGAATTAATCTGAGTTAGTGTAACAATTATGTAACTCTAATAATTATGAGATCAAGATAATACAATAGCAAAAAAAAAAATGAAATATTATAAAGCTGATTTTTTATATTTTAAAAAACAATATCAATTCACACTAATTTTTCAAACATGTGATCTGATTTGTTAAACCATAAAAAATAATGAAATTCAATTCATAATTAATTGGTAAGATTGAAAAAAATAAATAAATGGATTCGATGATATTTTAATCACTTCACTGGATTTTTAAAATAGAAAAGGATATAATTATAACCGGTGATGATTGATGGGAATTATAAATTGGAATTCAATTCACTGCCTTGTTAAAACAATTTCTTGTAAAACTGTTAAAACAATCTAGTCGAGAGAGAGAGATTAGTGCTAAATATTTTAAATAATAGCAAAGAAAAGTCGATGCTAGGCTGTGATCACATTCTTAGGCATGGGACCTCAAGACGAAAGGGGAAGACACATTGGGTCATGCATAGTGCAAGGGGCCCGGTGGCCCGATTCAACTGATCCTCCATGCTTCCTTACTCTGACTATGAGAGAGGTAGTGTTTTTTTCTGGGTTCAAATGCATTTTATTTATTTTAAAAACATTAAATGAATGTATTTTTAGATAATTTTTTTTTTGTAATTTCGATATATTAATATAAAAAATATATTTATAATATAAATATTGTAATGAATTACCAAATACACACGAAAGATAAAACCTTCAATGAAAGAAAGTGGGCATTCACTCCAGTCTCCAGGTCAAATACAAAACCCTTGTGTTGGTTCAGATCATTATAATTTAATTTTTATTATTATATAGTTTTGTTATTTTTACCTAAATTATATCAAGATTTCATTGATTAAGATGTAATTTCGAATCCCTTATATCCAATCTTTCTCGAAAGATACATAATTTTTTTAATCAATTACAGAAAAAACAATTTAAATAAATTCAATTTAAACAATTTAGATATATTACACGCGTGCATTTTAAAAATGCTCGTATTTTATCACATAATAATAATGTTTTTTTTTAAAAAAAAAAAAACTCAATGCATTAGATTAAAATGAAATTGTCGAGGCATCTTTTTTTCTCCAACACAAATCCCATTAAAATTCCATCATCACATCTACCAATTTTAAATTAACTTATAGATGTTTGCGCACCCAGTCCTGAAGATCGAGGCAATAGAAAAATGAAGTGCTCAAAATTTATTTGATGTTTTACGTGGGCATCTTAATTCCTGTATTTTCTTTGCATGTTCCCCCACCCTACTTTGCCTTGAAAATCCTTTTTCTTAAAAATAAAAATAAAAATAAAAAAATCAAATAATTAATAGCTCGAAACCTAGCAAACGGTACGTTTTCGCCTAGAGCCTCCCCCTTCCAGCTCACATATAAACAACAATAATAAAAAGTGGCACTTGAGTCTTCTCCCAGCCGGAGAAGGGATTTATTTTATTCCCTTGGTTTGTGTTTGGCATGTATATTACATGTGGTATTTTATATGTTTATTCAGCTTGCAGAGTGTTTAATAGATCTGGAAATTAATTATTGTGTGCGTAAATTAGCCCGGACACCCCGGTTATATATAAACAATAAAAAGTGTTTAGGTTAAAAAAAAAACCTTGCCTGAGCTGAAATATTATAAAAAAGGAAGAAAGATCTGCCGGAATATTCTATTTCAATTCGGTAAGTGCTTAGCTCTGGTATTATCCACGACTACCTAATTAATAATGGAACAAGACCATAGGTTTGAATTTAAATGAAAATTGCAATGTATATGATTTATTATTTAAGACTTGATCACAAGATATTTAATTCTAACATAAAATAACATTTTCGATATAACTCGGTGAAAAAAACAATGAATCAGCAGTGCTGCTTCAGTGTGGAACAATAAACAAATGATAGCCACGTTGTCAAAAAACATGTTCTCAGCTTTCTGGTCTGTATATTGAACATATTTAATGATCTTTAAATTATTGTATTAATTTAAGAATAAATAATTGTTTTTATATACTGTTATGAAGCGGCGTTGGATGGGATTGTCTCGGCCCACTATCATATCATATTTATTTAGTCGTCTCTAATCTTATAGTATACCAAAGTAATCCCGAGTCGAATTAGAATATCAAGATTAATTAAGATGAAGCTAATGCCTCCACGCAATAATACATATATAATGAACACTGTCTTGATTAAACAAGTCTAAGCGAATCCTAATTGGCCTTGATGATTGGCTCATGGTGGGCTCCTTCTGCTTACGTGTGATCATATATATATATATAGAGAGAGAGAGAGAGAGCATTTGGCAAGTGGAAGTGGGGGACGGATTCCTTTGTCTGGGTTTAATATAATAATATATACTCGTTCCTAGGTGTTGGAAACAAGCGTGCTTGTGGACTTCTTTTATTACTAAGAATATTTATATATAAAACAATATGTAAATCCGTCGTGTGACGGAGCAGTATGTGTATTTTATTAACATATCTTTTTAGTATAATATAATTCCATGGGTTCATTTTTTTCCACAACACGAAAAAAAAAAGGTTGCTTTGATTCGAATCATTCTTGCATAAAATAATGTCTCTTTTTCTAGTCTAAAATATTACAAAATGCATATTTAGTGCTGGATGCGTAGATATATTATTGAATATACTAGAAGAACTACTTTGGTTTCGTGTTTGTTTAGGAGTGTAGTTGAGATTATTTTTTAAAATAATTTTTATTTAAAAATATATCAAAATAGTGTTTTTTATTTTTAAAATCATTTTTGACATTGATATATAAAAATAATATAAGAACATCAATTATTTTTAATTTAAAATAATTTTTTTTCAAAAATATTTTTAAAATACAATGTCAAACAGGTTGTTGTGACTACTTTTTCCTTTCACTTTTGTCTTTTTTTTAAAATCTTTGGTTTTTTCTTATATATAACTTTTCTAATCTAAGTTTATGAGATAAACTTTCAAATTATAGTAAAAAGAGAAAACTACAATGTAAACATGAAAAAAAAATACATAATCAATCGCAAGAATTTTAGAATTATAATTTTGATACAAAAAAGTTATTTTTATATTTAATAAGTGGAGAATTGAGTTATATTTTATTTTTTTAGAAAAATATTTTTTCACATACTATCATGATCATTTTTTAATTTGATTCATATGTTACCATTTCTTTCTTTTTTCTAGCCTAATTTAAATAAAATCAATTTATTTAATAAAATAAAATCAATAACTTGAATCACATATTATTTTTTTTAGAAAAAATATATTATATATAAAAAAAATTATTGGGGATGCGGCATAAGGTGGGTCATAGCTAGTTTACATCAAATTATTGAATAATAAAAAATCATTTCAAAACATAGAGAGAGAGAGATCATTGACTAACTATATTCTCACTATATAAAAAATTATTTTGGTGTTGGTGGGCTCTATTCAATAAGAAAAGTACTATTGAGTTTTGTTTTTTCTCTACTAAACTATATTATAATTGAAAGATTATTTTTTTATCTGGTTTGATTTTATATTTTTAAATAAATTTTTAAACGTGGTGTTTAGTTGATGTATTTGTTTGCCAACATTGTAAGGAATATTATTAAATTAAAGACAGATTTTTGGATAAAAAAGTAATTTTTCTTCCATGCAAACAAGGTGTTTGTCCACTCGTTTTGCCAACAGGAAAAAAAATAGTCCATCCATGTGAGCTAACCCTTGGAGGGCCATGCCCGTTGCCTTTTTTTTTGGCCTAGCCTCTGTTTATTTAATTCATCATATTTTTTCTTGTTATTTAATAAATTTTGTATTAAAATAAATACCTTAAATATATTTTTTATATAAAATTACACTTGCTTTGAAAAATATAAAACTATTTTTCTTGTTATTTTTATAATTTTAATATGCTGATATTAAAAAAAATAAAAATTATATATATTATGGAAATTATATGAGTGAGATGCTGGAGGATGAACCTATGCTATAATCGTGGCTGTTAGATCCTCCTGGAGACAAAGATGGCGGAAGAGGATCGGGAATCAGAGTGCTTTATCCTTTCTTTTGTGGAGCTGATTATTTTGAAAAAAATTGTTAAACCATCCCCACCCTCGTGGGCCCACCTCGTAGATTGCGTAATTGAATGGCAACTTGTAAATAATATTCAAAATCCCATCAGCTTTAATTATTTTGAATTTTGAAAAGGGTCTTAATTTGACGGTGTCATTTGTACTGGGTTTCAATTTGTTTATTATTAAAATTTATTTTTTAGATTGCATTGATATAAAGTTATTTTAATGTACTTATATTATAAATTAATTTTAAAAATAAAAATAAATTATTTTAATGTATTTTAAAATTAATATTATTAAAAAAATCCTCTTAAATATATATATAAAAAAACAATCTTTTTTCTAAAGTTGAAAATTGGAGTTGTAATTCAAGTTCAACCATAGAAATTTAGTATAGTTGTTAGGTTTGGTATCTTTAAGAGTAGAAAATAAGGTATAGAGTCGAAACTGAATGATTGTTTGATAGTGTATTTGATATTATTTTTTAAAATATTTTTTATTTAAAAATATTATTAATATTAGCATGTGAAAATGATATATAACTATAAAAATATATATATTTAATTTAAAATAATAAAAAAAATATATTTTTTAAAAAATACAATGTAAATCATGATTCAAAATGAATAGCAGACTAAGCTTGAAGTATTGCCACGCATGCTAACAAATTATTGGGCATACTTGTCATTTGACAATGATATTTTTCAGTTAATTAATACATGTCCTTGCAAGCTGGATAAGAGGCCAACCTGTAACATCCCACAAAACTACAATGCACTGACGACAAAAATAAATATAGAATATGGACTTAGAAATATATTAAAATAATATTTTTATTTTATTTTAAAATTATTTTTGATATTATCACATTAAAATGATTCAAATTTTAAGGAAATGGCAATACAACCGCCTTTCCAAATAGTCTCTATATGAGATATAGATTATTATTTTCTTAGTAATTGGTCTAAAAATAATCGTTCAATTTATATTAGCCTCGAGCATACCCCGGCTAATTAAATCTTTACTTCAAATATTTATTCTTTCATAGCATTTACAACTTCTGTCACAGTGCGCTACTCCACGTTATTAGACATTTAATATTACAAACAATATAATGATATAATAAACACACGACACTTCAGTAAACACAAAGAGTTAAGTTGAACTAGATTAGTTACAAAATGATTAATTACAAATAAAAGATGGAATCCTGCTATTCCTATATAAAAAGAAATTGGCCACCGTTGTACGCATGACGAGACGCTTTCAATATCAACCAATGATATCGTTATAACTTCGGATAATGTTTTGTTTTTTTAATTAGAATAAAATATTTTTTTAATTTAAATCCAAAAATAAAATTATTTAGAATTGTGAAATTTAATCTAAAAACACACACAATAAAATGATTTTTCTGAACAAAATTATGAGCAGGTATAATATTACAAGAATGTCATCATCAATCTCACAAAGTTATTATATTCTCTGATTGCTTTGAATTTTAGTATAATATATATATATATATATATATGTTAAGAGACTCCTTGTAAATTTTTATCTCAATATAACTGTTGAATTAAGAGATATGATTGATATTGTAAAATTATTTATTATTTAAAAAAAAATTATTTGACCGAAACAGAACGAACCGGAGTTTGAATCGAGATAAAAACAACATCGTTTTATCTTATTTTTTAACTAATAAGAAATATTTTGACCATAATGAGACAATACATACAACACTAATATCAACACATAAAGTAATGTTTGACTATCATGAGACACGGCATGTATCGTCCAAAAAATATAAAAATTTCCTAGTTTAGTATGAATTTGCTTCAGCCATCTCTCTTGATTTAAAAGAGATATCATTGTCAATATCTCGTCACTTTATATTATTATTCATGTTACTTTAATTTCATTCACACATTTCATTATTGTATTTATTTTTTACACTTGAACCTTTAATGTTTGATTTCTACCAGTGAACATACTGAACTTTAATTTCAATGCAGATAACCAACCATTTTTTCCCGGTCATCACCATCTCATTGATAAATGCAAAAAAGTCATCGCAACTTATAAAAAAATATCATTGATTATCCAATTCCACTTCACACCATACATGTTAGTCTCAAGTTTAATTGACATAAATCAATTTTCAATTTTTCCGGGGGTTTACTATAACAACTCGGCCCAACTTGCCATATATTGTCCGTTTTGAGCCTTACCGCCCTCACGTTTTTGTTCATGGTGACGCGAGCCCACTTCTGCGTTTGACGCCCCAAAACGCGTATGATAAGTTAGCAACCAACACTCTTAATAAGACCAGCTATCACCTTCTCACCCGCTGATATGGGATATTACAATCCACCCCCCTTAAGGAGCCCGATGACCCCGTCAGCACAACCGGACAACCAGTAAGTTCGGCTCTGATACCAATGTAACAACTTGTCCCAACCTGCCATATATTGTCCATTCTCGGCTTTACTGTCCTCACGGTTTTGTTCCTGGTGACGCGAGCCCACTTCTGAGTTTGACGCTCCAAAACACGTATGACAAGTTAGCAATCAACACTCTTGATAAGGCCAACTACCACTCTCTCACCCGCCAATGTTTGATATTACATTTACACACACAAATATTTTTTACTAGCAATCACATTTTATATACTTATAAAAACCCATATGAAAAAAATCCATGCTCATTATGTGTAACGCCAGAGTTTATTTTTTGGGAAAATTACAAATCTACATCCACACATCAAATAGGTTTTGATCAGGTCCCTCATTCAGTGATTGCCTTGATTTCACCCTCGTGTGCTCATGATATTAAACCGTGCTAATTCTCTGTGGATATAAGTCTTTCAAAATAAATTATCTAGACGGTCCAAAAGAACTATAATTATCATTTATGAGATTTGAAAACAATAATATCAATGGTAAATTATTCATTTAAATCTGATCGATTTTTTTTTATTATTAAATTTATAAATAGATTTTGAACATAATTTATTATATTTATACTTTTTTAATCTCACAAAACACGTACATACTATGTTGATATTTCTTATCAATTCGTTTTAACAATCATAAAATATATTTTTTTAAAATATAAATATTTCCATTAAAAACATTGTTTACCAAGATAAACAAAATATATGTTAATAGCAAAATATATCGTCACAAAAGAAAAATTATAAACAACTATATTTTCAGATTAAATGACAATGCCAAATATTTTTTCGAGACCTAGAAATTTGTTTTACATTTTAAAAAACTTGATGTCCTTTCAGCTCAATGCAAACATTTATATTTTAATATATCAATATCAAAAATAATTTTTAAAAAATAAAAAATATTATTCTAATAATTTTTTAAACAATAAACACTGTAAAAATTAACCCCAACCATAACCTTATGCCCTTAGTAGAAGAGAGAGCCCAATTTCAACCGCCTGGAAGGTAAAGGCATGACTTTTCTCAAAGATGCAGAGCTTAATTCGTCATGTTCTGGGTTTCCTATCACGAGTTAAAGCTCTTTTAGACTTTCTAAAACCTTATATGATTATTGATTTAGTGAATAAACCGAGTAAAAAAATAAAATAAAAAATATTATATGGTCAGTTTATGAACTTAATTAAAACATTTGGCAAGACCTGTTCTTTACTTTTCTTTTACTACCTGAAGTATTGAAAAAGAAGAAGGTAAAACATTAAAAAAGGGGAGAGGCTGTAGCGAACTGGCGATATCGAGATCCGAGGTGATGGATCAACCACTACTGTTCACATTCAGCAAATAATATTTTTTTATTTCAAATTTATTTTTATTACCACCTTACCAAAACAATTAAAAATTACATATAAAAATTAATTTAAAGTTATCTTTTTTTTTTAAATTTCTTAAAAATACGATTCAATAACGAAAAATACTAAAAAAACCTTTATTTGCTATCAGCATTCAACACCCGCTCATGTTCACGCTCTCCTTCTACTAAAACTAGCTATTTGACTCGGCTATTTTTTTTTTATATAAAAAACAAACTTGGATTTGCAGATATTTTAATGTATTTTTTATATAAAAAACTTAAAGTATAGATTGAAAAAATTATACCAATATCTAATTAAAAACATTAATAATTATTTATATAAAGAAAAAATAAGGGAGTGACATCATCTAACGGCTCCGTCATCAATGCCAGAAAGTCTGAAGACCTCCTATCCTATCGGTGGTGCCCATCGCATTCTCACAATTTCCGTGACTGAGAGACTTGAGTTGAATAATTGTAATCACCAGACCCTGCAATGCTGCCTTAAGAATACGGACCGTTTGATTGAACCATGCCGACGGCGAGGATCTCGGGCTTCTCTGGGAAGCACGTGGTAGTTGGTTGTGAGATGCCAGGTCAGAATTAAGATATGTCCACGTCGGATTCTTATTCAATGGTAGTTGTGGCTTCTACCAGCAAAACAAGCAATCTTATACGCGAACTCAATTGCGGGCCCCGCTTAAAGCACTTTAGTTGTGAAGTGGGCCTTGCAGATTTTGACCGGCTGAAGAAGTTGTTTCGGGACTGAAGCCCCACGTGATTATTATATCCTCCTTTTGTGGACTTAACGTTCATGTTCTAAATTTTCCACGGGTAACCGACTGCAGCTCATGTGGGGTAAAAGATATTTGCTTTCGGGGTTTCCCACGAATAAGCCCTCGACAAGTGTACCTATCAGTGGAGTCCACTTAATGACCTGCGAAGCAACCTTAGCTTAAAACGAATGCGCTTCACGTGCCTAAGGCGCGTGCTCGTGAGAGAAGATGCTGGTCGTGAATGAAATGCAGAGAAGATATAAAATGACATGTGTCCATTCAATAATGCGGTGGCTCCTATATTGTATGATGACAGGGACATATCAACCATGTTGGCTCTTGTCATCACTGGCCGTCTGATTAATGCAATCCAAAGGTAATGACTATCCCTATCCCGAAGAAGCAAGTGATTAATCGGAGCCGTCCATCATTGGTATTGGGTAGATTACGCGCTGAGTGAATATACACGATAACGTTCGCTAAAAAAAGAAGAAAAAAGTGATGAGATTTATTTGAGTGCACTAAAAAGAACACACAAGAAAAACCAGGTGAAAGATAAAACCGAGAGAAGGTCAGCCAAAGCTGCAGAAGAGAAGAGAAGCAGGGAAACTTAGAGAGATAAAGAGAGCATTAATTCATTTTTCTGACAAGGTGCTTCTTGTTTGTTTCTCTTCTGGATAACATTCATCTGTAGAAATCTTAAAATTTTCCTTCTATCTGTAGCCGTCGATTATGGTGAATTTCCGGCTAGGGAATTGTCTCACCGGTATCTGTTAGATATTGAATGTTAAAAAGTTGTGGTCAAAACTTATGGATAGAAATAGAGAAGGAAGAAGATCATCATCAAACATGGCAGCCTCAGACGGATTATCAAGACGACGACATCAGAGAACTACAAGAGACTCTGCTGGTATAAAACTTAAAATTTCTCCAAAATATATCCGAGTTAGTTGTTTATGTAACTAGCTCAAATAGTTTCTCTCTATCTCTTTTTCTTGCAGAGGAGGATGGTCAAATAATGGTACAAGAAACGGCGAGGCTGAGAGATAGAGGAGGAAGTAAGAGGGAAAGAGATCGAGAATCGTTGAGTAGGAACAAGCGCAGTAGAAGAGGAGGAGGAGGAGATAAGTTAGTACAAGGAAGTAATAAAGAAGAAAGAGAAGAGACTACAGAAGAAAGCATCGGTTATGAATATGGTTATGAAATTGAAGACGGAGAAGTTTCTCGGTTGAGGCCGCCTTCGAGAGCTATAAAACAAGTTCCCGGTTTTAAAGTCGCTGCTGACGAAATGATTGGTGTCTCTGTACCTAGAAAGGCTCGGTCAGGTAAAAGAGTTTGTAGATTGAGTAGTTGTGTTTTGTTTGGATTTATTTTTTGGCTGAATTAACAGTGATTTTTGGCTTTGAAGCTTCCGTGAAGAGGTCACATGAGAGTTGGGTATTAGGAAATGGTGGATTTGGTTGTGAAGACAGGCGAGCTTCGACTTCACCGGCGGCGAGTAGGAGCTTTGAGGCTGCATCGCCTTCTTCGTCGAATGTTTCAGTCATAAAAAAGACGGTTTGTATTTTTCTTTTGTTGATGGTTTATTTTTGTAATTTTTAAACTACATTTTGAGGACGGCGATTGCCTTTTTTTTGTTTATTATCAGAAATCAAGTGTACCCAAGACTCGGCTTCCAAAAGTGTCGAAATCTTCTACAAGTTCAGTTCAGGAAGATATTGAGATTGAGATTGCCGAAGTTTTGTATGGTTTAAAGAAACAATCACACGGGCCTAAGAACGAGGAAAAGGTTGAAAATGGTTTGCAGAAGATTGATTCAATGGATGCTAATGGAATCGCTTATGATTCTAAATCTTCTCCGAATTCAAACTTTTCACAGACATCGATATTTAATCAAAATAACGCCTCTGTTTCGGATACTTTAATTGGTTTAGGTGAGTATATTTAGCTCTCAGTTCAGATTTCGGTTATCGATGTTTTATGATACTTGTGTTGTGATTTCATTTCTAATGACATTTGCAGCAATGAAGAAGCAGAAAATGGATGCTGATTCAGTTTTGGTTCATAATAGTTTAATTGCTTCTGCAGTTACAGATGAAAGGGAGGACGCAAAAATGGAAGTTTCTGCAACAAAACTGGGGAAACCATCATTTTACTCAGAATCATGCGAGGTTTCACAGGACATGATTGCTTCTAAACTTGCATCTGGGTTGGAGTCACAGGAGGAAGCAATGACACAACAGGATTCAAAACCGGCAATTGAAGAATCTGGGGTCCCAACCAAGGAAAAATCTGTATTGCCAGAAGAGAAATCACCTGCGAGCAAAAAATTGGATGTTGATTTCCGTGATTCCGTTTTGAGAAAATCGTGAGTATCGAGAATGCTTTTTTTTTTAGATATATAATTAGATATACCATTTTCTCATCTTTTTCCTTGCTCTAACTGTGGTGGGTTTCTTAAGGACTTCAACGGTGTCAAAGGTAGACCGCCAGCGAGAGAAGTTCGAGATCGATCTGATGGTGAGGATCTATCTTGTCGCAATCCGATTACATTTCCCTTTGTACTTTTGCTGTTGAAATTTCTCAAATCGAGTTATGGCTTTCCAACAGGCTCCTCCCCCCATGGTGTCTTCTCCAGAATGGGATGGCTTTGTTGATTTGTCTTCCAATCCTAAGCCCACAGTTCAAGATGTGGAAATGGTGAGCAAATAGTTGTTGCTACCTCACCATTCCCTGCTTTAGTCAAAACTTGGATTTGACTATTTGACATTTTGTTTCTCTTGGAACTCTGCCAACCAATTCTATGTTATTGTCATGCTGCAGAAAATGGAAAATATGGTTAAGAATAAGGAATTGGTGGAGTGCCCGGTGGAGAAGGAAGGAGCTCTCTTTGAAGAAAAGGTGATAAAGAGAGTTGGAGGAAAGCGTGGATTAGAACTTGATTTTGAGAAGCCGAATCACAATGAGCAGCAGAAACTGCAACCTAAAGCTATCGTTCCTAAAGTGGAGACAGCTGGTAATTCAAAGCTCCAGCTTGGTGTTCAGCGTGATGACTTTAAAAGTTGTCATATAGCTTACATTTCTGACCCATTGAGATTATTGACGATTTCTTCCTCCTCTTCCTCCTCTTTTACCAGCTCAATCTGGTTCGTTGCCTTTGCCAATTGCCATACCTCGTTGGCAAAGTAGCAATCTTTTGCCTCTTGGGTGCGATATCTAGACCTTCATTTTCTTATCAGTCTTTATTTTAAATATTCCTTGCTCAATGAATTGATTTACATTAGAAAGTTAACTCATGTTTATTTGCAGGTACACGACTTCCTTTCAGACAGTTGTGCCCATGGATGGGACGACCAGATCATCCAAGGCATTGCAGGTATCATATACCAGCTCCTTTTTCCAAAGCCTCAACCTTTACATGTATCTTGGACTTTATTTTTGAATCTCCATTGAATTATCCAAAAATGTTCAGCCTCCACAGTTTATCCCTCAACCTCGGCCGAAGAGATGTGCAACCCATCATTATATTGCTTGCAACATTCGCTTGCAACAGCAATTTACAAAGATGAACCATTTCTGGCCAGCTGCAGCTGGCTCTGCTACTCTATGTGGAGTCAAACCCACGAACCTCAATGCAATGCCTTCTGTGGAAAACATGATAATCAGACACCCATCACAAGGTAGCTTTCCTGTTGTGAATCTAAATTCTGCCCAGGACAAAGTGCAGGCGGTGTCAAATATCCCAGATTTTACTCGAAATGATAGAGGCTCTGAGAGTGCCGCCACCTTAATAGATACATCACAGAAGAAGCAGCTTGTGCTCCACCAGCCTCCACAGCCAGCCCCAGCTGGTAATTTAATGGTATGCTCTTGCCCTGTGCTATGAAGTTGAATTTATTTGGTTTACATGTAGATCCGTGCTAAGATTGTCATAAAGTTTTGCTTTCGTAAAGTTATTGATGCCTTTTGTTTTAAATTGTAGCATGGCCCTGCTTTCATCTTCTCCCTCAATCCGCAGCATCAAGCGTCCACAGCAGCAATGGAAAGTCAAACTGGGCCTTCTAAATCTTCTTCCTCAATCAACAATGAATTATTGTCTGGCAGTGCTGGAGCTGGAGTAACAGCAATCTCTTCAGCATTGCCAGGGATGACTGCAGCTGTGAGCTTTAGTTACCCAAATTTGGCAGCCAATGAAGCTCCGTACCTGACAATTCTACCAAACAACGGCTATCCATTCCCCATCTCCACTCCTGTTGGAAACCCAACATTCAGAGGTGGAGCCCCTGCTCAAGCATTGTCTTTCTTTAACGGGTCTTTCTACTCCTCTCAGATGTTACATCCATCCCAGCTTCAGCAGCAACAACCTCAACCTGTAGTCAAACCAGGACATCAGAATGCAAGTACTTCAAGTGGCTCATCATCTCACAAGCAACCCCAAAGTCAGCAACCACGTGGGGCACATGTTAGCACCAATCATTTTTTGACCTCGACAATGATGCAGTCACAGCAGCTGCCAAAGCCTCATATACCTTCCCATCACTCCCGGAAGCTTGACTCTGAGATGAGCGGGGAGAGCACCTCAATAATTGCTGATACCCGAGCCTCTCACTCAAAAAAGAGTGTTCATGGCCCTAATTTCATGGTTCCTCTTCAGCCAAACTTTGGTTTAATGGCTTCTACAAATGTTGGTGGCGGTGGAAATCATGGTGAGAAGCAGCAGCAGAAACATCAATTGTCACAGGAAAAGAATTTAATGGGTGGACTAGAGCTTCTCCCCTCTCAAGCATTTGCAATGTCATTTGCCTCTTTCAATGGAAGCAAGACTGCTTCGAACCTTAATTTCTCAGCTATGGCACAGAATCCTCCCATCTTACAGAGCTTCCCAGACATGACATGGCAAGGGTACCAGGTTGTACCAGCAGGTCAAGCCACACAGAAGAAGAACCACCAGCTGTCTGAAGGGAAGACTGGAGGCAGCTCAACCAATCCTGACGATGGAAAAAAAGCTACGTTTGGAAGGCCATCTACAAGTATTGGGCAGACACTTATTTTCGATAATTCAGCTAGAACTCTCAGCTTTGTGCCATCTCCTTTCACTGGACACTGGCCTTCTCACTCCATCACTGCACCTACAAGCATTCCAATGGCTGCTCACTCAAGCTCAACTTCCCAGCAACAACAGCTAGTCCAGCTTCAGAAGCAACATGTTTTGCAGCAGCCTATTGGTGCAGCTGAAAGTAAAGCACCAACATCTAGCAGCCTGCCTTCGCCCTCCATCGATGCCAAGTTTTCAAATAATACTACCATTTTTTCTCAAACTCAAGCTCAGGAATGTACTCCACAAAATCCCCCGCGGAAGAACTCGTCCAGAACTTCTTCCACGCAATCCCCACTTGCATCTCTCTCAGTATCCAGCACAGTTCATAAGAATGCTTCCCAGCAGCAAGGAAGAGCACCGCAAGGCCGTAGCCAAATATCATTTGGGCCGAGTTCCAAGTCTTCTTTGCCACCAAAAGGGCAACAAATATCCTCCAGTAACCACTCTCCTTCTAGTGGTGGCAACACGATAACAACTTCAAAGAATGCCAACGCTAATTTATCTGTTTCTGCTGTACAGTCACAGCAGAGCGACAACTCCTCAAGTGGGAATGCTCAGAAGTCCTCCCCGGTTTGTGGTAGGAATGTGCCATCAATCTTAAGCACATGCCCCAGCCACCTTTCTGAGCTGAAGTACTAGAATAGTTATCTACAGGAGTCCATCTATTTGATGTTTTCGTCAAGGACGGTTGCTCCAACTGCCATCCGGGTCTCAAATCTGGAAAGTGCAAATGATGGTTGTGGACATTTTCAAGGTGCTCTACAATTTGCTCTGCTTTTATCATTGCTGACCATTTTACAGCGTAATCTTGTACCATTTATTTCTTGCTCAAATCCAAAGCCATGAGAGCTGGATAGCAGGACAAGAAAACAGTTGATTGTCTCCCTGAAGTTGGAGGATATTGGGGTCTTGCATTATATAGGGAGAGGGAGGCTAATTATTGGTGGGGGACTGGCAATTGAAGACATCTGCCGGCATTTCATGGAGTAATGAATTATTGTTGGCGAGGAATTCATTGCAAGTGAGATTTTTTGACTAGTATGTTGGCAAGGATGTAAGAAGACAGGATTGTGGGAAGGGGAGATGGGTGTGTATTAGGCGAACAGTTTTAGAAGTTAATTTAGTCGTGACCTACCATATTTGAACCTCCTTCATCGGCGGACCTATCATATAGCTGCACGTAAGGTGGTTTCGCAGTGACATTTAAGGCTATTGGTAGTTGACAGGGTTTAATTTAATTTGATTTATGTAAATATGATAAATGGTCGGACATAGAATAGAAGGGGCATTGTCCCCGAGAGTTCTGTCCCCTCAATATTTTGAATGCATGCATTTATGCAAAGGTTTGGTGATCGATTAGGCATCAGAGAACAGGCGTGTGGGCCATATAGATTTGAGGTCAGAAAAGGTCCAAGCTCATGTTTTGTATTATCGTGTCTTAGGGCGCCACATTATTGGTTATTACGTGTAGGAACTGTCTTCTTCCTTGATTAAAGTCGATTGAAATTGTCTTCGTAACATTCTGCCATGCACATGCGTTATTTTTCCCTCTCTTTTCCTGGGACAGGATGTGAAAGATAGATGATTGCCTGTACGTGAAACTCTAATACAGGAAAAGCACAAAAAAAAGCAAAGAAAAGGACATGATAGGGGCGGTGGGGGGTATTACTCTATTAATAAGACTTTTGTTTCGATGTGGTTGATTTTTTTTTTAAATGAAAAATAAAAAAATATATTTTTATTGTTTTAAATTATTTTTTTGATTTTTTTATGTGCTAATGTTATTTTTTTAAAAAAAGAATAAAAAAAATTATTTTAATACATTATTGAATAATATTTTATAAAGGATTAATGAATCCGACGGTTCATTGTTCCCTTGTTAATTTGATTTTCTTAATTCCCTTCAGATTTTTTAGATTTTTTTTTAGTTTTCACAAGTTAAACATATTATCAATATAATAACATCACCGGTTTTTTAGCTTATATATATAGGAAACATACACAGTTTTTCTGGCATTTTATTTACATGAAAGCAGTGAGAAACCTTTTGTTAATCATATTAATTGATTGTTTGAAAGTGTGGTTGATTAAAATTATTTTTAAAAATATATTAAAATTATTTTTTTAAAATAATTTTTAATATCATTATATAAAAATAAAAATGATTTAAAATCATCAATTTTTTAAATTTAAAATAACAAAAATAAATAAATATTTTTTAAAGTATTTTTAAAATGTAGTGTCAAACATTAGAATCTCTAAATATATTTGAAGGCAGACAATTTCTTCCCATCAAGCAAAAACAAATTCCCATTCAGTATGGGAGGAAAAAGCCTGCGGTTTATCCAATAATTTTTTTTTTAAATATTTTTAAATTATTTTGATATGATAATATTTAAAAAAATAAAAAAATATTATTCTAATATTTTTCTTAATAAAAATTATTTTAAAAACATCCTACTCCAAAACATAGACGAAAATCATATATATGCATCGATTAATGCAAATCAAGGTGGAGCCGGGAGAATTAAAATGCTCTTATCAAGATCATCTCAAAAGTTCTCTTACATAAATCATTCAGTTCTTGCAAAACAAATCCGTGTCATATAGTCCAGGCTTGTTAACAAGGATGCATAATATACCAGCTCAAACAAACAGTGGGATTCTTACAGATTTCATCCAGCAGCATATTATAAGATCATAATAAACATGTTTCTGTCTTCTTCGGCCTGTTTATCATATGGATCCTCCCCGATATTCAATCGGTAGAGGAGTATGCTCTGGATACCTCCCATTTCCTTCCCATCAACTATAGAAAATGAAATTTACACATGATTTGCTACTTGAAGGGCAAGGATGGTAACATAACAAAAATTCTTATTAGGGTTTATATCCTGCATTAGCCAAGCATTGCTCGGTTTGAAGACAACAATCAGTTTATAGAGGTGCCGAGTTCATAAATGTACTTGATAGCAATCATTAAACTGATATTTTGCTGTACTAATCCGGTGGAGCCTGCCTCGTTACTCAGCGTTACCACTTGATAGCAAATCTTATATCAGAATTTATGAGTGGGGTAACACAAATTTTGATTCTTTACTGTCTCCAATCCAGTTCCAGAGAATCATCGAGGTGGTTAGAGATGAAGAAGAATCCATGGCATCAAAACTTTTTCTTTTTTTATTTAAAGAAACCGTATCTTGAAAAGAACATTTAATGTATCTAGATAAACAAGTAAAATTCTGACTATTTTAAATTTTTATAAAAAATGTTCGCAATGACTTGAAATCGAGACCTATTATACAGATCTCAAGTACTTTAACATTATATCACGCACCTTAGACAATGACATTGAAACAATCAATGATAAAAACCAAATGCTGAACCATGAGGAATAGTAATCAGGTGCAAGGTTATTTTTCTTAAGATATCTTAATAAAAGAATAATAATAATAATAATAAAAAAGGGAGGTCTCGCTTGTTGTGCGAAGTGCATGGCCGTGCTCCCTTGAACTGTGAAGTGAACCTACACTTTAAGGAAACCGTGGTCAGACAAAAAGCACTTTCTACTAAACATCACCATGAAGAAAATATGTAGGATGAATAATTCTTATCTCAGAATTGTAAGCCTTCAAACATTTATGTCCCATTAAATTCATATAGTATTTACCTCTGAGTCAACTCGTAGTCTGGTTCCCCAAACCTTTCCAGTCTGCTTCCCACGGACTCTTCAAAAGCACTTCTAGCAGAGCGAATGCCTAGCTTACTACAGACTATCTGCATCGAAACATCAACCTAAGTCCCACTTAACCATGAAGTTATCACTACATTGCAAGTAGATTCCTTTCTTTCATTACCAAAGATCTAGCCACATTTTCACTTCTAAACCAGTTTGGTAGCTTCAAAATTTACAATTAAACATGATTATTCACAATAAGATACACAATGTGCATTGTCCCATAATTTAAATGAAAGAAAAAGAATACTACTTATAATCTAAAAGTCAGCGAATGTGATTACCAAATGTGCAAGTAGACATCATTGCTTCTCAATCCCAAGAACACTCTTTTTACTCAACACCCAGTGCCCAAAAGTCTCCGAGGCTCGGAAACAACCCAGGAAACGATGCTCCGGTCTTCGCTTTTACAGCAGAAGGTGAAGAGTCTGCTAGAGGAAGTGAAACCCAGGGCGCTAGAAAGTGCTTGGAGAAGAGAAAATGCAGCGCGTTTTGAATGAATGTGTTCTCTTGTTTTGGGTTTATGGAGTTGTGGGTGGTTTCCATGCCTACAAATGCGGCAGCTCCGGCTGAACCATTAGAGTTGTGGCACATTGAAACTGGACTATCAACTCGATCAATTTATTCTTCAATTACCATGTTTTAAACAGATATTATTCTTTCTTTAAAAATTAATTATATTTTAAACTGATTTTTTTTTCTAAATACGAATAAAATTAAATTCACTCTAATAAATAATCTTAGTTTTTTTAGTCGGACAGTATTTATTTTTAATTTTTTTGAGCAATAAAAATGTATTAAATTAATAAAAATAGAACACAATTTGAAATGATCTCAGTTTTTTTATATACATAGTTTTAACTTTTAAGGATGTCATATGAATTTATACAGAAAATTTTTAGTGCAGTTCTCAAAACTTTGGCACATGAATTTAGTAAAATCAACTTATTTTAAACTTGATTAGGTATTATAGTCCCATGATGCAAATATTTTGAGAATAATAAGAAGGTAAGTTATTATCATTTTTTAGGCCAGCAAAATTTAAGATCATTCCAAATTATTTTTTACACTTCTTTAATACTTTATATTTAAGAAAGATTAAAAAAATGCTCCTTGACCTAAACATTTCTAAAAAATTTGTTTTTAATTATTTCTTCAAGTATATTAATTTTTTTATAAATCCCCAACTCTCAAAATACCAAAAAGATGTATTTTTTAAAAGGTATTTGTTCTGGGTAGAATAGTAGCGAGGGCCATAAATTATAAACAACCACAGAATCTGCCTCGATTCGTCACAGCCCCAATAATTCAGGTACAGGTAACCGCTGGGCTTTGAAGTGAGAGAAACCTTGTAGCCACTTTGGGCTGACTGTGAATCTCCATTAAATTTAACGGGCTTAATAATGGTCCGGACCAAGCCCATGATGAAGAATAATTATGAGAAATTGGAAGTTGCAAGTTGCATGCCGTTACACTGACAAAACAAAAAACTACGTTCATGGAATAATGCTTAAAATATCACAAATATTACTTGAAAGGATAATTTTTTGTCAATAATAGTATATGTAAAAGTCAAATGTTATTTTACGTACATATTTTTTTGTATTGTAATTCTATCAGTGTTTAACGATGAAAAAAACCCATCAATAAAATTCACAGTAAAACATTTTTTAATGTATTCATGGATTTTCTTGTAATCAGGCCGGTATAAACGCTGTATACTATAGCACTTGGCGTATACATAAAATGACAACGAAGGCTTGAAATGGAGTTTTTGTAGGCTCGATAGAGGAATAATTAGACTTGGGAAACAGAATCTCTGACAAACAAGTCATCGTTGTTAATGTCACTGTACTTCTTACTTAAGTTTTGTGGGAAATAAGAAAGTAAACTCAATTAGAAGGTTGAAAATGTCCGGTGACGTGAGAATTATTAGAGAGGGAAATGCCCGTCCAATGGAAGTTTAGCGAAGTCAATTTATAATAAAGGTTACACGTTGTCGTTGATGTCGTGAATTTAATTGTATAAACACCACTAAAAATAGTCTGATTAGTAACTATTTTTTCCCCTTAATAATTAAAGTGAAACGCGGTTGGACCATCAACCAAGCAAAGAGGCAAATGTGTTTTTAAAAGACTAATTTCATCATCATTGCGTGCAGATATAGAAGTAGATGAAAAAATAATAATCAAGTTCACATCCATTGCGTGCATGCATGACCAGCTAGCTTGCATAAAAAAATTGGCTCGATGTGAGCCGGAATCTCAGGACAGTGAACTATAAAGCACCAAATTATACACGAGGTCAGAATCATTTATTCACTACTCTCACTTGCCAACTATCATTATGTATATATAAACTCACAACGGTATTAATTTTAGTTTCGACTGGCCATAATGCATTGTATATCTTCATGGACAATAATCCCCTTCAATCCAAGTGACGAAATTTCCTCATATGTAATTATTTTAAGGATATGTGTTAGCAAAATTGTGTTTACATAGAACAACTTAATCACTCTGTACTTTAAGTTAAATGTAATTAAACAAAAAATGGATGTAAATACATAGTTTGGTCCACTGGTCATGTGTTCTCTCCTCGTATTTTTATGCGGGTGGGTGTCTCAATTTTCTTTGTATGTTTTCTCCAAGCTTTTTTGCCACCTCCTTTTCCCCCCTGTATTTGTTTATATTTTATTCTTTGCTTATATTTTTATCTCAGATTCCAAATTTATCCTTATCTTTTTTTCTCATCATCTTTTTATCCTACGGTTGTTTTGAAGGGGGGCTTAAATTCTTTTATTTATTTTACTACCTATTTCTTTACTTGTATGTTGCTTTGCTCTTTATTTTTTTCATTTTTTATGGTGGATAAAAGGGATAAGAATGATAATTATTATAATTTTATTGAATTTTTATTTCTTATAATATAATATATCAAGAGTGTTGGCAAAGTTTAGGATTTGACATTTGATCCATGACAACAAAGAATATGTTGGATGTATGAATGTTTCTTCTTTTTTTTTTTTTTGATGAATTTTTTTATTTGACTGTCAATGGGATATATTCTCAGTGAATAATCAAATATGAATTTCTTATATACAGCTGCTTGCTTACAGGTGGTATCAATATTAATCACTCAAGGAATGGCTATGATTTTCTTCCGACGTCCTTCCTTCTTTTTTTTACACGGTAAGGATGAAATAAATCAGATGGATATAATTTGAATATTGCTAGGGGATGGGAATATTAGAACATGTAAATATGTCTTTTATTTTATCATGTATTTATTTATAGCCTAGGCTTCTCTGTTATAGCCAACGGCATTTATGTCTATATGACCTTTGATATTCCGACTGTATTTAATCAAACAGCAAATGAATAACAACGCAGGGATTCAATTACTTTCATGGTATCAGAGCTCTAACCCTAGCAGCCGTACCTTCTTCTTAATCTTCATCTTCTCTGTCTTCTTCTTCTTCACACAACCACCATGGCAGATCAATCGTTTGATACAGCAGCCTCCCCCTCTTCTCCTCCTCCTCCCAAATCTCATCCATCTCACCCAGCTCTTGCAGTATCAAACATAAACACATTCATTAAAATCACGTTAGATATTGAAAAGGGTCAATATATCACATGGTCGGAATTATTTAAAATTCATGCTAGAGCTTACCAAGTTCTTGACCACATTCTTCCTCCCTCGGCAGAACAAATGAAGCATGATTCATCTCACTCAACTACAGACCCAGCACTTTGGTCCCGAGTTGACGCCATTGTGCTGCAATGGATTTATGGAACCATCTCCGAAGACCTCCTCAACACCATCCTTGAACGAGACTCTACTGCTGCCCTTGCTTGGGAACGACTGAAGGACATCTTCTCCGACAACAAAAATTCCAGGGCTCTTTACCTGGAACAAGAGTTCTCAAAGGTTCAGATGGACGATTTTGCCGATGCATCATCATACTGTCAACACCTCAAATCCCTCTCCGATCAGCTTTCAAATGTCGGCGCCCCTGTCTCAAACGAGCGTTTGGTTCTTCAACTCCTCTCGGGCTTAACTGACGCCTATGCAGGAGTGGGTTCCCAAATTCGCCATGGAGACACTCTTCCCCTCTTCTACAAAGCTCGATCGATGCTAGTTCTGGAGGAGACGGCGAGGACGAAAAAGGCAGCCCAAAATCCCTCAAACTCTGCCTTCCTCGTGGCTCCAGTGGAGACTTCCAGTGCCAATCACACTCACCATTGCCATACCCACAACCTGAATCGGACCCCCAACAACCGTAGTGGCAGAGGGGGTGGTGGCGGTGCCCGTGGTGGTGGCAGACACAAAGGAAGACATTCTGGCCGTGGAAATCATCAATTTTCGCTTGGCCATTCTTCCCCGTGGAACCAGCCTTTTATTGGCAGCAATGGGCCGCCTTTTATTGGCAGCAACAGGCTGCAGCAGTAATGGGCTGCTTCTCCTTGGGCCGGGCCTTGGCAGGCTTGGGCCACGCCTCCATGCCCTTATCCATCAGCAGCCCCGCAGCCCACTCCTCAGCGCCAGCCCGGTTTGCTTGGGCCTCGGCCCCCACAGGCCCACATGGTAGCCACAACACCACCGGCCCAAAGCTCTTTTGCTCCAATTGATATTCAAGCAGTTATGCACACGCTCTCCATGGTTCCCCCGGATGATCAATGGTACATGGACACCGGAGCTACATCTCATATGACCGCGCACGGAGGTAATCTTACGTCTTATTTCAATATGAGCAAAAATCGTAATATTACTGTTGGTAGTGGCCATACAATTCCTATTATAGGTTGTGGAAATGCATTATTACCTAACCCTAATTCTTCCCTCGCTTTGAAAAATGTCTTGCATGCTCCCAAATTAATTAAAAATCTTGTGTCTGTGCGCAAATTCACCATTGACAATAATGCCTTTGTTGAATTTGATCCTTTCGGTTTTTCTGTGAAGGATTTTTCAACGGGGATGCCTTTAATGAGATGTAACAGCTCCAGTGACCTATATCCAGTTATCACCAGTCCTCCCATTGGATTTTCAACACAGTCTACTTTTACTGTTTTTTCTCCTGAATTATGGCATAGTCGTTTAGGACATCCAGGAGCTCTTGTTTTAAGCTCCCTTCGTAAGAACAATTTAATTGTTTTCAACAAATTTCCGGATAATTTTCTTTGTCAGTCATGTACTCTTGGAAAACAAGTTAAATTACCTTTTTATGATTCTCTATCTTACACTTTATTTCCTTTTGATATTGTGCATAGTGATCTTTGGACATCACCTACACTCAGTTCGGGTGGTCATCGGTATTATATTTTATTTCTTGATGATTTCACGAATTTTCTATGGACTTCTCCCATTGCCTCAAAATCTCAAGTGCATTCCATTTTTCTCACTTTTCGCAATCATATTCAAACCCAATTCGAAAGACAAATAAAATGTTTCCAATGTGACAATGGAACCGAATATGACAATGGACAATTTCACAAATTTTGTCAACATAATGGAATGAGTTTTCGATTCTCTTGCCCTCATACCTCATCTCAAAATGGAAAAGCCGAAAGAAAAATTCGTACCATTAATAACATCATTCGAACTCTTCTCGCTCATGCCTCCCTACCACCCTCTTTTTGGCATCATGCCCTTCAAATGGCTACTTATCTCCTTAACATTCTCCCAAACAAAAAGCTTGCTTTCCAAACACCCACAAAAATTCTATATCAAAAAGACCCGTCATACTCTCACCTTCGTGTTTTTGGATGTTTATGCTATCCTCTTCTTCCCTCCACTTCTCGAAATAAATTGCAAGCTAGATCCACACCGTGTGTTTTTCTAGGATATCCATCCAATCATAGAGGGTATAAATGCTATGATTTATCGAGTCGTAAAATTCTTGTTTCAAGGCATGTCCTTTTTGATGAAAATGTTTTCCATTTCTCTAAATTACATGCTCCTACATCTCCCTCTTATGAATTTCTGGATACAGGTCTTATACCGTTTCCTCCCTCACCTGCTCCGTCCATTTCTCCTAATCCTCAAGTCTCTCCTACTGACACCCCTCCTTCTCAGCAAACCGCACAATCTCCTTTTTCAAGTCCTCTTTCTCCAGTTCGGTCACCCTTACCTATCCCATTAGTTTCTCCCACCGAACAAACCACTTCTCCCAACCCCTCTCCACCAATGGCAACCTCTCAAACTCTTCCCATTGCTCCTCCACCTTACTCTCCCCAAATGACAACTCGATCCTAACATGGAATTTTTAAGCCTCGCCAACTTCTTAACCTTCATACTTCAGCCGCAAAATCCATCTCTCCTTTACCTACTAATCCCCTTAATGCATTACATGATCATAATTGGAAAATGGCGATGACAGACGAATACGATGCTCTTATTGAAAATAAGACGTGGGACTTAGTGCCCCGTCCGTCTAATGCTAATATCATTCGCAGTTTATGGATTTTCAGGCATAAGAAGAAATCTGATGGATCTTTTGAGCGGTATAAAGCTCGCCTTGTCGGTGATGGTGCCGGTCAGCAAACAGGTATTGATTGTGGGGAGACTTTTAGTCTAGTGGTCAAACCCGTTACCATCCGCACGGTTATCAGTATTGCTTTATCGAAATCTTGGTGTCTTCATCAATTAGATGTAAAAAATGCTTTTTTACATGGGAATCTCGATGAAACAGTCTACATGCATCAACCTCCTGGCTTCCGAAATCCTGAACACCCAGATTATGTTTGCTTGCTAAAGAAGTCTCTTTATGGACTTAAGCAAGCCCCTCGTGCTTGGTATCAACGGTTTGCTGATTATGTTGCTACCTTAGGATTTTCTCACAGTATTTCAGATCATTCATTATTCATTTATCGTCAGGGAAATGATATGGCCTATATTCTACTTTATGTGGATGACATAATTCTTGCTGCTTCTTCAGCTGCTCTTCGCCAATTCATTATGTCTAAGCTTGGCTTGGAGTTTGCTATGAAAGATTTGGGGCCTCTAAGCTATTTTCTAGGCAACTCAGTTACCAGACATTCAGGGGGTATTTTTCTGTCTCAACAGAAGTATGCAGATGAAATAATTGAGCGGGCCGGTATGTCCTCTTCTAAACCGTCTTCTACACCAGTGGACACAAAAGCCAAACTCAGTCTGTCGTCAGGAAATCCTTATCATGATCCCACTGAGTATCGTAGTCTTGCTGGTGCTCTCCAATATCTGACTTTTACCAGACCAGATATTTCCTATGCGGTGCAACAAATTTGTCTTTTTATGCATGATCCCCGATCTCAACACATGACTGCCTTGAAGCGTATCATTCGCTACATTAAGGGTACTAGTGCATTTGGTCTTCATCTATATCCCTCTTCGACTCATGATCTACTTTCCTATACTGATGCAGATTGGGGTGGATGTCCAGATACACGACGGTCCACTTCTGGGTATTGTGTATATCTTGGGGATAACTTAATATCTTGGTCTGCAAAAAGACAGCCTACTTTGTCACGATCTAGTGCTGAGGCCGAGTACCGCGGGGTAGCTAATGTTGTTTCTGAATCATGTTGGCTCCGAAATTTAATTCTGGAGTTACATTGTCCTGTTTCGAAAGCTACTTTAGTTTATTGTGACAATGTTAGTGCAGTATATCTTTCTGGCAACCCGGTTCAACATCAGCGCACTAAGCACATTGAAATGGATATTCACTTTGTGCGAGAGAAAGTCGCTCGTGGTCAAGTTCGGGTTTTACAAGTTCCTTCGCGTTATCAGATTGCTGACATCTTCACTAAGGGTCTTCCGCTGCAACTCTTTGATGATTTTCGGGATAGTCTCAACGTTCGACAACCTCCAGTTTCGACTACGGGGGTGTATTAGAACATGTAAATATGTCTTTTATTTTATCATGTATTTATTTATAGCCTAGGCTTCTCTGTTATAGCCAACGACATTTATGTCTATATGACCTTTGATATTCCGACTGTATTTAATCAAACAGCAAATGAATAACAACGCAGGGATTCAATTACTTTCAGGGAAAGAACATCCAAGTTACTCCCCAGCTGCAAGAAACTCGAACGTTTGTGTGTGTGTGTGTGAGTGTGTGTGTGTGGAAATTACCCTAACTCGTTCCTTAGTGATCGATGATGAGTTGATTTCAAACCTAACAATTTTTAACATTCATTTCTGCAGTAAACAAATTTAGTTGATCTGTTATATTTAGCTTGATCTCTTGAAGTTCATAATTGAGCTAGCTAATTTCATCGTTAGGGTATCATTTTCGTGTCAAGTTTTTATCTAACATTGTCATATAAAATAAAAATAAATGTGAGTTGCACATATTTTTATAAAATTTAAAATGATAGATGACGTTACTTGAGAAGTCCTTGAAAAAAATAATCCAAACAGAATAATTTTTCAAAATCATTAAAAAAAACAACACTTAAAATATACAAAATTCATTATGTTATAGATTTCTTTTGATGTGCAGATTATATTTTTAATCCTTCAAGTCTTTTTTTAGAAAAAATAAAATAAGATTAGATCAAATAATTGTGAAAGTCTTCGTCTTTTTCTAAAATAAAGGGTGAACAACTTGGGGAAAAAATTAAATTAACTATTATGTAGTCTAGCACACTTCTATATTTATAAATAACCAATATGATAAAATATACACGAACATATGACTAGTTATTTTTTTTATTCATGAATTGTTAGAAAATAATATTATTTGTATTTTATAATTTCATCTAAAAATTTAAGTTTTTAGATAAAATAATTTTTTATATAATATTAGTCTTATTGATCCAATAATAACCAGATCTATTAATAATTACATGTAGATCTACACAAATTTCAAGTTTAAAGAAATTTGAAAATATATTAAAAAATAATATTAATTATTTTAGTTTTTTAGCTGAGATGTATATTGTAGAAGCTGCTAAATTCCTACCCATAATTCATGTACATTGTTTTTTTTCCTACTCATACGCAGCGTACGATCACGCTCTGGCAAAGTAGGCTGCGTGTGTCCTTCACACGCTGCTACTGGACCAAAAAAAACACAGAGAACAACCGATTCTTGGCAAAATTCATAGAGGATCACAATACAAATTCCCGCTGTCAGAATGAATCTGAAAATGCTAGAAAAAGTCGAGGCAGTTTCGGCGCGCGCGTCACAAGCGCTCGTAGATTAATTACTCGGGGCTTAGGAAGCGCGTTCATCTCACGCACTACTGTTGGACGGGAAAAAACAACGAGTGTTTTTGGCGGTAAGACCTTTGGGCTCGATTCGGTTGAGTTTGGGTCTGATATTTCGGGTTTACTTTCGTTGTGATTTTATGGTAGAAGGGAGAAGGATTGTTGTGTGATGGTGTTTCAGATCAATGAGCGGAGATGGTTTTGGTGGTGAGAGGCTGGAGACGATGGTGGTCGTGTGAGGCTGCAATGACTGATGGGAGACGGGATAATGATGGCGGTGGTGGCTAGCTTGGGGCTGAATTCCAGCAGTGCAATGGTGAGGTTTTTTTAACAGTGTGGTGCGGGGGTGCAATTTCGGCTGACTTTTATTTGGTGGCTAGAGATTTTTGTTTCTGGTAAAATTATCTTTCGGTCAGCTGGGATGTTTTTGTTTATTAATGTCGTTGTCCGACCAATTTATCTTCAATCTCAACTAATATTATTAAAATTAACGAAAACCTGAAATTCATATTAGCAATTATATTAGCAATCACACTTACATTTCTCGAAGCCCGTATCATTCTTCTATCATATCCCGATGAAAGTAAATACGCAGACAAGCAGTTCGTATATAATTACTTAAATAAAAAAACAATGAGAAATTAGACTAATAAGTTTAATTTTATTTTAACTAGATAAAAAAACAATGATATGAGCATGGAAATTAGAAGAAAAGACCATGATAACCTTGGAACAAGAAAATAATGAGAGCAAAGAGGATAAGAAAATTGGACGGGTCAACAAACATGGAAGAATATAGAGGAATATAACGAGAAATAAATTAATTACATAAAAAGCTAACAAAAATACCTTGAGAAAAAGATGTTAATATCCTTGTATGCACGGCTTATTTTTTTCTCACCCCCAAAAAAATGTTGTAATTGCATACTGCAATTACAAAGATAAATACTAAAACACCCTTCCCATCAATCTTAGCTTTTTGTTTTTCTAAATGTATTTCTGTTATTTATTTATGCTAATACCATATTTTTTTCAACGCAAAAAATATTAATTGTATGTAATTTTTTGTTATAATATAAATTTAGTAAAAATAATAAATCTGTACAGAATTTCTATGAAATGCAAGTTTTCTATAAAATATATGAATTTTAAATCGATATAAATTTATCTATTTAATAGATTTCAATGAAATAACCAGCATAAACTTATCATCATCATTAAAAAAGCAGGAAGATTCAGATATTTGAATTATTGAATTCATTGTATTAAGATTAGTTCATTTTATAATTCAATTTAAATCACATTTAAAAACAAAATATAAATTGTGAAAAGACCTGCAATAATCAAATAAAAAAAATAAGCAGTTAATTTTCTATTCACAAAAAGATGAAAACATAAATTGAAAATCCAGCCCTACGTTACCGTCATTTCATTACTATACCAGTTAAAATTATTATCAACATTATTGTCCAAACAATTAAAATCATCAAATTGCCCTGAAAAATAATAAAAATCAAAACATTTTAACAAAAAAACAATAAAAAAGAATCACTAAAATTATCATTATTATTACGCAAAAAATAAAATCATAAAATTATTTGATTCGAAAAACAGATAAAATAATAAAAAACACAAAAAAAAGAAAAAATGAGCAATATTAATTTTAAAATTATCACGAACATAAATTAAAATTTCATAACAAAACCTAATAAAAATAAAACCCCGATAAAAAATGAACCGAAAAAATAATAATATAAAAACATAAATGAATAAATACGTACAGAAAACAAACAATGTCCAAACATTATATTTTTTAATGTTTTTAGATCATTTTTCATGTGCTAATGTTAAAAATATTTTTTTAAAAAAACAATTATTATTTTAATATATTTCTAAATAAAAAAAATATTTTTTAAAATAATATATTTCTAAATGAATTTGTTTTATAAAAAAACCAATTACATTTCCAAGCAAAATAGAAATTTGATGAGAGTGGGATTTGAACCCACGTCCTCTCGAATCAAAACCTACACCTTAGACCAACTCGTCCATATCAACATCTTATTTATTTTTCACGACAATATATATTAATCGAAAATTTATTGTGGATTCATACAATAATACCGAGACGTGTTTTATATAGACACACATAAACATCAATCCACTATTGTAGTAAATAGTTAACTGAGTCTACAGTTGATAAAGTACATAGTGGACCTATTTTAAAGATTATATATATATATTAGACCTTAAGGTTAAGCCTATTAAGTCAACATATAATGGAGACGATATTGGTAGACAGGACTTGAAGATTTGTTTCTTTATCTGAGATCATGTCATGAATTAAACGGTGATCGGATCTCCTGGACAATTTCTCATGGAACTGTGCTGTGAAGTGTGAACGTTAAAATCCCAATACATGGTTGGTTACCTTTTCATCTCCGAATGTCTATCAAAATACAGAAACGTGGTCATAGATGGTATGAGAACTCGAGAGGATCCAATATCTTTGTCGGCGTGCTCTATTACTCATCAGTGTGAGGCCCATGAGAGGGCCAAATAAATAGTTCTTCTTACCGCCTCCACCGCTTTCGAGAAATTACCCGTTTTTTCGAGTATTGTTTTTTTAGAAATAATATATTTTCTTATTTTTAGAAATTTATTTCTTACACCATCCCATCAAAATAATAATTTAGATTAAACAAAAAAAAACTTTTAAAATATATATAAAAAAGGAAAGGAAAATAGATAGATTGATTGATTAATAGATAGGGGAGAGAGAGGAAAAGGACGAGACTGCCCTCTATTCGATAGTTTTGTATTTTTAGACGATCCCATGCACCTATTAGCGGGAATCTCTTGGGAAGTTGATTCTGTCATCTTGCTTGCTCCTCTGCACTTTTAAATACTTGTGGGTGGTTTTTGGCTATCTTGCTCTTCGCAGAGAAACAAAAATCAAAATCATGTCCTCTCATTACTCCTCCATCCATCCATCGTCTACGGTACCAAGATCTTCCTTTTCAACCTCTAATAACATCCATCCCCGTCCTTTCCCGCCTGCAGGTGAGTACTAATTTGCCTAGCTAGTTTATTTCTTCAGATATGATCGATCACCTCTCATTACTCCAATTCTGAGAAAGGTCTCCAATTCTGAGAAACGATCACCTCTCAATTTATAATAAAGGTTACACGTTGTCGTTGATGTCGTGAATTTAATTGTATAAACACCACTAAAAATAGTCTGATTAGTAGCTATGTAATTCGTTGTCAGCAAAAATTGCTAGTAACTATTTTTTCCCCTTAATAATTAAAGTGAAACGCGGTTGGACCATCAACCAAGCAAAGAGGCAAATGTGTTTTTAAAAGACTAATTTCTTCATCATCATTGCGTGCAGATATAGAAGTAGATGAAAAAATAATAATCAAGTTCACATCCATTGCGTGCATGCATGACCAGCTAGCTTGCATAAAGATTTGGCTCGATGTGAGCCGGAATCTCAGGACAGTGAACTATAAAGCACCAAATTATACACGAAGCAGATCCGGTCAGAATCATTTACTCACTACTCTCACTTGCCAACTATCATTATGTATATATAAACTCACAACGGTATTAATTTTAGTTTCGACTGGCCATAATGCATTGTATATCTTCATGGACAATAATCCCCTTCAATCCAAGTGACGAAATTTCCTCATATGTAATTATTTTAAGGATATGTGTTAGCAAAATTGTGTTTACATAGAACAACTTAATCACTCTGTACTTTAAGTTAAATGTAATTAAACAAAAAATGGATGTAAATACATAGTTTGGTCCACTGGTCATGTGTTCTCTCCTCGTATTTTTATGCGGGTGGGTGTCTCAATTTTCTTTGTATGTTTTCTCCAAGCTTTTTTGCCACCTCCTTTTTTTCCCTGTATTTGTTTATATTTTATTCTTTGCTTATATTTTTATCTCAAATTCCAAATTTATCCTTATCTTTTTTTCTCATCATCTTTTTATCCTACGGTTGTTTTAGAGGGGGGCTTAAATTCTTTTATTTATTTTACTACCTATTTCTTTACTTGTATGTTGCTTTGCTCTTTATTTTTTTCATTTTTTATATTATGGAATATATAAATATAGGAATTAAATTGGTGGATAAAAGGGATAAGAATGATAATTATTATAATTTTATTGAATTTTTATTTCTTATAATATAATATATCAAGAGTGTTGGCAAAGTTTAGGATTTGACATTTGATCCATGACAACAAAGAATATGTTGGATGTATGAATGTTTCTTCTTTTTTTTTTTTTTTGATGAATTTTTTTATTTGACTGTCAATGGGATATATTCTCAGTGAATAATCAAATATGAATTTCTTATATACAGCTGCTTGCTTACAGGTGGTATCAATATTAATCACTCAAGGAATGGCTATGATTTTCTTCCGACGTCCTTCCTTCTTTTTTTTACACGGTAAGGATGAAATAAATCAGATGGATATAATTTGAATATTGCTAGGGGATGGGAAAGAACATCCAAGTTACTCCCCAGCTGCAAGAAACTCGAACGTTTGTGTGTGTGTGTGTGTGAGTGTGTGTGTGTGGAAATTACCCTAACTCGTTCCTTAGTGATCGATGATGAGTTGATTTCAAACCTAACAATTTTTAACATTCATTTCTGCAGTAAACAAATTTAGTTGATCTGTTATATTTAGCTTGATCTCTTGAAGTTCATAATTGAGCCAGCTAATTTCATCGTTAGGGTATCATTTTCGTGTCAAGTTTTTATCTAACATTGTCATATAAAATAAAAATAAATGTGAGTTGCACATATTTTTATAAAATTTAAAATGATAGATGACGTTACTTGAGAAGTCCTTGAAAAAAATAATCCAAACAGAATAATTTTTCAAAATCATTAAAAAAAACAACACTTAAAATATACAAAATTCATTATGTTATAGATTTCTCATGATGTGCAGATTATATTTTTAATCCTTAAAGTCTTTTTTTAGAAAAAATAAAATAAGATTAGATCAAATAATTGTGAAAGTCTTCGTCTTTTTTTAAAATAAAGGGTGAACAACTTGGGGAAAAAATTAAATTAACTATTATGTAGTCTAGCACACTTCTATATTTATAAATAACCAATATGATAAAATATACACGAACATATGACTAGTTATTTTTTTTATTCATGAATTGTTAGAAAATAATATTATTTGTATTTTATAATTTCATCTAAAAATTTAAGTTTTTAGATAAAATAATTTTTTATATAATATTAGTCTTATTGATCCAATAATAACCAGATCTATTAATAATTACATGTAGATCTACACAAATTTCAAGTTTAAAGAAATTTGAAAATATATTAAAAAATAATATTAATTATTTTAGTTTTTTAGCTGAGATGTATGTTGTAGAAGCTGCTAAATTCCTACCCATCATTCATGTACATTGTGTCATAACCCAATTTTGGGTCACTCCCCAAAACTACCCGAAAATAAAAAATAAAAAAATAAAATAAAATAAAAAGGGCTGGTGTCGGTAGGAAAATTGGGGTGAAATTTTGATTGTTTTCGAAAGCTCAATCGTACCTCTTTTGTGCCAATAATTGAAGGAAAACACAGATTCAAGGCTACAGTAATTTATTATCGGATAAATCTGCATAGAAATTAGGTCGAAAGATATAATTATATTTTTATGGGTCAATTCGATTTAATCATTGGCTAATTTAAAAGTGTAATTCTGTTTGAGATTTAATTTAGGGTCTAATCGAAGAATTTAATTAAGCGCAATGACTTAATTTTACTTTAAATTGGTCAAATTAATTTTATTAAGGGCTTAGTCAATGAGAAATCAAGTTATTAAATTTAATTCGGGCTCAATTGATGAGAATGAATTTTTCAGAGACCAATTTAAATTTATTCAAGCCGATTATGCGAAATCGGGGACCAATTTGATTAAATTACGAATTAACGTTCAATCGAGGGTTAAATCGCACAAATCAAAATCAGGGACCCAAATAAAAAAGAGACGCGCAAAGCTAGGGATGTTTTTGAAATACTAACGGAGATACAATTGCATAAAATTAAAAGTTTAAAAACTAATTAGGGGTGCAATTGAAATAATTAAATATTGAAGGACCAAATTGCAAAAAAGGAGAGTACAGCCGTGGCAATCCACGGCCTCTCTGCAAATTCTTTGCAGAGGCAGCCTCTGCAAGGAATTTGCAGAGCAGCCTCTGCAAAATTCGTTGCAGAGGCAGTCTCTGCAACGAATTTGCAGAGGAGCCTCTGCAACGAATTTGCAGAGGAGCCTCTGCAACGAATTTGCAGAGGAGCCTCTGCAACGTGCAGAGGCGTCCTCTGCAGAATTTACAGGGGAGGCAGAGGCAAGAGCTGCCTCTGCCCCTATAAATAGAGAGGGAAAGGAGGAGAAAAAGAAAAGGAGACTAAAAAGAGGAGGAGCTGAAAAACAAGGAAAATTTGAATCTTCTATTCCCTCGCATCTGCTCCCCTTCACTCTCCCCCTCGTTTTTTTTCTTTCCTTGTCTCTCTCTCTAAAAAATATAACAGACCCGATCGAAGCTCTCTCTCTCTCTCTCTCGGCCGGCCAACCACCACTACCGATTGATCACAACCATCCCCTCAGCACCGCCTAAGCATCACCATCGTCTCCGCCATCAACTCCAGCAGCTCAGCCACCTTCTCTGTTGAAGAAAAACAGAACAGTCCCGACGTAGCCACACAGCCCCGCCAGCTTCCGACGTCCACTCCGGCCACCACAGGCCACCATTTCCGACGCCACCACGACCAGAAGAACCACCTCGACTTCATCTACCCAAAGGTGTTAACAGGTACGCCGTTCATCACACTCCAAAAATCTACTATTCATCGTCTTCTTCCTCTGTGCATGCAGCGGGGAGTGAATTAATTCACTCCCCGCTGGGCCGTTTGGGCCGGGCTTTACGCCCGGCCTGTTGCCAAAACTAGGCTTCCAGCCCACCAAGCTGGAAGCCCAGTCCGAGAGAAGACGGGCTTCCGGCCCGTTTGAGACCGAAGCCCAGTCCGACAGAAAATGGGTTTAAGGCCCATGTAGAGAATTAATGGGCCGAGATTAGCCCAATATAGTGGTGGACTGAAAGCCCATCCATGCGAGTGGGCTTAGCCCAGCCACGGTGCTGGGCTGACAGCCCAGCCCTGCCCAGGCGGGCTGACAGCCCAGCCCTGCACAGGCGGGCTGACAGCCCAGCCCTGCCCGGGCTGATCCCAGCCCCAAGCAATGGGGCTGACAGCCCGCCCTCCCCCCAAAAAATAATAATAAATAAAAAATAAAAATACAAAATTTGCAAAAATACATCATTTTCAAACAAAAATATGGTTTTTAAAATACGGCCAATACACTAGCATATTTTTTTTAAAAAAAAAAAAATCTTTTGTTTAAAAATATATTACCTTAGAATTTTAAGGAAAAATATATATTTTTGCATGAATTTCACAAAGAAAAATCATTTCTTGCATTTTTTGGATTTTACAACATGTTTGTAAAATCCAAAGGGTATTGGCCAATATTCCAAAAATATTAAAATCATTTTTTGGGTTTATTATTCACTGTTGATATTTGGATAAATAAATCCTAAGGGGTCAATATCCAAAATATTCGACGGGGATAGTATGCTATTATTCACTGTTCGGTGTTTGGATAAACAAATCCTAAGGGGTCAATATCCAAAATATTCGGCGGGGAATAATATGCTATTATTCACTGTTCGGTGTTTGGATAAATAAATCCTAAGGGGTCAATATCCAAAATATTCGGCGGGGATAATATGCTATTATTCACTGTTCGGTGTTTGGATAAATAAATCCTAAGGGGTCAATATCCAAAATATTCGGCGGGGATAATACACCATAATCATTTAACCAATATATTTCTGAAAAATCATAGCAATCATAAGACAAACAAAAACACCAAGCAGCTTACCTTAGGTAGGGTGTACTAGGGGTGCTAAAACCTTCCCTTTACGCAACCAGTCCCTTACCCTAGAATCTCTGAAAGACCAGTTTAGGTTTCCTAGTAACCATAATACTAGGTGGCGACTCCCTTTTCCACAAAAATAAATATTAGACCCCGACACATTGAATATACCCCCGCCTCGTGGGGAGGGTCGTCACGACGCCGCGCGCCCATCATTTTTTGGGGTGCGACAGAATGGCGACTCCACTGGGGACATTGGACTAGGCTTGATAATTCTTTTGTTTATGATATGTTATTGTTTTTCATATTGCTATGGATGATTTATGTTTTTCAGAAGCTTTAGCATGCATCTTTACATCCCATCATCATAATATGCCTTGTCATGCATCACTTTTATTAATTTGAGAGCACACGCGCTAAACTTTAAGTTAAGTGGGGGACTAGCAGCTTACCTATGACTTGAGTCAAGGTTGAAGTTTGTGTAAACCCCAACTCTTTGCTGAGTGTTTAGACTGATAGTGATTGGTATACGTACCATCCCGCTATCTGCTAAACCCCCATATCGTCTTTACGAAGATGATCACTGGGACAGCAAGAGACCCTCTTTAGAGACCAAGTAGTAAACTACCCTGTGTCTCACGTAAAGGAACTAGAACCTATTGTTAAGGTGTATGCTCCATAATATCGTTTTTGCATAAAAAAAACTAAAAAAAGAGCATTTTATCACAATCACGCATCATATCATGCATTATTGCACGCATCGTCGACCGAGAAACATAGGTCTCTCTTTTGGAACCCACGATACTCGACTAAGAAAAGGAAAAAGGTCCTAGAAGTTGCTACCAGTACCTTCGATCGAAAGCTAGTCGGAAGAGATAAGTTCTAATGTTGGGAAACCCAAAAAAAAAAGAAGCTCCATTGATGCTCAAAATGTAATCAACAATACTTGTTAGATTGTGATGTTTTGTATGTGATTTGTCATTTTCTATTTTGTTTTGTTTTTATTGACAATCATGACTTAAGATATCAATAGGATCTTATCCTTGTTTTGAAGCCAAAAGTTTTCTTTTAATGGGATCATGCATTTTCAAAAAAATTTCTTTTACTGTGCATTTACACCGCAAAAAAAAAAGAAAAAAGAAAAAAAAAGGTCTTTCACAATAACATCTGCACTTTACACTAAGAATGAATGACAGAATTTTAAAATACATAACAGATGTAGAGGAGGAACAAGTGGATGAATATAACATTAGAGAATTCACAAAATTAATCAAGTTTGGAAACCCACTAAAGAGGAACTTGAAACCATAAATATGGGTAATGAAGAGAGCCGCAGAGAGCCCAGGATAAGGACTCTAAAGGAAACAGAAGACTTGATTATAATGCTTAGAGATTACGTAAATGTTTTTGCTTGCTCTTACAAGGATATGCCTGAATTGGATATGGATAACGTAGTATACAAGGTACCGCTGGAAAAAAGATGCAGGCCGATTAAGCAAAAGCTAAGAAGAACCCATCCAGAAGTTCTGATCAAAGTATGGGCAGAAATTGAAAAAACAATGGAACGCTGATTGTTTTTTTTAGAAGCAATCAAATATCCACTATGAGTTATCAATTACATTCCTCAATTTCGTCTTTGGGGTTCCCATAATTAACTGAAGTCATTCTCAAAATTCAAGCTGCTAATTAGTACTATTACTGTTTGACTTAAACAGTGAGATGCTTAAAGCTGACAGGAGGAACTCCAGTATGCATTATCCTCAGTGTGTTGTCTAATTTTGAAACCTAAACAGCAGAAAAGAGATCTTTCATTAACTGAAGCTGAAAACAGGTCTGGAATGAAAAGACGCAGGAGATCCTTCAATTGAAATGCACTTTATAGTAAACCAACAATGTGTATACGACAAAAATCACAAACCAAGACTACAACGCACTGTGCATTTATAAGCTGACTGAATGGAAACAATATCTTAGTCACGGATAGTTGCTATCAATGAAATGACAACGATTAAAGTCATAGATAAAGGGCAAATCAGATTGCCAATTTTACACGATGACATATCATAGTTTCTTTGACAATGACCAATGATCAAAACCCAAATCCAAAATGTACGGAAAGCAAGAAATAACATATCTTTAAAACCCATAATCAGATGTAAAAAAGGAAGCAGTACTTTGCTTAACTGTGCTATTAAAGAAACTTGAATAGATAATTCGACTAAGGATCTGATGCATCGAAATTCATAAAAGTTATCAAGAAATGAAAGTGATTAACTGATGCATACAACTAGGCTAATCAGAATGGAAGCATTAAGAAAAGGATACAGGAAATCTAAAAGCCCCAAGAAATTAGAGTATGTATGGAATTAAATCGTGCTAGCTCTAAAGATAATGTTCCCCACATATAAACATGGTGTTTGACAATGCAGCTCATAGTTCCACATATTCCTTTATGGATGGGTAAAAAAAAAAAAAAAAAAAAAAAAAACTTACCAAAATTACCTATATAAACTAGCTGAAAAATATGAGGAAATAGAGTTCACGCATCTAGGAAGGAAAGCAAATCAGTTTGCGGATGCTTTGGCCACACTAGCTTCTATGGCTAGAATAGACTTAGTACAGATTTACAGCCGATACCCATTAATATCATAAATAACCCAGCTCATTGTTGTTTAGTTGAAGGAGAAATAGATGGAAACCTTGATACTATGATATCAAGAATTTCATCCGAAACCAGGCCCATCCCATGGGGGCATCCAAAATCAAAATGAAGACCTTGAGGAGGTTGACAATGGATTTTTATCTTGACAAGGGAAGTTTTCTATAAGAAATCATCTTACGGGACTTTGCTAAGATACCTAGAAGAACCTGAAGCCAAAGACGCGTTACAGGAAATCTATAAAAGGATGTTAGCGGACATATGATGGCTAGAAAAATACAAAGAATTGGTTATTTTAGGATGACATTAGATAAGGATTGCATTGACTATGTCCGCAAGTATCAGGTCTACGGTGACAAAATCAATGCCCTTTTGGCTCCTTTATTTAACTTGATATCTCCATTGGCCTTTTGTAATGTGAGGAATTGATGTGATTGAGCCTATCAACCCAAAAGCCAGCAATGGTCATAGGTTTATTATCGTGGCTATCGACTACTTCAAAATAGGTAGAATCCGGGTCATTTGCTTATGTGATGCAAAAATGGTGAAGAAACTTATTGAAAGAGATTGGATAGGTCGATACGAGCCACCAAAAAAAGATTATACCTGATAATGCGCAAAATTTCAAGGAAAAAATACTAATAGAACAGTGCGCTAAATTAAAAATCAAGCATTCCAATTCCTCGCCGTATAAACCAAAGATGAATGGTGCGCTAGAAGATGCTTATTAGAATGATAAGAAGAGTATTCAAAGATGGTAGTCACCTACAAGGATTAGCATGAGATGTTGCCCTTCATGCGTACCATACCGCAATTCAGACCTCAACAGGAGCCTCCCCGTACATGTTGGTGTATGGAATGGAGGCGGTGATGCCTTTAAAAGTGGAAATCCCATAATTAAGAGTATTGATAGACTCTGAACGAGAAGAAGTAGAATGAGAAATTTAGATATGAACAATTGAATTTGATCAGCAAAAAGAGGATAGCTGCAATTTGTCATCATTAATTATACCAAAGAAGGATGGCCAAATCATATGACAAGAAAGTCTGACCTCAAAAATTCCGAGAAAGAGATCTGGTACTAAAGAAAATATTGCCTTTACCAAGAGAATATCAAAGTAAATGGGCCCCAAACTATGAAGGCACTTATGTGGTAAAGCAAGCATTCTCGGGAGGAGCTTTGTTATTATCTACAATGGACTTAGACTAGTGAATTCTGACTCTGTAAAAAAATATCATGCTTGATACATGTTGTAACCTCCCAATCAATACACTAAAATTCGGCCATGAATTCTTGTTACAAGAAACTTTTTCTTCACAAAGCGCATGACCTCATAATATTTTATTTGAACTTGGCATGTTTTGTACACCATGCTTGGGGGCAAAAAAAAAAAAAGAAAAGAAAAGAAAATATCATAACTTCTGAAACACCAGCTATGAGTTTGTTTAAAAATGGTCATTTGCATCAAAAGCGTCAATTTGCATACACAAAACCATATTTTGAGTTATTCTTTTAAAAATATCTTCTTGAGTCTTCATAGAAAGGTTAATTTAAACATCGATAAAAGTATAAGGAAAACTTCAATGGAGCAAGGGCCCCAAGAGAAACCAAAAGTCTCTTCACCAAGCGTAAATAGAAAAGGGATAGCGCGTGGAGCACATTCTATTTCAAATCAGTAAACAATCGCTCGAGGAAGACTACAACGAAAAGGGAGGGACCTATGTTTCCAAAAGAGGTAACAAAAACATGCATGTTATATTGTCATAACACTAACCTGACAGGAAAGGTGTGGCGAAAGCCAATGTAATTCCAAGTTTTGGAAAATATGGAGAAGCAGAATCTCAGGTCAACAAAATCATGGAAGATGAATTGAGGATCATTGCTACTTGTTCCTTAACCCGGGTAGGTCACCCGTCATAACGAGACCCGGGTAGGTCACCCGTCACCATTGAGACCATACTAACCCGGGTAGGTCACCCGTCATAACGAGACCCGGGTAGGTCACCCGTCACCATTGAGACCATACTAACCCGGGTAGGTCACCCGTCATAACGAGACCCGGGTAGGTCACCCGTCACCATTGAGACCATACTAACCCGGGTAGGTCACCCATCATAACAAGACCCGGGTAGGTCACCCGTCACCATTGAGACCATTCTAACTTGGGTAGGTCACCCGGAACAATGAGACCAAGCTAACAGGGTAGGTCACCCGGAACAATGAGACCATGCTAACTTGGGTAGGTCACCCGGAACAATGAGACCATGCTAACAGGGTAGGTCACCCGGAACAATGAGACCATGCTAACTTGGGTAGGTCACCCGGAACAATGAGACCATGCTAACTTGGGTAGGTCACCCGGAATAATGAGACCATGCTAACAGGGTAGGTCACCCGGAACAATGAGACCATGCTAACTTGGGTAGGTCACCCGGAACAATGAGACCAAGCTAACAGGGTAGGTCACCCGGAACAATGAGACCGTTCTAACTTGGGTAGGTCACCCGGAACAATGAGACCAAGCTAACAGGGTAGGTCACCCGGAACAATGAGACCATGCTAACTTGGGTAGGTCACCCGGAACAATGAGACCATGCTAACTTGGGTAGGTCACCCGGAACAATGAGACCAAGCTAACAAGGTAGGTCACCCGGAACAATGAGACCAACTTCACACTTTTCTTTACAACACTTACTAGTTAAAGTCTTTTACAAAGACTTTAGTCGTAAGCATTGTAAAGAAGGGGGCAACTGTCATAACCCAATTTTAGGTCACTCCCCAAAACTACCCGAAAATAAAAAATAAAAAAATAAAATAAAATAAAAAGGGCTGGTGTCGGTAGGAAAATTGGGGTGAAATTTTGATTGTTTTCGAAAGCTCAATCGTACCTCTTTTGTGCCAATAATTGAAGGAAAACGCAGATTCAAGGCTACAATAATTTATTATCGGATAAATCTGCATAGAAATTAGGTCGAAAGATATAATTATATTTTTATGGGTCAATTCGATTTAATCATTGGCTAATTTAAAAGTGTAATTCTGTTTGAGATTTAATTTAGGGTCTAATCGAAGAATTTAATTAAGCGCAATGACTTAATTTTACTTTAAATTGGTCAAATTAATTTTATTAAGGGCTTAGTCAATGAGAAATCAAGTTATTAAATTTAATTCGGGCTCAATTGATGAGAATGAATTTTTCAGAGACCAATTTAAATTTATTCAAGCCGATTATGCGAAATCGGGGACCAATTTGATTAAATTACGAATTAACGTTCAATCGAGGGTTAAATCGCACAAATCAAAATCAGGGACCCAAATAAAAAAGAGACGCGCAAAGCTAGGGATGTTTTTGAAATACTAACGGAGATACAATTGCATAAAATTAAAAGTTTAAAAACTAATTAGGGGTGCAATTGAAATAATTAAATATTGAAGGACCAAATTGCAAAAAAGGAGAGTACAGCCGTGGCAATCCACGGCCTCTCTGCAAATTCTTTGCAGAGGCAGCCTCTGCAAGGAATTTGCAGAGGAGCCTCTGCAACGAATTTGCAGAGGAGCCTCTGCAACGAATTTGCAGAGGCGTCCTCTGCAGAATTTACAGGGGAGGCAGAGGCAAGAGCTGCCTCTGCCCCTATAAATAGAGAGGGAAAGGAGGAGAAAAAGAAAAGGAGACTAAAAAGAGGAGGAGCTGAAAAACAAGGAAAATTTGAATCTTCTATTCCCTCGCATCTGCTCCCCTTCACTCTCCCCCTCGTTTTTTTTCTTTCCTTGTCTCTCTCTCTAAAAAATATAACAGACCCGATCGAAGCTCTCTCTCTCTCTCTCTCGGCCGGCCAACCACCACTACCGATTGATCACAACCATCCCCTCAGCACCGCCTAAGCATCACCATCGTCTCCGCCATCAACTCCAGCAGCTCAGCCACCTTCTCTGTTGAAGAAAAACAGAACAGTCCCGACGTAGCCACACAGCCCCGCCAGCTTCCGACGTCCACTCCGGCCACCATAGGCCACCATTTCCGACGCCACCACGACCAGAAGAACCACCTCGACTTCATCTACCCAAAGGTGTTAACAGGTACGCCGTTCATCACACTCCAAAAATCTACTATTCATCGTCTTCTTCCTCTGTGCATGCAGCGGGGAGTGAATTAATTCACTCCCCGCTGGGCCGTTTGGGCCGGGCTTTACGCCCGGCCTGTTGCCAAAACTAGGCTTCCAGCCCACCAAGCTGGAAGCCCAGTCCGAGAGAAGACGGGCTTCCGGCCCGTTTGAGACCGAAGCCCAGTCCGACAGAAAATGGGTTTAAGGCCCATGTAGAGAATTAATGGGCCGAGATTAGCCCAATATAGTGGTGGACTGAAAGCCCATCCATGCGAGTGGGCTTAGCCCAGCCACGGTGCTGGGCTGACAGCCCAGCCCTGCCCAGGCGGGCTGACAGCCCAGCCCTGCACAGGCGGGCTGACAGCCCAGCCCTGCACAGGCGGGCTGACAGCCCAGCCCCAAGCAATGGGGCTGACAGCCCGCCCTCCCCCCAAAAAATAATAATAAATAAAAAATAAAAATACAAAATTTGCAAAAATACATCATTTTCAAACAAAAATATGGTTTTTAAAATACGGCCAATACACTAGCATATTTTTTTTTTAAAAAAAAAAAAAAAATCTTTTGTTTAAAAATATATTACCTTAGAATTTTAAGGAAAAATATATATTTTTGCATGAATTTCACAAAGAAAAATCATTTCTTGCATTTTTTGGATTTTACAACATGTTTGTAAAATCCAAAGGGTATTGGCCAATATTCCAAAAATATTAAAATCATTTTTTGGGTTTATTATTCACTGTTGATATTTGGATAAATAAATCCTAAGGGGTCAATATCCAAAATATTCGACGGGGATAGTATGCTATTATTCACTGTTCGGTGTTTGGATAAACAAATCCTAAGGGGTCAATATCCAAAATATTCGGCGGGAATAATATGCTATTATTCACTGTTCGGTGTTTGGATAAATAAATCCTAAGGGGTCAATATCCAAAATATTCGGCGGGGATAATATGCTATTATTCACTGTTCGGTGTTTGGATAAATAAATCCTAAGGGGTCAATATCCAAAATATTCGGCGGGGATAATACACCATAATCATTTAACCAATATATTTCTGAAAAATCATAGCAATCATAAGACAAACAAAAACACCAAGCAGCTTACCTTAGGTAGGGTGTACTAGGGGTGCTAAAACCTTCCCTTTACGCAACCAGTCCCTTACCCTAGAATCTCTGAAAGACCAGTTTAGGTTTCCTAGTAACCATAATACTAGGTGGCGACTCCCTTTTCCACAAAAAAAAATATTAGACCCCGACACATTGAATATACCCCCGCCTCGTGGGGAGGGTCGTCACGACGCCGCGTGCCCATCATTTTTGGGGGTGCGACACATTGTTTTTTTTCCAACTCATACGCAGCGTACGATCACGCTCTGGCAAAGTAGGCTGCGTGTGTCCTTCACACGCTGCTACTGGACCAAAAAAAACACAGAGAACAACCGATTCTTGGCAAAATTCATAGAGGATCACAATACAAATTCCCGCTGTCAGAATGAATCTGAAAATGCTAGAAAAAGTCGAGGCAGTTTCGGCGCGCGCGTCACAAGCGCTCGTAGATTAATTGCTCGTGGTTTAGGAAGCGCGTTCAGCTCACGCACTACTGTTGGAACGGGAAAAAACAACGAGTGTTTTTGGCGGTAAGACCTTTGGGCTCGATTCGGTTGAGTTTGGGTCTGATATTTCGGGTTTACTTTCGTTGTGATTTTGTGGTAGGAGGGAGAAGGATTGTTGTGTGATGGTGTTTCAGATCAATGAGCGGAGATGGTTTTGGTGGTGAGAGGCTGGAGACGATGGTGGTCGTGTGAGGCTGCAATGACTGATGGGAGACGGGATAATGATGGCGGTGGTGGCTAGCTTGGGGCTGAATTCCAGCAGTGCAATGGTGAGGTTTTTTTAACAGTGTGGTGTGGGGGTGCAATTTCGGCTGACTTCTATTTGGTGGCTAGAGATTTTTGTTTCTGGTAAAATTATCTTTCGGTCAGCTGGGATGTTTTTGTTTATTAATGTGGTTGTCCGACCAATTTATCTTCAATCTCAACTAATATTATTAAAATTAACGAAAACCTGAAATTCATATTAGCAATCACACTTACATTTCTCGAAGCCCGTATCATTCTTTCATATCCCGATGAAAGTAAATACGCAGACAAGCAGTTCATATATAATTACTTAAATAAAAAAACAATGAGAAATTAGACTAATAAGTTTAATTTTATTTTAACTAGATAAAAAAACAATGATATGAGCATGGAAATTAGAAGAAAAGACCATGATAACCTTGGAACAAGAAAATAATGAGAGCAAAGAGGATAAGAAAATTGGACGGGTCAACAAACATGGAAGAATATAGAGGAATATAACGAGAAATAGATTAATTACATAAAAAGTTAACAAAAATACCTTGAGAAAAAGATGTTAATATCCTTGTATGCACGGCTTATATTTTTCTCACCCCCAAAAAAATGGTATAATTGCATAGTGCAATTACAAAGATAAATACTAAAACACCCTTCCCATCAATCTTAGCTTTTTGTTATTCTAAATGTATTTCTGTTATTTATTTCTGCTAATACCATATTTTTTTCAACGCAAAAAAATATTAATTGTATGTAATTTTTTGTTATAATATAAATTTAGTAAAAATAATAAATTTATACAGAATTTCTATGAAGTGCAAGTTTTCTATAAAATATATGAATTTTAAATCGATATAAATTTATCTATTTAATAGATTTCAACGAAATAACCAGCATAAACTTATCATCATCATTAAAAAAGCAGGAAGATTCAGATATTTGAATTATTGAATTCATTGTATTAAGATTAGTTCATTTTATAATTCAATTTAAATCACATTTAAAAACAAAATATAAATTGTGAAAAGACCTGCAATAATCAAATAAAAAAAATAAGTAGTTAATTTTCTATTCACAAAAAGATGAAAACATAAATTGAAAATCCAGCCCTATGTTACCGTCATTTCATTACTATAACAGTTAAAATTATTATCAATATTATTGTCCAAACAATAAAAATCATTAAATTGCCTTGAAAAATAATAAAAATCAAAATATTTTAACAAAAAAATAATAAAAAAAGAATCACTAAAATTATCATTATTATTACGCAAAAAATAAAATCATAAAATTATTTGATTCGAAAAACAGATAAAATAACAGAAAACACAAAAAAAGAAAAAATGAGCAATATTAATTTTAAAATTATCACGAACATAAATTAAAATTTCAGAACAAAACCTAATAAAAATAAAACCCTGATAAAAAATGAACCGAAAAAATAATAATATAAAAGCATAAATGAATAAATACGTACAGAAAACAAACAATGTCCATACATTATATTTTTTAATATTTTTAGATTATTTTTCATGTGCCAATGTTAAAAATATTTTTTAAAAAAACAATTATTATTTTAATATATTTCTAAATAAAAAATATATTTTTATTAAAATAATATATTTCTAAATGAATTTGTTTTATAAAAAAAATCAATTACATTTCCAAGCAAAATAGAAATTTGATGAGAGTGGGATTTGAACCCACGCCCTCTCGAATCAAAACCTACACCTTAGACCAACTTGTCCATATCAATATTTTATTTATTTTTCATGATAATATATATTAATAGAAAATTTATCGTGGATTCACACAATAAAACCGAAACGCATTTTATATCGAGACACACATTAACATCAATCCTATTGTAGTAAATAGTTAACTGAGTCTGCAGTTGATAAAGTACATAGTGGACCTATTTTAAAGATTATCTATATATATATATTAGACCTTAAGGTTAAGCCTATTAAGTCAACATATAATGGAGATGATATTGGTAGACAGGACTTGAGGATTTGTTTCTTTATCTGAGATCATGTGAATTAAACGGTGATCGGATCTCCTGGACAATTTCTCATGGAACTGTGCTGTGAAGTGTGAACGTTAAAATCCCAATACATGGGTGGTTACCTTTTCATCTCCGAATGTCTATCAAAATACAGAAACGTGGTCATAGATGGTATGAGAACTCGAGAGGATCCAATATCTTTGTCGGCGTGCTCTATTACTCATCAGTGTGAGGCCCATGAGAGGGCCAAATAAATAGTTCTTCTTACCGCCTCCACCGCTTTCGAGAAATTACCCGTTTTTTCGAGTATTGTTTTTTTAGAAATAATATATTTTCTTATTTTTAGAAATTTATTTCTTACACCATCCCATCAAAATAATAATTTAGATTAAACCAAAAAAAACTTTTAAAATATATATAAAAAAGGAAAGGAAAATAGATAGATTGATTGATTAATAGATAGGGGAGAGAGAGGAAAAGGACGAGACTGCCCTCTATTCGATAGTTTTGTATTTTTAGACGATCCCATGCACCTATTAGCGGGAATCTCTTGGGAAGTTGATTCTGTCATCTTGCTTGCTCCTCTGCACTTTTAAATACTTGTGGGTGGTTTTTGGCTATCTTGCTCTTCGCAGAGAAACAAAAATCAAAATCATGTCCTCTCATTACTCCTCCATCCATCCATCGTCTACGGTACCAAGATCTTCCTTTTCAACCTCTAATAACATCCATCCCCGTCCTTTCCCGCCTGCAGGTGAGTACTAATTTGCCTAGCTAGTTTATTTCTTCAGATATGATCGATCACCTCTCGTTACTCCAATTTTGAGAAAAGTCTCCAAGCCACAAACACCAACTTTGTAGTTTTGGCTCAAAGAAATCAGACCACAAACACCAACTTTGTAGTTTTGGTGTTTTACTCTCTCTCTCTCTCTCTCTCTCTCTCTCTCTCTCTCTCTCTCTCTCTCTCTCTCTCTCTCTCTCTCCCGCGCTTAGATTCCATGAGTTTAAGTGGGGTTAATTATGATGGTCCTTTATGAAGTGTGTAGGGTTTACTGTTAATTAAGGCAAGTGATCACTAACATAAGCTTTACCATTTCAAAATTGGCTTACCTTTTTGTGTGGGGTTGATCAAATCCTCTTTATCAAATTAATGTTTTTCTTGGTTTAATCATGGAAGCACGCAAAAGAGATATTTCCTCTCTGATAATCTTGGATGGTTTCTGGATACGCCAAAATGCAATATTAAATATTGCCACACAGGCTAGCTGTGGGGTAGAAAAACCTGTATTAGTTACTGGCACTTAAGCTTTTCTAAATATGTATCTCCTTTTCGTTTTCTGTATCCATTCGTATACCATTTTCTACACACACACACACACACAGCATTATAAATATACGAAAATACATTTTCTGGTTCTTTTCGCATTACTTCTGCTTAAATGGCAACAACTTATATTCCTACCCAAAGAGGGCTACAGTAGTCTTCTTTTTTCTTATCTTTAAGAAATTCCACTAAACCAGGCATATCAGAAATATTATTTATTTATTTTAAAAGTAAGAAACTACTAATTGTTACGAGGTAGATATTTGAGTTAATCACTATAATTTCCTTTTCATTAGGTACTTGGTTGTATGGGGCAAAAGACAAACAAGATAACATCCATACAAGGTGCAGTGCTGTATCCAAGCCTCGCACTCAAGGTACACAGTCATCTCCAATTAATTACATTCAATAGCATATTTAAAAGAAATTTAATGTTTAAGTCAAATGTTGTTATTGGACTTAATTTCCGTACAGAATATGCAGATTTGTTTCAACAACGAAATGGTCTGTCATTGATAAACTGGCCTGATCATCACGATATTGTGGAGGATGACACAGAAGAAGATGCTGCTAAGGTGATTTGAAAGCAGTAGCTTTTCTATGTCTGATACTTTGCACCAAAAATAAATAAATAACTCAACTAGTAGCTGCTTTTTATTATTTTTGTCAAAAGGTTTCTGTAGCAAAGGAAATAAGCAAGCATGTCAAAACTATTAAAGCAATGCTGAATACGATGGAGGATGGAGAGATAAGCATATCAGCATACGACACCGCATGGGTTGCTCTTGTGGAAGATATTAATGGGAGTGGTCTTCCCCAATTCCCATCCAGCCTTCAGTGGATTGCCAACAATCAGCTTCCGGATGGTTCGTGGGGTGATGCTAGAATATTTTTGGCGCATGATAGGTTGATTAATACGCTAGCTTGCGTGGTCGCGTTGAAATCTTGGAATTTGCATCAAGATAAATGTGAAAAAGGTTAGTAGGACGGTCCAAAAGTTAATATGGTCCAGGCTAGAAGCATTAATTCTCTCTAGCTACCACAGGGTTTTCATGATAGGCTAACATGGCGCTTGCTTCGTCATTATATCATCAGGGATGTTATTTTTTAGAGACAACTTGTGCAAGCTTGACGATGAAAATGCAGAGCACATGCCTATTGGATTTGAAGTTGCTTTCCCTTCACTTCTTGCGATAGCCAAAAAGTTAGACATCGAAGTTCCTGATGATTCTCCTCTACTTCAAGAGATTTATGCCAGGAGAAATTTAAAGCTGACAAGGTTTGTTTCAAACTCAGCCATAATATACAGTACTGTTTCCTACTAGCTTTCTCGTAAATTTAATTATATGATAAATGAATCCCATCTTATACATTTTTTTTTTATTAGCAAAGTATAGTTATCATTAATACAGGGATATAATGTCATCATTGTGCGTGTGTGGATAGGATTTCCGAGGACATAATGCACAATGTGCCCACAACCCTACTCCATAGCTTGGAAGGAATGCGAGTCCTGGACTGGAAAAAGCTTATAAAATTGCAGTGCCTAGATGGGTCATTCTTGTTCTCCCCATCCTCCACTGCATTCGCACTCAGTCAAACTAAAGATAAAAACTGCTTGGAATATTTGAATAAGGCTGTACAAAGATTCAAAGGGGGAGGTAAAGTGTTTTTATTCGATCCGTTTTTTACTTTAAAATAACACATCTACTTTGTTAGATAGTTTTATCAGTTTAACCTTTTTTTCAGTTCCTAATGTCTACCCGGTTGACTTATTTGAGCACATCTGGGTTGTGGATCGCCTGCAGCGTCTTGGAATCTCAAGATATTTCGTTTCAGAGATCAATGAATGTGTCGATTATATTCGTAGGTATAATATTATTTTTATTAAAGAGACGTAGAAAGCAACCTGTACAAGCATAAGACTTTGTTTTTTCTGAAATGGCACTTCAAATACTTCAGATATTGGACTGAAGATGGAATTTGTTGGGCCAGAAATTCTAATGTCCATGATATTGATGACACGGCCATGGGGTTCAGAATACTTAGATTACATGGGCACCAGGTTTCTGCTGGTAAATCTAGCACGCACACACACATATATATCATTAAATCAGTAAAACAACTTTTCCAAAAAAAGAGAACGTTCCTGCTATAATATTCACGGCGTTTTCTTTTGTATTTGGCAGATGTATTCAGGCATTTTGAGAAAGACGGTGAATTTTTCTGCTTTGCGGGGCAGTCAACAGGCGCTGTTACGGGAATGTTCAACCTGTATAGGGCTTCTCAGGTTCTGTTTCCGGGAGAGAAGATACTTGAGGATGCCAAGGAATATTCATTCCAATTCCTTAGGGAAAAACAAGCTGCAAATGAACTTGTAGATAAATGGATTATAACGAAGGACCTGCCCGGAGAGGTATCGTCTCAAACTTGATATCTGCTGTATTATTCGACCCGTTGCAAATATACAGAATAATATTAGATTTCAATTAATCGTTATTATTTTTAATAATACATGTAATTCTTAATTTGAGCCAATTTTATAAATCTTGCCGCACAAGGAATGAATATTGGATGGAGTCATGATATATAGAGAGGACTGGTTTACGAGTCTTGAAATGATGTATAACAGGTGGGTTTTGCACTGGAGATTCCATGGTATGCAAGCTTGCCTCGATTGGAGGCTAGATTCTTCATGGAACAGTATGGTGGTGAGGACGACGTGTGGATTGGCAAGACGCTTTACAGGTTACTACCAATCCATAGTTTTTGCTTTAATTCCTCTTCCTCTTCCTTTTTTTTTTTTTTTTTTTTTTTTTTTTGGGGGGGGGGGGGGGGGGGGGGGAACGCTTTTTTACGTGGATCAGATGTTTCTGGTGAATTGGGTTTTTCATACAAATTATATTGCTATATATTCATGAATTTGTAATCCATCATGCATATTGCTGATATAGCTCCAATATTGATTAGCCTCTTTCTTACGCAGAATGTCAAATGTAAACAACAATGAGTATCTCCAGCTGGCAAAATTAGACTTCAACAACTGCCAAGCATTCCATCGCATTGAATGGAGCAATTTTCAAAAGTAAGTGAGCAGGAACAGCACAAAATCTTCAACATATATAAAGCATGCACCCTCCCTCCTTATCCTCTAATCAGCCGGCATATATTCTATGAATGGTCATTTGCAGGTGGTATGAAGAATGTAATCTGAGAGATTTTGGGATAAGCAGAAGAACCCTTCTCTTTTCTTACTTTCTGGCTGCAGCCAGTATCTTCGAGCAGGAACGGTCAAAAGAGCGACTTGCATGGGCTTCCACCACAATCTTGGTCGACATTATCGACTCTTATTTCCCAGAGAATCATGGCAATTCCAGGGAGCAGAGGAGAGCCTTCATACATGAATTCAGTAATGGTATTAGCATAAATGGAAGGTAAATCTCACTATTTTTATTATATTATTATCAACATATATATATATATATATATACACATATATATACAGCCTGCCGAACGAACGATTCATCATATATGCCAACTTTATATTTTTGGCTATCACTTATATGATCACATCTGTCACTGTGTGTCGTGGCAACCTTCCATTAATTATACTTTTGCCAGTTGATTACAACAAAGCACATCTAAAATATCGAGGCAAAGCATAGACCAGATATAGAGGATCAGAGCACCTGCTATTTAGAACGCCAATAAAATATGTTTGTCTTGATCAAGAAAACAGGTCATATAAAATAATAGTGGCAAACATTCCGGACAAAAGGAGAATACTTGTATCGATACTTCATCGTGCTTCAACTTTTGTCACAACATTAACGACAAAATCAAGTGGTGATCACCTATTTTATAAACCTTGAACACCTAACTAGAGATCTAACTTTAGAAGGGAGTTATAGTTTGTGAAATTACTTGTCTAATTCGAGGGGTTCGTTTCATGAATAAAAGGATTTTTGCTATCTTTTATCTCCTTTTTTTAAATCGGGTTCTGATTTGCATGATTTATTTTTTTAATAAACTATAGAAATTAAACTGGGTATCATTTGGTGAATGCTCTGGTATTTGATGATCTTCATATGAATCAGAATAAATGGTGCTTTTGTCTTTTCTTATAACTAAAATATATTTCATCTTCAGCTTTTATGGGATTGACCCATCTCGTCTAAAGTCACCCTATCTTGTCGATTTTGGTCAACTCACCAGTCACCATATACACTTAGAACGAAGTGGTTAGCTTTTGCACCATGACTCGGACGTGCTCCCCCCATTTTGTTTTAAAAAAATCAACACGACCTCGAGCTAGCTTAGCATGTAAGAAACAGGTATGGGTAAGGGAACCCAAATTTAGCTCAACATAATCCACCATCATATCCTTGTATATATGCAAGTCTATATTAAAGGGTAAAATAAACTATATCTACAAAAACTTATGATGGCTTTAGATCAGAGAGGTAACCCTTCATCTTTCCTGCTCATCTCTGGTGCGATTTTATAAACTAAACCGGCTACCAAACATGAACAGTGTGCAGTTACTGGCAGTTTGAATATAACATCAATATATTTAAGCTTCAATCGAAAGGAAAATGATTATTAATGTCGGATTCTCGTGTGTTGCAGGAGGTCGGGTAGAAAGAAGACAAGGCAGGAACTCATTAAGCTGCTGCTTGGAACTCTGAATCAGCTCTCTTTTGGAGCATTAGTGGTTCATGGTCGAGACATTAGCCACAGTTTACGCCATGCTGTGAGTTGCTAGACTCCCTAAAAACTTCAGCATAAGGAACATTAAAAAATACGCTACTCTATCCCACTAAGGTTCTAGTTTAAGTGTTTTTTTTTCTTTCCAAACAATATATGTAGTGGGAAAAGTGGCTCTTGAGCTGGGAATTGGAAGGAGATAGACGCCACGGGGAAGCAGAATTACTGGTGCAAATAATAAACCTCACCGCTGGTTATTTGGTCTCCGAGGAGCTCTTGTCCCATCATCCACAATATGAACAGCTCGCTGACCTGACAAACAGAATATGCTATCAACTTGGTCATTACAAGAAAAACAAGGTTAGTGATAAAAGCTTTTTAATTTGGTTGCATGCATTTTTCCTCGGCATCTTCCTTAAATATTCATGCATTATGTCGGTGCCACCATTTTTAGGGGGTTGATTCTCCAATTAAGAAGTAGAACTATGATCAGTTGCGTAATATTGTACCTGCCCTGAGTATTTTTATATCCTGAGCGGTGCCGCGCTGTGCAAACAAATTGTTAAAGTGACAAACCGACTCAGAAAACAAGGTTTCTGTCTTTCTTCAAAGTCACATTTCTGTCATCACGTAATAAGATCCAAACAAGAATCAGAACTATGTCACTTGGTGGCCTGTATAGATCATTCAGGCACCTTTCCCTGTAAATTTAGCAACTGCTAAAGGACAATTTATCATACATATTTAAGAAAATAAATAAATAAATAAATAGGGACTGCTGAGGCAATAGCTGGAAGCCACTGTTCGAATATACCAAGCAGACAGCAGTCTCTTTCTACATGAGCTTCTCTGATCAATGGACTCTGACAAGGCTCCCAGAGAATAATTGAAATGATATAGCTTGGGTACTGTTGCTTACAAAAAGAGTGTTCCTGGGGTGGGGTCATGCAATCTGCATAGCTAAAAATATCAGTTGGATGCAGAAAAGCTTTCTTTATTTTTGCTTCTAAATATATCTATCTTTTGTTTCTTCAAATATTTTATATATATATATTTTTGAAAGGCTCATCGTACAATGTTTTTCTCTTACATCTTTTATTTTAATTAGGTACATTACAATGGAAGCTACAGTACTGTCACCAGCAATACTGGCAGAATTACAACCCCACAAATAGAATCAGACATGCAAGAACTTGTGCAGCTAGTAGTCCAAAACTCCTCAGATGGAATAGATTTTAATATCAAGCAAACGTTCCTCCAAGTAGCCAAGAGTTTTTATTATTCTGCAATCTGTGATCCCGGGACTATCAACTATCACATTGCTAAAGTTCTCTTCGAGAGAGTGCCTTGATCTTTCTCTGTATTTATACTCATCGATTACTATTTTGCTGATCTTCTAAAATGAAATCCACATACAAATAAAATCATACAAAATTCAATTTTGCTGTCATTAATTTCCATGTCAAATATATATATATATATATATATATATATATATTTGTGTGTGTGTGTGTTAACCTCTCCACTCAACAACATGTCCATTAACTCTATCTTGTACAGCAGTGCCTCAGACTCTCAAACAATGAAACTAGCACTTTTAATGGCTATTGATTTATCAGCAATTTAAAAGCAAAACTCACTGCTTCAAAGCATTCATCTCATTATCATTGAAAGGTGAAAGAAGCTTATCTCTCACCTTTTATTCCCTGTCGATTACTCATCCTTCTAAGTCCCTTTTTTTTTATCAGCTTTAATGATGAAGAAAAAAACAATATCTGGGTTGAACTAGAGCTGAAGCTCGGTTAAATTGAATACAAATAATTATTAAATTAAAAATTATTTTATTTGATTTTCATTGAAAACATTTCTTAATTTATCGTATTTAAGCAGGTGAGCTAGTAGTTTAGCAAAGAATAATCAAGTAGTAAAGAGTTAATTAAAGGGAAAAGGACAGTTTTTATTTAAATTCTACAACTTGTATCTCTGTACGACTGATTAGAAACCTCAAGTTTACGGAGGAGAGATAGATAGATTAAAAATTAAGATAGTGATTAGTTATAATTTTGTAATAGAAAGAACAAAAACACGAGTTAAGAAAAGATATTTTTTATATTTGTAAAACATAAAAATTTACTCTAAAATAATTTTATAGATTTATTTATTCTACTTTCAACCAAATAAATTTATTTTTATTTTAAAAAAACGACAACATCTAAACCTTTATTTTTATTTTTATTTTTATTTTTATTTTATAGATATAGATATATAAACCAAATTTTCTTTCTCTAGTAATGAAAGGTATTCTTCTTGTCTCAAGAGGTGTGATGTAGTGTTAAATAGTTTGATGTTTATAATATAGATTTTGGATTTGAGTCAGGATATATTTATTTTATAAGAGTCTGGGACAACAAGGATTTTACCAGTTTAACCCGAGTTTGCAAAAAATATCTAAAAAAAATCGAGTTTTCTTGAATAAAAAAAAAGATAAAGGTATTCTCGAATTTTGTTAATGTTGAGCGTTAAAATGGAAAGATGAGCCTTTTGTTAATTTTTAATAGTTTTTCAGGGAGCTATAACTTTAACATGGTAAAATCTCAATAGCAGAAACCTAAGGAAATATTTTTGAGTCTCCAAATATTATTAAATGATACTTTGCCCCCCGCCCCTTCTTCTTTTTTTTAACACCACTCCTTTTGCACACTTTGCTTTTTGAATAATTACTAAAATTCGTCGTAAAAAAAGCATTTTGTTCAAAAAAAAAATAGAAATATTCTTATATCTTTAAAACTTCAAAAATAAAAATAACAATTTTCCATAGTTTTTGGTATGAAAAGAAGTATTTTTATTGTGAGTTTGGCTAATTAACTTTGATTATATTAAATATTTTTATGAGATTATCTTAGTTTATTTATCCAAGTTATGAGTTTGGCAAATTGATTTGGGTCTTTTTATATTTTTTTTAATTGATTTTTTTTAATCTCAACGCTCAACTTGAGAATTAAGTTTCATAATTTATTTTTTATGCTGTTATTTTGATCTTATAACTTAGACAATGAGTTTGGTTAGTTAACTTGATGATTTTTTTTAATTGATTTTTTTCATCCTTTAATATTAGGTTGATTAAGAATTGGGTTTATTTATTTATTTATTATGAAATCATCATGATTTTATAAGTCAGAACATGATTTTTAAGTTGATCTAACATGTTATAATCTTAATATTAAAAAATATCATCTTGAATAATTTATGCAATCAAACAATCTTTTCACCAATCATCCTTGTTTCTATCCCCCGCCAAATAAAATGAGTCACATCAATCAATATTTGTGTGATCTAAGTTAGTTTTCCACTATAAAAAAGATTATCAATATCTAAATAAATTTTTCGTATTAAAAACAATTTGACTTTGACTCACATCATAATAACACGGTTGAAAATGTGTGTGTCTATAACTCTATATATAAATAAAGGGTAACTTGGTGGTGGTAGCTTAGACTGGCTGGTTTCCTCTTAAATGGAAGCAGTGAAACAATGGCAGACAAGGTCACATAAAGCAAGCTACAAAGCGATGCCGTGTAGTGTAAAACAAAAGTGGAGATTCCCATATCATGATATTTGATATCCCAATCGGATAGAAAAGGAAAATCCCAATAATCTCTTTACCTCCCTCCTCTATCTCTAGTAAGTGCAATACAAATAGGAAAATCCCACTAGCTCGAGACATTTTGGTCAATCCTGGCTGACATGGGATGGTCTCATCAATCACTCCCGTGTGCCTGAATTTCGAGAAATAATCGTGTGTTTGCCCTAATTTAGTTCGTACAACATGTTTATATGTGTTTGGTAAATTAACCACATTTAGAGAGTCGTTCTGCAGAAAATAAATAGATTATGTTGACCTCCTTTTCGAGCTTGTTGTTGACCTCTTTTTCGAGCTTGTTGCAGTGCTAGTTTCCTCCTGAGAATGGCAGACAATCCGACGTGATATCGTATCTCAAAGTTGATTCTCTCTCTTTGCCCAGCACGGGCCTTAAATGGTATGGATTTTGGAATTAAAATCTCCAGATCAGGGAGGAGAAAAAACAGTTGATGCTCTCTTCAGCAACAGGAGATTATCAAGACGAGGATGGTGTATTATATATATATATATATATATATATATATAAACTAACTAGATAATTTCATAGTTTTTAATAGAGGATTGAATTGAAAAACATGGAATTAAAGTGAAGAACATAGATAAAATAGTATATGCTTTTCAGTTTTATTTGAAAATTATATTTGAGTATTCCATTTTCTGTGTAGGTTTGATGAGTATGACTATTAAGTGGATATGTTTTTTTAGTTTTTTTTTAATATTAGATTGGTTGAAAAATAAATTGCATGATTTATTTTTGTTTATTTTTATAGGATTATCTCCGTCTCAAACAAATACTTATTTCTAGATAGATGTTTAATTTTGTGATCATATATATTTATTATATAATTAAAAAAATAAAAAAGTTATCATCTCGATTTTCATATAAAATTAAGTTATATTTTAATTGACCATCAACTGTATCTTAATTTGGACTAGCTTTTACGTGATTTAATTGAAGATTTGAGTTAGATAAAGAGTTAACTTACAAGATTTTAAAATTGACAATTTAACTAAATTTAATAACACATTTCAAAAAGATTAGTTAATCTTTTAATATTTTTTTTAACATTTCCAATAATTCGTGACGAAACGCAAGAGAAGAAGTTGTAACCTGTCCGGACGGTTTAAGTACGACCATGTATGATGAATTCAATAAGCATCTACGAATGGCCTATTCATCCTGTCTCTTTCTTCTGAATCCAGCAAATTTATCACGCGCACTCTCTCTCTCTTCCCTCTCTCTCTCTCTCTCTCTCTCTATTCTTGAAGCCAAACCACTGATGACATTTCAAAACCCAGCTTATTTCAATCACTTGAAGAAGTTTGGCACGGGAATAAAAATCCACAACTCAGTGTAATGGGAACAGCTTAGAATTATTAGCTAGTCTTATCCACAGGGAGGTGTGCTTTTTAATGGTTTGGGATTTTTACTTGTAAATCATCATGAAAAGTGTTTGCTCCGAAAGCAAGAGATCAAATGAGGTTGAGAGTGGATCAATCATACTCAAGGGCATGACATATGGTAGGGAAAGAAAGGGTTTTTTTCTTTCTTTCTACTTTTTATGAATCAAGATGTTGTTGATAAAAAGAAAGAAAGAAAAAATCATAGTAGAGTTAAAGGGCATATCTTTTTGGATCCGATTTGATAGAGCCCTTCAAAGGTTGTGGCATTCGTTTTTGGTTTCAGAACAATGACACGTGAGCCTTCTCTTCATGCTTGTATCTTTGCTGTGCAAGCGGCAAACATGCAGTTGACAAAGGTCCCATCAATGCAAATGCAAATGGAGTTTTGACATATAGTCACCGGAGGCTGTGGTTACTGCTGCTCGTTATTTATTTATTTTTGAATTCAATTAAATCTAACTCGATGCAAATCTTAAATTTTTTATCTTAATTTTTTTACTACCATAGGGACTGCTCGGTATTTTGATGTGTTTTTGTAAGTTTGTTTGATAATCCAGTAATCAATTTTTCTCCCCGATAATTTTGATATCTTTTTTATATCAAGATTATATTAAATAAAAATGAGAAAAAAAATAAAATTAAGTTGAAAAACCAAGTGCATATCTTATTTATTGGGCCATAAATAGCCCATTTGAGTTGAAGGAATAGAAATGCAATGGACCTGACTCGACTAGAAAATCACGGGCCGCGTGTTCTGTCATCACCAGCATTCACAAACGTAAGATGAACCCAAGACGAAAGCTTTAGTCTTGCCATGCTGAACAAATAAAAGACACAAGGCGCCACTCTCTTTTATAAAACATAAGTTCTACACTGGGCAAAAGATGTCGAAGGCATCATTGTTGCTCCAAGAGCCAAAGCCATCACTTCAACTTCAATTGTCCACAAAATGCCGATTAATCATACTCCAATTCATCAGGAGTAATTGGCCGTTTGAGGGGGATAATAGATTTCTTTTCAACATCCCGAGATAAAGCTTTCCTCATGTCTGAAAACAGAGCACAGCACTGTAAGTGTGAGAAGCAACATAAGCTCAATGCAAGGGATTCAAGGATGTTTAATCAAGATATGGAATACTGACCTAATCCATCTTCCTCCCCTGAATAATAGCGCAGCACCCTTCTATAGATTACATACCCAAGCTGTACAGAAAAGACAGAAGTATAAGAACCATCTTGTCTCATTGACTGAACAATAAGAAAAAAAAGTAACATCCAAAATGGTCGAGGCTAAGAAAATTTAACTCCATGGTCATAACTAAATGCATTATATAGACTTACTAAAAGGAAGACCACTATCTGCATATTACATGCAAGAATGGACCTTATCAAAGTAGAATATCGACCAGAGAATCTCAATAGTAGCAGGCAAATGTTAGCTTCGTTACAGGTAGGAGACTACTTGCATAATGCAGCACATGAAGAATATAATCTTGTCAAGTAGAAACCCAGATAATCTCCAAAAGGAGTAGGGCAACATCAATGAACTGCCTAACTTAAGATAATTATCAGTAGTCTATATCCAAGAAAATGAATTATATGATATTTGCATACTGGAAAAAAAGAGGATAAAACTGGCAAGGCGGTGCAGAAGGCAGTTTCAATTTTTTCGTTCTTTTAATTGGGATCATTACTTTCATTGTGTATTATGAATTTGGGTCATGGTCTGTAGATCAGCAGTCCTAGGAACCCTACTAATGAGCATATGTTGACTCAACACTACAAAGTTTTAATGCCCAGTTATATGCTAATCATTTCTGAACTTGTAGAATAGGGCTTCTTTCATTCGGAAATCAATCAGAAAATAATGACATCATCCCTCATAGTTTTCTATTAAAAAGATCACCTTAGCAGCTAATAAATTCTCTGATTAATCTATATGAACTATCTGAACCAAACAAGCAGCAACCAAATTCCTTTGCAGCTGCCATGCTAAAAAGGAAAAATTATGAAGTGTTTCCGGGGGGATTGCTAATACAGGGCACATGACCAAATTCAATTAATACCCTAGCAAGTAAAACAGAATTTATGTCAGGGACATCCATGCATGGGTTACAAGACTGCAAGAATTACACAAATTTAATAAATTTCCAGAATTATCCATTCAAAACTGAGATTTTGCAAGAGATTATCCAGTAGCAATCTTTGTAAGGCATCTAAGAGCCTTACGCCCCTGCATTTCTTTGGAAGGCACCTGTTGGACCAGAAGTCCAGCAACCAATTCGTAAGAAAGGATAGGACTACAGAAATAAAAGAAATCAAATTTAAGAGGCAATAGCCAAACGTAGCAATGTGGAATCATATTTTTAAATGAGAAGTTGGAGGTTAGGTTCAGTTTCTTTCACTGAACACTCTTTCATGTTTCTAGAAGGCAAGCACTACAAACTCAGAATGATCAACCAGCAAGAAATGTCAAGATACAAAAAGAATTCAAAGAACCATACCTTCTCATACATCTTTATGGCTGGTGTATTTGATGCTCTCACAAAAAGATCTACAAAATAAGCCTTATCACTGCCAAAAGGTTTTTGGTATTAGAAAGAAGCTGAGGAGACTTATTTTAATCAAATACTAGCCGAGAGACAATCTGCAATTCAAAAAGATGCAGATGCAACCAAACTTTCAAATTATACAAAATTGCAGAAGTGGCAAGTAGGGCAACAATGAGAAGAAGAAGAAGTAGATCATTCCGATGATCTGTTTGTGTCAAGATGCTAGTCAACTTAAATAGAATGATATTAGCAAGGAAGAAATAACAGCGTGGCATAAATTGCAGGAGGGACTATTGCTCCTTCCAAAAACCATAATTCAAAGCACCTTGTAAAGCTGCAAAGTCTTGTTGAAGAAACTAACACTAAAAGAACTGGAAACCATGAGTTGAAATTAAATTTGAATCAACCTCTCTGAGTTTTCTAAGTCCCACTACAGTTCTGTAGAATGTCTAAAACATAAGAAACAAAAAATTTCGATGAACACTATGATAAATTTCTGGAAAATCAAATCAAATTCATATCTCCTATTAAAATAGCAACTACGAAAAAATAACACACCAAAAAAAAAAGTTGCTAGTATGAACGGTTAGTCTTACATCTTGTCACTAATTTCTTCCAAGAGATTCATGAGCTTCTTGGCCAACTGCTGCCTGCGGTATTCTGTAGCCACGGTTACTGCTGTCACATGACCATGCCACGACTCGCCTTGTCCTTCTACTTTCCCCATTACTGCAAACCATTCATATGCAATTCACAATTTACTTCACTAACAATTCATGAAAACAAAAGTACATTATTAGGGAGAAAAAGCTTACTGTAACCCATAACTTTGTTGCCTGGACCGTCAGCGACATGGAAATAATCGGGCCATCTTGCCAAATAGGTCATGTAGAATGACATATTGAACTGTACAGGTTTCAAAATTCATCACTATTGTATTACAGAAAAGAATTAAAGTAAAGTAGAAAGTAGAAAAAAAGAAGGGTTTAGACAAGAATAGAGGGAGGTTATTTACAGTTTCGGTGAGATGGTCGAGATTGATGGAGGCGAAGCGGAGAAGATCGTTGCAGCTGAATCGTCGAATAGTCGTCATCTTCCTCGGCTCTCGTGGTCTCTAGGATGTGGCTGGCAAATTCCAAAGGGGTCAAAAGTGAAGACGCAAAAGAGGGAGCTAAGCTGGTAAAGGGCGAAGTAATGAACTATGCCAATAGCAATACATCGGGCCCTATTTGAGTTTTTCAAAATGGGCCGCAATAGCATGCATTCACCGGCCCATGATACCCAGGAAACAAAGATAGAAGAAACCTTTGTTACTAGCTACGAGCAAAGAAAAGCTGAAACCTCACGGCGATCACGGAGAGAGTAGGATAAGTTTAAAACGATCCCTGATTGGACAAGGTTGAGCACAGACAGCGCAAGCAGGTGTAACCCTGCCCATGCTGGAACTGGTCGGTTGGTCCGAGATGCTCTCCACAGATTCATCATGGGTTCTGAAGCTGGTGTTGGCTATAGCAACGTTTTGAAAGATGAATCATGGGTTGTGAAGATAGGTCTGGAAATGGCGTGGAATATGGGAGTGGTGGCTCCTGCTGGTGTTTGATTACCAGCTGGTGCTGCTATTGCTGTCAAAATATCACGAGGAGGCTGGTTGGTAAACAGATCAGAATTTCGGGGCAACGTTAGACAACGATACTGCATTTGAGAATTTGAATAGGAAAATGAGGGATTGTATGTAATTCTCTTTGTTTCTGGGCATTTGGCCCATCATATGACCAAAAAAAAAAGAGATTCGGCAAAAGATACAAATATTTTTTGTTTATATCTGTTGTTATTTGTAGATATGAGAGACCTTGCCATTACAATACCCATCAGGATCGAAGATGCAAACTATTCATTCAGAAGAAATGCTTAAGAATTCTGTGGCCACCAGACGATAATATAGTTGACAGGATTCGGAACAGAATTAGCGAGCAATCTTTGATGATGTACAGCATTTCAGCGGACTTTGAAGCCTTCGAAAATCAAGAGTGCTATCAAAGAATGAACTTCCCAATTGTTTACAAGTTATGTTGGTTATTGTCCAGCTTTTCTAACAGGTGAAAGTTAACTGGAGAATAAAAACTTACAAGAGTGCTATCAAAGAATGAACTTCCCAATAGCTGAGAATTTAACAAACTACACAGCTGGGTTCTTATAATTAATGAGAGTCTTCACTTCCCAAATTCGAATCGTTTACCAAATTCGGATGAGGATTAAAATTCACATAGAAAACAAGATCCTTGAGGATTTTAAGGAGAGACCCAACAAGGAGATGGATAAAGGAGAAGTCAGGAGAGAAGCCGGAAGAGGACTAGAGTTGCAGGGCTTTGTTCTAAAAGGCCATGGGATTGCACTTCAAACCGTATTTACTAAGAATTTGATTTTTCAATATTTTTAGATTATTTTGATTAACTAATAATAAAAATTATTGTTTTAATATATTTTTTTAAAATAAAAACACCCACCACTGCTCTCGAACACCACCTAAAAAGCTGAGGCCAAAACCGTACCGGGTTTGGAGAATTTTTCACAGGAGACTGCTCGCTCGTGGACCCTCAGAGTTCTCAAGTGGCGGGAGGTTTCCATAGTGGGGCTGTAGCGATCCAACGCTGGAAATTGCAAGTTCTGACTGAAGGTGCTCATGCACCTACGTGCTTGATCAATCATTCAAGGGAATATTTCCTTGACCCATGGGAAGTGTTCAAGGGATAGTTGGGAGATGGTATTCATCCAAAACAACAGAGGATGAAAGATGACAGACACAACCGGCAGTACATGGATGAAATGATGGGGAGAGATCCTAACATCAATATTGACCCATTGTATGCCACATTATAAATTTATCATCGCTAATTAACGAATAATATCATCCAATATCCTGGATACAAATTTCACAGGAAGGTAGAAAAGTCCAAGTATGGTTAGAAAAAATATGTGATGTAACATAAAAGAGAACAATTCCGGGGAAGGAAAAAAATTCCTGTAGGCTTCGACGGTCATCTCAGTAAACAAGGACGACAAACACCCGGCTCGATCGACAGTCCGGGTAACATTAGCAGCTTTGAAATCTACAGGCATCTGATGTACGGGAGGCATGAATGTGATATGATGTAATGTGCAAGAAAGTCCATTGTCCACTGGTAAATTCAACAAAGGTTCTAATCGGCTCGCTCTCAATAAAAGCCTCCTACATAAAGCCATGCAGCATAAGAGCACGTTGTAGGAGAAAACACAGAAGGGTTAAAAAGGAACAGCACAGCCAAGCTCTATCGTCATTACTACAGCAACAAAAGGCATGATCCGCAAATGTCTGCACAATGATTAAAAACATGATGAGTCATTAACTTCATGGAGATAAGACAATAAATAACCTTCTGATTTGAACAATGTTCTTCTGTTGAATTTACTAACGAATGTGGTGAGTTGGTATAGGTGACTATTAATTACTAAATTCATTGATAGCATGGGTGACATTAAATGTACTAAAAGTAGTATCACTTTGATTTAAGAAAACTTTCTTGTATATCCACATCAATTAGTATGCAACTGTCAGTGCCCCAGCCTTGTATGATTCAAATAATACTGATAAAATGTCAGGAATACAGGCTTCCCAACATGCGATTCCAGATCTTTTACGTAATAATCATGCATATCCCTGTCAACCATGTTCAGAAGAAAGATAAATACTGATCCTTGAGTGAAAAGAGTTATAAATCACTTCATTGATTTCAAATACTTGAAATCAAAAGCATAGTTGACAGAGACGGAGATGGATACCTACAAATTCCAAACCTTGCTGAGCTTCATGGTTCACCTAGCCAAGAAGATAATCAAATTCTTCTGAGCTCTCCTCACAAACAACATATCCAGAACCTCTACCCTCCTCATTCCCACTAGTCTGATCACTACTATAGTTGCTTTCAGATGTACACATAAATGACATACCATCTGATGCACGACTGCTCAATTGCGATGACTGGCTACTTATATCGCTGTCAGTCATTTGGCCAACATCGACAAAACTGCAAAAATCAGATTGACAACCAAGAAATTTAATTCCACGATTTCTGCTCTTTTTCCCCATTTGATATAGGCTATTTAGATAAGAATAATAATTGGAGTTTGACTTCAGATGTCACCAACAAAAATGTTTAAATGAACAGCAGATATCTGACCTTCCTTCTGATGGAAATTCTGCTAGCAAACAGATATCAGGCCTTTCTTCTAATACCTGCTTTGTAGGAATGATACTGCCAACAAGCACCAAAATACTTTACATGAATCTTAACAGGTATAAACATAGAGTAAGCATGATAAATGCAAAGGGAAGAAAATATACCTTGAACTGTAACATCTGCCATATGAGTCACCTGCAGCAGCCAAGCCTTCCCTATTTGATATATCCTATTAAAGTGCAGTAACCAGAATAAGAAGAAAATCAAGCAGGAACATGAGAATCAGACTGACACAAAGCAGGATGTCAACAATATCAATCTACCCACAAGATATCGAAGAAATCTAAAGTCCCCAGCTAGAACTGATGTAAACAATCGGGCAACTTCCAGCTGCAAGTAATGAAATAAATAAGTGAATAAGGAGGGAAATAGGAAATATAATAAATTAGTATTAGCATTTCTTAGGCTGATGTATATTCTATATCTATAGATATGGATTATCCAGATGCTAGCCTGTTTAGGAATTAAACCATATGAGTCATTGAAAGGATCTCAGAGACCCTTCAAACCATGAAAGCCAAGATCTTTCACATTCAAAGAGATTTAAGGTAAAGAAGGTTGAGAAGTGAAAGGAATTCCTGCCTCTTTGAGATGCATGCAGTCTCGGAAAATCAAAACTTCCAGCAAACTCCCACCCATGTCACCACCAAGGTTCCTGTTAGTTTCAAGAAAAACAAGCCCTTGTAAGATTTCAAATAGAGAAAAGAAAAGATCTATGTAGTTACATTCCATAAAGATGCACAGACCTCAAAAAGCTTCCGGTGATAGAATATGACGTTGAAAAATCAACATATTTTAGTTTGCGAAATCCCTGTACAGGTAGCCAGATCTTGCTAGTCATTAGAGTTCATTTAACAGACAAAGAACAAACTTTGCATTGGCTACAAAGTACATCACGTCCATCTTACAGGCCAGGAACCAAAATAAAAAAAACTGTAAAGTAAGGAAATGTATTTCTCAAACTTTTCCTTTGTTCTGTGATCAAATCTTGGTTAGATCAAATTTTGACAACCAAAGATAAAGATAGTGGATGGCATACCATTAGACCACCCATCATTGTAAAATTGGTGCTAAAAATATAAATGATGGAGAGTATATAGATTGCTCGTTCAAGTCATGAAATGTAGATCATTCCATAATGCTAACTAACACAATTTTAAGATAAAAAGAAAAATCTGCTATTCCCCCCTGGAATTTTAATAAGATTGGTGAAACAAGCAATAATGTCTGAGCAATGAAATTAACCGGAAGAGGAAATTCAAGGCATGGTGCTTGAAGCAATTGACAGAGCAGACCTCTCTCATGAACAAAGAAAATATTTAACTAGAAAAACAAATTGAGATTGGAGAAATTGGGTACATTATAAATTGAGTACAAGTGGACTTGATCTCACACAAAACTCCATATTTCAAGGTCATTCATTGGGCATTATGCCAACTATGAAACCATCCAAAGATTTAGCACAACAGAGTAAAGCAATATTAGGTCTTACTTTCAAAAGGGGGAGAAAAGGAGAGAGATTAGTAACAATTAGATAGAAAAATAACTCAGAAATAGAAGCATGTGGAAATTCATTATTATCAAAAAATAAAATGTAACAAACTTGACTTTTGACATACCTTAACAAGTATCCGGAGATTATAATCATACAGCTTGAAACCTCTTAGAGCCAGTGAGGTTAAATTTGGACAATTATTTACTAGATGCACACAGGTTGGTATTTTCAAACTGTCATCTCTTCCTGATAATGAACATGCTCAAGTAAGAAAATGCATATACGCGCAACTAAAAGAATTCTGGATAAGAAGGTGCTGCACCTGTTTTTGAAGATTCAAAAAACAAACGCTCTATCAAGGGACAATTCATGCTCACTGACACCAATGTTTGCCTCAAGTCAACATGTCTGCTTCAAACAAGAAAATCAGCTACCACCATAAAGAGTAATTTTTGCCAAAATATTTCAGAAAGAATGGCTCAAAATTAATTATCAAAAGATAAGACAAGTGAAAACATGCACTTGTCCTCGTTACAGGGTGCATATTGAACAATATATTTTGCATAAACTAACTTGTGGATATATCTACATGAATTGCCCGTGCATAATTATATTAAAGGTAACTTGTATATTAAACACATACAATTCCATAAAAGAAGCTGACTTAAGTCACTAGAACTTTCTAAAACAAAAGTCAATCAAAAAGTGCTGAGTGTTAACAGATTATTATAATAATAATAATATTACCTTGTTGCCACTACAAAGGTAGCTAAAAATGCTGATGAGGACTGAATAAACAAAATAGGAATATAATTATTACTCTTAGAGGAAAAGAATAGCTACTGTTAACCAAACTTGGAAAGTTCTGTGTATGGATAAAGCATCCAATGACATCATTAGTTGTAGCATGTGAAAATCACAACAATTTTGGAAGATGCAATGCATTATGTTTACATTGGCTATATCAAATCCACTCCATTTATCAATGTAAATGCTTTTAAACCAACATTATCACACCGACAACAAACACAACAGAAACTTACAGGCCAATTATTTCCAGGTCAAGCAGAGATGGGCAGGCTGACAATGCCCCACAAAGTGATGTGTTGTCAATTCTTTCAATATTGTATAGATGCAGTCCTCTCAAAACAGCCCTTGAATTATGAAAACACAAACATTAGGATTAAAAGAAATCACAGATGTGGACAAACAAATCTTTAAATAATGTATCCAGATTCCAAACATACCCAGCAGCACCCTTGTCCCCACTTAAAGGAGTTAAGCAGTATCTAGTAAGAGTGGATGACTCCTTCCCCTGTCTGGTCTTTTTATCATTCCAAGAAAAGTTAGATACTTCTACAGCATTCCTGATTCCATAAACCAATGGTTGACAAGATCCACGAGACATAGTCGGACTTGGAACTATACCAAGCTTAAGAGACCTAATTGACCAGGTGAGTGGGATAGAAAGGGAAATCAGCTAGGCCACCAACAAAATCCACATATGAAATCTGGGAACAGTCATAAAGGATGATAATTAACTAAAACACCTTGCATGCTATGCAGCACTATTCTCATTCATCAATATAACACTCAATACAGGCTCACTTTAGTATAATCAACAGAGTATTCCCCAGTACAGACAGGGAAGGATTAATCCTTCTACATATTGAGCATGCAAATAAACATCAATTAAACATCAGTCATATATGAGATCAAAATGAATGAAATAATATAATTAAAAAATAAATAAAAAACAGAATCTTCATAATTACATAATAGGGGTTCTAAATGAGATATTGAAACTCAGAAGAAGAATTATTCAAGGTTGTATAGGTAGTGCATCAGGCTCAATGTAAAGAAGTTTAGCTTTCAAGACAAATCTTTGTTATGATATGATTTGTCTTCTTTACCACACCAAACCAAAGGAAATCAAAACTTCTAAATTCTATCACTGGTGATACCTAATACAGAGATGCAAAGCATATAATAGACCTGTGACAAGACTTGCACAGGATATAGAGCTGTTATATGAAAAATTCTTACCGAAGGGCTTTTCCAGCACGTTGGATCATTGTAGACACAACTGCATTATTAACTTTTGGGACCACAGTTGTCAAGTCAATATTGGCATAGCACAGGGGATCCATGGCACATTTGTAGAACATAGAACAAGTCGCGGCAGCATAGCACAGGCTTTGAGCATCAAGCATAGAAAATAACTGCACGTGCATGCTTGTGAACCGATCACTCAGAAAAAGAAAACCAATTTACTATAAAAATGCATTTATAATTAACTAGAAACTCTAATGCTCAGCGTGAGCTGAAAACAACAAAGTAGATATTTCCATAACAGGAATCTGGAAATTCTTAATTCTAAATTAACAAGTGCCCTCAAACCAGTCATGGCAGCCTCATAACATCTTCATGGATCTCGGATCCACGGAATATTCACCACATCAATGTATCGGAATATAAACACATCAATGCCCTTTCAAACTCGAGAGCCTATTATATTTGGCAGTATTTCGCTGGTATTTAATTAACCACATTTAATTAATACCATCAACATTATTATGCAATCAATTCATTTGAAGTCACACAATCAATCAAAGCATTGCGAAATGGAAATTCAAAATTATCAAACACAAATCACATTCCCTTAGAATACCTGACTAGACCATATTCACGGTAGCAAGCAACATAAAAAAGATCCACTCATAAATCAACCAAAAAGTAAACCAAACCTTGAATTCCACATAACAGTAACAACGAGGCTTTAAACAAATCCTACTTTTATCGCCAACAGGCAAAACACATCACGCAACTTGCATGTGTTAAAATTATCAAAATTTGAACAAAAAACAGATGAGGAAAGAAAAAACTTGGCGATAAAAAAGAACCTTGATGGTGAGATCAGGAGGGAGAGCCCAAGTGAGTGAATTATGAACGGAAGAGCGTTTCCTAGCAGAGCGGTTGCCGGCTTCGAGAAGAATAGATCCTAGTTTAAGGGCGCGATCGATGAGGAGAGACTGGTCAGCATCGCAAGGGGAGGAGTCGAGGAGATGCTCAAAGGATTGGTCGATGGAGAGAGAATTAGAGTCAGCTAGGTTAAGAAATGTTTGGAGAAGGTTACCGACTTGATTGTTCATGTTAGGGATTTTGTTAGGGTTTGGAGGGGGAGAAGAGGGAGAGGATGGTAGAGGGCAGGGGCGTTTGGCCATGGAGGTAGGGGTGTGGAGGAGGGTATCCATGGTGGGTGAGTGTAGAGAGCGTGAGAAAACGAGAGTTCCCGTTTTTGAGAGCAATGTAGTACGGACAAAGGATTGGGTGGCACGTGGATGCATACGTGGGGGTTTAATGGAGGGGGGGATAGGTGGCTGGTTGGCTCGGATACCTCATTGCGTGCCCTTATCATTGGCTCTCTCCGGTGTTAAATGATAAATAAATTACGATGAAAAGAGTAGATAGAAATTCATATTCGGATTCTAAAAGAAATAATAGGAATATATTCCATCCTTAAAATTATTATTATTGTTATTATTATATATTGTATATTATAATTATCAATAATTAAAATTTGAATTTCAGATTTTTTCGCTAAATAAAATGGTTCAAAGACTTTTTTTACATGAAAATGCAATTTTCTTTAGGTAAATAACTCGGTTAGAATCTTTTTTTTATTATGTTGGTGATTATTTTTTATCTGAAAATATATTAAAATAATAATTTTATTATTTTGAAATTTTTATTTTAAAAATCAGCACACCAAAATATTATAAAAAAATATTTTTAAAACACAAAAACAAACATGTTTTTACTACGCTCAACTTGTGTTGTGTGATGAATTTGGACATGTGTATTATAAATTTACAATAGTTAAGAAAAAAAAATTATATATTTAATAAGAGAAGCGAGATTGAAATCATGATTTTATAAGAGCTAAGTCAAACGGAGCATCCATGAGAAGAGCCAAAGGCAAAAATCAGTACTTTTGCCTCTTTTTTTAAGATTTCACTTCTCCAGCGCAGGAGGCATTTGAAGAGGCAAAATGAATGTTTTCATCAGCAGCAGCTATTTCTACATGTTTTCATCCAGAAAGCTAAAAATTAAGTTGGGATACTGTACAAACTAATTAAAACTCTTCATCGATCTTCTTCTCCTTCGTCTGCTGTCAAGCTTTATATTCTTCTTCATGATATACTTTCGAACATTGAAATAATTTTCAACAAAGTTGCTACTGTTGCTTCTATGATCAAACATTCTAAACTTTCTTGTTCACGAACCCCTGCCAAAAATCTCAAAAAAAATAAAAAAAACTATAATGTGATGATTTCACTAAACAGCCACAAAAAACTCAGATTCAAAAATATGCTAAATCAACTAAAAAAGCTCAAACTCTTTTAAGAAATAAACCCTTCAAATAACAGAGAGTCCAAAAATCTCCAAAAGACCATTTCATAAATCCATCAAAGTTGCCAGAAAGTTTGGGACTCTGATGGAGCGGAAGAGAATGAAATGGAAAAAAAAAGGAGTGCTTGCTGGGAGAGGTGCAGCGAATGGGAATAAAATCGATTGATTTAGCCATTTTTCCTTAAGTCGAAAGACAACGGGAAAGAAGAGAGGAAAGAGAGAAATAATAATCAATTTTGAAGAGGATTTTTACTTGCAATTAAATGAAAGAAGGACGAGACAAAAGATATATATATATATTAAAAAATAATGTGTGGGGGGGGAGGTTATGAAGATACACACAAGTAATGTATATAAAAAATATTAATAGTAGATAATAATGTAATTATATCAAAAATATTTGTTTTTGTTTTTATTCGAAAATATCTAAAGAATAGAGTAAAAAATTATATACAAAATTAATAATTATATTGTTAGAGGGTTTCTTGAAAGCAATTATTTAATTTTATAACTTACTCCTATTAATTGTATAATTAAACTATATATAAAATAATTGAATTTTATTTAAAATAAAATTAAAAAAATGGCTCTCCAAAATGGCTCCTACCATTGGACAAACACATCAACTCAAAAGTCATTTACACACTATTCAAAAAGCCATTTTTATGATTTGACTCTTAAAAATGGCTCTTGCCATTGGACTTGCTTAAGTTTTTATCTCGCTTCACAATTATTGAATTATAATTAGAGGAAGTGTAAGAAAAATCAGGAGGTCACAAACACCCAAAAAAAACATATTCCAACTTTTTGGAAATTAGAAAAACATAATATAGAAAAAGAATTACTGTATCACACCCTCTTCTTCGAAATTGGTAAAAGAGTAAATAAAAAATATGTTTGGACTACGGTTGAAATTATTTTTTTAAATGATTTTAGTTCATAAATGTATTAAAATGATATTTTTTATTTTTAAAAAATATTTTTGATATCAATGCATGAAAATAATATAAAAATACTAATAATTTTTAATTTAAAATAAAAATAAAAAACAATAAATAAATAATTTTTTAAAAAATATATTTTTAAAATATAATGTAAAACACCTCCTGGATCTCAGATGTTATACGGGTTCAGCACAACTATAACCCGATTTATTTTTATTTAAAAAAAAAACTTTTAAACTCAATTTAGTGCAACTAGTTGATGCATTTTCTTGCATGGCGCTTGCATGCGGGTTAATTAATTACAAGGACTGGAAGAGAAAAGACATAACGGATGACTGCATTTTGGACCGCTACCTGGGAGATAGTAGAGCATGTTTAGTAGTCAAGACACTCAAAACCTTAAATACTTTTGTAACTATCCGGTTTTTTTGGGGGTAGTTTCAGCATTTTAAATTATTATTTTTTTAGGAAATATCAAATTATTTTTTTAAAAAAAATAATATGTCACTGTTAAAAAATAAAAAAATATTAAAAATTAAATAAGTTTTTTAAAAAATACTTTCTGTTTAAATTAAAAATAATAATATTTTATGTGTTGATATAAAAAATAATTTATTTTAAAAAATATAGTTTGATATGTTTTTGAACAAAAAAAATAATCTCAACTATATTCCTAACAAATAATCGGGCACTTATTAAAAATATTCTGGGCTGCTTTTTCTTGATGAATAAATTCAGCTGATAATTCTCGTAGATTTTTCCTCTTCAAGACCTTTTTAGCAGAAAAAATAACGAACAGCATCCTTCCTGATGCCAAGCTTTTGGCAATAACCCCAAAAGCAATAAGATTGATTCCATAGTTAGACCAAAGGAACTGGCATAAATATATATAAATATAAATATATATATATATATATATATATATATATAAAAAAAAAGGAAAAAGGTTGAAATGGAGACATCTCTTTGGACAGGCACCTGCACCAATACAAGATTCATCGATACAAAGCCACGTCATATGCTCAGAATTTAGAATCTATTTTTATTAATGAGACCCGTCAATTTATTGCGGTTGGACCTCATTTATGGAAAAGCATCTTAAATATGCTTTTTTTTCATGTGAGTGTGAGGGAGTGGCAAGGCCCTTTGTTATCATTGTAGACTTTTTCTCTTTCACTCTTCTTAAATACAACGAAAGAAAAATAAAAAAGTATTAGTGTTTCTTTACGTTATTTTATTATCAATATTAATTTTAATTATAATTTTAACCAGATGATTTAGATATTTTTTATTCTAAACATCAATTTCAATCATAATTTTAATTAAATATACCAACCATTTAAAAATAATTTTTAAAAACTTGTTTTTTTTTACAATATAACCACAAAAATTATCAAATACCGATTCTACTCTTGACCTTGATAGGAGGAGCATTCTTTCTGATGGATTTGAAGTCTCGTCCTACCTCTCGACGGTTCATTTCTCGGGATTTACTTTACTCCATCTTTTATGTGTAAATACTGATCTCGTGATTTTTATGATGATCTGAGCCCTTGTTTACGGGCTTTGAGAAAACTACTAGCTTTTCTATTCTACATGCCTTGGAAAAAAAATTCAAAGTTGCTGCCACTACCGCCACCAATTGGCTCGTCATCTGATTTCCTCCTCCACTCTAATCTCACTCCAATCTATTTTAAACCAAAGACTGGGAAAATTCTACTAGAAGAGAAGTGTCCAGGTGCGAGCTTACCTCTTCATAAGGATCTGGATTTAATGAGCAGTAATTACATATATAAGAACAGGGAAAAATAAAAATCAGTCAAAAAAATAAATGCACTCGCTACTCGAAAGTCGGAGAGAGTCTCAGGGTTTCTTTTAAGCAGAGGTAAATAAAGCGTACTTTTTGTATGTTTGACTGGACATGATATTTCTTTTCTTTCTTCTTGGGGAGGGGAGTGTTTTCCATAACATACCAATCAAATAGAGCAGCAACCGGAAACTGTTCCTCGGAAAGTGAGTAATTACACCGAACACTTGTCAGAGCAAAATATCGAGGGCTTCCAGATAGACGCTGACAGAAGCTGCTGCATGTCAAAATGCGGGCTCTATGAGGAATTCTTCAGTTCCCACTTGTAAATTTCTTATTTTTCAATTTTGTAAAGCTAGCAATTCAGCCTCGATAAAGATAAACAAAAAACATACAAGGTCCAAATACCAATGTATTCCAAAGCGTTAAACATCATATTCCGTCAAAAACGTTTGATAAAAAGATACATATCATACAGATTATACCTAATTCTCATCCGGAGCAGGCATCAGCCGAAGTCTTCCTTCTGGAGGCTGATTGCCATCAAAACCCCTCTCTTCTGCCAATAACGACTGTAAATCACTTCCATTTGCCAGGCTGTTGAACTCCACAGCTTTAGACGGCATTGTTGGGTATCGTCGTTGGCAAAAGGTCATTAATCTCTTCACTGACTGCAAGTATTTGCGAGTTGTTTCATCATTCATAATGTGGGCCACACTGTTGGTGTAAATCTTCTCACGAGCTGAACGTTCGTGGATACCAACCATAGTAACACCAATTGGCCAGGGTGCATTTCCAATTGCCAGTCTAATATAATGATCCATTGCAGCTAAGTAGTCTCGCTTCATGCAGCACTCAACCATCAGTAGCAATCCTAGGCGAATGTCACTTGGAAGAATCTACAAAAATAATGCAGCATGAGTTGAATGAATGGCAGTTATCTGTAATTCTAAGTATAGGTTTTGGTATTGAAAATGACATGATGGGATAACTCTTTCTAAAAAATGCACCCTTTTATCTTAGCGTGCAAGACAGAGATAGAGCAGCCCAGTTATCAGCAGAGAAAACAAGAAAGGACTCACAGCAGACCAAAAAACAAGGCCGAATGAACAGAGAATCGGAAAAATCAAAGGAGACTCGGAAGTCAGAATAAGCCTGGGTAATAAGCACATAATGCTTCCTGCGAACATAAATTTTCCACCGCACAGAGCAATATTACTCATATTCACCGCATTATGCTACCATCTCTTATCTTAAAGGTAACATTATCACAGGTAATAGGCGCATAATGCTTCCTGCGAACATAGATTTTCCACTGCACAGAGCAATATTACTCATATTCACCACATTATGCCACCATCTCTTATCTTACAGGTAACATTATCACAGGTAATAGGCGCATAATGCTTCCTGCGAACATAGATTTTCCACTGCACAGAGCAATATTACTCATATTCACCGCATTATGCTACCATCTCTTATCTTAAAGGTAACATTATCACAGGAAATAGGCACATAATGCTTTCTGCGAACTTCAATTTTCCACCGAGCAATATTACTCATATTCACCGCATTATGCTACCAATCTCTTATCTTGAAGGTAACACTATCACAGGTCTAGAACTCATCTGCAATGGCTGGGATCATAACATGTGAATTAATTTTACTATATCCCAGTTAAGTTTGCTTTTTTTCAAAAGAAAACAGTCATCTAAGTCTTTGATGATCTAGATAGATTACGGATGGATGAGACACACATGGTGGCATTGTTACAGCTTACTACACTCACAGGTAAGAAAGATTCGCACTGATGTGCAGCATATTGGCATTATGATCACAGAAAGCACTCAAGCTACACAACCAGAAACACCATGCTAACATCTAAATTCACAGAGAAGAGTTGCACAGTGACATATCAAAATTCAAAGAAATAACAAAAGCACTCACCTTCTTCCTACTAAAATCGAACAACGGATTCAAATACCTAGCACACTGCTTGAAAGTTGCAACCATTGACTTTCCTTTCGCCGTCCTTTTCTCTGCTTCAGCCATCTCATCCAATTCTTCATTCCACTCATTCAACAACCTCTTAAAAAACACCAAGATCTTATCCTCTTCACACAATTCCTCAAAATCGGCCTTCATTCGCTTTGAATCCAGATCATTATCACCCCCACCAGCCCCACAGTCACCACCAAGCTCTCCATCCCCTTCCCCTCCCTCTCCATCCTCCCCCCCTCCTCCATCCTCTCTGTCCTTCCTCTTCCTCCCACTCACAATCCCACTCTTCTGCCTCTTCCTCAACTCTGCAATATCGCGCAAAAAATCATTGGTCTGCCCCTCAGTCATATCACTGTCAATCTCAAAAAGTCCAGCTTTTAAAACATACTTTAACCGGTCAAGACGAGCATCTTCATCTTCACCAAAGAGAGTGATTGGTTGTTTGAGGAATCTGAGGCGTCGAATTACTTCGTGTTTGGGGAGTACGAGGTTGTCGATATTTTGTTCGACGGTTAGGGGTTTGGATGTGGTGGCGGTAGAAGTGGAGTTGTTGATTGTTGTGGTGGTGGAGGAGGCTGCGGCGCTGGAGTTTGGTGTAGTGGTGGAGATGGAAGTGGTTATAGAGGAGGAGGAAGAGGATTGGCGTTGGGATTTGGCTTCGAGTTCGCGTTTTTCTTGTTCGCGGAGTTTTTGGATTTCTTTTTGTTGGATTTCGGATCGCTTGAAGAATTTCTTTCCGCCGGTATTTTGGGCTAGGGTTTGGCGTTTCTTGAGGAGCTCTTGCTTCAGGAGATCCATCTTAGGGTTTGAGTCCGCTGGGTTGATGGCGGAAGGTGAAGTCGAAAAGCGTTACGTGGAGAATGCCTGAATGCTGGGTGTTTCGGTCCTTTTCTTTTCTTTTCTTTTCTTCAAAAGGTAGTCTGCGGCCAGCGGGTGACTATGAAGACATCAAAACGGATGCTGATCCTTTTTCGAGACCGTTTTGATTTTTTTTTCTACTTATCATTAATATTTTTAGTTTTTATAGGGTAGACTTTATGTTTTAAATTTTAATTTTTACAAAATAAGATAACATAATTTTTATTTGTAGCAATTTTATTTTTATTTATTCTATTATTTAAAACTAATCTCACAATAATAGTCTTAATTAAAAATATATATTTTTTAAATTGCAATTGTTTTTTTAATATATATTTTTTAAACTGCAACATCAAAAGCTACAAGAACACTTATTTATTAAATGTGCCTTGATAATTTCATGAAGTTTATTCATATTATTGTTTTTATTTTTATTTTATTTTTGTTAATAAGTATATCATTTATATTCTAAAAACATCATATCCTTCTGGATCATATAATACGGCTTTTTATATGATATTATGTTTTTAAAATCAAATAAGCACTCGAGGCCGATTTTTATTTATTAATATATTAACACTGAGCTTTTTTTCACTTTTAAGTAAAACGCCAGGTTGACATTCATAATTATAATACGACTTTTATATGATATATTAAATATGTTTACATATTTAATAAAATAATTTCGACATTTTAACTGAAATCTTCTCTAAAAGTATAGCTTAATGCATATTTAAAGAGAGATTTAACTTAATTAGAAATATAAAAGCAAATGAAAGAGTCACCTTTGAATAAAGACAGATCGAATCACTAAACCTAGGTTTTCCTTAACATTCGATTGTGTCTTCCATTTTTGTTTGTTGTTTCTGGTGTTCTCGATGGTGGTTCTGCACCGTGCATCATATTTTTTACCTCAATTAAGCAGTCGCAACATAGAATCAGCTTGGACTTTGATTTCCAGCTACGAAGTGGATTTACTCGCGTGAAGGAGGGAAGAGATGGGAGAGGGGGTAATAAATATTAAATATATTTAATTCCCTTTTTAATTGAAGATGAGAAGACAAATAAGATTGAAAAGATTTATTTATTAAAAAGAATTAAAAAATAATAAGGGTAAAATAGCAAGTTAATGGCATAAAAAATCACAAAAATTTCCATTTATAGGTGAGCCTTCGAAGGGGAATAAAGGTTTTATAATAAGATTAAAAGATGTCACTGCCAATTCTTCTCCTCTACCAAAACTTTTCTTTCCAAACAAGATTACGAGCTGATCAACCTCCCTTCCCCTCCATTTACAAGATTACGAGTTCATCAACCTCCTTCCCCTCCATTTACAAGATTACGAGTTCATCAACCTCCTTCCCCTGCATTTACTTCTTTCCCAAACAAACTGTTAGCATGAAACACACAGACGAGAAAGAAAAAGTAGAATTCATGGTGGTGCCATCTCTTTAGCTCACATGCAAGTTTGAGATTTCTAAACTAGTGCATTTGTTTCTAGCAACACTCTGAAAGGTTCACATTCCAGCATATATATTAGGCTTCAGTGTCCCTGCTGATCAGGGCTCAAACATGACACATATCTGGAATTTATTTTGCTCTTTATACTACGGTTAAAGGAATCTCTCGGATGGAGATAGGCCAGAGCAGAAACATGATTTTGCTGGACTGCAATAGGCATGCAGCAAAAAAAAAGTTGCCATTATATCAAACACAATCACTCTAGCATTGAGCCAAAAGGGAAAAAAAATCTAAATAACGCAAAACCCATGGCCATGATTAGATTCGAGCGCGTCAATTCTAATTGTGCACAAGTATCAGGGGGAGATGGAGGGCGAATGGACATTTAGGATGTAGATATATAGTTTAAATCATTGGCTCTTCCTCTTGCCAAATGTATCTTCAACGCCATTTGTCACCCTCTTTCTTCGTTCAGCGATCATGTCTGTATACACCTGTCAAGAATTAAAGAAATTAAGAGGCTATAAATTTCTCTCAGCAGAATAAATAGTTGCTATAGCACATCATACAGATATTCTGCAAAACTTTCAAAAGAAAAATGTGAGACACAAATCTTATTCAGCTATAAGTTCCTATAGAGAACCAGACAGATTGTCTATGTTCTGCTTTACGCCTGCAAAAAAACAAGCATTTATTCACTTTAATGGCCTATCCGAAAGAAGAGTAAAATGGTAAGACGTACGATAACAAATGCAGATGCAAAGAATGAGAGGCTCAATGACCACAAGTTGTAAGCAACTCAAGTATATGAGATGACTACAAGTTATGCATCACATTTCTTCTTTTTTTTATGCGAGGAAACCTCAACACATTTTAAATGCTCAGGTAAGTGAGTAAAACTCAGGCTATCTCATATCATATTTCACATCATGTCAAAGTCTTAGAAAACTTCAGTCTCTCCCAATGTGTTTCTTGAATAGCTCTACCATGAATGACAATCCACATAATGATATCTCAAGTCCATTTAAGGATATCCTTCCCAGATTGCATTTTCTTATTTCTATTCAACCTCGCATCTCCCCTGCTTGGCATATAATTTTATTCCACTTTCAAAAATACCAAACAAGGCATATTCCACTGAAAATTCACAGATAAACCAATAGCTCAATAACCTTTAAGCATATCCTTTCGTTGATAGAGTATGTTCATCAAGCGAGCATCGATTAGGATACGGAGTCACTCATACCTTAGGATAAGAATACAGAAAAATGTACCACCAGGTGCATATTAATAAGAGTACGATTGCTGTGACAACAACAGAGTGCAAAATTAACCAGCTACCAGTAATGGCCAATACTCCAGTCAGTGTTATTGTCCACGGCTGACACCTAGTGACAAATACATGAAAAAAGGCGATCAATTCATAAGTAACACAGGAACACACAGGATATAGTAATGCAGAACGAATGCAAAGAAACATTGCTGGGAATTGGAAAAGGTATACAAAGAACGGGTGCATGTTTTTCATTCGAAAGATTGCCATCACTCCCATGAATGACTGACCAGTGCATCCTTTAAACGACTCGTCATTTACCGCTAGAAATATCTGCCATCCCTGGGGATGACTTGTCGGTTATCACCAGACGAGAAAAGCAGGTCACCTCTTGAAGTTCCATATCAAGTGGTAAAGCATGGCAATCATTAAGCAGCGGAGGCAATGATACAAACATTTAGGGAGAAAAGCAGAAAGTAACACTAACATGAATTGAAGAAGAAGAAGAAAGAGAGTTACCATGATGGCTTGGTGTCCCACACAGAGTCATACTCGAGAGAAAGATAGTTGAGATAGCCATCCATATCATCAACAGCTCCATTTTCATCCAAAAACTGAGAATCGTTTGGGATGTCACTTGAATTCCCTCCAAAAACTACAGTTTTGCCTTTGAATTTGTTGGATTTGGAAGTGGTTAAGGAGATATGAGGGTATGAAATTGGTTTTGAGAGATGGGTTCTCAGTCTCAGACATGGTGGACAACAGAGGGGGAGGGGGGAGAAGAGAGTTCCCATTTTTATGGGTCTGTGATATCTGAGCAGTTGAAAAGTCTGGGCATTTATATCATTTCCTGAAAATGAAAGGCCGGTGTGGAAAGGAGTGTGCTATCATCTTAGAGATAACCAATAGCATGACAAAAATAAATGGTCGAAGAAAAGATAATTTTGATTATGTTTAATTTTTCTTAACTTGTATCCGGGTTATATGCATGCAACTCAATTATTTTTATGAATTTTAAAATTAATAACTATATATAAATTTTTAATTATATTAGTAATTATAAAATTCAATTTTAAACCATTTAAAAAGTAAATTCTTTACTCTCTACATGTTAATTATGTTTTCTTTTTAGCCAAATAACACGGCTATCATTTTTATTTTACTATGAAAAATTGAACGATGTGGTGCATCGATAAATTTCAATATCTCGATTTTCAGTGCTTACATAAATTGCAATAAATAGAGAATAAAGAAAAAAGAGAGAGAGAAAGAGAGGCGAATGGTATGAAAAGTAGTTTTGTTAAACAAACATAAGCTATAGCAACATCATTAATTACATTTTTTTTTAAAATGAATATTTTTATTTTTATTTTAAATTAAAAAATAATATTTTTACATAATTTTTATGTGTTGATATTAAAAATAATTTTTTAAAAATATAATAAAATAATTATTTTAATATATTTTCAAATAAAAAATATTTTAAAAAACAACTTCGATCATATTCTCAATCAATAAATAAATAAAATTATCATTAATTGTAATGAAAAGAACCATTTGTTTACTCTAAAAAGTAAAAACAAGTGAGCAACTCGATAAAGTTAGCAGTTTTTTTCTATCTTTTTCATTGTAATTTATGTTCGCACATTTAACAATTTCGAGTGTTTGGTTATCATTTTTTCATAATATTGTCAACTTGTAAAATTACTTTAAAAGACACACACACACAAATATATATATATATATACACATATATTATTTTTTAAATATTGTAGATTAAAAATCATAAAAATAAAATATAATTAATAATTCAAGTAAATTAGACACTTGTTTTTATTTTCCCATTAAACTACTTTCAATTCCATCACGAACTAAATTCATATATGAACGTGTCTGTGATTTCTGACTATTTGATCGATAAACAACATTTGAATATCTTCAGAAATAAAAATAATTAAAATAAATATTTTTTATTTTTATTCATAAATATTTTAAAAATATAGCGACAAATCATGTCTACGTAACAAACAAACAAATATAGTTTTAAATATTATTTTGTATATAATTTAATTATATAATTAATTATATAATTAATAAGAGTAAGTTATATAATTAAATAATTACTTAAAAAACCCTCCAACAATATAATTATTAATTTGATATATAATTTTTTACTCTATTATTGAGGTATTTTTAATAAAAATAAAAACAAATATTTTTAATATAGTTACATCATTTTCAATATATATATATATATATATATATCTCCCCTCCCCTCCCCTCCCCTCAGCTCTTCCCTATCCCATCCACCCCTCATACAGAGACAGCCTCAGCCAGCGAGCACACCCACCCCTCCCTCCTCAGCTCTTTCCGTTCTCAGCCCCCCACTCACACAAAGACAATCCCAGCGAGCACACTCACCCACACACAGACACAACCCCAACACTCTCGATTGTTTTTTTTTTTTTGCAAAGTTATTTTACGCTGCAGCTGCAAAAGCATCTCTGAGCTGCTTTTACAGCTGCGGCCCAACAGTTGCTTTGTCGGTGGGACTCCCAGTAAAAAATTAGGGTCCAATTTGATTATCTATGAGGTTGGAGCCGCGGTTCAATACAAATACACGTTGAACCGTGACATCATACAGAAGAGAAAATAACAAAGACTTTGTAATATTGTTTGTAAAAATAACCAATAAGAGAAAAAGTACATGATGTGTACAAGATGAGACTGAACACTGTGGTATTGCTTATACAAAAGTAGAAAAAACGAGTTCAAGCAATTCGAATCATTAATCAACAAGCCTCTCTGATCACTGAATTTGCTTGTTTTTCAGCTGGACCACAGGGTTTTTTTTTCTTGAGAGATGCGTAAATCGAACAGCTTGACTCCTCGGGGCTGTGGTAATTAAAAAGCTAAAAGCTGCTAGAATTTCCATTTATGACAGAAAAACAAGTGCATAGCACGCACATAAAAGGGTTTGATATAGCATTTTAAAAATATTTTTAAAAAAAATTGATTTTTTTTTAATGTTTCTAGGTCATTAATGTCGAAAATAATTTGTAAAAAATAAAAAAAATATTATTTTAATATATTTTTGAACAAAAAACACTTTAAAAAACAACAACACTCTCAAACTCTCTCAAACTGAAGGTCAACTAGTGCTGTATCATGTTTGAGAATTGAGTGCAGCATCATTAGTTTGAACATGGTTTTTTAGATTCTTTCAAATCAAATTCACCTTACCTCTCACGCATCTCTCAGCTACATTTTGATCTCAGATTTGTGATCTACAAGATAAAGGGGCGAGATTCAGAGTCTTAAAAGCATAGTACATGCTAATTTACTGTGAACAGAGTGCTCGCCATCTCCTTGTCAGAACCATATGAACTTGGTTTGACTCAGCTAGTCTGGAACCACAAATTAAAAGAAAATGATAAGCAAGTAGAGCTTATTGTCTCATAAATCACCTCAGATCCCACGTAAATGATGTCCATTCCTGCTGCAATTATAGGAATTGGAACAAGTTAACTTGCATGTCTTTTCTTTGCAACAAAAGTTCATGGGTCTCACAAATACTAATAGCTGTCGTGAGAGAGTACACAAAAGACAACCTTACTGCAGTGCTCCACAGAGATACCATGTTGGGAGCACCCATGGATAGTTTATAACAGAGAATCTAAACAGAACTGCTCGGGCTAAATCCCTAAAGAAAATGATTAAGAGAAACTGGTTAGTGCGATCATAAAATATTAGTTAGTTGAAGAGGGATTAGAGGAAACACATGGGTGAACCTCCAAATGAAAACAATTGTATCTAAATCAAAACATTCTTGAAAACATCGCAGGACCTATCTATTATTCATTCTTCCAGGCATACAATGTAAGGGAGAAGCCAAGACCTTGTAATTGCCAGTCTCTGAATTTCTGCAGGCACGACCAGGTCAGTACAGAGGGATCAAAAATGGATTGGCTTTTCGATGGTTTCTCTGCAGATAAGCAAGTTTGGAACATGAAAACTGCATTCCCCATAGAATTTCCAAATAGCCAGTTATGAACATCCCAAAACACTTCAACTGGGAGGCCATCCACCAATATAGTGTAGTTGCCGCGGAACTTCCATTTCAGTCTTTTAACCTGCATTACAATCTTACTGTCAACCCGGATCACTAGACAGGGATCCTTAAGATCAATTGTATCACATTCAATAGAAACATCATGCATCTGGCCCTTGTCACAGAACTGAGCTTTTGCACCATAAAACTTCTTCCCAAAAATATGCTCCCTTCTAGCAATAAAAATGGAATTGGTTTGCACTGGAGCAATTTCGATTTTCTTGTGCGCTTCCTTCGCCATGTCCCCAAGAAGTAACATCATTTCTCGATTATAAGTAATAGCCAAATAGAACCCTTCCAGAGGTTCTGGCCCAGAACCAAATTTAGCGTTGGCCAAGTCCCAGTATACAGTAGCCTTATCAGAAGCTACCTCTAAATTCTTGTACCCTTTTCTTTTAGAGAACAACCATGGTTTGATATCAACCTTGCAAAGACACTGGCTTGTAGAATCATCGATCGCAACACCAACACCTTGACCCATGAGATTCTTGGTCCAGGTAACAGTAATTAAACAAGAACGGCCACGTAATTTACATTGATAGACACAAGTGACCAAATTTTGAGCAGCTTTTGTTGTACTTGAAGAAGATGAATCGGCTACTTGAACTCCACTTTCGCCAAAACAAGAAGGAAAGTCCCTCATTTTACAGGTAAAAGAGCGCTAATATCTAACAATTTTGGAACTTCTTTGCTAGGTGGCGAAAGGAATGAAGACAGTACAGAAACTATAGTACCTTTGTAAACTCAAGACCCCGTCTTGCAAATTGCTCCAAAGCTGGCCTCTTTACACTTCGATTTATCTGGGCACGGCTCTTTTTGCTGCCGGAAGCTGTATCTGTTGCAAAAGCTACAGGGAGAGAGAAAGGACCTAGATTTGCTTGGATTTGTCAATGTCTGTGACTCTGTACTTCGTCTCACCAAATGAATTTACATAAAACAAAATAGAAAAATAAAATAGCTAAGTATACTTATGGATGGATAGAGATTAAAGGATCGAAGAGAGAGCTTTAGTAACATGGGGAGACAATGAAGAAACGGCAGCGGGATGTTTCTTGAAAATGACTGGACACGTTACATTAAAGAAAAGCAAAAAACTACTTTTTTTTAATTTTCTTTTTCTTCTCCCTCTCTCACGCATTTACATTTTCTACTCATTTCTCTCTTGTCCATGATTAAAAGAAATCATAATGGGCCTCTCCTTTAACTGACATATCACATGGATTAGAGCTTGATAAATCAAAGCTTGATGCTTAAAAACACCAACTTTTACCATCCTTTTTTGGCCATCAGACTTTGTTTAGTTGAATTTCTATTATTATCTTTTTATCAAATAAGACAAATTTAATTATAGTGGAAGCAAAAGGAATGGGAAAATCTACAGTGTCTATTGTCATTATCGATTGCCATTCATTGATGGTGAAAAGATAATGGCAACTGTGATCGATGATAATGAGAGGGGAGAAGGGCATTTTCCTTTACAATTTGTTGCTTATGTGAGGAGAATCACGTGCATTTGAACCTTCGTTGTTGGCAGAGCTCATTGGGTGGGCCAGAGGTTGGTCCACTTGTAGAAACCAGGCTCTCGTGATTGTGATAGAGGATAAAATTTTTGAGCAACTTCAAAGAGGGGGGTAAATAGAAAGATGGAAAAAAAAACATATATATATTATTTTGATAATGCTTATGTTTTAAATAAAGTGTTGGAATAAATATTAAAATATTTTTTCTCTCTAAAAATACAGTATTTCTATACTTTTTTTTAAAAATCAATTAAATACAGCTTGGAGGGGGGGAAATAATTCTTCAACTCCAGTACAATTTGTTTTTCAATTTTTTTTATTGGAGTATACATACTAAGAAAATTATATTTATATCATTTAAATATTATTTTTTAAACTTGACTCTTTAAAATATCATCTCTTATATTTTAAGAGGAGTGCTAAACAATTTTAAAAAAAATGTTATGACTACCTATCTCTCAAGAAAGTCAAGACAAGTAAATAAATTAAATGCAAATATATGGACAAAAATAACGTCAAACTTCTAAAATAAAACATTTACTTCTTTCATTCTAATACAATTGATTTTTTAGATATTTTTTTGTGGGAAAAATAAATTTATATTATTTAAAATATTATTTTATAATTTAGCTACTTAAAATATCGTGTATATGCTCTTAAAAGCGGAAGCTTTTGAGCCCTTGGTTAACTGCACCTTCTGACCATCTGTTCTTCGATTATGTTCTTCCATAATCAAAATTCTCTTTTCTAACTCTCTCAACTGGAATATTATTATTATTATTTATTAGTGTTAGTAATTATATTTTAAAAGTATTTTTTTAAAATAAGAATTTTATTTTTATTTTCAATTATTTTTTTTTATATTATTGTGATATATTAATATAAAAAATAATTCAAGCAAACAAACTTCCAAACGGCTTCACCTGAGTGACAACTAATTCGTCGGACTGGGCCCCCGCTGGTTGGAGCGGATCACGAGTTTGTTTTGATAATTATCACTCAAATCAACATTAACTTGTGGCCGAAGCATTGGTTATATGTGAAGACCAAAAATCATGGCCGATGGGAGGGTAAAGGGGAAAAAAATTATTCTCCGACAGTGAATTTGGATCATAGCATTGTCCCGTCAAGCATGAACCAGTGGATCCCACTCTGCTTAGGTTAGCGTGGAGACAAGAGCCTAAACTCGACGAGTGACTGGTGCCGACCAAGGATATGGTTGAATTTTTGGTTGCTCTAGAATTCTAGCGATGAAAGTTTTTGGAAAGTATCCCAGGTTACAAAAGTACTGGAGAACAAAACAAATGCAGAAATAGCATAGTTAAAAATAACAGCTATTTTTCAAGAAGCATGTCTTTTCATTTAGTGATGGATTGGTAGTCTGTTTGATTTTGTTTTAAAAGTATTTTTTATTTAGAAATATATTAAAATAGTATTTATTTTATTTTTAAAAAATTATTTTTAATATCAGCACATGAAAATAATTTAAAAACTCTAAAAAAATTAATCTAAAATAAAAATTAAAATAAATAAATTTAAAAGTGTTTTTGAAATGAGTGTCAAACTCCTTCTTAATTAGCAATATATAAAATTAACTTAAAGTTTTATAAAAATAATTATGATGATTAATAAACAATATTTAAAGTCTAATAACCAAGAAAAAATAGATCAACAAAGACAAGCACTGGAACTTCATTTTCAATGCACATGTACCTGTGCCCACAATGAACTTATTTGATATTCTTTCAAGATATGATTAGAATAATCTTGTCAAAATCTTCTAATAATATTAGACGCGTTGAAAATAAAGCTTTGATGTGCCCACAATGACCCGTCATAATTATATTTAAACTATACTATTTTTTAAATGAGTTTTTAACCTGTATTATTTTCCTTGGTTTCTTCAGAAAACTATATTGTTATTTTTTTTAATAAAAAAACTGCATTTTGGGCATGCAAGAAATAGCAAAAACAATTCTCCATGGCAGATACTGGACACACTAGTGGCCTGTCTGGGATAGCTGTTGTGGTAGTTTTTCAAAATATTTTTCGTGCCGAAATACATCAAAATAATATTTTTTTATTTTTTAAAAATTATTTTTGACATCAATACATCAAATAATCTAAAAATATCAAATCATATTCATTTAAAATAAAAATACTAAAAATTACAGCACGGCAGGTTAAAAGTCGTGCCAAACAGCTTCTAGCTACCTTCGCCCATCCAGTGACGTGCTTGAGCCCCCCACCTAGACCCTAGAAAAATTCTACACTTGATTTCAATGAGCCCATGACTTTTTGGATTTTCTAAATGCACCCCCAACTTTTTTTCTTATAAGTTATAAGTATATAACCGATTCCAATAAAAGCCTCGTGAATAAAATTCTCAATAATTTTGAGATAAGATGGATGGTGAGATGCTCGCTCCCGCCCAATAAATGTGAACAGCGAGCATCTCTGTCGCGAGAGAAAAAATCTATTGCATGGCAAGGTCCCTCGAAAATGAGGCACGTGCTGTCGAAATAAAGGGTTCTACTGCCCAGGGAAGTTGAAACACCTTTTTTACTTGGACGTAAATATTATAAAAAACCCGCAACTATAAAAAATACAATTTTTATCTAAAGAATTACCGACAAAACTCCAATTACAACTTTAATTATTTGATTTTTTTCATTAAAAAATCAATTTTACAATTATTTCAAGCTACTTACACGATAAAAGACATAAACAAAGAAGAATTATAAATTAAATAAATGTCAGTGATAAATATAGTGAGGGAATTACAATGGGATTTAAATGGCTCAAAAAATACAGTGACGTGATATTATCATTGACATATTTACCGATAGATTTGACCATCATATATATTAGGTCAATAAGTTCGTTGGTAATTTTCAATAGCCTCTAGAATTGTCTTCCTTTTCTTGTGATTGTTCATTGTAAACATTGTATTAAAATTATATTTTTATTTTTATTTTTTTTTAAAATCTAATACTGGTATATAAAATTAAATCTAAAAACATTAAAAAAATAGTTTAAAATAAAATAAAATTAATTGTTTTAGAAAACATTTATGAAAGAGTGTCTTAACCACCAAGATCTCCATCTCATTATTAGCGTGCATGATGTGCAAAGAAAATGCCAGGAGATTTATTATGGCTCTGGCATGGTTGTCTCCCCAACTTTGATGCTTGCACACATCATTGCTCGTGAGTTTGAGTTTAATGCGAGAAAAAGGAAGTTAGCTTCCCGCTTCTTTAATACTCCCGGTGGTCCAAGGTTGTAAAAAAAACAAAGGAAAAAGTTTCTGCCCCTCTCTTCTTAATTCTTACAATAGATATTGGTTTTTAAAGTTTTTTTTAAATAAATTAAAACAATATATTTTTTATATTATCACACCAAAATAATTTACAAATAAAAATAAAAATTATTTTTTAAAGCATTATTCGATCGTACTTTCAAGCATGCTTTTAATGCGGTAAAGTGTAGTTTATTTTCATCCTGGGATAAAAAAAAAATGAACTTTTAAATTTTAAAAAATATAATTTATATTTAAAAAATTATTTTTAATTTAAAATAAAAAAATAACTAAATCATGATTCGATTTAAAAAATAGATTGACATTACTGTCACAGCCTTAAAAAAAGATGTGGCGTAAGAAAACTTGAGATCTAATTTATAAATCTTGACATATTTAATTTATAAAAATTTAAAATAATCAAAATTTTATTTATTTAATGTCTGAAAAAATATGGTCGCTCGTATAAAAAAATAAAAAAATTACTGGCACAGCGTGGTCAACGAACACAGACTTTGACCGTGTTTTAAGCATTACCCTGGACCTTTTCGTCCATGTGATGATAACCCCGGCGTGTCGTACCCGAACACGCCCACGCTTACGTAAAATAAACATGCCACGTGATGCGAGTTTAATACCCCCTTTGAGCCCAACTAACTTGAAAATTACTTGTCATACTACATTAATTGAACCCCCTAACTCATTCCCCGTTTAGATTCCGGGGATTATGATTTCTCGAAGGTCGCTTTCCGGCAAAGATTGATCATTGATGATCTAATTTAATTAAACCAGGGTTTAGTTAATTCATTGACGCTGCTAGAGATTTTTTGTTTTAAGAGGTGGGTCATTCTTCGATCTCTTTTAAAAACGTTTTCAAGTAAAGAATTAACTTTCCGACGGAGTTGGTTAATTTTCCTAAACTAATAATTCTATTCATGAAAATATGAAAAGCAGAAGTCAATTATCATGGGATTTATTATGGTTACTTCATGTTATTATAATCATAAAATTACAAAATAGAAACGTAATTTCAAGGGCTCGACAAGTATGATTATACACTTGTGAGTTCATAAACATCTATGAATGATTTTATTTGTAAATTAAACATTTTTTTCCCTCTCTTGAATAACAAGGTGAATAGTGTTTGTTTTATTTTTGAAAACAAAACAATTTTTTAAAATCATAATTGTACAATAATACTAGTCACTAGTATTGCTAAAAAATAATTTGTAATTTATTGAGTGATACGATATTATTACGATACAATAAATAAAAATATATAATAAAATTTAAAGCTCGAAGGTATTGTAATTATAGTGTTTTTAATTAAGTACCTCGTTAATCATAGACAAGTTGAATGAATATACTTGTGGTTATAAAATCGATGAATTTATGAAAAACTTCATATTGCAATATTTGTGTTTTATATTATGACACAATATGATTTATTATATATATTTATTTTAGTAGATGAAAGATGGACGAAAACTATATATAGTGTGTATATCAGGGGTGTGACTTGGTGGTAAAAAATTGAGATCGGCATTGTAGGTCTCTGGTTTGAGTCAGTGTATGTTTATTTTGTAAAAGTTATGAGAGAGATGTAATTTTATTTGTTTAAATTGAACTTGTAAAAAATATCCTAAAAAAAGATGAAATTTTCTTAAATTCAAAAAAATAAATTTAAATAAGCTCACGTCTTTTAATCTTACTCGGTGACTTGTAATATTTGCAGTTATAAAAAATCATACAAGCTTAAATGGTGAAAATAATAATAATAAAAAAAAAATGGGGTGAGAAGGATGGTCGTTGATGGAAAGGTAGGCACGGGATAGATTATTAGCCAGAGATTGTGATATAAAATTATAAATGCAAGGTGCAGTTAAGGTCAGAGGTAGGCCGAAAAAATAACAGGGTTGGATCGAATAAAGGTTATATTGGGTCAACCACGAGAGAGTTAGGCTGGACCGAAAAAATAACTCGTTAGATCAAAAGTTTTCATGGTTGGACCAAAAATTAACATGTTGGGTCATAACTGTACTTGCAAGCTTGAGTAGGCCGGAAACTTCATCTCTTCATGGATTCCTCTTCTAGTTTTTTTTTTTTTTCACAATAAAAAACCACTCACTAATAACTTACTAGTCAAGCCCTCGTGCTATGATGCAGCCGGACTATTTTTTAAAAAAAAGCTTTAAAAAATATTAAAAGAATAAATATTTTTTAGCATTATCATTAAATTTAACCAGAGAATTTGATACTGAAATCTATTGAATTTTTTGTTTAACTCAAGTTTTTAATTAAATTACATAAGAGTTGACCAAAGTAAATCAGTCAATTTAACAAGTCTAAAAATAATTTGAATGACCGATAAAAATATAATATGATTTTTTAAAAATAAAAATCATGCAAGGTTTGATGAGTAAACTAGTTAAACTCACCGTGAATCAAGTAACCCGGGTCACATATTCAAACTTACAAGCTAGGTAATGAACTCCAGTTGAATTAATAACTTTTTGTTTCTAAAATATTGTTTATTTAACCATACAATAATATAAATAGATTATCAATTATTAAAAAAAGACAAATCCAAATAAATTAACGTATTATATACCTTAATCTGTTATCTTTCAATTCAACATTTCGAGAGAGAAAAAACATGAAATTAGGTGTTTAAAAGAACTTGATTTTGCAAAGAAAAAATTATCAAAAACAATTATTACAATAAAATAATTTAAATCTATATAACTAAAAACTTCGTGGTTTCCTCTGACTCCATCATTATTCGTATATGAATAATTTAAATTCAAGAAGTCGGGCCTATTCTTTATTTTTTGAAAAAAAAATTATCTCTTAATATTTATAATTTATTTTATATAAAGTTATTATAACCTCAAATAAACATATCAATATTTATTTAATATTTAATTTTACAAGTTCTTATTTTTTAAAATAGAAATAAAATAATATTTTTTTTTATTAAACTAGATTATGATAGTTTTTCATCCAATCATATCAAGTAAGTAGAACACTTCAATCCTTCAGCCAGGTAGAATACCCGTTCTTGTATCACTCGAGAACATAACAGAGGTGAGATCCACCTTTCCCCTTCTTTTGGCTCCAGCAGCGTTCCGGCTGTGTGTGTTATGAGGGAAGGATTGGGCAAAGAAGAAGGGATAGATGGCTCATCATCCATCTAATTACTTGGCCACCAATAAAGGAAAAGAATCCCAATTTAAAACATTTAAATTATCAAATAGAAAAATAAAAATAAAGGGATACGAGTCAATCCTTGAGGGGATTGGATGCATTCTCCAAGGAGGACCAGAAATGTGCATTGGACTGAAGAAACCACTCCAATCTTTCCCTGTTCATATAAATAACTTCTATCGTTTAATATTTTTCTAATTTTCAACACTTTTAATTTAGATAAATTGATTCCCATCCTTCCTCTCCCTTTACTGACTAGCTACTAAAAGAATACTAAGGCCATCCATCCTCCCCTGCCCACTCCCATCCTCCCGAACAAACATCATATTTAGCGCCAATGAGTTAAACAAATAAATAAAGGTAGAATAGACAGGTAGATTGAAACCAGCTGAACAAAAGGGAAATTTAGCCCTGGGTTCTTTAAGACAAAGCTGGGTGTGGCATTTGAATCGAAGAAAACATCATAAAAATAACAGAAATAATTGATAACTTCAAAAAGGATTCAAACAAGTGAAAAATTACAGTTCCCACCTAATTGTAAGAAGTCTAGTCAAACAAAAAGACTATTTTCCTTGACTTAATATAGTTGCATAAATATGAAAATCCCTTGCCAGCTCCCTAGAATTATCGAGACACGTCACATTCTGTCTGCATATATATGTCCTCCAATGGAGATCTTCATGAATATTCTCTAAACCAGTCTTCTCACAACTTTTACATGTGAACGATGTGCACAGAATTAAAAATCAGTGGTGAGATTCCCAGTTTTTGCTTCCTTGGATTTCTCTTGCCAGTCAGATACCTAAAATATACACAAAGTGTTTAACGACTCAGAAGTATAAAGACTTTGTATTCACGAGTACATAGTCTAATTAAGATTCTCACAAGCATAGAAAAGACAGTTCAAGAATAAAAAGAAAGAGCAACCAAGATTGCAGAACAAAAGCACATACTCGGTGGAACATATTAAAGATTCAAAGAAATTTGTTTGCAAGGTTCATGATGGATCCATGTCACGATACTTCCTGTGATAGCCAGTAAATCCATCGGAAATTTTTTAAGACTTCATAGGGAAACAATCAGTTTGCAGGCCCTTTTTACTCAGTGGTCTGGGATGATAACATGATTTAAAATCTCGGGCTTAATCATAGTAATCTTGCCCAGCACATCATGAAATATAACAGAGGAAAAAGCAGATTAAATAGAAAAAATGACAAACCTACCCACTGATGAGATGGAGAAAACATAAACTGGGTGCAAAAAAGTACATGATGTTTTACAACCACAGCATGAAAAACTTTCCACATCATAGACCAATCATCCATGGACACATACCTAACAAACTGAAAACAACATGTAGAATGAAATCCATAATCCTACGTCAAACACACAAACGTTCCCCATGGCTCCAATTTCCAGTGATGCAAGTATCCAGGCAAAACAATCTCTAATTTCTGTTTATAGAGCACATTTAAGGAGAAATGCAATGCAAGTGCAGATTTATCAGAAAAACAATTTCTTTCTTATATCTCCTTTTCAATTTTTTTATGGGTAGGTTTGAAACATACTCAACTCAGAAATTAAGGGGGGGAAAGGCAATTTCAACCCCAAAAATCCTTTAATTGAACACCACGACCATGCAACTATTCTCTGGATAATTATTCTTTTCAAAGAAAAGATATTGCATGAAAACTTTCTCACGTATCTTGCACTCGTGTTCCATTACCTATAACTAAGGTGCTGAACTGAAATCACAGCTTTACCTTTTCTGTTATTATTAAAAAGGAAATATAGCTTTCTAAAATCTAAACCCAGGTCCTAGCTATAACCAATGTAAATGACATTAAAACAGTAATTGAAGCTGATAAATGCAGCAGCCCAGAGAGTAAAGATAAAATTATGATAACAAAGAAATCAGTAGAAAATTCTTCACTTTTCAACACGATTACAATATGAAGAAAGGGATGTGTCAATGTAAAGATTTCTAAGAAACAAATTACAACACAGGGAACTCCACTCTAGACTGCTAACTAAGCCTCGCTTTAATTCACATAAAATTTATTACAGTATCTATATGTAGATCAGTAAACAAAACTCGGTAACCTCCACTCATTTTCAAATCATTCACACCCCAGACCATTTCTTAACTGTCAATCAAGGAAATTGCAAAAACATCATTTCAATTTCCTTGTCAACTACTCTCACAAGTACCAATTTCAAATATCACACTCCATGTTTACAGTTTAGTCTAGGTTAAGCATCTACTTTTATTTATGTCAAATAGCACAGACACTCTGATCTATTACACTGTCATCTGGTTGAGGAAACTAATCAACCAAGCAGATCGTTTGTGGTTATGTTTAACATCTAAGATACTAACAAGGAGTTAACCCAGTATTACTGCACATGATAAGCATTCAAAGACATTGTAATATCAATAAGGAAAACATATCATCCTACTAATTATCCATCAAGCTTAAATCCCTTGAAAATATGACAAGGCAAGTTATAAGGAGAAATAATAACACACCTCCCTAAGCATCAGCACCATCGGATGTTTTTACAGCAAAAGGGTCGTGGCTAGGGCCAACATCCTGCCCAATATGACGCTGCACCAGCCGTTGCAAATCAGCCATGACCTTGTGCTCACGCTTGGCCTTCTCTTCATAGTTAAACATGGCCAGCGCCCGCTTATCCTCAGCACTGTAAACTTGATTTTCTTTCCTAATACGAATGGCATTCATCCTCTGATGCCTACTACCACTCATTACATACCCAAGATTCTCAAACCTCTGAATCTCATCTGCCGAAAGACCCACTTCACCTCTACGTGGAATACGTTTCCCTTGCTGCACATACTGAGCAATAGCATCACCTTCACCAGGCCTCAAAGCTCCACCATAACTTATATGCCCATCAGCTCTAGGCAAGGGCATTGGCCCAACCACAGGTTCATTATCCAGAGCAGGTTTCTTTTGTGCCTCAATCATTTCTCTAAACATCAACGCCTCATCATCAATTTCAGCCTTGTTAGCCACATCATCATTTACTTTGTTTTTCTCAGAACCAGAACCCTCATTGGAATCCAGATCCTCACTCTCTGTTTCAGAGCTTCTCTTCTTCTTGCTCCCCTTAGATTGCGAGCCTGAAGAGTGACTCCTCTTCTTAGACTTTACATGATCATCATCAGACTGCTCACTCCCACTATAATCAGAATCACTATACTTACTCTTCTTCCTTGTACTCTTTCTTCTTCTACCAATTCGCTTACTACTGTTGCTCCGACTACTAATACTTTTCCGGGACTTCTTTCTCCGTTTCCGATCTTCTTCAGAGTCGGGTTCACTCTCACTCTGGCTCTCACTAACATCTGATTCACTCTCACTATTCCTTCTCCTTCTCCTCCTACGTTTAGAGCTCAATCCCCTCTTTCTTTTCTCTCTCGAATCATCTGACTCCGACTGAGACTCGCTACTCCCAGGATTCTCTGACTCCAATTTCCCCTTCCCATTATTTCCTCTCTCCTCTTTTCCGCTAGAATTATCATTCTTTTCTTCTTCCTCTCCATGCTTCTCCTCAATCTCATCCGCTTTCTCCTCAAATTCCTCTTCATTATCCCTTCTCGGAGGACTTGGCGTAACATTCCAGATACAATACCTCATAGACTTCCTCATCTTCTGCCTCTTCAGCCTCCTCATCTCCTCAAAACTCAATCCTCTTAATTCCTCATCGGATTCCTCATCCGATTCCCTTCCATTCCTATCAAGAAAAGACCGGTCCTTGCCGAATTTTTTTGGGAGAGGATGATCTAGGGTTTGTCTGTACCTAGGGCTTGGGCTTCTTCTTGTTGTTCTTCTTCTAGGGCTTCTAGAGTAGTCGGGTGAGCTAGAGCGACGGCGTCTGCCGCGATCGATTTCGCGATGGCGATCGTCGTAGCTTTGATAAGAGGGACTACCACGGTCACGGCGGCGGCGATGGTCAGGGGAGGCGTTTGATTCTGATGTGTAACGGCTGTTTTCGTGGTCAGGAAAGTATCGCCTATCGGGAATTTCAACGGTAGACGATGGCCTTCCCATTTTAGGGATAGGAGATGTGTTCACGAAAATTGTTTTTTTGAATGATTTTATATTTCTGTCATTGAAGGGAGGAGGACCGACTGTATTAAAGTCGGTTTCTTCGGTGCAGAATTGCAATAGCTGTTTATTTTTGTGATTAATTTATTTTTTAAAAAGTATTTGTTTGTATTTTTTTAATGAACATCTCTTTTATTTTTATATTGTTTGCGGAATTGAAAAGATTTTTTTTAAAATAAAAAATATTTTTTAATATATTTTTAAATAAAAATATTTAAAAAAATTATCACAACCAAATATTAAATAATCTACGAGAGCAAATTTCTAAATCATTTAGATAATATTTGATATTATAATAATTGTTGTTTTTTAAAGTGTTTATTTCTTAAGAATATATTTATTTTTTAAAATTTATTTTTTAATATTACTGCATTAAAATTATTTGAAAGCAATAAAAAATATAATTTAATAAATAAAATAAGAGGTGTTTGATTTTGATATTGAGTTCAATATGTTTTTCATAGAATTTTAAAATTGATTTTTTTATTCAAATTAATATTTTTAATATTTTTGAATTATTTTGATGTGATAATTATAAAAAAATTAAAAAATAAAATTATTATTTTAATATATATTCTAATAAATTTGTTTTAAAAAAACAATCGTTACTACATTCTCAAACATTTTTTTATAGTCAGTTTGATATTGTAGTAACAAACATCTTTTTATAGTCAATTTAATATTATAGTAATAGTTGTGTTTTAAAAAGTGTTTTTTTATTTAGAAATATATTAAAAATATTTTTTTAAAAAAATATTTTTAATATTAATATATTAGAAAAATATAAAAAAAAAGTAAGGTAAAGAAAAAACATATAGCTTTTTAAAATGAGCTTTTCCACCAAAATAAACGCTATTTTGTAAATTGATTGAATTTGGGCTATTTTATTTTTTCGAGGCCTCGAGAGCTTGTGCTAAGCTCTTGCACTTCCGTCCTCTGGCCTGCTCTTCAAGTGTTGCAGTTGGGTTTGTTTGGGCTTGGAAAAGCCCATTGCCTATTTTATTTTTTTGTCATTGCAGTGAGATAGTTCGGAGATTACCAGGTTATTTGCCCACGCGGGGTTTTTTTATGTAAGAAATTAATTGATTTTTTATGTGTTATAATTAATTATTTTAATATTTAAACAATAAAATTTTAATAGATCAAATCTGTTAGAAATGAGTTTTTTCCCCGCTTAAAAGGAACAGTGTAATCGAAACGTAGGGGAAGTGGTCCGTATATTTTGAATTGTAGATAACTTGGGTAAATTTTTCTACCCATTTTGTTTGTAAGTTGTATTTTCCCCCTAGTAATATCAGATCTGAAATATTAAATATTTTTTTTTATAAAAACAATCTCAAATCCAACAATCAAATATTTTTAAGAAATACGTTTAAACAAAAAAGGACAAAATTAGAATTAAAACTTTTTTTTATTTTATAAGATTTATTCCTCATATTATTATATTAAAAATATTTAAGAACACTTATATTATCTATTTGTTCTTCCAAAAATGCAAGGTCATTTTTTCTGTCTATATATATATTTTCAGGTGCTAATATTAAATAAATATTAAAGTATATAATTAATCTCACATATTTATCAGGAAAAAAAACCTAAATAAGTGACAAAATAAAAATAAATATAGGTAAATTAAAAAAAAATTGACCTGAAAGATAAATAAAAATAATTTAAAAAACAACAAAAAGAAAAAATAATAAATATCATTTTTCAAATGAACATCGACACAAATTAAAATGTTAATATTTTAAAAAACCTTAACAACAGTAGAGATAGTAAAAATTGGTGATGCCATAATTATTGTTAGAAAAAAATATTCTAGAATATTTTATTTTATAAGATTCATGACTCATATTACTATATTAAAATTATTTCAGAACAATGATAGTATTTTTTTCCTAAAAAATCTAGGTTGTATATATATATATCAATCCTAAAATGATCATTAACGCAAATTAAAATGTAAAAAAAAATTAATAACAGTGAAAATAATAAAAATTGGTGAGACCATGTTTATTGTAAAAAAAAAAAACTCCATAATTTTTTTATTTTATAAGATTTATTACTCATATTATTATATTAAAAGTATTTAAGAGTAATGATAGTAAAATTAAATAAATATAAAAAATCTAATTAGTCTGACATATTTAAAAGAAAACAAAACTAATAAATAATTATTATCATTATTTTGAATGTCTTATCAATAATAATATGAAATTACGTGACTTGAAGGGGGGGAAAAGATAAATCATAATAATTATTAATTTTTAAATGATTACCAGAACATGTAAAAATTTGAACATTAAATAAAAAACTTAATAACATTAGAAATGAAGAAAATTTGAAAATAGAAACTAATAGCATGTATATATAAATATGGACAGAAATATATAAAAAAAAATAAAGGAATTAAAAGTATAAGTGATAAAATTAAAAACAAACATATACAATAAATATAATTTGAAAGACAAAATTGAAATAAATCCAAACATGGATACTGATGAAATTAAATAATTTGAAACAAAACCGAAAATTAAAAGAATTAGGACCGAAATGAAACTGAAATTTATACTTAATTTGCATGGAAGGATAACATTGAAATAAATTGAAACTTTGTTACTGAAAATAATATGGATTCCAGACCAATTTCCAAAATTCAAAGTCCGAGGACCGAAATGAAACTACAATATATAATTAATTTCAATTGAATGACGAAATTGAAACAAATCAAAACCTATATAATAACAATAAGGACAAAAAAAACACAATTCCAAGTGTAGGGACTAAAGTGAAATTTCAAAAAAAACAGTTGCGCTGACGTCAGCTTGCGCAGGCAGGAGAGAGAAAGTGGATGAAAATTTTCAAACGACCATTACAACATCTACGGCCACCGTATACTTACACACGCCGCGCCAGTGGTAAGATGGCATTGATGAAAATCATTCTAGACGCCGGAATACGCTGCACGCGCTGATAACAGAACGCGTGAGCATTGAAAATGGACGGTGCGTCCTGCGACGCGCCAGCAGTAAATCGGCGAAAAATGAATTAAAAAATGGTCAATTATCGGGACACCGCTAACGGTCAGAACATGATTTTGTCGTTTTGTAGGGATAAAATGGTTATTTACATTTGCAAATAAATATTAAATATTGACTAAACCGGGTAGTTGGACCGGACCGAAAGTGTGCAATTACCGTGGAACCCCTGAACCCTGTTGCATGTTTTTGTCTTTTTTGAGGGATAATTTCGTTAATGCACACCGTAAAAAGACAAAAAACACAGATCAACAGAACCGACCCGACCTGAAAATTAAGTATAACAGTAACCGTGAATAGTATTATGTGAGAAGGTGAACAGTGCTATCAAATCGTGAGCAGATTTAGTTTTTTAGATAATGGATGGAAGCTTGCAATATGGGCCTTCAAAAAATTGATTCCCCATGCATATAGCGAGAGTTAAGTCTTTCTTCCTTGTTCTTTGATCGAGGAATCCTCTCGCTGTATTGCTAGGGGAAAGCCTGCGTAAAAAGATCAATATCCGAACAAGGATCCGTAAAGTTTAAAACTTATAGTTTAATGGTATTTTTCCATGGATAGGATTGATAGAATTTCAAGTTCCAACATCACTTCATCAAAAATATAACAAGACTATAATACATCCATAAAATCCAAATTGAATTTTTTTTAGAGTTAGAATATGGTAGAAAGTATGACATAGATTGTTTTTCAAAATATTTTTTGATTAAAAATATATTAAAATTATTTTAAAAAAATAAAATTAATTTTGATATTAATACATTAGAACAGTTCAAAAAAAATATCTAAAAAATATGATTAGATGACCATGTCAAATAATACTTTATAGTTAGATCACAAAGTCATTCAAACTGAAAAAAAAAAATTAATCGTAAATCAGTCCAATGACTATAGCTAAATCACTTTTAACTCTGATTTTTTTTCTGTACTTGTATCATATTCTAATCATAGCTAATTTTAATATAAAAAAACACATGGGCATTGCTAAATCGAATATTTTTTTAAAATATATATATATTAATAACCCAATTTTGAATAGTCATAAAAAGAAAGCACAAAAACTTGTCCACATAATAAATAATAATTACAGGAAAAAATACATTTAAAATTTTACAATGACTTTGGTATTTTTTATTTTATTTTCCCTAGTTCTTACGTATTCTTGTTTATTGTGCAAGCAAGAAAAAAGAAGATGATGATGATGATAATAATAATGATAATAATAATAATAATAATAATAATAATAATAATAATTGTGTTATCATGGGAGAAATTAAAAGAAATAATGATAAAAGAGCTGTAATGGATCGAAAATAACAAAACAAAAACCCATTAACTAAATTGAAACAGAGGAGGGAATGAGAGGGTTGTGAGTGTGCATTCAGGTGTTAAAATGAAAGTAAATACGAGAGGAATGCGCAATTGGTAAAATAATTTAGGGTTTTTTGTGCTATAACCACAATACATTGAAGGGGTGATTAAAAAATCAAGTTGGATTATTTTTTATTTATAAAATTATTTTTTATCTGAAAACACCCAGTAAATACTATAATAAGCTAAAAAAAGCTTTTAACTAAAAACAACCGATCCAAAAACACAAAATAAAAAAAAAATGAAAGAAAAAATCTTTTTCAACCCTAATCTATGCAATGTAAATAAAAACAAAAAGAAACACCCAAATAAAACACCGAAATTCACACTCAGTCGACTTGTCTTTTCGTATTGGGCTGCGGAGGGCTCTAGCGAGGCCTGGTACCATTTACGAGGAACGGATCTTTTCTTACATCCGATCCAAAACAATGAGTTAAAATTGAGGTTTCCAGCCTGTGACGAGTTATGACTCGTGACTATTGTGTGGGCTATAAGAAACCCGATGGACCGAATGGCCCCCACGCCCAAGGCTCAGTGCAGATCCAAGAGCATGCAATGGAGGGTAAGCGCATTCACAAATGTAAATATTATTATACATTATACATTATATTATACATACAGCTAAACCATAACGCAGAAACACTGTGGATTTGAACAGTGTTTCTTCTTTTTTTTAAAAAAAAAATTGATTTTTTTTTCTTAAAACGTTTTTTTATCTTCTTTTTTTTTTGAAAAACTGATTTCTTTTTTTAAAAAAATATATATATATATATTTTACCTTTTTTTAAAAAAAAAACTGATTTTTTTTTTAAATGATTTTTTTAAAACGTTTTTTTAACTTTTTTCTAAAAAAAAAATCTTTTTTTTTATGTTTTTTTACCTTCTTAAATGTTTTTTTTCTTCTTAAACGTTTTTTCCTTTTTAAATATTTTTTTTCTAACCGTGGTGTCCGGGACAACTTATGCGCACCATGATTAATTTCTCGATCCACTTTTTATTAACATTTTTTATTGTTTCTTTTCCTCCACTTATACAATTTTTTTTAGTTTATTTTTTGATAACCGGGTTGTCTGTGTTGGTTTACGCACATCACTTTTTAATCCCCAAAATTAACAGTGATTTTCACCTTTTTATTAACATTTTTTATTGTTTCTTTTCCTCCACTTATATAATTTTTTTTAGTTTATTTTTTTATAACCGGGTTGTCTGTGTTGGCTTACGCACATCACTTTTTATTCCCCAAAATTAACAGTGATTTTCACTTTTTATTACTGTTTGATATTTTTTTCTTTTTTTCGCTCCTTTTTTTTCTAATTATTGTTAGGTGTTGAAATATTTTTTTTTCTGGTTATATTTTTTTCTACTTATATATAATTTTATTTTATTTTTTTATAATAGAGGTGTTTGGGTTAACTTAAACACACCACAATTAATCCTCAGATTTTATTTTTTTATAGTTTTTTTCATTTTTTTACTGATTTTGTTTTTCATTTTTTCCCATCAAATATTTTTTTTATTAGGGTGTCCAGAATAGCTTAAGCGCACTATAATTAATCCCCGGATCCATTTTTTTTCTTATCTATAAAGCTAAAACAGATCATTGTTATACTGTAGCATGGATCACTGTTTATGTAGACTCGGATAACTGTGGAATTGAATAGTGAGATTACAAAATAATATAAGTATAATTTGTGTACCAAGACAGAACAAGGACATGGCTTCGGGTGAGTGGTTAAGGCACGCGTGTCTGTAAAGTAGACTGGAGTTCGAATCTCCCGGCGACAAAAATGGTTTTGGATTTTTAATATCTTATTATTTGCATTATTTATAATTTGTATACAATGTTAAACAATGAAATTGCTTTGGGCGAGTGGTTCAAAAATGTGTCTGCACACGGGAGCCCGGAGTTCGAATTCCAGTGGGGCGAAAAAATGATTTCCTTTTTTTTTCTTTTTAAACTTTTTTTTTCCTTCTTAAACGTTTTTTTCTTCTTAAATGTTTTTTACTTTTTAACAATTTTTTTCTAATCGTGGTGTCCGGGCCAGCTTATGCGCACCATGATTAATTTCTCGGTCCACTTTTTATTAACATTTTTTATTGTTTCTTTTCCTCCACTTATACAATTGTTTTTAGTTTTTTTTTTATAACCGGGTTGTCTGTGTTGGCTTACGCACATCACTTTTTATTCCCCAAAATTAACAGTGATTTTCATTTTTTATTACTGTTTGAAAATGTGCTTTCCCCTGACTTTTTTTTTTTGTTTATTTTTTTCTTAATTGCTTTTTTGTTAATATTGTTAGGTGTTGAAATTTCTAATTATTATAGATAAGACATTCAAAATAATGATTATGATTATTTTTAAGTTTTATTTTATTTTGAATATGTCAAACTAATTATATATTTTAATATTTATTTAATTATATATATATATATATATTTACTAAATGATTTTGATTATTATTATATTATATTATTATTATATTATATTTTATTACTAAATGATTTTGATTATTATTATATTACAATATATTATATTATATTATTATATTATATTTTAAAAGCTTAAAGAGATTGGAAATTAAACAGTCATATTATATTATTATTATTATCTAAAAGCTAAAAAAGGTCACGGTTTTTGAACAGTGTTTTGGCACTGTTCATCTAGACTCAATCACTGAGGACAGGAACAGTCAAGTTACTTTATAATATTATTATTAGTTGTAGACTACACCTGTATAAAAAGTTGCTTGGCGTGGTGGTTAGAGAGCGCCCAAGCGAGGCAGGGCGCGAGAGTTCGAATCTCTGTAATAACGAATTTTTAAAATAATTAAAAAATAAATTGATATTATTATTATTTGTATCCGACAACTGTCCAAAGAAGTCGCTTGGGCGAGTGGTATGACCGCGCCCCGCGTTCAAATTTCCCCACCCAATTTCTCTCTCCTGCCTGCGCAATATGACGTCAGCTAAACTGTTTTTTGTCAAAGTTCATTTCAGTCCCTAAACGTTTTAATTTGTTTTTCTTGCCCTTATTTTTATTAAATGGGTTTTGATTTGTTTCAATTTCATCCTTCAATTGAAATTGATTACGTTTTGAAGATCCAGTTCGGTCCTCGTTCTTTTAATTTTGTGGGGTGGTCTGAAATTCTAAATATTTTTGGTATCAAAGTTTTGATTGATTTCAATTTCATCATTCCATGCAAATTTATTATAAATCCTTAATATTTTAGGTACCAGAAGTTTGATTTTTTTCAATTCTATCCTTCTATGCAAGTTAATTATGAATTTCAGTTTAATTTCAGTCCCAGTTATTTTAATTTCCGGTTTTGTTTTGAATTATTTGATTTCAATGTTTGGGTTTACTTCAATTCTGTTTTTTAAATTAAATATATTATTGCAAGTATATCAAATTAATTATATATTTGTATAATTATGTTAAATTAAAGTATGTAAAACTAATATTATGTTCAAATATTTATTGAATATTATCGCCTAAAAATATATATAGGGAGAGGGAAAATGACCTAGAATTTTTTTAATGACAGAAATTCATATCAGTATTCTTAAATAAATTTAATATAATAATATAATAAATAAATCTTATAAAAAAAATATATTAGCTTCAAGAGTAATTTTTGTGCTCTTTTGTTTAAGTTTCTTTCTTGAAATAAATTTTCAGTGTTTTGACTTTTTAATTATATATTTGTGTATTTATATCAAATTAAAATATGTTAAACCAATTATATGTTCTAATATTTATTGAATATCATCACCTAAGAGTATAGAGAGAGAGAGAGAGAGAGAGAGAGAGAGAGAACAAAATAGCCTAAGATTATCCTTTAAATTAAATATATTATTGAAATTATGTCAAATTAATTATATTTTGTATATTTATGTCAAATTAAAATATGTAAAACTAATTATATGTTTGAATATTTATTGAATATTATCGCCTAAAAATATATTGACAGAGAAGAAAAATGACCTAGGATTTTTTGAAGGGCAGAAATTCATATCATGTTTTCTTAAATATATTTAATATAATAATATGATTAATAAATCTTATATAAAAAAAATTGGCTTCAAAAATTAATTTTGTGCTCTTTTATTTAAGTTTATTTCTTTACAAGAATTTCCAATGTTTTCATTTTTAATATTTTAAATATAATATTACTGCAAAAAAAAAACTCAAAAAAAAATGTTGACAAATTTACCTGCATTATCTACAAGTCAAATTAAAAAATATACAAGTCACTTCCCGTTTCCATTAGACTGTTCTTTTTAGACGATAAATAAATAATTATAACACAAAAAAATTTAAGTTTATGTTTGAATAACAAATTATAATATTTTTATTTCTAATATGTCTGATATTTATTGAATATTATCGCCTAAAAATATATTAAGAGAGAGGGAAAATAACTTTGGATTTTTTTAAGGACAAAAATTCATATCAGTATTCTTAAATATAATTACACTAACTAAATATTGAAATAATAAAATACAATACATATACAAGCAATTAATTTTCTACATAGAGAAAAAAAACCTGTCGCATCGCCAATTATTTAGTTAATTATAGATAATAAGAGTTAATATTTTTTCTCAGGTTGCTGGAGTTCGAGTCCCCCTGCCACCGAAAATGATTTTTGAGTAAAGAATAGTGTTTTCTATTGTTCATAAGTGTTTCACATTTTTTTTTTCAATCATTTCTTCGATAACTGGGGTGTCCGAGTCAGCTTATGCACATCACAATAAATCTCCGAACTTAATTTTTTTTAACAATTTTCACTGTTTATTAATATTTAAAAATGTTTTTTCCTCTTCTTTTTTTCAGGCTTCTTTTTTTTATACTCGCGGTGTCCGGGTCAGTTTACACACACCACAATTTTTTCCTCACACATATATATTTTTTAGAACCGGGGTAGGTTACACGTATCACGAATAATCCTTTGACATTGTTTTTTATTTTTTTTCAAATTATTAATATTTTTTATAACTAGAATGTTCAGGCTAGCTTACGTGCATAGCCAAAAGAGATGACAATTTCAAAAACAGTGATAAACAGTGATTTGAAATGTGATTTTCGTTTTTCATTACTATTTAAAAAAATTGATTGAACTATGATTCTGGTGAGATATGACATGAATGTTTGGTAATGCGTTTGAAAATCGCTTTTGAAATTTTTTTAATTTTTTCCAATTTTAAATTAAAAAAAATGTTTCTACATGATTTTGATGTGCTAATGTCAAAAATAATTTTCTAAGAATTAAAAAAAAATACAACATGTTAGAAATCAATTATTTTTTTATATATAAAAAAGCCCAGCTCAACGCGTAGGCAAATCAGCTCGTAATCAGCTGAAACATATATCTCGGATAAGCTCTGCCTTGTCATCAAGATATTCAGCCGACAACCCTCAACCATATTCACAACTCATCTATCCAACCACCGTGACATTTTACCCCCCCGACCCGACACAAAAAGCTTGATAACAGTGATTTTACAATTTAGTTGTTTTTAGAAGTATTTTTTATTTTGAAAAGTATTATAATAATATTTTTTTATATTTTAAAAACTATTTTTTGATAGTATTATATCAAAATAATTTAAATAAAAATTTAAATAAATAATTTTTTTCAAAAATATTTTTAAAACACAACATTAAACAATAACTTCATGTGCAATCTAGGCTACTGTGCACGTAGTGTCTTTGCCCCATTATTCATTGGCTTCACATTTTCACATTCAGATTGCTCAGCTCAACTTTATATCTGATCTTTACATCAATCATTTAAAGAAACTCAATAAGGCATTTTGATTGATTAGGACTTGCCCCACTAATTTTTTGAATTTAATTTCGATATCTTGAAGATTAAGGATACTAATCTCCTGGCTGGAAGTATTCACGTACACTCCCTCTGCTTGCCACGGATTTCTTTGTAACTTCTACAAGTGACAGGATCACCATACCTGCACCAGTACCAGGCTTGATTGACATGCATTGAGATTTTTTGTCGTTCAATTTACTAAGACTTCGGGTTTTACTACGTGTACACTTACATTTAACTATGAATGTTAATAATAAAATTACTATTTTGTCCATGGTTGACAAAGTTATTTTATTTTGTTTTAGGAATGTAAAATGTTTTTTTTAGAGACTTATTATTGAAAAATTAAACAAATTTAAATAATTTTTGTTGTATTTTTACTGTGTAATATAATCACTTTATTATCTTAAAAGAAAAAAAAAACCTTGGTCAAGAGACCTTTTAGTTTGACTTAATTTTAATAAGTTATTTCATTACCCTATCATTTGATCTAGATTTTTTTTTTTATCTTTTATCTTTGATTATTTGATAATTATTTGGAGTCATTAAAAATGGCATAGGAAGTCGATAAATAAACTTTTTTTTTTGAAAATGCATGAACAATTTATTGCTGGTTAAGACATACATGGGACGCTATCTAGTGGCCAGAACCTTGCTTTTAAGGCAGCAACCACCCTCTCAATATCCCCTCAACATACAAGATGCACACGTGGCATAATTGTGTGGTTTTGAAAGTAACAAGGTTTGATTTGTTTATCTATCTTTGTTGAATCTAGTATTTTTAAAATGAATATTATTGTTTTAATTAAATCAAATCAATTGTGTGAGAGTTTATAGTATTTTGTTTTTGTTTGCTTTTTGGGTTATGTATTTGACATCATGTGCAGCCCTTTTCAACTATCAAATTCTTAGATTTTTCTCACTCTTTTAAAATATCGCCTGAACATTATTTTTTATTTGCTATTGCATAACACTATCCATCTATGTGGTTGAAACTAGGAGTCAAGGGTGTGTTTGGCCGGACAATGCAACCTGTTTTTCTTTCAAATTTGAAGATTTTGTTTGCTTAAAATTATTATTATTATTATTATTTTAATGTATTGCTATTAAAATACTTTTTAAAATAAAAAATATTATTTTAATATATTTACAAATAAAAAATACTTTAAATTACAACCGCGGCAATACTCACAAAGACCAACAAACACCCCGCCAAGACTAGAATCGGCGATGAACCTTCATGCCGAAGCTAATTAGCCATCATGGCGTGCAGGGCAACTTTCTTACCAAAAGGAGCTAAGAAATAAGTAAAAATAACAAAACTTGTGATGAGTAACATTTTTGGCAAAGTATCCGTGCCAAAGCCTATAGGTAGTTCGTTTGACTAGCAGGAGGTGGACTTTAGAGAGGAAAGAAGATATCTCACTGGCGGGGTGGACGTTAAGTGATAGATAGTAAATAAAAATATAAACTTTGGCTTGAGAAACAAGTTAATTAAGCTCTCGATCATGATAAGATACAGACGACACTTTCTCAGTATTTGTAATCTTGTTAATGGCTGTTTGTGATGGTAATTTCGATTCTTTTTAAAAGTATTTTTTGTTTATAATTATATCAAAATAATTTTTAATTTATTTTTCAAAATCATTTTTAATATCAGCATATTAAAATATCTAATAACACTAAATAATTTTAATCTAAAATTAAATAGAAAAAATTTTGAAAAACGATTTTGAAAGTGGAAGCAGGAGGTGTGTCTCTGCAGCTTCGGGGTTAAGCTCCTTCCACAAGAGATGTGACAGAGACACAGCACCATAGACGACATGTTTTATTGCATCACTGTCATGGAAAGGAACAGTAATATACAAATCCCCCATGTCTAAGCAATCCCCTGAGTTTTTTTAACCCCTCTCTATTTCTCTCCAACCTTTTACCTACCATTAACGAAACCCCACTTCTTCTTCCAAATGGGGTGGCTGCACTCCTTCGTCTCCCCGTTGAAGAAGTTCTGGGACCGTCTCCACTCCAGCCACAGAAAGCGTAATTCCCTGAAACTTACGACTATCTTCTCGTTAATGTGTCAATTGCCATCTTTGCGATTTGGTGTATGTTTTTCATTTTTGTTGAACTTTTGATTTGCAGGAACTGGGATATACATTCTGTACAAGGATGTGAAGTCTTGCCCGTGTGAAGACGTGCAAGTCCTATGGTCAATGCTGGTCGAATCACATCCAGCCGCTGCTTCTCTGCCTTCAAAATAATCATGAACTCCTGACGAAGACTTTTTTCTTTTCTGTAGAAAGATATTTGCTGCAGTATGAATCCAACTAGCTTAGTTTGGCTTGATGTGATGTTGAAGAACGTGAATCTTCCGTTTCTCACGATGGATATACAGGTCAGGGCAATATTTATAGCTGTTCTGCAACCAGTTTATGAAGTCCTCTGGTTTGCCCATATGGTGTATATAGTTTGATCATAATGTGCTCTGCGTACAGAGTTATGCTCTGCATTACGCTCATATATGGTGTATGTTTTTCATTTTTGTACAGTACTGGTTTCTCTTTCTCGCTCTATATCCAGAATACAATCGAAGGAAATCACCGTCTCTGGTTTTCCCAGAAATCACAGCTAGATATCTCTGAATTATTCTTCTTAAAAGAAAGAAAAAGAATTAGGAATCTATGATATACCCTCTCTGTTTTTAAATTAGTCCAATTCATGCACCAACCCCTTTAACCACCAGAGCTTTTTGCTTGCTCTGTCAGCATTGTATGGAAGAAGGTTATGCTGCTTTCATGTCCAGACTATCCAATTATAAATAATTTAGAGTTGGCCATCAAAAAATATTCACCACGCTTTTAAACTGTTTTTTCCGGTAATTAATTGTTTTTTCCTGCTCTCCTTTTCAAGTATTTGACTGTGAAAATATCTTGATTATTGAAAAAAACAATTTTATAAATAGATAATTCAATTGAATCTTTTCGTACGATAATCTATTCGACACCAGATCTGTAACTTGCAGTGCATAAAAGATAAATAATTAACCTTTTCAAGGTTTTTAGGGATGTTTTTGTTCGTGATAGAAATAATTTAACAAGACCAAGAAACGTCCATAGATAAAAAAAATCTCATTGGATATGAGAAACTTTAGGTTGCAATTAGAGAAATGATGGAGTAATTATATCAGCAGCACCACCAACAATAATAATAAAAAGTTGTTGGACTATCTGAAAATGACATAATTGATTTTATTCATTCAAGTCTTGTGTTTTAAAAATATTTTTGATTTTTTATTTTAAATTATTTTTTTTGATATTTTATATTATTTTTATATAATTATGTTAAAAATAATTTTAATTTTTTTTAAAAAAATCATTTTAATATATAAATGAAAAATATTTTCAAAATAATATTTACAAAACACACTAAACAAGTTAGAGGATGGCTTCCTGAGACCTTGTGGTCGATGGTCTACTGCAACTTCAAGATTCTAAAATGATGTTTGATATATAAACTTTGTTATTTTAATATATTTTTGAATAAAAATTATTTTTAAAAATAACTTCATTTAAACTGTCAAATATGCAATAATTACCACAGGTGTCAGAAGCAGCTCTGCTCTTGCGATTCAACGCCATGCATGAATCAGAGCAAGAGGGTGATGGACTTTTTATTTGTTTCATTTAAATGCAACCCTGCGGTGTCAATTATCCTGAATGTTTTTTTTAATATATATATATATATATATATATTTATATATATTTATTTATTTTCATATCTGGCCGTGTGTGTTTATTTCCCGATTCAAAACTCAAATGGCTGATCTAGTGAATTTTATATTATACCTAGGGCCTGTTTGACACAGCTGTTACTGTTGTGGTTGAGGTTGAAAAAAAACAGGTTTATGAAAAGCGCTTTTAGCTGCGGTTCGTAACTGAAATTTATGTTTGGTTAAAACTGTGGTTGAGGTTGAGTTTAATTAAAAACAGTTTTGTGTGTTTGGTTACCATGCTTTTCATATTGCTGTCAACTTGTGAAATTAATTAAAAATATACATGTATACACACATACATATATACATTTATATAAATATTTTGTTGGAATAATTTTGTATATTTATTAATAATTATAATAACAAAATATTTGAAATAATTGATGCAAGGATACAAACTACAAAAATTTTCTTTTACGCAGCTTGGAAAACTGGATTTCTCAATGATCATTCTAGCATTGTTTTTAAATGGCATTACTACGATTGAATAAATACATCAAAATACAAGAAGGTGAGATGAAAGGGTAACAACAAATGAAAGATTGATTGAAAAGGAGCTACTGCTAAAACACACCCCACTAGAAATTTACTTCAAAAAACTACTATCAACTCTCAAAAAAATGGCACAACCTGTAATGTCTTTTATTAGAGCTCTTCCGAAGGAATTTATGCAAAAACTTGATGCCTGTCTTAAAGGGTTATTAACCAGAAGATGATTTCATCAAAGCAATTGATACAATAAATAAAAACATTCAAGTGAATAACTACTTTTTATTGCGAAGAAGATGATGAAGGGTAGACACACACAGGATTTTCATATACATAGTGATGACATAATTGCAACTGGCAAATGCTCAGTGCACGACTGGTAAATCTGTATACAACATGCAGAAATACGAGTAGAGTTTAACTGGCACCGGAGACCAGCAGTTGCAACAATTTATGCCTAAACAATTTCAAGTGGTTATTAATGATGAGAAATCTTGAACAAGATTATAAAGATGATGGCCACGACAAGAGCAGCAATTACTGAGCCAACGATCCACTTGTTTCTGGTCATTCTTCTCAATATAGAAATGCATACCGAATGCACATCAGCCATCCCAGCTTCCAACAACTCTACACGGGAAGCCTGATTGACATCTCCAGAAGTGATCCTCTTGAATTCCCTCTTCAACTTATTCAGATCAGACTTGTATTCCCTCAACTTGGCCAGAAGCATAGCCTTCACATTCGGTTGCAGACTCCTCGCCTCAAGGTCCATTTTCCGAATCTACCCAGATCAAACCAACCAAAACCCCCAAAATTAAAAAATTCAAAGTCACATAATAATAATCCACTGAAAGTAAATCGCAAAACAGAACATACCAGAACATCACAATCATCCAGTCCAGATTTAATCTCATAGACCTTTGCGTTCTTTTCCACTGCAGTTCTCCAATTAATTGATAATTATTATATAGTGAATTAAAAAGATGGGGGGTTTATTTAAAAGGTGTGGGGGGCCTGTAGGTACCTCCATCGGGAAGAAGAGAAGTGGAGTTGCACTTTCGAGAGAGATTGTTAGAGAGCTCGCAGTATTGATGCTCGTATCCTTCATAGACTTCACTGATGATTTTGCTTGGTCATCTTACACTGCTGTTACTCAAAACTCAAGAAGGGAGACGAGAGGCAGAGATGAGAGATGAGGGAGACGAGAGGCAGAGAGGGAGATCTGTGATGCAGAGAGGCAGAGAAGAGAGGGAGACGAGAGGCAGAGAAGGATGATCTACAATGTTGCCTTGCGTGTGGATTTCATGCCGCAGCTGCAAAAGCAGCTCTCAATTGCTTTTGTAGTTGCGGCGGCTTTTTAATTTTCTCAGTGGGCCCCACATCCGAACGCTGGTATGATGTTTGGTAACAAGTGTGTTTGGAGCCGCGGTTCAACGCAAACGCAGGTTGAACCGCGACGCCAAACACCCACCTAACTGGATTGTCCTTCCAATTTTAAATTCCAACTAACTATCAGTGGCGAGCGTTGGAACTACGAACCCTGACTTATGGGCGGGCTTAAAAACACAAGCCCGTGGTCATGAGCTCGATATCGAAAGTGATGGGAGACCTTCACGGCTTCGAGCCAGGGGTCTTTTATGACGAGCTCGGGAGGCGGTTACTTGTCCAAATTCATCCAAGGGACTCGGCTCGCCTCTAGGAATTTAACTAAGCCCAGTGAGTTGGGCTCAGGATTTCTATGCCGGGGTCGAGCACGTATTTTATCTTGTTGGTTGATTTAGCGGTTGTTTATTAGAGCTCGTCCAATGATAAGAGCTATTTTTAAGAATTAAATCTGTAAAATAGTTTATTGAATAGTGTTTATATATGAATTTTTTGTTGATGTGTGCTCCAACAGTAAGAGCCATTTTGAAGATCTATTTTTTTATATTATTTTAAATATAGTGTAATTATTTTGTATGTAGTTTAATTATGCAATTAATTATACAATTAATAGGAGTAAATTATATAATTAAATAATTGTTTTTAAAAAACACTTCAACATTATAATTATTAAATTTTGAATTAATAGCACAATAATATATTATCAATTAATAAAATTAACAAACAAAATATAATTAATTAAATTATCCAAGATCGTTCTTGTAAAACATGCAAGATTTTCTTGCTGGAGAATCAGACCCATCTGGCTTTCCTGCTTCTGGCGACGCCTAGGGAGGTGGAGGAAACGGAGATGAAGAGAGGACGGTGATTTATTTACGTTGAACAATGTGAATATTTATTATGGCTCTTCTGTTCGGGTTGCTATAAATAACAGATGGTGAAGAGAAGAGCTATTTTAGCTCTTGAGATAGCTCTCCCGTTTGAGCTGAAAAAATTGAGCAAAATTGCTAAAAGTATATTTTTTTACCTTTGGCTCTCCTGATGGCTCAAGCGTTGGACTTGCCCTTAGTTCGGGGGTAAGGTTTTTTTTTTAAAAAAAACAATTATATAAAATAAAAAACATATAAAAAAATAATTTAAAACAAAAACAAAAAATATTTTTTCTCAAAAATACATTTATTAACTAAAAAAAATATATGGAAAAGGAATAGTTTATAAATAAAAAACTATGGTGATGATAAAAAAAAAGTATGATTAACGACACACATGTTAACAACCTAAAACATGACATGGAAAAGGACTAGTTTATGTGCAGGGTTTCATCAAACCATAACTTACAACAAAAAACAAGTCGACGACCAACTCTAATAAATTAACCAAAATTAATAGAACTAGTTAAATATAGTCGTTAATCTTCCACCCTATTCATCACCTTACTTCCTTCATCGACCTAGCTACCACAGCTCGATTGAGATATTAAAGCCTACAAGAATGACATGACTTGAAAGCATGCTAGTGCTCTTGCATAGAATTTATTAATTTACCAGCACCAGAGTCCAAATCTAACAGGATCTTTTCCTTGGTAGTAATCTTCTTGCAAATGGGATTAATAATTAAATGCCAGAAAACCAAATGGATATGTTTTTATTAAATGAAAATAAAAGGAAGAGAAAGTAAGCAGGGAAACAAAAATAGAAAAATATCATAATTCAATTAAAAATATTATTGCGTTTCAAAGATGTTTTTGAATTTTATTTTGATTTTTTTTATGTTTTAAAATCATTTTTATGTGTTGATATTAAAAATAATTTTTAATAAAAATTACTTTAAAAAACAATCATCTACTAGAATGATATATATGTGTCTATATATATATATATCAAGTTTTTTTTAAAGAAAAGAGGTAAAAACACCCTCATATGTTATAAAATTATCGACAGGACTGTTAGATTCTCTCTTATTCAAAAGATGAACGAGAAAAATGTCAAGGTTCAAAAAAGAAAAGGAAAAAGAAGAAAAGAGATAAAAGCACCTTTAAGAGTTGGAAAATGATCGATATAACTGTTAATTTTAATGTGGTGAAGCTTTAGGATTAAGTTTAAGAGTCACACGTGTTGTATTGTCATGCATAATATTTTTTAAAATCTATTTTGTATAAAAAATTATTAAAATAATTATACACACACACACACATTTTTTTAAAACAAGCAAATTAAAACCATTACAAAAATTATTAAAATAATTTTACAAGAAAATACATCTTCGCAGCGCATCCAAAAATATCAGCTGCTATATTCCCAAGATTTATGATTCGTTAATCAAGTCTTGAAAACAAGATGGTTTTTCCAACTTATTTATTAGGGATCTGTTTTTTTCCTTTTTAATACAGTATTAAACAACGAGAATCTAAGATTCAAGTGCTTGATACCGGGGTATTTATGTAATATTCCACGAAGTTGAAATTGAATATTACAGAGAGAGTTTTTTAAAATAGGATTGTTGAGAAATTTTATGATTTGCATCTTATTAGTTGTTTTTTTGAAAAAAGAAAAAATAAATAAAAAAGAAAAATTTAAATTCAAGTTATTACTACCAGTGAATTATAGATCTTACTCTTTCTCTGCTCCTAATATTTTATTTAAAAGTAATTAATAAAATATAACTATTCTTGTTTAACATAAATTTTATATTAAAAGATATAGATTTTTTCACACACAACACACACGCCCACACGCACATTCAAGGCAAGAGAGATGTTGATAAAGATAAAATACATGTTTAATTTTTTCAAAATATGGTTGGAATTTTATTTTTCAAGGAAGCATATGTCTGATGGAGGGAAAATGAAAACCATAGTCCATGCAAAATGACTATCCAGCACATGCTTAATGTTTTATGGGACGGGGAAACCATCCTCGATGTTATGCTAATTAACGTAAAACCCCCAAAACTCAAAAGGACCCGACAATGAGATGGCTGAGAGTCCGATCCTTCTCTCTTAAAACCCCTACTAGCTTTCTCCTTTCTCTATCTAAACCCAATCCTGGCACAACAACCTCCGACTCCCTAAGTCCTTACCTGGTTAGGTCCATGCTTTCACACGACCCTGTTGGATCCTATAACCCTGTCTCAGTTACTGCGTTAGTAAGTTTATTCTCTCTCCCTCACCTTTTTTTTTTATTTTTTTTATTTGGCAGATTATTCGTGCATATTTTATTTATTTTCTTCAATGTCAGGTTCTGATCAAAGCTTTTTTTTTTATTTTCTTTTGTAGATCCAGCTTGCGATTCTTTGAGCATCGAATTGCTTTAATAGCTGAGTAAGATCAATGGAGGTTATTTACTTGTGAGTTTTGTTGAGAAAAAAGAAGGCGGAATCTCTAGGGATCTTTTTTTGATAGAGGATGAGACAAGGGCTGAGATCTAGTGCCAATTTATTGGCTAAAATGGAGAAAAATGAGGTTTCTCCGAGCAGGGAAATGGTTACTGAGAAAGTTAGTGGTTTGAAACAAGGAGATTGTGAATTCACTGACGAGGAGAACCCGAAATTGAATCAAGAAGAGGCGTTCAAAGAAGAAATGGAAGTGGATCAGAGAGATGGGTTTAAAATCGAAGAATGTGAAAGAGGGAATGATATGGGTGAGTGTAATGCTGTTGGGCGTAGTAAGAATAGAAGGAAAAGAAGTAGGGTTGGTGGTGAGGGAGAGATTGAGGATGGCAGTGTTGAAAAGAAGAAGGTAAAGGAGGGCGAGGATAGTGAAAAGGTGGTTGTTGTCAGGGTTCTGCGGTCAAGGTCTGTGACGAAAACTAAGAGTAGGAAGGAGGTTGATAGAGGGCAGCAGACAGGAGGGAGTGATGGCTCTGAGAAGAAAAGGGTTGAGGTAAAAACAGAAGCGAGGGATTACTCTGATGGTGAAGACAGTGGGAAATTAGATAATGAGGCCAGGGAAAAATCAAAGCAAAATTATGGTAGCTACCCCAAGGACCAGAAGAGTGACACGTTTGAGAAGAAACTGGCTGAGGTGAAAAAGAAAGATAGCGATCATTTTGATGGTGAAGACCCTGACCAGTCAGATCATGACGCAGGGAGAACATTAAAGCACAAGCGTGGGAGGCCCCCCAAGGCTCAGAAGAGTGATGGGCTTGATAAGAAAAGGATTGTGGTGGTAAATGAAGAAAGTCATCAATCTGCTGGTACAGAGATTGAACAGGCAGATAATGAGGCAAGGGAAAAATTAAAGCCCAGGAATGGGATGACCCCCAAGGTTCAGAAGAATGATGTGTCTGAGAAGAAAAATGTTGAGGTGAAAAGGGAAGAGAGTGATCAATCTGCTGGTGAAGAGAGCGATCGAGCACATAACAGGGCAAGGAAAAGATTAAAGCATAAACATGGAATGTGCTGCAATGGGAAAAAGAGTGATGGATCCGAGAAGAAAAGAGTCAAAGCAGGCAAAGAAGGCGGCCATGTATCTGCTGGTGAAGAGAGTGAGCTGTCAGGAAATGAGACGACTGAAAAATTAAAGCCTAAGCGTGGGAGACCCCCCAAGGCTAAGGAGAGTGATGAGTCTGAGAAGAAAAGTATTGAGGTGGTTGATGGTGACTCTGCAGAATCTTCTGGTGAAGACAGTGATGGATGTTGTGGTAAAGTGGGGAAGAAGCTGAAGCCTAAGCGTGGGAGACCCAGCAAGTTGAACAAGGGTGTAAAGGTGGGTGGGCTGATGAAAAGACAAGGAGGGGAAATGACAAGACATAACAAGAAACACAATGTGGGAGCTAGAAGTGCATTATCTGGAGGTAAACTTGTTGGGAATAAATCTAATGCAACAAAGTTAGCAACAGCTGGGAAGAACAAATACAGCAATGATGAAAAGGAAGAGGGGAGAAGTAAACAGAAGGCAGTAGTGAGAGAGAAAATTATAGAACTTCTTCTGGGTGCAGGCTGGACAATTGAGCATAGGCCTAGGAATGGTAGAGATTACTGTGATGCTGTATATGTTAATCCTGAAGGAAGGACTCACTGGTCTGTTACCTTGGCTTACCGGGTGCTCAAGCAGCATTATGAAGGTGCTGGTGGTGATTCAAATAATTCTAAGACTGGTTTCAAGTTTAATCCTCTTCCAGATGAAGAACTCGGCATACTAGCAAAAGTAATAGGCAAGGAAAGGAGTGATAAAAATAAAAAGAAAAAGAAATGGAAGCAAGGGAAGGATGGGAAAACAGATGGAGTTGCAAAACAGAAAATTAAGAGAGGAAAACTGCAGAAGAGAAAATGGGATGCTGAGGCAATTCCTGGACGTAAGAAGTTGAAGGACAGAAGAACAAAACAAAAATCTTCTCTCTGTGGACAGGATAACTGTGCGGGTATGTCAGATGACAGAACAGGAGTCAAGGATCCTAAGCAACTCAAAATACATAATAGAAAGCGGTGTGCTCTAATGATTCGCAACTCCAAGGAGGATGCGGGTTCAGATGGTGATGGCTATGTGCTTTATAATGGGAAGCGAACTGTACTTGCCTGGATGATTGATATGGGCACCGTGCCATTGGATGGAAAGGTGCAGTACTTGAAACGCAGGAAGACACGAACAGTCCTAAAGGGTAAAATCACAACAGATGGCATTCAGTGTGATTGTTGTGGTGAAACTTTTGCAATCTCAGACTTCGAGGCTCATGCAGGCAGCAAATCCTGCCAGCCACTCAAAAACATATGCTTAGAGAATGGACCTTCACTCTTGCACTGCCAGCTAGAGTCCTGGCATAGACAAAATGAATCTGATCGTAAAGGGTTCCATTTTGTTGATATTGATGGTCAAGATCCAAATGATGATACATGTGGGATCTGTGGAGATGGTGGAAACCTTATTTGCTGTGATAGTTGCCCATCAACATTTCATCAAAGCTGCCTGGAGATAAAGGTACGCATTCACTTTTGCATTCCTATTATTCACTATCTAGAAGATCACTTTCTGCCAAGGCACTTCTGAAATCTTGCCTTCAAGGTTCTCCGGATCACTTGTAACTAAAACTGTTCTCCAGGCTATGGAATACCTAAAGGAAATAAAATCTCAAAACAGTGTCATTATTAGATATTAAGAAGTGAATGGTGGAAATTTTTCTGGTGAAGCTGCCTTTCCATGGTATCTTATTTGTGAAAAGCTTGGATCAGCATTTCTGTTGCTGCTTGTAGAATTGAGCTTCATTCACTGTAAATGCTATCGTATTATGGATTGTTTTCTTCCTGCAGCAGAAGTTCCCTTCTGGATTCTAGTATTGCACATAGCCCATAGCATTTTTTTTTTTATGAAATAAGATCAGCTTTTCTGCTGTTACTCATAGAAATGAGTTCGGTTTTTCTTTAAATGCCATCATGTCATTAATATTTTTTTTTTCTCGTGGCAGAAGTTCCCTTCAGGGGTCTGGAATTGCACATATTGTTCATGCAAATTTTGTGGGATGGCTGGTGGGGATGCATGTCAGATGGATGAGAATGATGCTGCTGCCCAACCTGCAGTACTGGCATGTTGTTTGTGTGAGGAGAAATGTATTGACTCAATCCTCTCAGTGGTTTAATGTATTTTTGTTCTTTCCTTTTCCACCATGCTGAATTTTCTTCTATTTATTGTTATTTAATTGATGTACATTTAATAGATCTTCTTCTGCAGATCACCACTCCTGTATTCCTGCTGAGGACACTATAAATGATTATCACAGCAGTCTATCCTTCTGCAGGAAGAAATGCCAAGAGGTAGTATTTTAGTTATTGTTAAAAACTATAATCATAGATGTTCTGTTGGACTTGCGAATCAAAATTTTGTTGTTATTGGCATTTCTTTGCTTTATGTCTTGCTCCTTAATTTCAAGTGACAAGAAACCTTGGCAGCTTGTAGTGTATTGTTTGATTTTATAAAACAAAATGATTGATACTCAAAAACTTTTCGCGTGAACTTCCTGGAAACATGATTGCCAGTGGGTGTTCTATGTCACAACTCTGAGCTTGAAGTTGAAGAGCTGCCTACTTTTGGAAGCTATTAAGCTATACTAAAATCTCATCTCAATTAAATCTGAACATGGTTGTAATTTGGTCCTAGTAAGACATAAACCATTTTTGTTTTTGCTGCAAATTTTCAGGTGTTCTGCTGGCTTGTAAACCCTGGGTTTTATTAACCCACTTTTTGACTGACAATGCAAAACTAATTGCTACCTGCAAATTAAACTTGTGAGTGGTTAGACTTAAGAGAAACACGGACATCACTCTGGGGTAATGTTAAGCCTTGACTCGTGGATCACTGCTATTTTGTGCCATTCATTCTGCACAATTCTACCAGTCCCTAAAATCTGCTATGGGTCATGTCAGATGTGAAGTGGGAGTTGGCAATAGGAGTGGAATATAAATAATTGATTTTTTGACTTAGTTGTGACCCTTAATATTTGCTATACTTGGAGATTATTCATGTACCTGATAAATGCTCTGATATCAGTGGCATTGGTTTGTTTCTCCCCAGTCCTCAATACAATGGAGTGCTTCTAATTTCATTGGTTTAATTTAAACAAGTTACAAGACAACTTGAATGAATTCTATTATGTGCATCAGAATTCACTTAAATGGTTTTTTTTTTTTGCCAGTTACATGATAAGCTACAGGCGCTTCTTGGGGTTAAACATGAAATGGAAGAAGGCTTTGCATGGACTCTTGTTCGCCGATGTGATGTTGGTTCTGATGTTACTCTCAGTGGAATGCATCGGAAAGTTGAATGCAATTCCAAGGTAGCTGTTGCGTTGCACATAATGAACGAATGCTTTTTGCCCATGCCTGACCATAGAAGTGGGGTCAACCTGATTCGTAACATTGTATACAATTTTGGGTAAGCACAAGTATATTCATAAGTATGTTTGGAATTGTCATCATTAAGCTGAAAACCAACATTGCTCATCTTTTTTTTTGGTGTGCGTGCTGCAGTGGGGTGGGGGTTGTTGGTTCTTTGTGGATACATAACATCACATTGTTGGTGTTCCCAACTTTGTGAGAAGTGTTTTATTTTTAGTGGTGGAATCACAACTCACAACCTCGTCAAGAGGTGCCCTTTCTGTTTTTCCCAATTAATTAGCACTTTCAAAGTATATTATGGAACTGGTTGGGAAGAACACAGATCATAAATGATGGGAATTGGGGCTGCATACAACTTTCTATAATTGCCCTACCATGCTACGATGTAGTATACAATTATTCTAATGGTGGAGGGCCAAAATAGTATCCTGTTGTGCTGTACTATGTCTATTGTGGATGTATGAGGTATTTTCTTTTATATGTTTGGCCTCTTAATACTTAGTTTACAGTTAACTTGATAGTATTTTATTCAAAAGTGCTTTTGAATATGAAAAGGCTGCACTACTCTCTTTTACTCATTGTCCTCATTTTTCTTGTTATATGCTGATAAAGATTATCTACTTCACTGTGATTGCTTTTATGTCCTCGTCAAAAAATTGCAAGGAATTTGTTTTCTTAATAAGTTGCAACACCCCTTTTCAGGTCAAACTTCAATCGACTGAACTATTGTGGTTTTCTGACTGCAATTCTAGAGCGAGGAGATGAAGTAATCTCTGCTGCATCCATTAGGTATATCTCAGTCTAAATTTGACCACTGATTGCACTGCTTTGTGAATTTTTATAAGTGGTTAGTTCTTCCAGTATATATAACAAAATTATAAGAGATTATAATTGGAAAAGAATGCATGTGGACAGAGAATCATTTCTGTTATGAATGTTTTCTGGGATTATGTACTGAAAGTTTTCTGCCTGACTTCCTTTTTCTTAAGCACTGTCTACACCCATGATTGGATGTGCTGTAATTCAAGACATTAAAAAACATCTGCATGGGATCAATTTTTACCTTTTCTATCATTTTATAATTGATCATCATCTTTGTTTTGCCAGTAACATCCACTTTGGAGTCTTTAATTTTGTTTCTGAGAACAAAAAAAACACAGCAAAACTAAATTCATGTGAACTTGCCTGTTTTCTACCTCTGAAGCTCCACCAGCTGCAACCATTTTTTTTTGTCACGTTAGTACTTGCCACCCTATAGCGAGTGGATCTGATGCTAATATGGCAGAATAGAGTTTGCGACTTGTCTTTGAACTATTGGAGAACAAATGTAGTCAAATTGTTGCCTTGCTGTCTTCAGCACTTGTGCTCGTGTACCTATTTTGCATTTTCCAGAGTACTTGCATTAGTATCTCTTGAAATGTACGTTTTCCTCTTGCTATCTACATTCCCATTTGTTCTCTCCCTCATTAAATTGGAATAATGCCAGTTGTGCTGAACGTTGATGCTAAATTTCCGTCTTATTCTAATCGACATGTCCATGCATGTGCAAGTGGTAGTTTATGACAATGTAAAAAGTCACAATCACATTAATCAATACTTGGTGAAATAGGATCCATGGGAACCAGTTAGCAGAGATGCCATTCATTGGGACCCGCCACATGTATAGACGTCAAGGAATGTGCCGCCGGCTCCTAAGTGCAATTGAAACTGTATGTTTGGTGTCCATTACCTTTCCTCTTCTGAATTCATGTCTTAATGTCTGACATTTATTATCCCTGGCTTTTTTGAATTTCATTTATACAACACACTCTGTAGTCTCCTTTTTTACTGATTTTACTTGCTGTTTATTTTTATTTGTCTTTTCTGAAACTGTCATTAGGCTCTCTGCTCTCTAGATGTCGAGAAATTGGTCATACCTGCAATCTCTGAGCTAAGGGAAACCTGGACTTCTGTTTTTGGATTTAAACAACTTGAAGGATTGAGCAAGCAAAAAATGAGGTACATGAAAATGGTGGCATTCCCTGGCGTTGATATGTTACAAAAACCTTTGTCAAAGCATCACCAGTTTGCGGAAGCAAATGCAGTTCCCACTGAAGGTATTTACCATTTTAAATCTTTAATTGATATTAGCATATGCAACTTTTTGGGTTCCTCGCTGATAATTTTTTTACACCACATACACATGCAGGTTTGACATCCTTGGAACTCAAAGAACAATATACCATAGATGAGATATCATGTAATTCTGATGAGAAATGTTCATCAGTGAGGTTTGATTTGAAAGGTTCTAGTGAAACTAGTTTACCTCATACTGGCAACATAAATGATCAAGCTGCTGCAGTTGAATCTGGTTCCCCTCCTGATTGCCTGAATGATATTTCTGATGTTACAAGTGAAAATACTAATCTACCTGCTTGTCCCAAGGACACAGCTGTTGATCAATTGAGCGCGGTTTCTATTTCTTCGTGTGATGCTAATGAACAAACTAGAAAGGTGGCTGAACATCAGAGTGCTGTTTCTGGTTCCATTGCTCCCTCTGATTGTGAGAGGAAGCTGAAAGGGGATATACATTTGGACCGGAATGATGTTTCCAAGATTGAAAGCAAGCTGTTTGGTGTATCATTTATTGGGTCCGAAGCGGCTGACTCTCAAGGGAAGTGCCAATGTGCTTCCAAGGAGGTTACCGAGATTGTTCCTTGTGAAGTGAAAGGTGAAGATAGCAGGGATAGGCAGAATCTTGATTCGCTTGATGACGATTCTATGCCCACTTCAAAAATCTTACCAAGTCAACTCCAGTACTTTGCTTTTGAGCACAAACTTAAAGTATCAGATATCAATGCTGTTCACTGCGAGTCCACTACCTGCAATATTTACAGGGATATAGTTCAATCAACAACCACATCACCTCCCCAGAAATTGCAAGATGCTGTTTATGGTCGTTGTGGGGCATTTCCTGGTGACCAAAATATTAGTTCTTCTTGTGAAGGCAAGGGGCCTAATGTGAAGGAAATGGCAGTCCTAGCCACTGCCGATTCCAATTCTGTAGATAGTAATGGGTTTTGTATTGCCACAGATCTCACAGCGAGCCCTTGTGGAGTTGATGTGGATGGTGTTCATGACCTCAAAGAAGTCTCTGACACAGTTCAAAGCCATGCGCTTTCTCCTGATGGAGGTTTAATTTTTGATGGTCCTCAGATGAATACCAAATCTTCAGGGCACCCGGATTCTGTTTCTGAGGTCGAGCCTGCTAATTTGACACATCGCACCTCTGAGCCTCTACGCATTTCAAGCCCTGCTCCTGCTGCTGGCCTGCACTGTGCCTCTGGTGATGGTAATTCATGCGGTGCACCTGAGGTGATAATTTTGTCAAATCAGGCTAGTTGATTTCGATTTGCATTCTCTTTTTGGCAGTAGAATGATGGCATTTTGTGGATGGCGGCCTGGATACATGTGGTGGAATTTTCTTGCAGAACTTGGATGTGCTCTTCACAGACCGTGTTATGCGATTTTGTCGTTGATTAGGATGCCGATATAGCATTCGAACGCCTCATTTGATGGTGATGATTTTTGACAGCTTTGGCTGGTGTTTCCAGAACAAGTTTGTCAGTCTTGACCACCTTATGGAGGACATCATTTTGTACAGTTGGAGCAGTCCAAGTCTTCAGTACTCTCTAAGTCACATGTTAGGTTTAGATGCAATTGAGGGTTGTGAATCTTGACCCCCTCGTATGCATAACGTAAATGAAAAATCCATTGCTGAAGCTTATGAAAGAGCCTTGCCTGCTGTGATTCTTGCTTAACAATTCCCCTGCTGCGCTCTGTTGTTTTCAAGTGTTGATGAAATGGCCATGCCTAATACGCAGTAACCTGTTTGCCCTTCCCTGCGAGAATGGAATTGGTGACTCGTGGTTAAAAACAAGAGGGAGAGAGAGAAACTCCCCTGATAGTTAAAATTACTGAATTCTATGATACCATGTGAAAAATGTCATGCCAGAAGATTTATCAGAAAAGACATTTTTCTTCTTCAACAAAGGCAAGTTGCATCTACTGGTTAACATCATTTCATAAATTTATTATTATTCCCCATGTATTTTTCTTAAATAAATTTATAATAATTCACAGCTACACTTTTGCAATAAATGATAATAAGTATAATTCGCTTTGATATATAATGCAGGCGTGACCGAGATTCTAAGCATGAAAGAATGTAGTGATCGAGATTCTAGGTATAAATTCACAAGTAAATGTATGAACTTGACTAAATAAATTCATGGTCAAGTCTTTGAACTCTACTAGGCAATGCAGATCATTTTATCCTTGGATTTTTAAAAATAAAATAAATATGTTTTTATTATTTCAAGAATTGACTTTTTATTATGAAAATGTGTGACTAAATCAGAGTACACGACACAAAAAATTGTTTGAAACTGTAATAAAATTATGATTTTGACATGTAAAGAAAAAAGGGGTCAATTGCTCGTTGGTCATCGAAGGACCATCACGACACGAGTATGTGCATCTTTTTAAAACAGTAATTTTTTTTTTTCAATTTGATTTTTTTATTAAAGTTATTTTTCTTGTTAATTTTAACCATCCAATCATAATATTTATGCTATCCTATAGGTAAAAAATTTGTTATCATTCAATGTTTTAATTGTTATCGATTGAAATTCATGATTTTTCTTTTTATGGTGCCCGTGATCTAGTGATCATTAGTTTAAAAACTTAATGGGGGTCAACATCTCTTCTTCTTCTTCTTCTTCTTCTTGCTCATTTTGTTTTTTGATTTTATTGTTCGGTATTTGTTCTATTGTATTATTTTGTTCTCTTTACCTGAATTATAAGTTTTGCATGTTTACTCGTCTCTAATTATCTAGGTTATATGTTTATTACGCTAACTCGGACCGTTTGTTTTTATTCAATTTCATGTTTTTAAGTTTTTTTCAAAGCTATGATGATTTTTTTAATTTTTGTTTGTTTTTTATCATCTAATTAAAATAGAACTAACCTATTGAACCTGGTCGAGCCTTTTCTTATTTTTTTTAAACGCACTCGAATAAAAATTTAAATTTTAATAAATAAACTTAATAAACTCAACTAATAAATACTTAACATTGCATAATCAAATCACTAGTTTATATTTATCTCTCAATTATTTTTTATTTTTGCTTTTAGTTTAATAATTTATTTATTGACATTAATAATTATTAACCTGTTTAATTAAATACTTATATAACCTTTTAATTTATATTTTAAAAAATTATATAAAAACTTGCATATTCATCTTTATATATATATATATATATATATATATATATATAATCCGAAGCTAAAGAGCGGGTGAAATGACTAGTTTAGAGGTTAAAGTATGTGTAGTTAGTTAAAGAATGAATAGTTGATGAATAAACGAGGGGCAGATCAGTACATACAATTTTAGCGAAATCATATTTCCTCTCTCGAAGCTAACTATATATATAACGGCACGCTGTATTTGCATCTAGGGTTCTTGGATTCATCACTTGCCTTCTTCACTCTAAAAGCAGGCGCCGCTAAGCCAAATACCAACTCCTGCACCAAAACCCTAGCCCAAAGCCATGGTAAGCATCGATACCTCTCTCTTTTTTCTTTCTTTCCCTGTCTTCTTCTCCTTATGTATATCTGTGTTAGATCTATGTACTTAAATAGTTAGTTTGATGTGATTGAATTATTTTGATTGATAGTCGCTGGTAGCAAATGAGGAATTCCAACATATTCTTCGTGTTTTGAACACCAACGTTGATGGCAAACAGAAGATTATGTTTGCTCTTACATCCATTAAAGGTATTGGTCGTCGTCTCGCTAACATTGCCTGCAAGAAGGCCGATGTAGACATGAACAAGAGGTACCGGCCATTTTTTTTACCTATTCCCGATTCTTTAATATATTAATCTGTAAAAATTCCTCTCTCCCCTTTTTATGAGAATAGAAGTTTCTCCCTTTGATTATTCAATCACGGGTTTTGTGTTATAGTGTGATAGTTTGTTACAAGCTCGGTGGCTGGCTTTCTCGCTGTAAAACAACAGAAAATTTAGTTAGAGGATTTATATAGATTTCCTTTTTACTATGTTTGATGATGTTTTATTGATTTATAATTGTCTACTAAAAAATTTGGCAACTGTTTGAGGGAGGTTAGAAATTTGATAAAAGAGCGTTAGAGAAGAGCTGGATGGCTTTATAAATTTTGCCGAGTTTCTTCTAGACTTGAAATTTGGGTGGCTGTGTTTGCAGAGCTGGTGAACTGTCAGCCGAGGAGCTTGACAAGCTTATGACAATTGTTGCGAATCCTCGCCAGTTCAAGATTCCAGACTGGTTCCTTAACAGGCAGAAGGATTACAAAGATGGAAAGTACTCCCAGGTTGTTTCCAATGCATTGGATATGAAGCTGAGAGATGATCTTGAGCGTTTGAAGAAGATCAGGTTTGCTATGATTCTCCTTGGACATGATTTTTTTAAGTTTGTTTTTTGGTTTTCCTTAGGTTGTATGATTCTTTTGCTGCAGAAATCACCGTGGTCTCCGACACTATTGGGGTCTCCGAGTCCGTGGGCAGCACACCAAGACCACTGGCCGCAGGGGAAAGACTGTTGGTGTCTCCAAGAAGCGATGATCAGTTACACAGATTATATTCTCTTGCTACAATGCAGTATTTTCCGGGTTCTGAGTCCTTTCTTTTTCAAGCAAAAACTTTAGTATAACTTAGATTGTTTGCATGAATTCTCTCCTGTTTTTGTTGGTTGGATATTTCTCTGCGTTGTCTTGAGAAGATCATATTTTTGTTTAAATGTTTTACCTGGAGTTATCTCTTCGTATGTTTTTTATGGCTGGTTTCTGAATTTGGATGGAGGCATAGGCAAGAACAAGCAACAGAAGTGTTTCCTACTGGGTGTTATCAAACAAACATGTCTTCAATGAGATAGAAGTTGTTGCATGATTAGAGAATAGTTAGTTTGTGATTGCCAAAAACGCTTCTTAATCTTAATACCTGCCAAGAAGCTATCGTAGCTGGAGACATCTTGCAATCCATCCGCCCCCCACCCCTTGGATACAGTAACAATCAAATATATAATAAATAGTATGGCTGTAAACCAAACAGATTTGTAAACCCTATATCTACACTTGGCTTGAAATAAATTAATCGGATCCAATAAACTTAGGAGTGTATTTTTTATGAAGGAATTAAAGAAGAATTGAACTGTGTTGTAAGAGAAGATGTTTATCAAGTGTTGGTAGTTTGTCGTGAGCATGATACTGACATTGATGTGTAGTACCGCAAGAAATTAAAGTTTTGTAGAAACAATATGATTTGCTCATCCTATAAGTCCCAATTACACAGCAGACAAATGCCTTGTCATCGCTTTTCTAGGGAAACTTGTCTCAGGAAACGGTGATTTAGGATGTGAAGATTTATTTATCGTCAAGACATTGTCCCATGTTGGAGGAAATAGTGGCTTGATGCGAGGCTAAATTGTTTTTTTCTTCTTCTAATACTAACCTGCATTTGGATCCTTGTATCTGAGTGTTAGACTTGTATTTGGGTTTTACTATCGTCATTATGTTGATGCATTTTTCGGTTTTACGTTAATGCATAAACTAATCAATTGCTGCAATTATGGATATTTGTAATCAACCTTTAATCCATTGGGGGGAGTAAGAATAATATTTAATTGCTACAAATATAGAATATTGAAAAGAATAAGCCAAGGAAAGCTATTTTCCTTGAGCATCTGAATTCAGCAATGTCATGTATCACTTAGCTTAGTAGTGTCAGGCTTGGCAAAAACCTTGTGTAGCTTCTTCGATTTCTTGACAGATAAATATGACCAATAGCGGTTCACTTGTCTATAAAAAGGATTTCAAACGCATTTTCTAATTAGTCGGTGTCCATGAATCTCATGATAGATGCTTATTTTTGGGTTATTCTCAAAATTTATTTAAAACAGTAAGGCAAACGATGATAGTGAAGTTTTCAATATGGGGTTATGATTGGGAAATGATTTTGAAAAAATGAAATTTTATTTATTTATTTATTATTTTACATTAAAAAAAAATATTTTTTTAAATTATATTTTGATGAACTGATATTAAAAATAATTTTTAAAATATATAAAAATATTATTTTAATATATTTCTAAACAAAAATAATTTCAACCATAACTCCGAAACAATATTATTGTAATGGAGTTGATCCTTGAGATGGGTCATATGACCACGTTTAGCGTGAACCCACACCGACACGGTGGTGAGTCGGCTCATGATGTATTCACTCTTGCTATAGTTTCTTCTTGTATTGGACCAGGCTTGGAGCTGAGTCTGAACTGACAGAAAATATTGTACTGCTGTTTTCAACGAGTTTGTTTGGGCTTGACCCGTCCATTTTGATGTAATATGAACCCGCTCGGTTATTTTAAAAAAATACTGGAGAATGAAGTATCTTCTGCTGGGCTAGACTTCCCATGTAGTAAAACAGATATTATACAGGCCTCTAACGGGTCACATCATGTCCCAGCCATTTAAATCCATTCCTTTTGTGATTCTCAGCCTATACTTCCTCTGCCTGATCCCATGTTTGCCATTGTAGAGTTTATTTGGTATTGTATTTTCAAGTAGACTTTTTAGTGTTTCAAAAATGTATTTATCCATAAAAATTATAATTTTTTCAGTGTTTTTTAATATTTTTACGTGTCTATGTTAAAAGAAAAATAAAAAAAAAATTACATTATTTTTCTGGGATCTCAATTCTAAGAGATTGCATGATTTATTGTAATTTAGATTTGGTACGCGAAAATTAGCTGTAAGATACTGCTGCTGTTAAAAACTAAGAGAAGATATACATATAATCCTCAAAAAGATAAAACTATAGAGCTGGCTAAGACCAAGCCAACTATCTTGGCCCCCATCCATAGTTTCTGTTTTCTGGTTTCTCCACGAAAATTACTCTGCTCTGTGGTTTTGGTGGAGTCATTTATTTCGGGATTGAAAACCCGAGCTAACCATACCTAGAATACTTAACGAAGATAAATAAAAATTAGGCTCGAGATTTGGGTTCATTGATGAGCCAGCGCTAGGTAAGAGACCTCGTGAGGGACAAAACCACATGTACAGTATGCAGATACCTGTCTGCCAAAGCTATATTTCCAGAAATTACAAGTTGAACCATAATTTAATTATATTTATGGAGGACCAAGTCATCATCATTGGCATCTGGGACTTTCACTGAATCTTTTGTGGCTTATCCTCGTCCTTGAAAACATGATATTAATTGCGAGGGAAACGGAGGACAAAACTCAAGATTCCCCTGTGCTGTCTTTGTAAAACAGTTTCACTTTTTTAATCGACAGAAATTTGGCCACTTGTTAGTCCACTAGTTGTCTGGACGCGAAGATTCTTCCAGGTTAAAGAAATCTGAAAAACAGGAGTCCTCTGCTTTCTTACACGACAGATCTACCTTCGTCTTACTCCTCCTGTAAAAGACAACGGTTTTCTTGTTCTGTACCGGTCCATAAATTAGTCACTCATTACATAACCATAGGCATTTATATATGTTTATATAGCTTCACAGTTGACAGGATTTGACCCGTTCCCAACTTGCTAGTTCCCGTCTCTTGATTGATTACCTCTGCAAAACAATGAGTGGACATAGTATTAATTGTCTGTGCAAGAACGTGATTTATTAGAGTTATCTTGGAAGATTAAAGCAAATTATAGTTGAAACAGGAAGTGGGATAATTGAGCATGCTCGAAAGGTTTAACAAAACTGATTTCAATCTCACGTATGAAATCTTCGAAATCAATCCAAAGAAGATTTCTTTTCTTCCACATCGCAGCTAACTTTTTTGTTGCAGTCAAGAAGAAAGTACGGAAAAGGGAAGGGAAAAAAAAGGACCTGATGAAATTTTCAGAATTTATGTAACAGGTGATGAATATCAATTCGTCATCCAACAAAAACTAAGGGACTTGCATGAAACTTCAATATAGAGTGAAAAGTGTAATCTCATCAGATTTACAATCGATAGAACATGTCCTCAAAGTTCCTCTGCTTAATTGAAAGCTTCTATCCCCACCAACTATCGAAGAGTGAATCACAGACATCTAGTTCACGAGCACTTGCAATTACTGTAAAAAAAAAAGGAAGGAAGGAAGGAAATTGGAGTAAAAATAAAAGGCAGGACAAGAGTACCTCACTTTTACTTGTAATCATGCACTGCCTACATTCCAAAAAAACTAACACAGGATTGGAAAACCCGATTTCTGGGGGACAAAACATTTTTTTCTTTCTAATATACAACCCAGAAACAATACTGACAAACTGAAGAAAAAAAATGTTTCAAGCTTAGTAAATACAAGAACCAAAAGCAAGATGATGGTGAGGGGATTAGGTGCTATAATAGAAGACAAAAGGAGGGCCAGTTTTGTTGCCCACACATATACATTGCTAAATTAAAAGTAAACAAGATTAGACAATCATTTTCCGACAGACCACATTCTGCATTACATGCACTGCCGCGAAACCCCACAACCACCGGAGGCAAAACCCTCTTCCTGGCGGCCACCATCTTCTGGCATTTGCGATGACAGAAGACTAACAAGAAGATCAGCAAAAGCTCCAACAATGAACTTGTGGCTACTCTTTGGATTAAGATCAAGATAACACGATAGTAGCTCGTGCAAATACTTCCAATTAGCCTTGACGTCCACCAAGTCACGTGCCTCCACCATCTCCTGCATGGATCGCCGGAAGTCCATGTACGGGTCCGGTGAGTAGGTGGGGACAGCCACACTGTCTTTAACGGTTGGGGATTTTAATAATTGGGGATGAGTACTACTACTACAACAATCAACTGACAAAGCCTTGTCCTTGGAGGGATTCGTTGTCGGAGCATTGCTGTCATATTGCGGGGCCACTAGATTGTCTGATGATTCTGAGGACGTGACAATGGACGGTGTGGATTCAATAATGGAGTTGGAGCGGCCAGGGGAGGAGAAGAAGAAGCGCTGAGAGGCGTAGACGGTAGCGAAGTCAGGTTCAGTGGAGGAGGAGGAGGATGAGCTGGAAGAAGTGGCGGCGGAGGTGGAGTACTCAATGATGGGGTCGTAGAGGGAATTGTAGTTTTTTATGAGGAATGTATGGCTGTGATCATCTGGGGCTAGTAGGGTTGTGGAGGATTGATCATGAGGTGGCGGTGGACGTCTGATCTTAGTGAAGCAGAGATTGAGGTTTCTTCCTATTGTGCCTGCCATTATTATTGTTTCTGTGATTGTGCAGGAAAGAAAGATGGGAGTCTGAAGGTGAATCGAAGGAGAAGAAACGAAAACAAAATGAGGGGTGGGGGTCTTTTAATTTTGATGGTTCCGAGAAGGGTCCATCATTGATGGTGCATGTTGTCTTTAACCTTCTGCATTTTCTTTGGCTCAACGGCGACTAGACAGGAGTAAAGGACTGTAAAGGTAGACCATTTATATAGCATGAATTTTGGAGTCCTTTAATTACTATTTTATTTCTCGAATTCAATGGCGCTCATATTTTGTTCCCTCAACGTACAATCAGGTTTACTATTCATATTATAATTATTATTTTCAGAAAAAAAATCATTAATTAATTAAAAGAGGTGTTATTTTGATTGTTCATGACTTTAAAAAATATTGTCTATTATAATTTTTTATTTTTATACTTTAATATTTTAATTAGATTTTATAATTTGTCACGGTTTGTTTTCTATGTGAGGTTTACAAAGTCTAGTTGGTTTGCCTTGTTGAATTGAGTTTTTTTTTTTAATTTGATATTTGATATTGAGTTAATTATAAATTTAATTTAATGATTTATTTCATTTTATTTTCAATGAGATTATCGTGATCTCATGACTCGACTCACAAGTTAACCTGGTTAGATTGGTTATTTTATTATGTCATATTTTTAGATTGATTTTTTTTCAATTTCATTCTTAAACAATGAATTTATTTAAAATCTGACTTCATTATTTGTTTCAATTTATTTCTTATTGGGCCATCTAGTCTCAATGTCCGAGTTATGAGTTTAACAAGTTAATCTGAGTTACCTCATATTGATTTTTAGTTTATTTTGTATAACATTGTTCTGGTCTAATGATATTATTCATGGGTTTTGTAGGATAAATTTGGTTGCCCGATACAATTTTTTTTTTGTGTTCCTGCAATGGTGTTTTTTTTTTTAATTTGTGTTTATTTCTCTAAATCATCATATGACTTTTGATTTATCGGATATCAAACTTAATGATTTGTTGCGGTTTATTTTCTATATAATTATTATAGTCTCGTCACTCATATCAAGGGTTAAGTTTGTTAGCCAAATGAACTCAGGTTTTTTTAATTGTTTTTTTTATCGCGTACTTCAACATATGATTAATTAGTTTTTATATATAACTGATTATAAGTGTAAATCAACGAAAATATTTTACTATCAGGGTTTATATATACAATGGAATTAATAGAAAATTATTCTGAGATACTGACATATTTGCCTTACAAATGATGTTGGTGATGAATCATATCCTTATAGTTAACAGCTTGTCATGTTCGTTACCTTTAAAAGGGGGTTAATTGCATACTTAGATTTATTTGGATGGCCAAGCAATCGCCGGACTTCTCCTTCCGGCAACCTCGATAAATGCAGGATGGGATGTTGATGCCCACGATGACATGAGCGCGTGAGAGTTAAGGATTTCTTGTGAAGTGATAACGATTTTGCAAATCTTGTGTTACAAGGAAGCTGCACGTGCAGACTGGCGGAGGTGGAGATCAAAGTCTTCTTTTTTATTCTATCTTTGTTTTCTGCACCGTAAATAAACAGCTCAAATATTTCATTCAAGTCTGGAATCTGGATGCTTGATATTTACCATTTCTATTGCTGTGAAGTGGACGAATGGTCATAATCAATCCACTGGTTTCCACATAAGAAAACGATGTACGGTCATGATCACCCTATCACTTCATGAGAATACACGATCAGGCCCAGTCCTGGAGTCTCTGCCACTGGGTCCCATGATTACCTGCGTGTTTCAGTGTCTATCACGTTGTAATAATTTGGATTTTGGAGTCAAATCTCATCCCAGGATTTCCGATTGCACGTAAATTTCTTTTCGATGTAATTTAATTGGACAAGTTAATTACCTATTTCCAGTTTCATCAGCGAGGAGGACTAGGTATTGCAGTTGAAAGAGGATTACTCTTAGCCTTGACCTTGAGTTTAAGGAATGCCTTGAAAATTGCCAGAGATTATGTGTAAAAACATGTTCGTTAATTTTAAGATTAATAAAATTAATTAAAATACTTTCAAGTTAATAGATACACACATTAATAACAAACAAAGTATTGGATTTAATTTAATAGGGCATTTCCGCCCCTGATTATTACCAAAATAAATAAAATATATCGGATCATCATATATGCTCATCACAACCCTATTATTTACCTTCTTTTGACCTATTGGTCTATTATATAATCCATTGGAGGCATCAATTTATTCGAGCCATTTACTAAATGAAAATGTTTTGGATTATTGGAGGACAATTTGAGTAATTAGCAAACAAAATAAAAAAAAGAAATGGCCAATTAATATAGTTGCAAAGATTTTTAGTGAAAATAACTCATTTTTTATTTTAAGATTATAAACCGTAATAAAATTTTAATTCATGTTCTTTAAATTTAGGACTAGTAAGTCGATTGATGTTCTTTAGGAAGGTGATAGGTTGACTGATGTAGATGGAAGTTAAAGGCAACAAAAAACATGATGTTCTTCATGAGTGAAAAAGGGTTGTAGATGTTGATCCTAAATTCCAAGTTTATTCTCTGTAAAATAATTACAATGAAGTCCGTCTCTTTACAAGGTTTTTAATGCCTTAAATGGTTCATAAACCTACCTCAGTTATGAAAGAAAAACAAAAATATAAAAACAATCATAAAATCTAAAACAATGTATGAAATAAAAAATAAATAGCAGAGAAAATCACAAAACTGCTAAAAATAGGGTTAAGACAATATTTTTAATATTTACAGATCTTATGGTCTTCATAACGATGTAGTTGTTACTGTAAGAGAAATAACCTTTGAAATCCCTGTAAAAAATTGATTATAATTTAATAAATAAATTAAACAAAGGTTATTTTGAGTCATTATTTTATCATTTTATGAAAAATTACAGAACTTCTATCCACCTGCTTCATCTAATTCTTGAATTACAAGTTTGCGATTCTCTTTATTTTGGGCAACAAATCTTGCAGCTCCACTGATAAAAAGTGATTGGCCATTACTTTCTTGCTAGATTCCCTTTCGAGGAAAAACGTTTCCACCAAATCAAGATTTTGAGAGACCAAAAGTCCATGTTCAGGTGAGCTACAAGGATGGTCTAGCTGACTTTACAACGACAGGTACACCAAGCCCATGCATGGTTTCAGAGCATTATATACACGGGCGACCTGTCAAACTTGCACTTTTCTGGTGTTATGTCCAAGGCCTCCTTCACCTCCAATTCGAGAAAACTTGTGCTTCAATCTAAATCCCTTACTTCTTGCACGATGTTCTTCAGGTTTTTTCATTTCATGATCTGTTTCTGGTGTAAAATCAAACAATTTAATGGGACTAGATTCCTACCAGATAAACAAAACATTAATTAACTTGTGTAAAAAGGTTGCTGCATATGCACGAGCGGGCTTGCTTGCTGCCCCTCTTCTTTTTATTAGAAAAATCACAGTAGCCCTCGTTCGTTTTAGTAGTTTGACATTTTCCTACTTTCAGACACTCTCCTCCTTTATCTCTACAAACCTGTTCGTCTGTATATATTTGGCATATATCTAAATATTTTGTGCGGAAAAAGATACTTTCGTTTTATCGAACCTGCTTCCAATAGTTGTATATATCATCTGCGAGATGTGCCGGTTACAGGGGGGGAGGAGTTAGTGACCACAAAACAGTGTTTATATTCAGAAGTTGCTCCATTAAAAGAATGGTTGCTTTATATCTACGAGAAGGACTAGCCAGTACCTGTCTGTACACAAGACTTTATTCGAGCTTTCCCTTTCCAAATTTTTCTTCATTTGCCCGCACCAGCTTTAAAACCAGCGGTCCCCCAGGAATATGAGTAGCCCTTTCCTGGTATCCTTTGCATGGAAAATACTTAAATTTATCAAAGATGGACGTGTGATGTATTCTTACATGATTTGCTTAGTTGGATAAAAAATATCTTCTCCAGTAATTCTTGCGAGTACTCAAAATCTCAATTAGCATCATACAAGTTGATATTTAAAGTTCATTTTTTATAATCACGCATTCACTATTAATTAATACAGAAAGTATACAGATGGCCTCAAATCCCATCTTCACTTCATTTTCTTCTTGTCAGGGAAAAGTAAGAAAAACCATTTATGGTTATATAAATTAATTAGAAAAAAAATAGAAATAGCTCACCCTTAAAAATGGAGAGATCACTGGCAAATCGAGTTGGCTGGCTAGCAGCACATGTGGTGGCATAAAAAAAGGTATACCCAGAACAGATAATGGCATTACGATTATATTAATATGGTAATTGTGCAGCTAACTAGAGTTGTTTATTTGATCAGAGATTAATAAAACTAATCAAAACTCGTGCTTACAGTAGGGCAGGGCTTGCTGTTCATCTTAAGTGTCTGGTCAAGTGATCGAATTTCTTAATACAGTTGCAAGAACCATTGTACAGCAGAGAGGACACCAGAATTGACCTCTCGTTTAATTATAAATAAATTAAGTTAGTTCTCATGATCACAGTTCTCAGACGTGTCTGTGTTCAAGAAAGAGACAAGAAGATAATATGACACACAGAAAATTCAGAGCATCTTCAGCAGTAGATCTTAGAGGTGAGCTGTATGCAAGTGAATTGTATCTTTGGATGAATACTCTCTGCACATACAAAGCCAGCAAGAGCTCTACACATTCACATTAGTGATTGTTCGGTAGTGTATGTTATTTTTTGAAATGTATTTTGTTTAAAAATATATTAAAATAATATTTTTTATATAAAAAAATATTTTTAACACCATTATATAAAAATCATATAAAAACATCAAAAACTTTTTGATTTAAAGAAAAATATAAAAAAAATTATTTTTTTTTAAAATACTTTTAAAACACGATATAAAACACCTCGAAACTTCCTCCGATTTCTGCTGTCCAGCCAATCAAGCACTGCTGAATTATTGAATGCCAAAGCACTAATGATCTCCTTTCATAAAAGATACTTCCAGTATCAAAATCCCATAAAATACACAACTTTTTTGTTTGTTTGTTTGTTGTGGGAGACTTTGGGCTCCTCTCGTAGCCAGGAATTCTATAATCATTATCTCGCAACAAATTAATTATTCTGGCTTTTCAGGATTTATTAAACATTTCACCCTTTCAAGTTGCTCCTAAAGACAAAACCGGTTTTAATTTCTCTTGTATATAATGATATAATATATCACTCATGATAATCGATGGAAAGCAATTAATGGTATATCCAATTTAAGAAAGAAATAGTTTCTTATTTGATGTATCCAACCTATTTTGTTTTTGCATTCTTGTAGGGTTAGAGATCGTGTGATAACCCACTATCTTTTTGGTTCAACGCTTCGCTAAGCCCAGTAACAATATATGTTGGAGCATGTATGGGCGTGCCTGTCTCGCTAAGAAACCCAGTCCAAAAAGAGATCTTCATATGGGCCTAAGCCTACTTAAGAATAGGGAGCCGGCCCATTTAGATACAAGAATTAATGTGACAAGCTCACCATCGGTCGAGAATGATGCGATTTGACTGGAGAGAAATCTGTCATCGTTCTGCGTTGCACTCTGATTGTAAAATCCATGATAAGGATAATATATTAATATTAATTATATGAGTAGTTTGGTTTTTTAAACTATTTTTTTTCTCACCCATTGCAGCGGGCAATGCTTGTCCATGAGTAGTAGCACCATTATTACAGTGATGAATTCGAGAAGCACCAGATTTTTTAATAGAGCTAGTAAGTTTTGTGCCCTGTATTTAGATGAGATTTGTAGTTTATTATATGAGAAATAGAGAAATTATTAGTTTATGTATTTAATTTTATTATACATTCAAATCAAATGAGTGTTGAATAGTATAGGAATCACTACTCTCAGTGTCAACCTTATTTTTAGAATTTGGATATTTATATCAATTTATATGTATCTCGATTAATTCTACGAATTTTGAAGCTAACAAATAGTTAAAATTTTCAATAAATATAGCTAATATAGAACTCAAACTAGTCATCTGTGAAAAACAAACACAAAATCTGACCAATTATATATTCGAGTAGAGCAATCCATTTATATACATGTGTGGGCGCGCGTGCAAAATGTAAATACTATCGTACCTTTATAAGTAAGAAAACTTAATTGTAATCAAGGATATTTTTTTATTTCCAAATTGATTTTTTAGTAATTAATAATTTGACATGAATTGATGTGGTTTCTTCATAAATATAAATATTAATTAAAAAAACTGGTTGTTTCGTTTAACACACATCTCAATGTAAAACATTGTCTTTCGAGACTATAGTGAAAACATGTTATCATTATCTTTTTAGCAATACAACTTGTATAATCTCTAGGGGGTGTGGCGTGATAGTAAAGAGCTTGAGATTTGCACAGCAGGTCTCAAGTTCGAGTCAGGGTGTGCACTTCCTGTAAAAATCAGAGACAACCAAGATTTTATTCACCCACTTGAACTCACAAAATGTATTTTTCGAGGAATAGAGTTTCCTCATATCCAAAAAAAAAACTTGTGTAAATGACAATATAATGGTTGAGTTGTGATTGATTTTCTCTCTCTTATCATCCCTTTTCCTCATTGTCAAAATATAATGTATCATTTTGTTTGTTTTTTATCAAATTCAATTACATTTTTTTATTGTTACCTGTTTTTTTTTCTTCAATTCCGTCCCTTATCATTTGATTTTATTTATTTTATATATCAAATTTAGTCATAATTGTTTTATTGTTGTTTCTTTATCCTTTTCAAATTATTTTTATATCAAATTCAATCTTTATTTTTTACTGTTATCTTTCTAATTCCTCCCTAGTATTTGGTTGATTTATAATTTTACTTTATTATTTTTTAGGTTTCGCCTTCATCGTGGTCAATCCCATATTTATGATTAAGACTGTGATTTAATTTTGGTCCTTTTTATGTTATTTTCAAAATTTTATTTTTATTCCAATTTTAGTATTCTATATTTAATTTATTTAAAAATGATTTTCATGTTTTTTTTACACAACCAGATCATAGATCTGAGATGCTTTTTATTTTTTACAATATTTTTTAAATTATATTTTTATTATTTAAATTGAGCCAGTTTTAAGTTTTTAGAAATGATTGCATGGTTTTAATATTTTTTTTTCACGTTAAAAAACAATTGAGCTGGAACGCAGTATAGCGTGCCCCCGATGCCTGAATTTGCGGGTCCCAGCAGAGGCACTCTTTTCCTTTACAAATCTGTTCCGCCCGAATCTTCTCCAACACGAAGCGCAAATATTGGAATTACTAGACTAGATTGATATTGTCCAGGCTAAAATGTCTAAAATATCCTTTATTGTGGACCGAGTTTATTGAGAATATGTTTATTGCCGTGTATTAAAATGATATATTTTCAAAGATTGTTTTTTGAAAATATTTTTTATTATTATTATTATTTTTAGTTCCAATATATTAAAATAAGTTTAAAATGCTAAAAAGAATTAATTTAGAAGAAATAAAATAAAATATTTTTTTATATAAAAATACTTTCGAGACACAAAAATAAAAGAGCACTTTAATGAAGCCACGTGTCTTATCTTTTTATTGATTTTCAATCATCGAATACTTGAATTTTCGAACGGGTAAAGCACACTGCCTACCGTGTGAAATTGAAAAGCAGAAAGGGAAGGTAGTGTCCGTAGTGATTAAATAATCAATCAATTAAAGACTAATTAATCCAAAATGCAATTAACGTAAATAAGGTGAAAAAACAGGCTACTTACTCTCATAGAGGAAGAAAGTGAGTACTGAGTAGGTGTGTGTAGAGAGTCATTTCGGATCTCCGTCGATTCAGCCTCCTTCCTTCCTTTCCTCCTTGACTGACCCTTCGTGATCTCCCTCGCACTCAACACAAACTCTCATGGTATTTAAACTACACAGAAAAATAGAACCAATTTACCACGCTAATAATCAATCCCCATCTTCTATCGCAGAATTTTATCACTGGTTCTGTCTCTTTCACTGCGGAGGTAAATTACCCTCCGTCTTCTTTCACTTTATTGTGAAAATGGATATTATGGTGGAGTTGTTGTGTTTTTCAAGTTTCAATTTTTATTCTGATGCGATTTATAGTGTTTTTGCAGTTTGTGAAGGGTTTTGTTGAGATCTTTGCTTCTAGGTGGGAGAGGATTCTGATCTGATCAAGTCTTGAATCACTAGAGTCTTGTTTTTTATTGTAAGCTGGCTCTGGATCTGTTGATGCTTGATTTGGATTTATCATGGAGGAGATTTAGAACTTTCACTCTGATTTTGCTTCAATTTAACCCTAAAAGCTTTCATTTTAGTTTTATTTTGTTAGAATTGGTTTTGGTTGAAAGGGTAAAGTAGTTGAATCGGTGATTTCTGCACAGTATGGAGACTCTTGTGGCTCAACACAGGAATCAGTACTATAGCGGAGTTAAACCACAAAGGCCAGCTAAATTCGGGTCTGCTCCTTCTAAGCACTTTGGGGATATCAATTGCAGGACTTTTCATTCCGGGGCGGGGTTACTTCCACCCGCATTTCAGACTTCCACTACTCCTGTAACCAAAAGAACCACCCATGCTCCTCCTGCTTCTCACCCTCCAAAAACGCCACCACCAGCTGCCAAGTCTCATTCCGTTGACAATGGTCGCTTTAAGACTGCTTCAAAAAGCTCTCCTATAACTATTAATGTTAAGACTCCTAGAAAGGAGATATCTTTTAACGAGGAGATGGGTTTTGTGAATGAGAATTTACTGTTCTCGGAGCTTTGGGCTGGTCCTGCCTATTCAAACTCTCCACCACCAAGTTCTTTGCCGATTCCCAAGTTTTCTATGAGGCCACCAAAACGAACCGTGTCACTTGATTCACCCGTGTCTGATTATGCTGATTTTGATGTGCACCCAACTGTCAAGTCTGCACCAGCTTCCCCTTCCAGGGAGCATAGCCCTTGTATAAGAGATATGTTTCTTAGTGCCGACTCCGCGACAAAGACTCTGCGCCGCATTCTCAACCTGGATGTGGCAGACGAGTGATGTTGAAGGGGCGTTTTGCTCCTGTAAATAGTGAGTTCAGTGGTAGATGTATATAGATGAATAAATTAACCAGGAGTGTCATTTGGGTTGAGTTTCTTTAGCTTCTGGTAGTGGTGGTGGTGGTGGTACAAGAAGTAATGGCTTCGCAGGTCAATAATATTCGCATGTTACACTGAGAAACCTGGAATAGTGTTTTGGTAGCAAGGCAGGCAAGGTACATGACTTTATAGCTAAGATGGGGCAGGTTGATTGTAGCTTGGACTATGTGAAACGGATGAAAGCTGACTCCAATTCATTCGGGAAGCAGAAGGGAACTTCTAACGAAGTTGAAGTGCAGGTCATTTTGTCAGGAACATGGGACAACTTGCAAATTTCTATTCTATCATGACCTTATGATGCGGCTCTTCGCATAATCTCCTTGCGGGATTGTTTATTTGCTCTACTTAAGTTCTTGAGAAGAATTTAGGCTTATACATCAGATGCAATGTATATACTCTGCATTATGACTTGGTTAGTCTTACAATTCCATAGGTTTCTGTCTTATTGGCGTGCCCTGACTTTCTTTTCTTGGTTTCAATTCCGGCGCCCTCTTCTTGTTCCACTTTCTGATTGCTAACATTAATATTAGCCTATTAGTTTCCTAGTTTAGTGCTGCCTCAATTGGCACCCTAAATGACCTGCTCTCTTGCAATAGTTTACTTGCCTTGTCACTTCCAATAATCAATGCCTGCACTTTTGTATATTTACCAGTTTTTTCTTTCTTCTTTAGGCAGCACCAATTCCCTTCACAACCTTTCTTCATTAGACAGCTCTAACTCCTTGCACACCCTGCATGGGTGTTGTTTCTCCTTGGCCATCTTTTCTGTTTTTTAAGAGGGAAAGGTGGGAAGCGGAAGCGAAAGCAATTGTTAGTGTTTTCTGCACCTTTAGTCTGTTAATGTCAATCCTATCCATGTTGCTCTGTCATGCTGTAAGCCTACCAGTTTCTTGTTCTTTTGAACGGTTAATCGGGCCTCCTCTTTGTCTTTCATTAAGTGTATAATCCCCGGAGATTGTTCACCATGCCAAGCTATTCGCAAGGTAATAGTCTACCAGTCTTCACCTTGAATGCTTTGCAATGAAAATTGATTGTTTATTAAATATTAATTGACTGGTACTGATGTTTACTCAACATGTGTTCCAGGGAGCTGCTTGTCCAGGAACATATTAAACTAGGATATGCTCTTGACAGCTGAAGTCCTGAAAGCTCGTCTTATCACGATTCATCGATACGTGGTTTCTAGTTGTCTTTTGTACGAGGAGTCCTTTCGAGTAGTTACAATGACATTCCATGTTAATGTCCGGGCTCCGATGTTTTCAGTGTCGTGTCTTTTCACTTTTATTGAAGTATATTGCATCTTTCTTTTAGAGTTTTGGGTGGATGAAGCTGTTTATCGTTATCAGTATTACAGTACAGATCTTGAGTGGTACAATGTGATCAGTTGGATGCTTTTGCATTTTATTTTCCCTACCTGGATCACTAGAATTAAGTGCTGCCTTAGACAAATGGCCAGGCATGGTTTGATTGGATTTGTTAATTGGTTTTACAGTCTAAACTAACCAGGAGCTTAACATCTTCAATCTTTCGAGAGCAATTCTAATGGGATATAGCTAAAAGAAAAGCCAAAGGAAAAATATAATTTTTTAGCCTTTATTTTTCATTGTCATAATTTCAAGAAAATAGCAATATTAAAGAGCTAAAATAACATTTTTAAATCAAAAAGTTATTTTTACATGTTTAATCAAAATAACTAAAAATTGTTTAATATATTTATATATAAAAAAGTGGTTTTGATTATACTTGTATTAATTATTTTAATATTATATATATTAAAATAGAAACGGTTACTCTGAATGGTTTTTTTATCGGAGTACAAATATAAAAAATATTATATTTATATTATTTAAAAAGTTATATTATTAATTTAACTTTTTTAAATAATTTTTTCTTGTGGAGATGCTCTACCAGTTAGTTTTTAGAGTCGGTCATTGCTGCGACTATTTTAACGGTAACTTTTGGTCCATATCTGAGCCCAAATAATTCAAAAACAGGTGTGTGCTCTACCATGGTCATTGGTAGTTTTGTTCCCCCCGCTCCAGCCCATTTCACAACCGGGCAAGCAAGTCGCACCTGTCCGGTCCACAGCCTTTCGAAACAAAGACAATTTAAAGGCTTACCACAACCAGTTGTTAGGAGCTTCAAGGAGTTGCATAAAACTTGCAGAATGGATTTTTATTTTTAAAACCTAGTTTGTTACACCATCTTTGCTAAGCTATAGTAAGAGCATCGTTACAATACTTGATTAGAGGGTTTATTTGGGCAACGTCAGGTTGTTGATTTGAAGGGTCAATTGATTTTTTTAAAAGAGTAATTAGGTCGAGAGTTCAACTTCGACCGGATCTTACCCGTGTTTATATACTATCTAGTATTTTTAATCAAGTCTTGATTTGAAAAGGCAAGTATATCCGAGTCATATATTTTATTCCGAGTCATATATCAACTAAACCTTTTGACCAGATCGTGCTAGATTAAAAAAAATCATTTTCAACCATAACCAATCTAGAATCTGAGTTAATCGGGTCTGGATTCGAAGTGGAATGGAAATAGATCCAACATTTCTACTTGGAAGTAAAACTGTAAAATAATTAAGAAATTGCATTTATTTTAGCACATTTGACTCTCTTGATCATCATCTTTATTGCTTGTCAGTCCATTACTTTCATCCTGACAAGAAAATAGCTAACCTATACCGGGTTCATAATCATCAACAGAGAACTGTGACCAGTGTTGCATCGTTTTCTAACTCACAGAAATGTATCAAAATCCGCTTGTTTGACTGAGGTCAACATTTGAAAGTATTTTTTATTTAAAAATATATTAAAATAATATTTTTTATTTTTTAAAAATTATTTTTGATATTATTATATCTAAAAACAATAAATTTTTTAATTAAAAAAAACAAAAAATTTATTTTTCTTCAAAAACACTTCCCGAACAGCCACTTCCTAATCAGGTGTTGCTGCTGTTATTCATTGCTGGGCCGGGGATTCTTAGATAGATATGCATCTGCAGGATCTGTGAATAAAATTCTCTCCAAAATCTCACCAATTACAAGCGCACACGGTTTTGTTTTTGGATCACTTGACACGATGCCTAAGTACCATTGTTGGTAAGGAGTTGAAAGCTTTGGACTCGAACAGAGTTATGTACGAACGTATCCAAGTTCTTAACCACCACACATTATTATTTCAATTGTTTGATTAATTAAGTATTGGTTGGGAAAAAGACCAGACTTTTGTGTCTTCCACCTTGAAATAGAAATTTTTGGATTAGATTAAACCTTTGATAATGATAATGATTACTCAACCATGGCAAACAAAACCTGGGATGAGCTGAACGGACAAGGAACACAGGTTGGGAGTCTTCCACAGTGAAATAGCACGTTAGAGAGTAAAAGAACAGAATATAAATAGTTGCAGACAATTTTTCAAGCACCATACATGGCCAAAAGAGAACTGAGCCATCAAATTAATTTGTAATCACCTTTAATAAACAACAAAATTCACTCTACAGCGTTATCTCACCCTCCTCTTTATCTCTATGTGCAGATGAGAAGGTTAAAAGGGACACGAAAAAAAAAAAGGAAAAGAAATAGCATCCACTCTTTGGTTCTACAACGAATCATTCTCAATTAGGGTTAATCAAGAATGGCAAAACTGACGTGGTTTGCTAAGTCTTTTTTTTACAAAAAAAAAGAAGAGAGAGAGAACTTTTGAGAGTCTGAAGCAGGACAAAATATCAAGAACATTATTTTGCAGTGTCTTCTAACTTCTCAGGTCTCGGCTTCATCTAACAACATTTCTTGGTATCGGCATTCCTGACTGCAAAAAGCCTTTTCACCTCTACATTGCAAGGAAAACAGACAATAAGAAAAATAGAAAAGAAGATGGTAAAAACCGGATGGGGATAGTAAAAGCAGTTGTTGTAGGAGACATGGGTCTTTCAGACTGAAAAGGGAGAGACATGTTGCATCTTTTAAAAAAGAAGGAAAATGGTCCAAACCTGTAGATGTAAATGTCATTTTTCTGTTCAAGATTCTTCTTGCAAGTGTAACAGAAGCTAAGGAAACTCCTGGGCATGGATTTGGACGTATCCGACAAGGGGGGGAGATTCTCCACAATGCAGTTGTAAAAAATATGAGTGGTCTTCGGATTAGGTCCGTGAGTTATGATGCATGTATAGTCTTCCGAGAGCTCCATTTCACTCATCGACATGCACCCCGCAACCACCTGAGGAGAATCCTTTGCTTGGATGCTAGAATTGACCGAACCAGATGCTGATAATTGCGAGTTTCTGGAGGTTTTAATCCCAAAGTCCCCTGGAGATTCAGGTGACTGAACTGGAGATAGTACAGAGTTTGGCACTGGTGGGATTTGGACCTTGAGCTTTGTGCCAAACAATACCATTCTGTTGCTGGGTTTAGAAAAATGGTTATCATTCTCTTTGATGTGCTGGACGCAGCTTGGCACCGGCGTCTCATCAATAAGTGCAACACCAATGCCCTTTGAGTCTGGTTTATCCCATGAGTGTTTGTTCTCTGAGAAAACTTTCGGGGATTTTGGTTGGTTTATGTCATAAGAAAAGGGGGTTTTGAAAGGGAAGAGTGGTTTGGTAGTGTCAAGAATTGAAGTTGGACTCATCATAGGTTCAGCTTCTGGGAGTCCCTTGAAGGTGAAAGCCTTGAACCTTGGAGAGCTGAGAAAAGATGTCGTCGGCTTTGTGAAATTCTGAGTGGACGGCGATTGAGTGCTGTGTTCAGTCATTAAAGTTTGCTTGCTGGTCACTGCTCTAGATCTATTCCTGAGCATAACTTCCCCGTTTTAGATGTTTCTCAGCGCCCCAAATTCACTGCAAAAAAAGGGAAAAGACATTAAGATTAAGGAACTAGTTTCCAATTTACCAAAATGGAAATAACTGAGTCGCTAGATATATAGAGAATAAGATCACTTCTCACCTAAAAATTACTAGAGAGTTAAATACAAATCCAAGATATCACCAAAAATTGCTGCAAGTGACGATAGTCACAAGAACCACCTTTAGAGGCTCCAAGGAAGAATAAAAAGTACACCCCTTTTTTTCGTCCAAAAAACTAATGCAAAAGCTTGCTATCTAGCTATCCACGGTCCACACACAGAGACCAGAAAAAAGAAGGGAAAAAAACTGACACCACACGCTCTATTGGGACTTGAAACTCCTAAATCTCTGTAGCCTCCATGACTGGGTACACTAAAAAGACAAGCAGAAGAAAAACTGATGTTTCACCTCAAACTCCTGTCTTTTGTCTTACCTTTTTCTTTTCTTTTTATCTCGACTAGAACAAGAATCAATTCCCCGTCATAATGAGTCGCATGCAAGCCACATGATCAGCAGCAGAAATGAAGAACAGCCCCAGTCATTTACAGAAAAAAGCAGTGGTGCTGCTGTACTGCTTGCTCAAAACCAAGTTGTTTCAGGCAAAATGGTTGAGATTCGTTTTCCAAATCCCCATATAAAGAAAAAACAAGCAATCATCACTATAAAGCAATTATAACTAAAGCGAGAATCTACTTTCAACTATTCTGCTGGAGGGTTTTCATTTTTGACACCAGTCTCGCTTTGTCACGTACTCTTTTACTCACAAGATCGCCATAAATTTGCAAGCTTGCGAAGGCAAAGAGAGCTGTAAAAAATAGTTAACTCACTTCAAAGACAACTCAGCCTTATTGGATGCCCCTTTTAAAGAGAGGGAAAATAATTGAAGGAGAGAAGATGAGAGGCGTGTTCAAGAGAATCAATGACTTGTTACTATGTAGCCTCCTCCTCCCCTTACTAGCTAGGGACCCAATCTACTGTACTTTTCTATTCTGCAATTATACACACACACGTAGGCATATATATACATACATATATATATGTATGTATGTATGTATGTATGTATGTATGTATGTATGTATATCTGTGTGTGTGTGTATGCCTACGTGTGTGTGTGTAAATCAACTTATTCTTGTCCCTATGTGTTAAAATTCATTCTTTCAATCTCATGAGTGTTTGGATTTTTGTACGGGCTCAAACCTCTCGCTTCATCTACAGTAAGTACTGCACGATCGTGTATGTGGAAATAAACGCCCTCGCTGGAAGAAGGAGCCAGTGACGTCATGTTTCATCTTCGTAGTTTGTAACACAGTACACTGGGCCATCTCCACGGCTTGTAATAACTTATATATTTTCTAATCTGAATTGGCAATTATTGGTGACATCATAGTCGAGGAAAAAAAGAGAGGAAAGAAAACTGAAATGGTAATCAAGTTCTTCTAGCGATATTGACTTTGTACTACGAATTATGCACTCGTCATTTTCATTTTTCCTTGCAATGTTGTCCTTTTCTGGTATTTAATTTGAACACCAAGTTTCTATGGTTGCATATAGCCACCAAATCACCATATAAAAAGTCTTACCATTGAGATTAATTAAGGGTTGTTTTTTTCCCGTATTAAGAAGAGTGAAAATGTTGAAGTGGAGCAATTTTTTTAAAATCTTCAATATAATGCGGCTAAATTCCGTATTCAAAAACACCACCGGAATGGAAATTCCAAGCTTTCATCATCTCGAGTTTTACTATCTTTGTCATCATCTATGAGAAATTAATTAACAAATAAGGGTTCTATCTCCTGTACACAGTCTCTATCAGCGCCACGTGCCTGGCTGTTTTAGACAGGCCCAGCTACTCGTGCCTAGGCTCTTTTATATTGAATTCTTGTTTTGTTTTTTTACAATTTCTTTTTTTTATTATTTAGTATTAAATTTTTATGCTTTCGTATTGATTGAATGATAAATTATTTTTTAATATTTTTTGAAAATAATAAATCAATCCAAGCAAGTGGAGTTCATGACAATGATTACATGTTTAGCATATTAATATTCCTCGTTAAGCGTGACATGAATGCAGAAAACATGCAATTTGCACAATAAATCTCAAGTTCATGTCAGTATATGTATTTCTTATAAAAATTTGGGACAACCAGAATTTTAATTGTTCACCTGAGCTCACAGTATGCTTTCCAAGAGATGCAGTTTCCTCGCATATAAAAATATTTAGTAAATTAACTAAATATTAATCCAAATTAATTTAGGATTTTTCAAGTATTAGATATTGTACCTCATTTCATTTCTTGTCTTTATTTTGCAAATCCATTAATAGGGTTTTTTATTGAATTTATTCTTCACCATTGGATTGATAGTAAATTATTATTATTTTTTTATCATACAATAATATAAAAAAATAATTTTACCAGCAGAGCTCATAATCTTTGACAGAATAATTAAATATTAATAAAAATCTAAGCCAGGACTGTTCAGGTTCAGACATCTTACCAGGTCTAGTAGCAATTCTAAAAATTCCCCCAACGCTAGATGTTTTCTAATGTAGTTTACTAAGACCGTGAGACATAATATTTATGACATCACTAAGCTCCCGTGATATTATTATGCTCTGAAATATACTTTATTATTAATTGCAACAGTGTAATTCATGTATTTCTCCTCCATCATTTAATATTTCAATAGGCTTTGGAGATATGATAGTCTTTTTACCATAATATATGTTTTTCAAAATACATGATAAAATTACTTATTTGACCTTATAAAAAAATAATTAGATGCCTTCTCTTCAAGGGTATTTTTGTATTTTTATTAAAAAGTTTAGATTTCCTAGAATAAATGAGGTCTAAGAGGTTTTTTTCAAACGTCTTATTTCTCGCAATTAAATTGGTTTTTTTTATTTGGTTAACATAGAGTTATTTGACGCACAAAATAGATTCAAACGTGGTTCTTTTCATCTTCGTTTTATATATTTTTTCCCTGTACTATTCAAATTATTATTTACAATAATGACTTGAATTTGTTTTTTTAGGTTATCACTTTTTTTACATAAAAAGAATCTGATCAATCCATGGCAAAGAGCGAGCACCATACTAATAGTAGTGTTATTAATTTTATTTCATTTAATTTCAGCTGAAAGGACTGAAATGTTTTGTACCAATTAAAAAAACAAGGTAAAACAGTCCAGTTTTTATTTTGTTTAAAATTTCAGTTCATTTCAGAAAATCCGCCTGAATTTCGGTCGGAAAGTTCTAGTTTTGTTCCGTCCGTTTTGTTTTGGTCAAATAGTATTTTTTTAAATAACAAATAATTTTACAATATCAATCATATCTCTTAATCCGACCGTTAGATTGAAATGAAATTTTACGAGAAGTCTCTTGATATATTATGTTAAAAATTTAGAGCAATCAGAAAATATAAAGAACTTGCGAGATTGATAATGACATTCTTATAATTTTGTTCAGAAAAATTATTTTATTGTGTATTTTTTTAAATTAATTTGTACAATTCTAAATAATTTTATTTTTGAATTTAAACTAATTTTTTTGAATTAATATATATATATATATATAGTACAACCCTTAAATAACACGTCAAAATATTTCATTTTTATTAAAAAAAAAACCGAAATGGAAATGAAAATCTTTACCAATACTAGCATGTGTATAGCTCGCATTCTTATTTACAAAAATAAAAAATGTTTCTGCAGTCGTACGTTCCAAACAAAAAGAACAAGGACAAGTGCAGATTATATATATATATATTTTTTATCAACCACAACTTGCGAGGACAAGTTAAAACCATGGGAAAAAAAATAGAAAATCATTGACGTGCGAGGACAAGTCAAAAACCCCAGGGAAAAAAAAGGGTCGAAGTTTTCATATCATTTACTTCCATCTGCTTATAGGATAAGTTTAAGGACACTGGGCCCCAAAACACCTGCTTTGTTCAACCCTTCATGGACGCCGCGTACACGTGTCCATGAAGCATTCATTCATGATGGGTCCTCCTAGAGGTAAGGGAAAGAGCTCGCTCTTTACTCCATTGAAAAATGATAAATCTTTTATATTTCTTCGTTAAAAGAGAAGCTGTGGCTTCTGAATCTTCTCTCCCTTCAAGCTCTGTTGATCGGTGGGATAGTTATCCAGCTGAATTAATGGCGACAGTTGGAAATAATTCAATTCAATGATAAATTAAGATGTTCAACCAATAGGAGTAATGCTATGACATGTCTCAATTTTAAAGTTTAATAATAAGATTTTATATTAAGCTTTTGACACCCATCTATTTTATATTACTAAAGAGCTAAAACAGCTCGTCCTTTGAGCTGTTTTTTTTTTTTACCGGAATTCTTTTTTTATTTTTTATGGTGGAAATGGACAAATGAAAGAGTTTGGCCGAGTGGCTGTCTCGCGCGCTGCCAACACAGGCGCGCGCGAGTTCGAGACGCTCGGCCACCAAATTTTCTGATTTCGTTTTTTTTTTAAATCGTTTTTTTTTCATTACTGTGGCCGAATTGAAACGAAATTCTAATTTTGTTTTTTTTTTAAATACTGGTTTTATCGTTTTTTTTTTAATTACTGTTTTTTTTTTTAAAAATCGTTTTTTCTTTTTTTTTTATTACTGTTTTTTTCTTCTTTTTTTTTAAATACTGGTTTTTTTAAAATAAATCTTTTTTTTTATTACTGTTTTTTTAAAAAAAACGTTTTTTTCTTTTATTACTGTAATAAATCTTTTTTTTTTGTTTTTTTAATTACTTTTTTTTTAAACAAAAGTTTTTCTTTTTTTAGTACTGTTTTCTTCAAAATACATGTTTTTAAAAATGTTTTTCTTTTTTTTTTATTGCTGTAATAAATTGTTTTTTTTTTAATTACTGTTTTTTTTAAAAAAAAGTTTTTCTTTTTTTTTTATTACTGTTTTCTTCAAAAAACATGTTTTTTTAATTTTTTTTAAAAATGGTTTCTTTTTTAAAAAAACTGTTTTTTCTTAATAACTGGTTGTTGTTGTTGTTTTTTATTACAAATCTGATTTGTTTTTTTTTTAAATGTTCTTTTCTGGTTGTTTTTATTTTTTTACAAAAAAAAATTTGTATTTTTTGTTATTTTTTTTTTAATAACTGGTTGTTGTTTTTATTTTTTTACAAAAAACAAGATTTTTTTTTAATAACTAGAGTGTCCAAGGCAACTTACGTGCACCACGACTAATCTCCGGATTCACTTTTTTTATATATTTTTTTACACAAGGACTCTTTTTGTATTTTTTATGGTGGAAATAACATATCAGAAGCTTTGGCCGGGCGGTTGTCCGCGCGCTGCCAACACAGGCGCGCGCGAGTTCAAACCGCTCGGACACCAAAATGTGATTTTTTTTAAGAACTGAAAGAAAAAAAAATTAAAAAAAAATGGTTTATTTTTAGAATTTTTTTTTAATAACTGGTTTTTGTTGTTTTTTTTACAAATCTGATTTGTTTTTTTAAAAAAACTGTTTTTTTGTTAAAAAATGATTTTTTTTAAAAACTGGTTTTTTTTTTGCAAAAAAAAAATGAATTATTTTAATAATTGGTTGTTGTTTTTATTTTTTTCCAATTTTTTTTTTTAAATAACTAAAGTGTCAACACCAACTTACGTGCACCACGACTAATCTCTGGATCAACTTTTTTTTATATATTTTTTTCCCTATTTTTTTTTCTACTTATACATTTTTTTTCTTAACCGAGATGTCCGGGTCAGCTTACACGCACCACAGTTCTTTTTTCCCAGGTATATTTTTTTTCCTTGCCAACTGAGCGCGCCGCGAATAATCCCTGGGCTCATTATTGTTTTTTTTATTACCTAAAGAGCTAAAACAACTCGGTTTTCTACTGTAGCCCGTGACTCATAGTCACTATTCATTGGCAATTTGCTCCGATGCATCGCGGCGCACGCCTACCTTTTTTTTTCAACAGTGTAATACATTTAATATAATAATACAAAGAATAAATCTTTTCAAAAAAAAAATCTTCAAATTTTAATTTTGTGCTCTGTTTTTGAAAGTTTATTTCTTAAAAAATATTTATAATATTTTGGTTTTTAATATTTCATATCTAATATTACTGGGCAAAAAATACAACTAAAAAAAATGACAAATTTACCTAGATTATCTACAATTAAAAAATATTCGAGTCACTTCCCGTTTCGATTGCACTGTTTTTTTAGACGACAGATAAGTAATTATAGCATGCAAAAGACTTGAGGCTTATTTCTAAAAACAAATTACAATATTTTTATTTATAATGTGTCAGATCTAATATTACAAGAGGAAAAAGGCAACTCATAAAATTGTTTTGACAAATTTACCTTAATTATCTACAATTAAAAAATCTACGACCCACTTCCCATTTCAATTACACTATAAAATATGTAAGACTGATTATATATTTTAATACTCATTGAATATTATCGCCTAAAAATATATAGAGAGAGAAAAAAATGACCTACGATTTCTTGCAAAAAAAATTAATATCGGTATTCTTGAATACATTTAATATAATAATATGATTAATAAATCTTATAAATATAACTTTGGCTTTAGCTTTGAATTTAAATTTCTATTTTATACTCTTTTTTTTAGTTCTTTTAATAAACGATGACCTTTTTTTTCACATTTGTTTTTTATTTTTTAATAACCGTCGTGTTCAAATATATTTTTTTTAAACCGGTTTCTTTTTTTTTGTTTTTTTTAACCAGAGTTTCCGTGACAACAAGTTTCTAACAAATCATTTCACCTTCTTAGTAAATTTTCTAACAAATTTTATCAAAAGTTTTTTAGCAATAGCAATATTCAATCATTTTTTAGTTGAAAAAAACCATTTTTAACAGATTTTATCAATTACAATATTACTAATTAAATATTAAAATAACAAAATACAATATTTATAAAATCAATCAATTTTTTACATATATAAAAAAGCCCAGCGGAGCGGGCAAATTCGCTCGTATAAACTATTTAATCTCGAAACTTCTCATATTGATTTCATGTATAAAACAATGAAATTTCAAGCTGACAACTTGTTCATAAATACTTTCATATTATATTAAATAACTATATTTATATTATATTATGCAATGAATCTCGTTAATGATTTTCTATTTAACCCACCAATAGTCTACAAAATAGACTACTGAAAAAATAACTCTCGTGCATGGTTTGGTTGGCGACTCAATGGACTGGTCGAATTATTGCAATATTCAAGTTGCGGGGCTCTTTTTTATCCCCTCACGGTTCAATGGACTAATTTCTGTGCGTGCATGTCGTTTATGTGGTCGAACCCAACGCCCACATCTGTATTATAAAAAAGGTCGGGTAACTATCTAGTAGATAGTCTAATGTTACAAGTTTGAGATTAAAAAATTCAATTTCTTTATGGTTTTAGGTTTGAGTAATTGTTAATATGATGATAACTGGAGAATTTAGTACTTGTGAAATTACTTGGGATGCGAATAACCTCATCCGAACATCCATATTAATCAAAAGAAAAGAAGGTCCGGTCCGGTTCATGCCCTCACGTACGTAGTTGAACGGAAACAAAGCTTCATGTTTTGATTAGTTGCCCTGAGCTCACCGGATCTTCAGGGAGACACGGTGGAGTTATTCTACATATAATTTTTCAGGCAGTCGAGAAACTCTCACCTCTGACAGCATTTTCTGCGGGTCTCTAAACACCGTTTCCCGTCTCCCACTACCACCAGCCTAACGTCGGAAGCCTGCCTGGGAATCTGATGTTCTTGCCATCGATGACTACAGTTCGGATACAAGAGGCCATGAGATAACCACAGGGGACCGCGCTATGACATCGTTTTTGTATTTTATCTTTATTTTTGGGGGTTTTTTCGTACCATTATCCTTGCTAAAATTACCACTTGTTTTTTTCGCACAGGAGAAAACGAAATGGTCTTGTGGTTTGGCTTGAATACCTGAAACTTGTAGCAGCATTTTTATCCGTAGCTGCATGCATTCAATAAAGAGTTGAGGAGGTGGCCCCATAGAAAGTAACGGTTGGAGATTTTTGGGGCCTGTCCCACGGAGACGTAAGCTTCTCTCTGCCCAAACCCAAAACCCGGTTCTATCTAGAACCTGTTATAATACCCGACGTAGTAGATCAGCTCAATGACTCGAATTTAGGATTTTACCAAAGACAAATCAATTAAAAAATCGCTTTATTATTATAATTCAATCCTCGAGCAAATGAACCCAATCGAGTAAAAATAATGTTTTCTCGTCATATTTTTTTAAAAATAAAAAATAACCCAAACTTGCGTGGTTTGTATCAGCTTATTTGATTCGGGTGAGATCGATCCGGGTCGACCCATGTCCGAGAAAAGTTGTAACTGATTATTAACGAAAAAAAGTACTGGGCCCACACAGCTCCACTCAGATACAAACTCAATCGCAATACCAAATGGTGGGCTCCACTTCGGGGGTAGTGTCCTTTCACTTTATTATCGTGGATTGCTGAGAAATGACTGCCTCACCCGAAAACTTTGGGCCCATTATTCCGGCGACCCCTTGTTTTGACAAGATGGTCTTAATATGGATTGATTTCATTCGAGGCCTTCCCAAACAAGGTTAATTTCTTGGCACTGCTCAGCAATTATTGCTGGTATTTTTACAGGAATATTTATTAATTTAAATTAAAATGGTTATTTTTTTGTATTTTTAAATTTTAACATGAACACGTAAATAACATCAGAGAAACATCTAAAGAACTCTAATTAAATTAGACAAATGGTAAGACATCAACAATAATTTCTGCTGGGTTTTTTTAGTTACTCTTAGAATAATTGAAATCCCCCCATTAGCTTGTGTTATATGTTATTTTTTGGGGTGTGGGTCCCTGGCTAGGTTCCTAAAAAGGTTGAAAATTGATGATTGTGAAAGGACCCCATGTCGAGTTATGTCACTGGGATGTGGGTTATCCAGCTAAAGTTTCTGCACTGTGAAAGATGGACCAGAGACGTGTGCACTCTCTGGTATCTTCTCCCCATAAATTTATTAGCTCTATTTGTTGGCCGTTGGATCGGCTTCGAGTTGGATAGCATAAAGTAATGTTGAGTACTTCGGTTGCTAAGTTCAGTATGCCAAATCGGTTACAACCTAATTCGCAAACCATCCCTAATTTAGATAATTGTTTGTGTCAATTCAACAAACAAGTCCCGTGCAAGAAAAATTATCAAATTTATTCTATATTCCCCGGGGCGATACCAGTAGGCTGACATGAGTACGAGTCTAAATTTGCTGAAATCCCCTTTGATTCTATAGTAATTAAAAAAAACCCACATAGCATAAGGCTGAATACCCGTGCCTGTTATTATTTATTTATACTCAATAATATATAAGATGTTTTGAAAGTATTTTCATATATTTAAAAAACCATCAACCCGTTTCTTATTTTTTCCGCAAAAAGATGCCTGTTTTACGTTGACAGCAGCCACGTCACCCTTGTATGGAGATAGGCCAAACAAAAGAGAAGTCTCCCTCACGACTTTAACTAGGAAGCCAATTCCTTCAATATGCTTGCAATGCCGTAGGCCTCTTGCTACTGCATTTCTCCATCGAGCAGCTCCTTCCGGGCACGTCCCTTTCCTCTACCCAAGCTAGGAAGAAGGCGGTTCGTGGCCTGGAGACACGTGGCGATGCCAAATCGGGAGATGAATTATTGAAGGGCCCTTTCTTATGTCTCCTTTCTTGGATTTAAAGGCTAAACGACCCCACTGCAAGCATCATCCGAGTGGAGGTGTCTTTCATGGTGTTAAGTGTCAAATGTGTATAATTCAGTCAAATACTATTTTGTCAGAACAATAAATAATTTTCTGTTCCGGCAAATTGCGTGTCTAAAAATAATTGGTACCTTGAGCGAGGCATAATGGGCATCTCCTCTCTCTCTCTCTAACCATTAGCTTGAATATCTGATACCGTGAATTGAGTTATATTTTAAAGTATATTTAGAAGATGTTTGAGACAGCTTTTGAAATTGTGTTTCTAATTTTTTTTATTTTAAATAAATATATTTTGGTATTTTTAGATCATTTTGATGTGCTGATATCAAAAATAATTTTTTAAAAATAAAAAAACATTATTTTGATATATTTCAGCATGAAAAACACTTTGAAAAGCTTAAGCAACAGCTGTCCCAAACAGGCCCTTAATTTAGAAATATATTAAAATAATATATATACTTTTTATTTTTTAAAAGTTTTTTTTAATACTAGTGTATTAAAATGATAAGAAAAAATAATTTTAAATATAAAGAATTTAATTTTAGTTAACCTGTGTTTAGGCCACACTTCGAGATAAAAATACGGCTAAACAAGTTATTATGCCACGAAAGCCAGTGTTGAACTCTTTTCTGAGCACACACTCAAGTTAAATGGTATGAAAACTATATAGATGTGAATAATCAACTTGACATTTTTTTAAAAAAAATAAATGATAAAAAAATGAAAATAAGAGTTCAAATATAATCTAGAAATATGATAAAATCATGGTTCAAAATAAAAAAGCCCATGGATTTTTTTTAAAAAATAATATTGAAATAGTAATATATTGAGTTAAGTTGTAAAAAAATTCAAAGACCCATTCAAAATTAATAAGATATTGAAGAATAAAGGTAAAAACAATATAACAAAACATAATATTGAAATATAGAATTGAAAAAACAAAGGGCTGAGTCATGCAATTCCAAGTCATATGAAAATCACTTGGATAAGAAAATGAAAATAAAACCTAGTGTACTTTTTCGAGCAAACTGACCACCATCAAACTCTTTACAACGAATAGAGCTTGTTGATACCGGGAATAATGGGTTTTATTGATGAAAAATAATTAGAGAGTGTTTAAGAGAACTGTTGCTGTAGCTTTTCAAAGTGCTTTTCGTGTTGAAATATTTCAAAATGATATTTTTTTATTTTTTAAAAATCATTTTTGATATCAGCACATCAAAATGATCTAAAAACACCAAATCATATTTATTTTTTTAAAAAAAATTGCAAACCGGCGTTTGAAACGCCAACCAAATCTCAACAGTCTCTCTCCTCACTGCTTCCGTATAGTTTTTCTTTAATATTCCTAACTAAAAGGACAATAGTGTCAAGAAAATATATTTTTATACCAAATTGTTTTTTTTTATAAAAAAACTACAAGGTTCGTGAAGGAAGAAAGGAAAGTATAGGGATTAAAAAGAACTTTTACTATGAATTTTACACTTTGATCCTTTCTTGTTTAGTTTTTTTTTTCATAGCAATTTTTGACAAATCGGTTTGAAATAAAAAATTAAGAGCAAAAAAATAGTTTTTTTTTCTTGGTAAATAAACAGTTATAATTTCACCTTGCTTGCAATTATCGACCCCTTTCTTTTATTTTTGTAAAAATATGAACATTTTCAACACCGAGACTTTTTTTAGATCGTAAAAATATAAAAAAAGCAACACAAAATGTTCATAAAGCCCAATGATTAATCAACAAAATTTAGAATGATGGAGTTAAAAAAAATCACAAAAATAAATAAAAAAATAAAAATACTATACATATCGACAATGTTTTCATTCACAAGTCACATTGAAACATAGAGTCCTTTTGTTTTTTGTTCTATTCTTTTTTATTTTAATAAGAATGGTCTAGGCACGAAGTAGGATGAAGTGAGAAGATGTAATAAGAGAATCTCTCTCTCTCTCTCTCTCTCCTTTTTTAATAAATAAATTATAAACCACTCCTTCAGGTTTTTTAGCTCATTTGTTTCAAGACCAAATTAATTAGTTGATTGACTGGTATTAATATTTCTTGATTTAACATTACTCAATTGAAAAAGGTCATGATTTCGCATAACTGCATTTTTTCTTTTCTAATTATTAAAAAAAAATCCATAAATAAAGTTAAAAACATAAGACCTAATTAATTTTTTTTAAAATTAAATGGAATATTAACTTATTTTGTGAAAATAGAAAGACTGTTTCATATATTTTTTAACTTGCCTGCCATCTGCCGTCGTGATGAGATGCGAATCGGCATAATAAAAACTAGCTGCTGCGCTGATAATGTGACTTTAGAAAGGGAGGAGGGGGGTAAGTAAACCATGTTTTGACCATCGAGAAAGTAAGATAAATAAACTGAAATTTTGAATGGTGGAGGAAAAGACAAGCGATTACGACTTATTAAAATCTAGCGTGGGCCCCTGCCTAATTATGTGATGGCCTCGATGGGACACACAAGACGTGGATGATAGCTACACCCAAATTAGAAAAAAAGGAAACAGAATATTAGATTGATGGGACTTGAAAGGCAATGCCCGCATAATTTGTTTTCTTTACTGGCCTAACTAGCGACTGGATTACCTCATCACTATTAAAGCAGGAAGCTAACCCCTACCTGAAAAGCTCCTATCACGGCATGATTTTTTATCATATAGTTTTAGAAAATATTGAAAATAAATTTCTTTTCTATTTGTATCCTATTTTATAACGAAGTTTAAAATGTACTGTTGCTATATTACCTTGCATGCTTTGCATTATGATGTGTTTTCTAGCAATATGATATAATATAATCTAAACTAAAGAATCACATCCATGGATATATTTATATGTTTTATATTTACTGTCTATATATAAATATATATATTTGATCTGTCATTTTCTAATAAAATTATATATTTTGAAATATCGTATTATTATTTACATGTGGATGAGAATAATAAAGTGTGATACCATTTTAATTTCAGAGCCTTCAAGGTGAAGTGTTTTCCGGTTTAAAGTGAAATATACGAGGTATAAAATTGTTCCATTTCCTGCAGGAGCCCAGTCGGATTATATCACAACCCAAAGGGCTTGCAGCCCATGAGATTCGAGAAAGGCCCGGGGGAGACATTCATCTGCAACCGGCAACGTGGCACATCGTCACCAGGGGCAAATTCTTCAGAACACCTGAACATTTTCCCGCCGGTTCAAACTCTGAAGCATCCAATGATGCATTCTCAAAAGTCGAGTTCAGCTTAGAAAAGAGCGTCTTTCGCTCTTTTAAGTATTTAGACCCTGTTTGTTTGCAGGAACTTAGGTTTCTTTTTGGAAAGTGAATTCCTGGAAATTGAATTCCTAAAAAGTGAATTCCGATGTTTGACAGTGTTATGGAAAATAAACTGGAAAACACTTTCCAGTATTTGTTTGTGTTATGGAAAATGAACTGGAAAATAATTTATTAATAAATTAATTTTTTTTCAAGTTTATTAAAATAATGAGGAACAAATCTTACAAATTAAAAAGTTGAATGAGAATGAAATTGAAAAAAAATATAATTTCATAAATTATCTCAAATAAAATAAATAATAATCAAAATAATAGAGATCAAATCTAAAATTTTTTTAAAAAATAAAAGGTGAATAAATTAAAATAATAATAATTAACATTTCATAAATTATTTCAAATAAAATAAGTAACAATAAAAAAAATGAGGACCAAATTTGATAGATAAAAATTTCAATAAAAAAATAATAAGAAAAACGCAAATAGTAATTATAAAAATAAGGACCAAAATTAATATAAAAATTAAATTTTAAGAGATGGAATTGAAAAATAAATATTCAAAAACAAATTATATATAATAATCAAAAGTTTGAGGATCAAATTTGATATAATCAGCAAATAATGACATTTCTAAATTTTTCACAACTTCCGGAAAGTGTTTTCCGCCCAAATTTTCCGGAAAACACTTTCCTGAAAACCAAGCCAAATTTTTCTTTGACTGGAAAGTGTTTTCCGTTGACCGGAAAATGTTTTCCGTTGACCAACTTTCCGGAAAACAAACAAACACAGAAAAGTTTGGAAAGTGGTTTCCCGGAAAGTGAATTCCGGGAAACAAACACAGCCTTATAGGTAAAAACACTAGAGAATAGAGCAAAGAGTAGCTGTCGTTTAACCCCCCTCTGCATGGTCGCAAGAATGTGCGGTGCATTCATTTTCTTGTACAATAAACACCTGATTTTTTTTTCTCTGAGAGTGTAGTACAGTACATAGCTGAAGTTGTACAAGAAACTGATCTACAAAATCGTTCCGGCATGGATACCTCCAAGAATTTGCTAGGTAGCAAGATCGATACCGATGTCGAGATCCTGTCATTGCTTGGTTTTCTTGTCGTTTCTACCTCTCTTTCTAAATTCTCGTTTCTCTGTGGTGTACTGCTTCTTAATCAACAAATTGCACATTGATGTTTTTACAGCTTCAGCAGCTGCTAAGAAGACCTCTTCCTCAACAGTTACACTTCCCTGCAACTTCTCAAGCAGTTTCTCAGCCCCGGGTACCTCATTGTTGTCCACCACAGTCAGCTCAGGCTCAGCAGCATCAGGAATGGTCTTCTTGAAACCAGAAAGAACCCTCACACAGGTCAAAGAGTTGTGATTAGAACCGTGAGGTGTAGAGACACCAGTTATGGTCCACAGTAGTTCTGCAGAGGAGCTACATCCCAGGCTTGTAGGAATGAAGCTATCTCCCATATTCGAAATGACCTACAAGAATCACATCAGCTCAGAATGAAAACCCATATTTGTTGCATGTGCCATATTTGCATATTGGTAGTTTAGCAATCAAATTTTCTGAATTTGTTGCAGAAGGAATTCCATGCAGGAGAAATCCAAGCTTACAATTTGTATTTGGAATCTATTCAGCTACAACAATGCCAATAGAACTGGAAACAAACTAGATAATGCAATGATGCACGATGGCGATGTGATGCCAGATCAAAAAACATATCTATCAAATGAAACAGTTTTGCAAGTTCGATCAATACAAATCTGCCAGAACATGCTAATTTTGTCCTCCTGAACAGGCGTAGTGTTTCACTGTTTCTGCTAAAATTTTCAAGTATTTGGATTCTTACCTTAACAGCACCAAAAGTTTGAGAAGAAAGATCACAGCTCACCAGGAGTATACCTTGCAAGCTAAAGCAGAGTAGATAAGCAGTCAAATAATGAACCACAAGAAGAGCACAGTACAATGATCAAAAGACAAGCACAATGTTTAGAGACTTGCCTTTGAACGGCCACTGCAACAACATTACTACCTGGAATTGTGCATAGATCAGTGACAGTAGAACAGCTCACTTCATTTCCTTTATAGTCTACAATTCCTGCCTGCAGTAAGGAAGAAGAAGAAAAACAAGTAAATAGATGGCCAGCAGCACAGTTGAAGAAAACAGTGCTTTTTAGTTTATAAAAATCACCATCACATTTCTCACAGTATAAATGACCTTGTGACGATACTAATTATCAGCAGCTACCTTCCCTGTACCATCATGATAGCCAACCGACCATTTATTAAAACTTAACAGAAGGAGAAAATAGAAATCTGCCCCAATTCTAACAGTCACTTATTCAAAATGGTATTTGAAAAACTACAAAGAAGCTAGTTATTTAATCAGAACCTCTGTAACAATTCAAGAAGATATGAAATACCTTACTGCCAAATTCACAGGTATCAAGGAGAGTTCCAGGGTTGATATCCCACAAACGAACCTGAAGCAGGACAGAGCACCCATTGTTCTCAAATTGCAACTAGAATATTTTTTTAAAAGCAAACTATTCAAACCAGACTAATACAAGTGCCCGTGATTACTCACAGTTGAATCGCCACTGCCAGACACAAGAAACCCCTGAGGGTAATCCACAGTGAAAAGAAAGGCAAGGCAGGACACAAACCTGTCAAAATGGTCCATGGAGTTGGACAAATATCAGCCTAAATCTATATAGAAAATCAAGTAGTTCACTGAAATGCAACCATGCGAATTAAGTTACAATGAGGGCAAACTAACATCCAGCAACACTTAAAATTTGAAACTCTCATTCCAATTTCATATTCATTATTGGTATCATATGCATAAACATGATAAAAATGCAAGAAAAATGATCATAAAAACTCACTCACTCTGTATGACCAAGGCAAAAACTTTGTATCTCGTGAGCTCCATCTAAAGGTTTCTTGGGAAATACGGTTACCTGTGAGGGCGATAATATCATGTAAAAAAGGTAATCAAGCTAGTTATTCTATCTTATTCAATTAAAAAAATTACCCGAATCTTAAAATCTCGATCAGCACTAACAATAAACCGTCCATCAGGTGAAAATTCCTGCAAAAGATACTTATCACTAGTAAAGGGTTGCTCACTTTTAAAACCACACATTTCGTAAGACATTTATAACACCATTTCCAACAAAAATCACATCCCAAGCACTGAAGAAGAGGAAAGACCCAAAAAGTGAACAACCCACCAGGCTAGTAATGATGCTGCAATAATGTGCAAGCAATGGTGATGCCTTTTTATTGACCAAAGTTTCATTTCCATCAAGTCCATGCAGATCCACCACCCAAACAACTCCAAACTTGTCAGCAAAACAAACATACAGTCCATCATTGCTGACAGCAACTGCACTCACTCTTTTCTCAGAACACCTATTCCAATCACAAGTATTAGGCAAATGTCACTAGAAATAATTCATAAGTTTCAGCTAAGACAAGAATTAAATCACCCTCTTTGTCTATCTAAAAATAATCCTGTACTAAGATCTAGAGAAAATACACCTCAAATAATAAGAGAACTTACACGGAAGCATTGCAGCGCCAAGAATCAGTGGACCAAACCTTCACAAGCTTATCGTCACCAGATGATACAAGCAGTTTCCCATTTGCACCGTAGCGGATGGCTCTTATAGAATCCTTATGAAAAGCCTCACCAGTTTCATCCACCAAAGTAACCGCACAATTTCCTCTACTCAGAAACCCATCAAGCAAGTTAATTCCCAGTATTTGAAAATTGTTCAAAATATTTCATCAAGTAGAAAGAATTACAGTGATGATTTCTTACCGGAGGTCGAAGACGCGGAGGTCTGACCCGACGGCGACAGCGACGGAATCCTGAGTCGGGTGAACTGAAATTAAGGCCGGAGCTACCTCTAGGTCTCTGTTGTTTTCTCCTCCTTCAGGTTGCGTGTTCTCCATTTTTAATTTTCTGTTAAACAAACAACAAACAAGAACATTTCGATTTAGGGTTTTAGTCGCTGATCAAGGTTTCAAATTTCAGGGTTTTATTGTATGGGCCTGAAAAGTGTATGGGTTTTCTGAAGCATATTTTCTTATGTATCGGGGTATTATGGGCTTCATACCCATTAATATTATTTGAGTCCCGGACGCTACTCTAGCAGCGGAGTCATATTTTTCTGGATTTTAAGCCCACGCGATAGAGCGAAGCAAATTCTTATTTAATTTTATTATAAAGTTAATATTTATAAGAATTTGAATAATCTAGATTTTAAATAAAATATTTTTTTATTAATTAAAATCATATTATAAGTTCCTCATTTATTTATTTTATATCTTACAAAAAAAACATGTTAATATAAATATCTTATTTTTATTAACATTTGTTTTTTAATAAAAGCCCATGTTAATTAAATTTACATGAATTTTAATAATTTAAATTAAAAATAATTTAGGAAAAAGTCTCATTCTTTTTTTTAATATAAAAATATGCTTTGTTTTTTATCAGGACATGTTTTGTTTTTAAATAAAAACTTGTCATAATCTAATATATCATTTTAGTTTCAAACAAAAATTAATTACTTCATGAAAACTATATAAAAATAATAAATATTTTCTAGTTTTTATTAAATACTCATGTACAATTTGTTACACATGTATAATAACAATTACAAACATAACAAAATATGATATTGATTAATAACACTGTAATGATTATTTAAAAAAAAAGAATATTTAGATCCTCAAAGCCAACCCGCGTGCCCATCTTCTAGACAAAATAATCTAAATTGAAATTTCGCAAGAGCATCTGTAGATTTAATGCCCAATATTTTGATAATTTTTATAAAAAAGAACATAAATCGAAATTACTGTCAGGAAATCGAATATAGAGAGAAGTTACAAAAAGTCAGTGAGCACAGATTTTCGTGAACAGAGAATGGAGTAGAAAGAATAACAAGGAACTATCAGGTAAATAATTTGTGCAGTTAAAATACAAAAGAACAAATGGTAAGTTGATTGTTATGCATGGTGCTACTAAATAAAATTTCATGTATCACTGCTGCTGTTAAAACTGACTCAATACCTTCAGCCTTGCCTTCCAAATGGAAGTTTCCCTCAAAAACTACTAAATTAACAGAAAACAGAGGCAAAGATAATGGCTCACGAATAAAACAAGATGGCCAGAGAAAGATTACATTCCTCGTCTCCTATAGGAGGGAACCAATGCCTTAACAAGAGCTTGATTTTCACATCAAAGCAACAACAAGAACAAATGGAGGCTAAATTCTCAGCTGTGTACACCCAAGGATTGTTCCTCGGCACCTTGTCATTGGAGTTGCCTGGCGCCATGCAGGTCTGTCACCCCCAGCTGTTAAGATGTCAACATCAGACAGTGGCCTAATATCCCAATTCCACCGGTCAGGCCCAATCACCCCTCCGATCACATAAATGTCATCTCCAAGCCCCATCATTGCAAATCCAATCCTTTTCCGGAATTCAGATGCTGAAACCACCACTTTCCTGGTTTTCCCTTCCTGCTTGAAAATTAGTCCATGGCTCATCACATAGAGAGAATCATGAACAACTGCCATTGGACCTTGGAGCCAACCATAATCCTCAACTGTCCACCCAGACCCTACATTGTCCAAAACCTGTACTGCTGACAAGCCCCTGTGCAAGACATGCAACTTTCCCCCAATAACTACTCCAGAGCATGTTGAATTGTGAGTCCGGTGGAGATCAGGTATTGGGATCCAAACATCCTTCTCTGGATCATACATTTCCGCTTGAGAAATTGATTTTCGGCAGCTGGTGAAACCACCTGCAACCACAATCTTTCCATTCAAAGCACCGCATGCAAACATTGCACGGGGCACAAGCATAGATGCACATGCTGCCCATTGTCGTAATACAGGATCATATGACCACACTTCATTTGTTGCAAAGCTTCCATCTTGATCACCAGTTAATGGATCAACAGCATCACTACCACCACCAAGCACAAATATCTTTCCCGCGCTAGAGACAACACCAAAGTGGGCAAGGTGCCTGATTTTAGAAGGGAGGACAGGAAGGGTAATCCAAAGGTCCCGGAGAGGGTCATAAAGCTGCCACAAATTCTCGGGATCAAAAGCGCACACACATAGTAGATCCTCTGCTGAGCCAACCTCCTGCCGGGCTTTAAACAGCTCAGGGCTACGCACGGCAGCTCGCCATGAACGAGAAACGAACTCTAACTTGGGGTGGAGGTAGAAGGGAACCCGTGCAATGCACCTGATGGCAACAGCGTCTGGAAGACCTTCAATCAGTTCAGACATACTAATCACGGTTGCATCTGTTTCAAGTTATTTCTTCACCTCTGATATTTTGCTACACTGATGACAGCAATGCAAAAGGTACCTGGCATTAACAAAATGCACGAAACAATGTTATATGAAATCAGTTTCCAAGTTTCAATAAAAATAAAATTACTACAGTTGTCATTTCATAGCACTCATAACCACTTAAAAGAGAAAACTCATTCTTTAAAAAGCCACTGCCATCATCAAACAGAATGGCAACAAATTGTCAATATCACCATGGTGGGAAAAAAAGGAAAACAAGAAATGAAAAGAAAAGAAATCCAGAACATGCAAAGAATAAAGAATTCCATTCAATCACTTTTTTTGGTTTGCAAGGACACAAATCAGTATCTGCAGATACCTGAAGACAAAATTGTGGAAGAAGCTGGTTTCTTTCTAAGGTAGCTTACTCATGTTTACAAGTCAAATAACATGCTTTTTTCATGCAAATAGCAGTTTTGTCATGAAAAGTAATACGAAGGGCAACTTGGCTCTCTCATTTCTACCATCTGTTCAAATTTAATTAAATTTGAAAAGCACAACAAATACATGTCTGAACTTGCAAAAAATCCTCAACGTAATACTTTTTATAATTGAATATGGCCAAAGCGAAAGTGAATGAGTGAAAACCCATCAATAAATTCAATCAAGACTAAAAAGTATCCAAATCTTAAACTTAATGGAATTTAGTATTGAGTACGCTAAGGGTTCATGCATAAAGGCACTGGCTCATAGTTTTTACTAAGAAACAAAAATTTAGATAATCCAAGATAAGAAAATTGTCTAAGAAACAAGTATCTATGCAAGAACTTAATGCTCCAATTATGATATCTAAATGTCCCTTAGCCTACATATAAACACTGTTCACAGAACCCCCCCTAGATCGCCTGCAATAAGTAACTACAAGGTACATAAGAGGATCAAGACTTTAGAGCAGTTTTATTTGAGTCAATTTACATCCAACAAGCATCACAAATCAGAGCAAAATTTTTTCCATAGATGAGAAAGCAAACTACATAAGGGAAGAAACAAGTAAAAGAATGGCCTAGACAAGAAGCTGAATGATCAGAACTATATTTGCAGTATAGGGATTGAAAAGCACCATAAGACTCTTATGACCATCATAGGTTCTATTGCTTCTTTCAGAACCATTCACAAAGTGCAAACATTCTGTTTAAAATCAAATCTTAACCCACCCAACTTCATTGAGATGAAGTTGTTGCAGCCAAACAACACTGGTTTCCAGATTTCAAGTACTGCGGTTACCATTTCTGCTTTGGAAAGTTGACATTTCACGGTGTATGGATTTTGATTATCAACCACCAGAATCAATTTCATTCCATGGATCACCAAGATCATAACATAGTCACAGTAATATTGTTAGACATCTTCCCAGGTAAAGAGACAAGACAGTGAACTTCACCAGATGACAGAATATGACCATATATTTTCACTTTCGCATGTCACAGTCACAAATTAAACTGTGATAGGCAATCTGGTTTTGCAATTTTCTCCTTATTCTTAGGCATATTCATTAAAATGCATCAGAATGGCATAAATAATTTGAATTCCACATACAAACTAACATGGAATATAAACTAGCAAATCTCACTGGAGAGTTTACAAGCTAAACACAGATTATGATCTAAGACCTTGCAATTAAAACTAATAAATCTCAACAAAGAAAGCTCAAAGTCTCCTTAATTAATACATACTCAACATCATATATCTAAACATATGCAAATATCATCACAACCTTGTTAGTTTTAGTTATACCTCACATATTTCTGAACATTCAACACAAGAACCAGCGCAAAGGCAATTTCACCTATTGTTTCTGAAAAAATAAATAAATCAATTCATCAACTAAGCGCGCTTCTATTGAACTCATCCAAAGCTCTACAAAAATTCATCAAATGCAAGACAGAGAAAATAAAACCAAAATTGAGCCTCAGAAACAAGCAACATAACCCAAAAATTACCATATTGAACTTTCTTCACTTAAAATACCAAACCCACTCGAATTCACCACAAACAACAATGGGTATTCGGTAGTTTCAGAATCAAATCAAAATCTCATCAAATCCCCGTCAAATATTTTCACGAAAGTAGGCAAAAAAATAAGCAATCCCATCACTTCTGCTGGCATAATAGAAAGACAGCACGCCTTACCTGAAACCGAATAAGATTCAGGGCTCCGTCGCTTCGATTTCTACAGACACACAGAGAGAAATCAAGAGTAACGTTAGATTGCCTCCCAGAGAGACTTTCAAAGCTAATTTTACAAAGAAAAAAAACAGGGTTTCATATGCTCTTTTTCTGTGATTTTTGAGCGTTTTATTTATTTTCAAGTACTTTCAATTTGTGCTTACCCTAAACCAGAATATAGGCATTTGAGGATATTCCCGGTCCCTTCTTTTCCCTTCACCGCAATGGCATTTTTGTTAATTAAATTAAACACCAATTCTTCGGCTGACACGTTCAGGTCACGTGGTTGAAATGCGCCTACAAAATTATGTTTGTGTTTCAATTTTTGGTTTAACAAGCTTAATTATGATTAGCTCCCACCTTGGGCCCTCTTACATAACTTGTTCGTGAAGACTTTGACATCTATTAGCAGCAAGTTATCTTCCAGGTCAGTGTCCTCAAAACTTCTGGAACGTATACCTCTTGTGACAGGAGAAGTGGGAATGTATTTACTGTCTCCATCTGGTTTATCAGGATCTAATTGTAAGGAAAAAAAACCATATACTATATACTAACAATTAGTTTGAAATATAGTTATTATATGACATTAATTCTACAAAGTTTAACCAAGGCAGCTGGATTACTAAACATCTAGATCAACTAGACGAGTTAAACCCTAATTATAATTTGGAATTTACACTTAGTTGTAGCATTTAGCACATGATACGAAGAGATATGGTATATAGAGCAACAATGTACTTGTAGCAGAGACTGCCGACATTTTGTCTGCCGGGTGCAAAAAAAAAAAAACGTTTAGGCAAACCGTCGACGAAAACCGGTAGTATACTATAAATGAGATTCTCTGTAGTAGTTACAATGACATTTTTATAATGAAAAAAAGGGTTAGATTTACTGATATAGGGTTGAAGTCCCACTTTTGCTAATTCACTTCTGATATCAAAACTCGTATTCCTCTCATTTGGAGCCACAAAAACTGATCCAGGACGATTACAGCCTGTGGAGTATGGTCATTGTTAATACATACTACATGGTACCTACAGCTAGCTGCCACCCATTAAATGTTTTACATTATATTTTGAAAATATTTTTGAAAAAAATTGAAATTTTTTTTATTTTTTATTTTAAATTAAAAAATTTGATGATTTTAGAATATTTTTATATATTGTTATCAAAAATTAATTCTACAGCTAGCTGTCACCTATTTAAGTGTTTTACATAAAGTTTTAAAAGTTTTTTTTATAAAAAATAATTTATTTTTATTTTTATTTCACTTTAAATTAAAAAATTGATGTTTTTAGATCATTTTCATGTGCTGATATCAAAAATTATTTTTAAAAAATAAAAAAATATTATTTTAATATATTTTTGAATAAAAATTATTTTTAAAAATAATTTCAACCCCACATTCAAAACCATGATTTTTGATTTTGGTCTTTTGTCATTTGTTCATATAATTTTTATTTTCCATGGGCCATGGAATATATAGTTAATCACGTAGTCAGTGTCTAGAACAGCAAGTATTGTTTAACAATCACAATTATTAAGCCCAACTGGGGCTTGGCCAACCGATTCGGGATAGATTTGATCTACCTGACCAATCACCCTAAAAAATCAACCCTGGTTTATGATTTTTTCTTTAAATAGTATTATCTTAACATTTATCTTTTAAAAAACTGATTCTGCCGGTGAATCCATGACTCGCGTCTTGGAAGTCCTATAGCTTTGTAATCCTAATATTTTTTTCTTGAAAAATATATTTTATAGGCTCGGGTTTATAAGTAAAATTCTAATTATTTTAAATTTTTATAAAAAATATATATTTTAACTTGAATCCAAGTGTTTGCCATCACGGTACGCTTATTAAGTAACTGTAACCCTAACATGCTAAATTGTAAGGGGGGAAACGACGTCATCTTGTTCTGTTGCGGTGTAGCTTCCCCAGTAAATGGCGTGGCTTATGACTTTTGTGTAATTGGAATTCTCAACCAAGGCAGTGCGGTTTGACTTCCTCTTTGGGTCTTTAATAAGCAGGGCTGTATTGGAAATGCATGTGCTTCTTGAGTTCTGGGTACCGATTGATTCAATTGTCAAGTCATTTGTAATGGTCCCAAGAAATTTACCAATAAATTCCAGATCCAAATTGAAACAAGAGTGGTTTAAGAGAAGAGAATAAAGAAAGATTACCTCAAACTGTAAGAAAAAAGAATTAGTAAAAGAAGAGAAAATGCATGTGCTTCATCGATTCTATGGCAACAAGGTTGACCAGTCAACATCTCTTAATATTTATTTTTTCTTGATGATTAGCTGCTTGTTAGTCGCCGATGTTTTTATCCCTGTGTCCATGGAATGATATATATATATATATATATGTATGTATGTATGTATGTATGTATATGTATATGTTTTTTTTATTTTTATTTGAGACTAAATTTACTTTTCTAATGCGATTAAAAAAATGCTGTCTTTATTAGTACCAGAGAATTCATTATAATTTTATTTCGACACCAGGAAGTAAAATTTGCCTCTAATGATTCAACAGAATTTCAAGTAGATGGAGCTTATATTATATGGTGACGAGGGTCGAAGCTTGTGATGTGATGAAGAGTAGGATGAAGAGCAGAGACACTGTCAACTTTGTAGAGTTTGCATCTGATGTTCCATTATCTGTTGACGGTGCTGTCTTAGATCCTGTTCCTGCACTCATTCCACACAAAAATATCAACACTGGACTCCTACTACTAGAAATAACCGAAGAACCTATATTGTTCGTAAATTCAAGCCCGGAACTGGAAAATCTAATTGAATCTTGTACCTGCAGAAGGAGGATTTGGTGCTCCTGCGGGAGAATCTGTGGTAGAAGAGGATGTTCGAACGAACAAATGATAAAATGAATTAGCTATCTGCATTGCAAGAAAATGATCTTAAAACTTGTGTTGCTTGCAATTGCTTACCATTACAGCGGCTGATAGAGGGAGTTTGGACATTGCAAGCGCTGGGGAGGGCCAGAGCCTGAGTCTGATTAACATTGACCCCGAGTGAGGAGGCGCCGCCATTAACGACCTCACACAGACACTGAGGCTGCGACTTGACAACATTAGCTAGCTGTGTGCAGCATGATGAAGATGGGGTCGATGAGTTTCCTGTTATGTAGTTCAAACATGGCGACATGCTTATGATCACGTTGGTACAAGATGATTGCGCCATAGCTCCCGCGCACAAAGTTGCTGCAAGGAATATAGCAAGCATAACCTCCATCCTTCTAGCTGCCATTGGGTCAATTCTACAGAAATTGCAGGCAACAATGGCTGAGAAATGAAGAATGAAGAATGCCTTTTGTGGCCTGTAGGGGATGAAAAAGCTGTGGTTAATAAAGGGGAAGATTGTGAACAAAAGAGTGGCAGCTGGCTCATATGGTTTACCAATATTCCTACTTTATAACAGAATCTTTGGTGAACAACTCACCTTTTTTACATACATAGACAAATTTATTTTTATGAAGTTAGACGTAAGTGTCTCTTTCGGGTTTGTTCAGCTCTGCTTCGCTTTTCATCGCAGAATCCATACCACAAATGCTGATGTTGGCGTAAAACCGAGCATGCAGAACGCCGACTTTATAGTACCCCTACTTTCTTTTGTGCAAGGAGTAGGTGCCATCTTGTATGTCCAAATCAATGCTTTTCCTTGGTCAACACAGTGCTCTGAAAGGAGAAACTAGTCTCGCTAGGCTAGTGTGCATATTTTTTAGATGGGAGGAAATCTTATTTTTAAAAAGTACATTTTGTGAGTTTAGATGAGCAAGTAAAACCTAGGTTATCCAAACTCTTACAAAGGATACACGTCCTGACTCGAACTCAGACCTATTGTGCAAAGTGCACGCTGCTAAAGGTTGTAGCGGATTGCTTCAAACATGCCAATCTAACCCCACCAACCAGTTTGTGATTAATTAATCAAGTTTGCCAACCCTTAACTTTAGATTGAAGAGAAAGAATAGGATTAATTAACGTAGCCCAAACAGGCAAGAGGCTAGTTGATGAATAAGCCGTGAGATTTGAGGGTGTGGAATCCATCAGGAAACTCCCAAAAAGAAATACTTTTTCAACAGAGCCGAAATTACCAGTACCAATATTAAATCCCGAAAATTAGACTCTCAGGATCTTCTGCTTAGACAGCATGTTGTCTTGCATCATCATCACTGTATGCTTTGATCTCACTTCTTCGAGTCATCCCTAGCTGATCGATTTCAATGGATGGTAAATGGTGAAAGATGATTTGACTTTCAGCTTGAAGCCTTTGCACGCTCAGCTTTTAATTTCCTCTCTGATGAACCAACGTTTGTGATTTAGAAACCCTCCTACTTACAGAAACCTGGATAAATTTCCGCAACTTGAATCTCAAATATGCTGTCTATTTTTATTATTATTTTTTTTATTTTTTTCCAATAACTCGAATATGTAATTTTTTAGAATAAAATTAGTAAGCCAAAACAGCCAATAATTGAATCTGAAATGCTCCTTCTCTTATCGGCAATTTTTAATTCTTTTCTTCTAGCCATTTGATGTTTCTATAATTGATGTCACTGTATGCCTGTCCATAAATATTAAGCCATATCTCAACTCTCTTGTAATTTCTTGAATTCATACAAGTCTTGGAAGCATAATAGTTAAACTGGCCCAGCTCAGTGGACTGACTGGAGAATTTGGGATTCGGTAAAATTGCATGTTTCACTTCATCAATGTTTTCAAATACAAGACAGGAACAGAAGTAGCCTCTCACCCTCGCGAGTTGAAAAAAATGAAACAATACATTCACAATATTACAGAAAAAACGCAAACTCCACACAGTTACAGGAGAATATATTGCAGCAAAATAGGAGAGCAAGCTCTGATAGTTCTCTGTAGAAAGGTCAGAATCCAAAGATGCTTGAGGCACATAAAACACTGAAAATTACGAAGATGTCGAGATGAAGTTGCTTTCTCACAATGCTCGCATTTGATGTGCCTGTTGAGGTTGGGACTGTCTTAGACCCGCTTCCTGCATTCATCCACGAAATAACATGTCAGGTTAGAGAAACAGAGCGATGTATACAGTAGAAATGGACTTTATTATTTTGCACACGAAGCTTTCATATATTTTTCTATGTGATGATTATAGCTGGCATGCCAGTTTTTGTCCAGGGTAAATATAGAGCTGCTTGAACTTGACAACTGGTTGAAATGTCACTGACCTGCTGGAATGCTTGGTGTCGATACAGTAGTTGGAGCTTCAGGTGTCGCATCAGAAGTATCTGATGGAGGAGTCACTGGAGAACTTGCTGGACCATCAGCAGCTGATTAAACATAGCCAAATTACATGAATTATGAATATACATCGATCTTCTTGCTATAAAACATGAGATGTGATTAAGCAGAAGCAGTAGCAGGCAGCCTACCATTGCACCGGCTAATTGGTGGTGTTTGCACATTACAAGCAGTAGGCAGTGCTAGAGCAAGGGTTTGGTTAATAGCGATACCGAGTGAGGAGCCACCCCCATTTACTAATGCACAAAGACACCGTGGCTGTGATTGAACAATAGTAGCCAGCTGGGAGCAGCAGGAAGGTGATGGGGCTGAGGAATTTCCAGTAACATAGTTGAGGCATGGTGCCAAGCTCACGAGGGAGCCGGTGCAGCCTGATTGGGCAGTGGCTCCATGACAAAGCATCATTGCAAGGACTAAAAGTAGACTAAACTGTACCCCTTTTGAAGCCATTTGGATGTGCTGAATTCTGAGGCAGCAAAGAAAGCTACAGATGTTAGTCCTTGCAAAGTGCCTCCCCTTTCATCTGCATTTGGAAAGTTTCATAACCGCATTAAATGTTCCGATCATTAGGGGTTCGTTTTATTTAAGTTTTCTTCTTTGCTCGCTCCGCTGATGATTCTACTCGCCGGTCACCTTTCTACTAAATTCTGACTTTGTAAAATTTTATCAGAGCAAGCCGGAGAAAATCTCAGTGCTCCACGGCAATCTGCTGGTGGAAGAAGTGATGCAGGCGGAAGCAAAGTAGGACAACCACAACAAACCACAATTTGGCACATTCAGCACCAGTGAGAATCAATAGGTTTGTCATAACAGTAAACAACTAGGAATCCAAAAACATAAAGAAGATAAACAAACCCGAATAAAAACATAAAATCCCAAAAAAAAAATGTCGGAGTTTCAGTGCTCAAAATATGATTATGAAAAACCCGACAATCCGGTCATAGTGTTGTCCTAGGGAAAAAATCTTGTAAAATCCTGTAAAAATCTGAGTCTAATCCAACACTCAAACCTCATGCTGTCGCAATTTTAAAGAGCTTAGCAGGTCTTGTTATCCTAATTATATATGTATTTGTTATTTCATACACAGTATATTTGGGCCAGACCCTTGTCTACTAACGTAAGATCATCACTCAAATGCTCAAAACCATATATGTCTACGAGCGTGGCTGCATCAAGAAGATACATATGCTTCATCCTCAAGGAATAGAATTGAAGGGTTACAAAAACTGTATTTTTTTTATTAACTATAATTGGCTCAACAGAACTATTTGTCGGATTCTGTACATGTGGACTTTCCTCGTGATAGCTGAGGAATGTTTCCTGGATTGATCATTGGACATCAGAGTTTGTACTTTCAAAAGCAAAGAAAATTGGAAACTGGAATCCAATCTTTCATTTTTCTTTTAGTTCTTCTCCTAAAGAAGAAGAAAAGGAGGGGTTGGAGAATTGACAATGGTTTTTGACATTTTTCCTTGAACGGACCAATATGGTTTTCATTCTTCATTAAGGAAACAAAACAAATAATACAATCACGCTCTACAAGAATCATCCTTCACAGGTAATCATAATCAATGATACAACTGGCTACAAATCATTCTGGAAAATTTAAAAGTACAATTCCCAAAACCACCTTTTTGGACTCAGAATTTGGTAACAGCTGAACCACACCATGCCAGAAAGAGAAAGGAGAGCACAAAATGAAGGGGTGCTTTGAAAATACTTCCATCAGACGTTCCGGTTGATGATGGGACAGTTTTAGAGCCACTTCCAGTTCCTGTATTTACAATTAAGAGCTGACTTCAGAAACCATTCCTATTAACATTTATAAGTTGCAATTGCTCAGTCTTGTGCCTTCATGTATGCACTTTAATTTTAGGTGTCAGCCGAGATTACGTTTTGTTTCATTCATATGATCAAAGATCAAAACTCAATTAATATGTAGAAATCAACTACACTATCCAGCTAAGCTTGAAAGGCTTTTGCACGATTTACATTTCCTGAACATACCTGAAGCTGAAGGAATGTCTGATTCTGATGGAGTAGTATCTGGTTCAGGTGTTTGATCAGATGAATCTGCTGGTGAACTGGCTGGTGAGCTTACTGGTGGAGTTGCTGAAGCTGTGGGCGCAGTGGCAACTGTTTTACCATTTCCAAAGTCAAGTCAGCAATCTAGCATCCCTTGTTTATAACATTCACCAGAAAGAGTTAAGACTTTGGATTACCTTTGCACTGGTTGATCGATGGAGTTTGAATCTTACAAGCGCCAGGGAGATTCAGAGCAAGAGTCCGGTTGACACCTAGCGAGGCACCACTATTATTGAGCAGTGAGCAAAGGCATAGTGGTGATGTTTGGACAACATTTCCTAGCTGTGAGCAGCAGGAAGATGATGGACTTGATGAATTTCCTGTTACGTAATTCAGGCATGGGCTCAGGGTCATGAGAGTAGTAGTGCAGCTTGATTGAGCCATCGCTCCACCACATGTTATGGCCACAAGGACCAGGACTAGACCCACGCGAATCCCACTTGAAGCCATTGACTGCAGCTGAAAGTTTTTGGATGGCTAGAATGATCTGGCTGTGACAATCAAATGTATGGCTGGAATTCCGAGGTTTGAAGTTTGAGTGAGAAAGAAAAGAAGGGACTGGATTTATACAGGAAAGCTTGTCGAACAGAGACAAGATTATTGGTGTATTTGGATAACCAACTTTAACTGAATCAAAGAGTTGTTATATAACTAAAACTTGTCATTTGTCCTCAGCGTATATATTTTAATGTTCTGCTTAACTATATTATGTCTACCAAACTGCCATCATTAATTAACAATCAGTAGCGTATCTTCCCCTTATAGCCATCTCTATGCATGATTGAATTTCCTATCTTTTCCCTATTAGTAAAACAAGGTTTCTGCTGGAGTGCATAGGCATTGTTAACTATCTCATATCTACTTTCTTCCAAGTGATTGCTCTGCTCATAAAATTTAGGAAAAATATTATTAAAATGTTCTGTTTGTTTTGGAATAAATTGAGAGTTTCTAATAAAAGGGAGCAATTATATTACAGCGGGGGAGGGGCAAATTGATTTAGCCAAGATGTGGCCAGGGGAATCGTCCCTGGTCACCACTTCAATAGTTTTCTGGTGAGCTTCTTCTGAAAGTCATTACAATATCTGACCTTTCTTTTAACATAAACGGTTTACCATCCATCTTTTTAGGATAAAAAATTTTAAACTGTGATCGGGATGCCTAACATACCTAACTTGAACTCCTGGTCTTCGAGTTCTAAAGAGTCAGAGGAATAAAAAATAAAAATTTCCCTCAACCATGTGAAATTAGTTATAGTTGTTGAACCCCAGAATCCACTTCATATCTACCGGTTCTTTCCCTCCAATTATTTTGTCCCTGCCAATCTATAAATGAATTTCTTCATCTCCATACAAGCAACTCAGTTCTTGTCTGTACTCTTTTCTAATAAAAAACACATTTGAAGATCATTCATAACTGCTCATGGAAGGGCTCAAGGTTTTTAATTTGATTGCAATATTATCAACCCTCCTTGTAATTTCAGTGAATGGGCAAATTAGTACGCCATGCACAGCCTCCATGATTAGTACCTTCACCCCATGCATAAATTTTATCACCGGAAGTAGCAGTAATGGCTCATCACCAACTGCTAGCTGCTGCAGCTCATTCAAGTCCCTCATGAGCACTGGTATGGACTGTGCTTGTCTATTAATGACAGCCAGTGTGCCTGTTCTACCACCGATTAACCGTACTTTAGCGATCTCTCTTCCCCGAGCTTGTAAGATGAGTGGCGTGCCAATGCAGTGTAAAGGTAGGACTAGAATTATACCTGCTAAGAATCTTCAGTTCTGTCAACGTGTGTTAAATTTTCTAATGATGATTTCTTTGTGTTTTGCAGCATCTGGGACCCCTCTACCAGCACCAGGTAATTGGAAATTTATGGATTCTAATTAGGCTGTGAGAAAAGAACATGATATTTGAAAACTAAAACATAATTTGTTTCCTGGAACTTTGGCAGGTCCCGTCTTGCTTGGTCCAACTCTTCCACCTCCAGCCGCCTCTCCGTTTAGCCCACAAGGTAAAACCCCCTTTTAGATTTTGAAAAAAATTACCTTTCAGAGAAGAATGAGTTTGGAAGCTCGTGTAAGAGTAAGACAGAACTTATGTCGAGTGTGATATACCTGACATGCTAATTACCAAGTTGCTTTCTGCAGCTTCCAAAGCGGTAGGACTTGCTCCACCACCAGAATCTGAAGCTACTCCACCGTCAGAAGCTCTATCCCCGCCAGTGCCAGTAGAAGCCCCTCCAACAACTGCAGGGATCCGACCAGTGCTATTCCCCTCAGCATCTATGTCATCCTATGTTCCGCCAAAAACTTCCTTGCTAATATTTCTAGCAATCATGGTTTTCTAAATCTATTAAGCTACAGCCTCTTCATCCCTATTTGTTTCCGTTCATGTTGGTTTGAAAACATATTGAATACAGCTCCATGTCATGTTATCAGGAAAAATAAACGATTACTTCAAATCTTCTCATTGCTTTAATTGATGTTTGAAACGAGCACTGGATAAGCCTATTCAGAATCTATGTCGTACAGCATTGAAAATTGAAGTGCAGAAAAACTCTTGCACGCATGAACTAATGTGGCTGCCTAAATCATGCTAATATATATAGCCATTCCACAAGCTTAGTTATAGCACCAAAGCACACACAAAATCTGAAAAATTTGGAGGAAAACCAGAATTAGGGATAAATGCCTGTACTGAACTCGAACTTTTGGCTATGGCATCACTGGCATTTCTGATCGATTCAACCAGGCATATTCCCTTGCACTATCTCTATCAACAATCTTAATGGCTTCTTGAGCCTATTTATTTTTGCATTTTAAAGATATTTTTGAAAAATAAATAAATTTTCTTTTCTTTTAATAGCAATAATACAACATCCATCAGTAATGAGAGACAGAAACAGGATCCATAACCTCATGCTTCCTTGTCAATATCGTGAAGAGTGACGATAATGTCAAGGCAGTTGAGAGACTGTCCTGTCCTTTGGTTTTACCTGCCATGAGGAGATACATAATTATAATCAACTTGGATAAACCTAGTAATTAACGATAAAATATAGAAATAATTTATTATCAAAAACACAAAAACAATTTATAGCAGGAGAGCAAGCGGTGCTGACGACATGTCCAGTTCTGGCAAAGGATCACAGCATATTCCAAACCGGTTTATTAATAAACGAATCAAATTAAACCTTATGTATTGGAAATTCAGATTTTGTAATTGTCGGTCGTAATACGGATCCTAACATGTTCGGATCATACTTGGATATCCACCAAATTTATCATTCATTTTCGTTTAAATAAAAAGGGTTAATTATATTCAAATCACGGTTAGTTTCGACTATTGCTTACATAAGAAAATATATAATATTCAATATTTATATTTAAAAAAATAAAAAAATATCTCATCAACAGAGTCATATTTTCCTATAAAAACTTGTATTAAAAATCAAAATTAATTTAAACTAGACAAGAAGTATGACAAAGTAAAAAAAATAATTAATAAGAATATCTACTGATCTAGGCACTAAATTATTAACATGGGAAAAAAATATATTAGTGTTTTACAAATAACATAATTCCGATTGAATCAAAACTTCATAAATTAGAAACTAACTAGCATGAGACCGTGACAGCTTATTATAGCATGATTCCGTCTAGTGTTCTACAACACCTTATTAATTATTATTTTTTCTATATTTATAGGATTTTTCACCAAAATAATTAATTTGAGACTTGAAAAGGGATAGAAACCTTATCATGTAATTTTTTAAAAGAATAGCCATCCATGTAGAAGGGGGGAAACGGAACAAGTGTATAGAAAGTATCATAATATTAATTCTGATCATATTATTATTGGACCATATTGAGGTAAAAATATTTCTGATCAATTCAATAAAATCGGTTCAAAACATAATTGACCTATGAAAATTTTATTCCAAATCTATTTAATTACATTAAATCAATCCATTGACAGGCCTACAAGGGAGCAACAACAAGCAAAATTTTGTATTTGCCCGATTACAGAAGCCCAGTTTGGCCTTTTATTTAGATATGTATTGGCCATGCAGAAAGCCCAGTTCATACAAAGCACACCCTCGTCTTCCTGTTTTGAAGATCGAGAAGGATGGTACTAAAAATATTAACCCTAATGGCTGGAACTTTTTCCCCCCCTCTTGTTTTTGGTGCGAGCAGCTAAAATTAGTGGGTTAAATTAAACACTATAAAATTCGATGCTTTTAGCAAATCCCAAAATGCCGCAAGGGAAGCTTTGCCAGGAAAAGAAAAGGGGGGTTAAATTAAACACTATAAAATTAGACTTTGCGGGTCAATAAATACCTCGACCATCCATTCCTCTCCTTCACAAATCATCTGTCGAGTCGAGAGAGGAGACACAGAAAAAACAACGAAGAAAATATGGCCAACAAGCTTGTAGCAGTTTTTCTCTTGTGCATTGTTGCTGCTGCAGCCATGCACCTGACCGAGGCTAGCCCGGCGGATGATCAATACGCAACATGTTTCAATGACTGCGACGACAAATGCAAAAGTGAGGGAAATGGTTACTCCTTCTGCGAAATGAAGTGCGACGCTGACTGTTTGGCGAAGCAGGCATTTGGTAAGCTACGTGAAACTCTTCATATATAACCTTTTTCAAACCCTCTTTTTTCTTATTTTTTTAAACAAAATTATATTTATTTACTTGTGTTTGTTTTATTTCTGTGCAGTCAAACTGAAGGATCTGCACTTTTAACTGGTGACCATGACAAGCATGAAGTGGTGTTCCGACGAATGGATTGAGGCTGTATACAATAAAGAATCGGAAGAAATTCACCACGTTCTCTGCTCCTAATTAATGTATTTCACTGTAGCCTTGGACAAAAAACGGAAAAACTAAATAAAATTGACCCATTGTCATCTTGAGTTTCCCTTCTTTTTTTTCTCTCTGTAGCTTAAGAATGGAAGGCTTTTCCCCATGGGCGAGGCTATTGGCCTAGCTTTATGGTTTTTCTCTCTCTTCAGATACTAATGACAAAAACTTAGAGGGTGTTTGGCAATGAGTTTGGAAAGTGATTTTGAAAAAAATAATTTTTATTTTATTTTTATTTTAAATTAAAAAATTTGGCCTTCTGTTTTTTAAAGAGTTTTGTGGTGTACATGTTGACATATAAATAAATAATGCTAATGCTCTGCGATTAAAATCAAATCATTAAAAAAAAAATATTTTTTTTTAAAACTCCCGGTATGGTTTTTTAAGGCAAAAAAATGATAAATCAAACTGAACTGGTTTAAATTAAAAAATATATATATATACACTATATTTTTTTATTTTTCTAGTTCGATTCAAATTTTTTAATCTGATTTTATTTTGGTGAAAGTAAAGAAGGAAAATACTTGATTAAAATAAAAAAATCAAATTGAACCAAAATCAGTCAATTTAAACTGATTTCAATTTGATTGTTTTTATAAACAAAAATTGGATCAAATTGAAAATGACCAAGGCGGACTGCTCTGTTTCCTGGGTTGTAATTCGGTGGTGTGCGATGGCCATCTCTTGTTTCCTCACTTGTATTCCTATAGTTAAAGGCTATTTTTGTAGTTAGGAGTAAGAAAATTCCTTTCCAGATTATTTAGATTTTGGAGGGGAAATTCAAAGCTATTTTAAGAATTCGTTTTATTCGTAGAGACATTAATATTTATAAGAATATTATGAGAAAATTAAATCAGAAAATATAAAGAAATAAGGAAATAAAAAATAGTGTGACAAGTGTTTGGGCTTGCCTGGCTTGGCTAGGAAAGTTCGTGGAAACTAAATAAAATAACACAGATAAATTTTTTTTGTTTTTGTTTTTGTTTTCAAGATTTTAAGACAAAAACTGAAAATGAAAATCACAATCGAACTTCTTTTTTTGTTGGGGCTTGAACAGGCCTTTGGAATTATTATTTTTTGATATTTTGTCCTTTTATAAAAAAATGAGTTAAATGGGTTAGATTTAGAAGCTGTTTGAGAGAGGGGTTGTACGTCGTTTTCTTAAATTTTGAATTTATTTTATTTTAAATGATTTTTTTTGTGTTTTAAAATCATTTTGATGTGCTGATGTCAAAAATATTTTTTAAAAAATAATAAAAATATTATTTTGATGTATTTCTAAATGAAAAACACTTTAAAAAACAACCGTCCTCCCAAACAGGCCCTTATATATAAAAAAGAATGAGAATATAAGTCATATTTTATAAAGAGTAATTAATTACCATTTTTTTATATTATTATTATATTACATTATAATCCAAACTGCAATAAAGTAATCAAGATAAAATTATATTTGGATCTATAAAAATAATATGTATATCTCTTTTCTCATAAATGATTATCTTCATCTCCTTTTATATTTATCTCCTTTACCTCAAATTTTAAATTTTCTTAGTTTTTGTTTGTGAAAACTAAAATAGATAACCAATAAAATAAAATACTATTTAATGGGCTTGGACTTCTAATTAAAAAGGCCCAGGAATCAGCTAAGGCCTAAGACTGAAAGTGAATAAGCCCAAGTTCAGTGCTTTGAATTACAAAGCAGAAAGGAGCCAGTAGAGCCGAACAAGCTATGAACGATTGATCTTAACGCTTTCAGAGACGTTCTGCTCTCCCTCCCTTTTGCCAACTATCGGGGACAGCGAAATGATAATTCCCGTGAGTATTATCAAAACCGCACTAAATTCCTTCCTTTCCCGTTTCCACTAATCTGGTTAAAACGTTGTCTAGATGTGGCATCCACGTATAGTTGTTGTCCATCCCATTTGTTCGATGAAATGCCTCACTGAGCTATGAAACTGTTCTTGTAAGGTTTCTTAATAGTTTACATGCTTTCTCCCCTTCATTTGGTTTGTTTAGAAACCGAAGAGAATGAAATGGAACTTGAACCTTTTTTTCTCCCTTTTTTTCTTGCTCGCATGAGAATGATGTCTCCTACGCCTGTCAACGAGACATACACTATAGGATTTTGTCTTTGTCTTAGTAGTGCTGTTGATTGCTAAATGTTAAAAAAGACGCTTGAAGATTTCAAAGAAGGATCAGTATCTTAAATTGAAAAATTATTGTGTTTCTGCTTGCTTGTTTTGAATGACTTCATAAAGAAAAAGGCCAACTTCTTTTTTCTTTTTCATTGTTGATTTGTTTCATGCATGTTGAACTCTTCTTTGCTTGGCATGGTACTACTTGTTACCTACATGAATGGTTGATAAAAGTTAGGTGTGTTAGCATATATTTGAACTTTTACATGCAATTCACACCATTGAACCCTGTTTTATTAATTAAAAAATAGTATATATTGCAGGTTACAATCCATTTCAACGCATGATTTCTAGTTGAGTTATTTTTTATTGTAAAGGAAAGCATATATAGAAAAGGAATGCTATCTACGAGGAAATTGAAGTGTCAGGTCATTGCACTGTCCCCTAGAGTTTTATTTTCCTTACTTTCTGATAGTGGACATGAGACTACTCGGGTATCCAGATGCCAAATGCTGGTTTCTTGGAGCAGCAGGCCTGTCAATGAGTTTGTTGATTCTCCTTTGCCCAACCTAAATGGTCCAGCTGTTGTTGTACGAATCCAGGATGGGTTCAATCATCAAAGCCATTCCTTTTCAACTCTGGCTGGAACAATCTTGGTCCAGGCTCGAGACCCAGCAAAACTATGTATGGAAATAGAGAATGCAATTGATGAGCATAGATTTAATGATGCGTGGAAGTTATTTGAACAGCATTTGCATATGGATGGGTTTCCTCGAAAGTCCATTGTGGATAAGCTTCTAACAAGTTATGCTGCGAGCCTTGATGTTCCATGGCTTGAGAAGGCATATGGCATGGTAGAACAGGCTATCGAGGAAAGCAAACAGAATCTGCTGGGGAAGGAGCCTTTGATCTATCTCTCTTTTGTTCTTGCCAAATGTGGTTTGCCAGTTCCAGCATCAACGATCCTGAGAAAGTTGATACAGATGGAACAATATCCTCCGGTGACTGCTTGGTCTGCAATCTTGGCTCATATGTCACTAACAGCTCCTGGTGCTTACCTTGCTGCTGAGTTGATCCTTGAGATGGGTTACTTGTTCCAAGATGGTAGGGTGGACCCTCGTAAAAAGATTAATGCACCTTTAATTGCCATGAAGCCTAATACTATTGCTATGAACATTGCTTTGACCGGATGTCTCTTGTTTGGAACAACTAGAAAAGCAGAGCAGCTTCTTGACATGATGCCTCGAATTGGCATCCGAGCCGACACAAATTTATTGATCATAATGGCACACATATACGAGAGGAATGGGAGAAGAGAAGAACTTAGAAAACTTCAGAGACATATAGATGATTCCCAAAGTTTAACTGATACTCAGTTTCGGCAGTTCTATAATTGTTTACTAACATGCCACTTGAAATTTGGGGATCTTGATGCTGCTTCCAACATGGTTTTGATAATGCTTCGGAAAGCAAGGGAAGCACGAAATTCACTTGCTACAGCTGCTCTTTTGTTCCCAATTGATAAAAAGTCCTCTCCAGGCCCAGTTTCTCAGGAAAGTTTGGGCCACAAAGAATCAGGTGGCTTAGGGAACAATAGATCAAACAAAGATCTTACACTTTCTTATGAAGAGTTCTATAGGGACCGAAATTTCTTGAAACTTGACACTGAGGCAAAGGAAGTACTCAATGCTCTGTTAGTTGAGTTGCACATGCAAGTTGAATTGATTACAACTGAACGTGGCATCCTCCAGCCAACTGAAAAAATTTATGTGAAGCTGGTTAAAGCTTTTCTAGAATCTGGCAAGACCAAGGAGTTGGCTACATTTCTTATCAAGTCAGAGAAAGAAGATTCTCCAGCTTCCAATGACAATTCAGCCTTGGTTCATGTCATCAATTCATGCATTTCACTTGGGTGGCTAGATCAGGCACATGACCTGCTAGATGAGATGCGTTTGGCTGGGGTCAGAACCAGTTCTTCTGTCTATGCCTCACTCTTGAAAGCATATTGTAAAGCAAACCGAACAGGAGAGGTCACTGCACTTCTACGAGATGCACGTAGAGCAGGGATCCAGCTAGACTCAAGCAGTTACAATGCATTGATTGAGTTCCGAGTGATTCAAAAAGATACCAAGGAAGCCTTCCATATATTTAAGGAGATGAAAGAAGCTAAGATACCTAGAACTGGCCATCAGGAATTTGAGATGTTGGTTAAGGGATGTGCGGAGGGTGGTGAAGCAGGGTTGATGGCAAAGCTTTTGCGGGAAATCAAAGAAGAGCAGGCCGTAGATTCTGGAGTTCATGATTGGAATAATGTGATCCACTTTTTCTGCAAGAAGAGGCTTATGCAAGATGCTGAAAAGGCTTTGAAGAAGATGAGGAGTCTGGGCCATGCCCCAAATGCTCAAACTTTTCATTCTATGGTGACTGGATACGCTGCCATTGGGGGAAAATACATAGAGGTAACAGAGCTCTGGGGCGAAATGAAATCTATTGCTTCAGCAACCTCAATGAAGTTTGACCAGGAGCTACTGGATTCAGTTCTTTATACATTTGTGAGAGGTGGATTTTTTTCTCGAGCAAATGAAGTCGTGGATATGATGGAGAAAGGGAAAATGTTCATTGACAAATACAAGTATCGAACCCTCTACTTGAAGTACCATAAAACACTATACAAGGGGAAAACTCCCAAAATCCAGACAGAAAGTCAAGTTATAAAGAGGGAAGCTGCACTGACCCTTAAGAAGTGGCTGGGTCTGAATTGAGGGGGGGTTTGTTGCGTTTCAACAACTCAAAAGATGAGATGGGGCTGTAAATACACATAAAGGGAAACTTTGGCACTGTCAGGGTGAATACTTGTTGCGTTTTGTATCTTGAAATTGCAATGGACTTTCCTCGCTTGTTTCTTCAGTCAACGAGAAAACGAACTTCCTCCATCAGTATGTCAATGGTATTCACCAGCAGAAGGCGTCATTGACAATAAATTGTGTAAAATCTGTTATGCGCTTACAGAGCTCAGGCTATGGTGGAGGCTACAGCATTCGTTTGTGCAAGGTAATTTACAACTTCTTAGTAGTTCATTTAATTATAGCTCGAGCTCGAATTATGACTTTAGGAGATTTGCAAAATTTAAGTAACATAACAGAGAAATAATAGTTGAAAGGACAGCTTGCCATAAGTTTCATGAAAGGCTCCTCCTCCCTTTGGTCGCTACACGTTAGATTGATGCAGATACCAATCTGTTCTTGACCCATTAAGTTGGTAGGAGTAGCATTTCTCGCTCCGATCCTAACATCTCCTTCCTTTGCTTCGAAGATATTGAGCTCGGCCCGGTTTAAAATTTAGGATTAACCGAGTTGATTAAAATAATATTATTTTATAAAAGTTAATTAAAATTAAAACGATATTTAAAAAAAAAAAGTCAACATGAGTTTTAGTAAGGTCATTTGAATTTAATTTGAAGTTGAGTTTAATAATAGTGTTTTGCTTATTTTTAACTCTCTTCCTTCCGTTCCACTTGTTCATCGTCCATTATAATACAAGTGGTCAGGATCTTCCACGTTCCAATTTCCATATCTAATCTTGAAGGAAAAAATGTCTTCTCCGTAAGCAAAAGATTTGAATAACACCCTATCTAATATGGAAAAATATATGTATCGTACATCTACATCGTTGATAATTCAGTTCTGGTGTACCAAACATTATTATTAGCAATACTCTTCAGTGCGGCTTTAACCACCCCAATAAAACTAAATGGAATATGGTTTTGTGATTTATTTTTGCTCTTTTTTTAGTTTTTTTTTTTAATTTTAGCCATCAACAATTCAATATTATTATTATTATTCAAATTTATCCTTCAGTTTTAAATTATTTTAGAAATTATGCTTTAGAATTATTTTTTTATTGGTCTTACAGACTTATAATATGTTTGAGAAAAACACTTTTGGTTGCTGTTTTAAAAAACAATTTTAGTGCTTGTTTGGGAGTATATTTAAGGTTGTTTTTTAAAGTGATTTTTTTCAAAAATACATTAAAATGATATTTTGTATTTTAAAAAAATTATTTTTGGCATTAGCACATCAAAATAATCTAATAACACGAAAAAAATTAATTTAAAAAAATAAAAAAAATCCTTTAAAACACAGTGTCAAACAACTCTTAGTTTTATTTTCTTGATTTCAATCTTCAGCTTGTCATAAGTTTTTTTTATATGTTTTCCATGATTTTATTTTAGTTTAATGATTTAGTCATAAATTTAACAGCTTAACCCAAGTTCACTAAAATTATTGTTTTTGATAGGTTGTTTTTTAAATGGGTTAACCCGAGTTTATTAAAAGTTTAAGTGGTAAATTTGATAGTTCAACCTGACATAATTCAATATCTTAATATTTAAAAATAAATAATATTCAATATGTAACCATATCAATATTTAAAAAAGATATTATCCAATATATACATTAAGTTTCAAAATCATGATTAATATTTTAAAAACAAAACACTTTGCCAATGTTTAAATATTTTGTTTGTTAAAAAAATAACTATATGATCGGCAGCGCAATATACGACACTGTTTAGTTAACAAAATCTTCAAGTTTTTCTCAAAGTGAGCTTCATCACCTAGAAGGAAATTATATTATCCAATCAGATTGCTCTCTTACCTTGCTCTTCAACCCACGTTGCAAATCACCATCAACTCTAACAAAAAATTTAATAATAATAATAATAATAATAATAATAACTCGCAAACAACCAAAGGACCCCACAGTAGCCTATATAAACCTCACCATAAATTCCGCACCAAACACCCTCTTAACGCCTGTATTTCAGTTTCACTATCTTTCTACTCCTCTTGGCTCCTCTCTCTCTCTCTCCAAAAACCCCAAACCCTAATTTCCCAATTCTCCCAATCAATCAATGCCAGGCAAACGTTCTCGCTTAACTCGGTCTCAGAGCTTCGGAGACGTTGGTTTCGGGAACGACCGGCTGTCACTGAGGGACAGTGGTTTCACTTCTGATAACATGGCCGATCAGTCTATCCAGAGGATTATCGATGTCTCGCCTCCTCCGCTGCTGCTTCCAGAGAAGGAGAAGGATATTGGAGGTGGTTTAGTGGAGACAGAGTATTTTCTCGAGAGGTGTGGCCTCTGTAAGAAGAGATTGAGTCAAAAACAGGATGTCTATATGTACGGGTAAGGTTTTGTTTCTTTTTATAACTTTCCTTTTATTTTTCATTTATTATATTTTTGTATGCTTTATTTGGTTTTAATTGTTATTGATTTGTGAAGAAAAAAAAATACATAATTGATTTTGAGTGTTGTTGTGTCAATTTCTAACCATAGAAGCAATTTTTTCTGTTTTTTTTTATCAGTATTTGAGAAAATTCGTTTTCTTGCCTGTTTTCGAGGAATTGGAGGCACATTGCTTAAGAAAATTAAGTATTGTTTGGGTTAGTAGAGTGATCATATAGTTGTAAACACATAATGGAAAAACGAAGAGAAAGAGCGGTTAATAAAACCAAGGAAATTTGATATATTTTAGAATGAATCACGTGGATTGCAACTTGTTTCGTTCAAGGGTTGATGAATCATACATGTGGCTTTCTCTTCTTTTGAGTTCAAGGAAAATATTTTATTTATTCATCAACAACCTTTTATATGTTTTCTTCACTTATCAACATTATCACAACCTTATATATATAATAAAAAACAAAAAACTAGAAAATCATATTATTTTCAAATTAGAAAAACATAATAATACGGAGGAGAAAATAGAATAAAAAAGTAAAATTAAATAAGAAAAATATTTATTTATTTTTAGCTTCCACGCTAATGCATTTGTGAGCATATAATAACGAGATTTGTTACAAATCAATACTCTTAAAGACCAAGAACACCATAGCTACGAGGAGAAACCTAAAATATTTAATTTTAATTCATCCATGTCACTACTTGTCAAAAGTTTATTACAACTCTTTTAAAGAAAAAACTAGAAAATCCTAGCAATACTAAGTACCAAAAATAAACTAGATAGAAAAACATTTGAAAAGCACAATAATACAAAATAGAAAGAAAAAATCAGTAAGAGAAATATATATTATCCTAAAAAGACTCTTACACTAGTCTTTAAGGGGTTGGAAAACAATTCTTCCTCAAGATTAGTTTTTAATTAAAAATTGTCCAGGATCAAGAATATGTTTAGTTTTCAATTAGAAATTGTCCTATGTTTAGAATATTCTTTTGAGTGCAGGTTATCCTATCATGGATTCTTAACATTATAAATATCATTCTATTGTAGATTCCTAACAAAATTTCTTTATGCAGTTCACCTATCATGGACCCCTAGCACAACACTTTTGTGCGGGTCACCCTATTCTACACCAATTAACGCAAAAGAAAACAACAAACTAGTTCTTAGATGTCTTTTACTTGAAGTGAAACTTCGTCGTCTCCTCTTACACAACCACATCTTATTCTACAACTTATTCCAACTATGATTGTCTTGTGTAGGCTACTCATCATGGACTTCTAACACGATACATTTTTTCGGGTTACTCCATTGTGGGTTTTGCCATCAAGATTTCTCAAATCAACAATTAACACAGAAGAAAACAACATATCAGTTCTTCGATGTCTTTTACTTAAAGGAGAACTTATTCATCTCCTCTTATACAAACACATTCTATTCAACTAGTTATTCCAACTATGGTTGTCTAGTAATCATTCAGAATTTTCGAGTTCTAAAACCAACCGATGAAGCAACGAGTGAAAGTTAATGAGGTTTGTTACAAATAAAACTCTAAAAAAATTAAAAACATCATAATTATGAACATATTCAAATTTTATTCGTTCATGTTTTTGATGGCCAAAAAAGTATTATAATTTTTTATATAAAAAACCTAGAAGACCCTAGGAATACTAAATAAAAATATTAGAAAAATTATTCTGAAGAGTTTTCGGTTCCATTGGCTGAAGCCTAACATATCAACATGAAATTCAGTTGGGCCTTAATCCAACCGAGTCCTATAAAACTTGGTTGGGTCAAACCAAGCCACACTAGGTTCAGTTGGGACTAGGTCCAACCCAACGTATAGAGCTTGGTGGGGCTGAGCCTTAACAAAGCCTCACTGGCTTGGCCCAATCAGGCATGTCTTTTAGTTCTTAAGTTTTAGCGCCAAAACGCAGAAATGGGTCCAGTTTAGAGTAGACACCATGCCTTTCCCATTTGGCTTTGCTTCTCTAATCTCTACCGCATGCTATTTGCTTAAGCATATGAGTCATGCACATTTATCTGATCCGAAGTTTTGAATCAATCTTTTATTCGTGCTATGCTGCTCAAGATAATATCGGTGGACTTCTCTTTCTCTCTTTTTTTTCTTTCCCTGCAGTTTTCAAATAGGATAGCGTTTGCTTGAAAACGTTTTTTTATGGACCTGCAGATTATTTCATTTTCATGTAGTTTGAGCAACACTTCATTTTTGCAATGCAGTTACTTGGGTGCTTTTTGTAGTCCTGAGTGCCGCGATTCACGGATTGCAATTGACAAGAGAAGGCAGGAAGTCCATGGACAGTCAATTGGAACAAGGGCTTCAAGCAGCAGGAAGGATGCAGCTAGAAAGGCAGAACCACAGCTTGTATATAACTAGATAATGACGTGGCAGACTAGTTTTAGCGGTGCACAGCCGTCAGGTTTTTGTGAATGGCTTGCACCTGTGAATAGAGTGGCCATCCTTTGCATTTGCGCTGCCGTGACTGGCATATCTTTAGGTGAGATTTCAAGTGTTTGTTTTAGGATCGAAAGCATTTTTTTCTTTTATTTGTTGCATCTGCATGCTGCATTTTCTAATTATGATTGGAAAATGTGGTTTATGAGTTTCTAGCTTAATATCTCGAGCTCAGGATGTTGAAGTGATTCTGTTAAAGAACTGGAAATCTTATATCATTTCACAGCTTATATTTGCTTTCATTGGTTTCTAATTTTCAATAGGAGATGGAAATTAATTATATCACGAGATTCCTTTTGCTTGTAATCACTTCTTTTACTACTATAACTGCTCATGCCTCTAATTATTCGATTTCAAGCATCTAATGAAGTTTAGCTGCTGGGCATGCTAGCATTTGATTGGTTAGTTTTTTCACTCTGACTAACAAAGGGGGATGAGCTGACTTTTCACGCACTGTAACTTGATTTGAATCCAGGCTACTTTAAGTTTTAATTCTTTGTTTCTCGTGTTTTTCCCCTTAAATTTCACAGCTTTGAGCTCTTTATTTCTTGATTATTATTATTATTTTTATCTGCTGAAAAATAAAATATACGGGCTATGTTGAAAGGGCCTTTTTCGAGCATGAATACTCAAATACTTTTACCTTTCGTGTGGGCTAGTGGACTCGAGGTACATTATCGATGCTGTTTAGGCCCATTGGGTGGAAGTTTCTCTTTTCCCAATCGTCGCAGCGGCCCATTAGCTGTATGGCCTCTCTCTGCTCCGCATTGGAATCCAATATTGAGCAGCAGTCCTTGAAAAATGCTTTTGAGTCGAGTTTTTTTATATCTTCATTGTTCCTCTTCTACTCATCTTCTCGAATAATGTTTTGTTTCCAGCTATCCCAGCATTGCAGTTTTATCATGTTTCTTGTTTTCTCCAAATGCGTTGTAAGAAATGGCAATTCCGTAAATGTTGTAGAGGCTAATTAAGTCCAAATTAAATAAATGAATCTAATCTGCAACGAGAACTGTGATAACCACACACAAAGGTCCTATACAGATGATCTCATTGCTATATCCCTTAACTATCTCTTATGTTGCTCAACTTTACTTTGGTCTCCAATGGAGTCTGTTTTTAGAGAATACACCTTTCACTATCCTTATCAGTTAGCATGAAATTTTGGGTGCATATCACACGTATAAGCCCCGCTATACTAGCATAGCTCAAGACGAATGGATGCTTTCGCATGCTGAGGTATACTTCACAACAAATGATGAGCCACCATGCATGGTTCCCCCAAAAAGTTGCCCAGGTAATTCAAACAAACTTCCCCGAACGAAAATTAATCAAACGATGGGTGACATATTTCGAATCTAGGGCACCTTTACTCTCACAATTTTTAAAATTTCGGGGTGATTTAGGTACACTGTCAAAAACCCATCGTAGAAAACGAGGGCTGACTACAGATGCATAACTTCAATGTTTGACGAAGAGAAAGAGAAGAGATTGCACGCAGGTGGAGGGGGCAGATACCTACGATCAGTTAATTCACATCTACATGCAGCACAGCACTCTCTCCGCTAAAGCCATGATATCACCAATAGGCAGTCTGTAAGTGAAAGAAATCAGAGCGTTACACGTTTGTTGACCAATCTAGCCCAGCCATAAATAAAGGTCCACAGCCCTCTCGTGTGCTTGCTTCGATCCGTTCTGCGTAGCTTAGGGCATCTGGTCACTACTGACAAATATAACGTGTTTAACAAGCGACCATAACAAAGCAGTAGCGGTAATGAAGAGCTTAATGCGTGACATCACCTGTACTAAATGAATGCTTAATTTGGAAGCAGGCTCACGTAGAAAAAATCCTTGCCAGCCTAATCATTATCCATCTCTCATCTCTCTTAAGTCATCCCCTACCCTAGCTTCCCTGTCTTTTAGGCAAGTACAGATTTCACAAGAATATGCCTCCCACGAAACCTTCTTTCGTTTTCTTCTTTTGCATGCAAACGTCTCGGTGTCCATTCTCTCTAACCCTTTTTTTTTATTATTTTCTTGTGTCTTAATGCATTTGGAGAGTTTTTTTGAAAAAAAATTAATTAATTTTTTTTTTTTTAAATTAAAATAATTTGTGTTTTTATATCATTTTAATGTTGATATTAAAAATAATTTGTAAAAAAAATAAAAAATATTATTTGATGTATTTCTAAATAAAAAATATTTAAAAAAAAACAATTTCAATTCTTGTCTTCTTGCTTCGCGTCCAAATCTTGCCCTAAGTTAATGGCCGTGTGCTCGAAGTTGGGAGAAAACAGCAGCATTAGAAGGCTTAATTATAATCACTACAGAATTTCCTAGCCTCTCGAAGAGAGAGGCAGCCGGGCGGCTCACGTACGTCATGTTACTTTCAAGCATGAGGTCGCTGTCAGAATTCCCATATCCACCCCTCTTGTCGACTAATTTTGCTGGGTCGTTCCATCTCTCGAGCTTATCACGAACTATAATCCTTGCACGTTATTTATTTTCCACAAAGAAAAAAAAATCATGCAAAATATTTGAGAAATCGAGATGGTGATTGGAGGCCTGATCAATGGTATAGGAAGGAAGGATATCCCGGTAAAGAAAAATCTATCATTTATGGCCGCTAGCGTGTACCAGCTCGTATTTATGGAAGGTCTTCTCCTGACGTCACGTGACGGAACCCTCCACTGCCACGTCAGAAATGGCAGGTCATGACCACAATTGTGCTGTGGCTTTTCCAAGGCTTAATATCAGCAATTACTTCTCCTGACAAACAACTATGTGACACGTGGATTGCCACGAGGTGTCAGTCTTCTGGGAGCTAGCCGGCTCTAAAGCCCATGATCTAATGGAAGCCAGCTCAAAGTGGTGGTGAATTTAATGTAATGAGCATATAAGCCCACAACATTGTGAAATGGGTTTTTATCTCTCTCTTATAAATAAAGTTTTTTAAAAAAATGATACTCTAATTTTCGGATACATATTTGAAAATAATATTTAAGAGTGTAATTGCATTAAAATGTTGATTTTTTAACTTCATCAAGCTAATACGGAAAAAGAAATTGCTCTAAAACAAAAAATAAATTACTTTATATAATTTAATAATTTTTAAAAATGAATAATTAGAGTAAATTAGTTTTCTTATGAATTGAATATAACTACTTAGCCAAGGGGTGGTTGTCATCAAAGGTATGAGAATAAGATTTTTACCGATGAGTGAGTTTTCTAATAATATAAAAAAATTGAATACCATAATTTCAAAATTAATATAATAATAATATATCTCGACAATGATTTCAGTGTGTTTTTTTTTCTCGTAAAAAAAGCTCTATCTTACCGGCTTATCATGTGATCATAACTGAGAATAGAAACACACTGTTAATTTCTAGGCCAGGAAATACCCATAGTTTCAGAAGACCATGACTGATAATCTGAGATAATATAAAATACTCTTTCAAGCAAACCAATATAATTGTCTTTGGAAGCAGATCCACACGAGATGAGAAAGAAGCAAATTCATAAAACTAGATGATGTGAGTATATTAAATGTAATATTCAGTAGTGTTATAGGTGAGAAATGTAGTTTTTATCATCCTCAAAGAGCGTGGTATGATGACAGACAGCTTGTGATATGCATAACAAGTCTCAAATTCGAGTGAGTGCGTATATACCTTGTAAAAACTTAGGACAATCAAGATTTTATTCGTTTACCTAAACCCATAAAATACGCTTTCTGAAAAGTAGAGTTTTTTCATATAAAAAAAATAGATTTTATCAGGTTGAAATGTACAAACCGAGAAAATTTTTGCCCTAATTAGGACAAGAAAAGCCATCACCATAGTCAAGGGCGGATAAAATGCCTCTACAATACCATCCTCGTTGATCATTGGAACAAAAGAAGAAGAAAAATCTATAGAAAAAAAAAGCAAGAACTAATCTTGGTTCCAAGCGAATCAAAACCAAACCTAAGGGACTTATTCAAAGGTTTAATGGCAGTACATATCCCTATACCTTTATGTTTTTTAGTTTTAAAAAATTTAATATAAATTTAATAATTGACTGGTTAATTATTTAATTTTTAATTAGGTTTTATTACATCAGGTTTCCATCCCACTGTTTGAACTTTTATACAGAGAATATATGAATCCATGTAACATACATTTGGAGGCTAATAATCACATGAAACCTAGCTTCGATTTATATACAGATCCACATGGATGCCGAGTAGTCGGTACATTGCAAGTTAATTTAACGAAAAGTCTTGATAGAGATGATGGAGCTATGTAAGTATATAATTTGATCAAATTTTCTATCATAGAGTTTAATTTTGCTAAAGCATGTGAGATTGGAGATTTTATTACAAATGAAGGATATTTTGGATAAAAAATAATAATTAAAAGACCAAGTTACAGTCAAATATAAAAACATAGACTCAATATATATTGGAGTATTTAAACAAACAAACAAAAAAACTATTTATTTCACTAAAAATACAGGAATCGAGTAATAATTTACTATAGTACTATTATTTTATCTACCTAAATATATGTAGTCAGACACGAATTCTTCTCATTGCTCATTGCTCATTGCTAAATGTAATCCTTTTCTTAATTAATGTGATTGTCCAAGTTAATTTGCATATATCTCGACTAATTTCATGGATTCTGAAGTTAATAAACTATAATTTTTCAATAGTTATCACATTAACAATCAAATAACTCAAACTCGAGATCACATGAAAAGCAAATACTAAGATTGGTATACTTTATCATCTATCATATGAATATACCGCACAAGTTCAAAACTAATGGTAGGAGGAACCGGTCAAATGATTTGCTCGATGGATTTTGGGAGGGCGAGCCATATCTTGTTCCTTTCCTTTTCCTTTTGATTTCTACGTGTTTCGACTGCTGAATGTATAGATCCTGTAAAAGCACACTGTTAGCTTCAGGAAACAGAAACCAACGTTCCATGCATCCACCACCCCCATCCCCACTTGGATTTTCTGTCTCCTCCCTTCCTTTACTTGCTACCATAACCAAAGCTAAAGTTTGCACTTCAAACCACGTCCGCACTAAACTTTAAATCCAGGACAAAAACTGAGTTCCTAGCAGCTTAATTGATTAATTATAAATAATTATTTTTTTATCACTACATTAATTTACACGTAAGAAATGAAAATTAAGAAGATTATTATCAATGCATCGCTACGGTGGTGGGTGGATTGACAGTCAAGTGCCGGATCGTGTAGGTAGAATAAATTTCTGTAAGTAAAAAAGGGTAGAACAGGAGAGAGAAAAGAAAAGAGAGAATTTCCGGGTTCCCAAGCAGAAAAAGAGTTTGGCCAGATGTGATGTCTGTCAGCTTCCAGGCTTTATGGGATTCTCATGCCTGTGAACGTCCAAACACGTCGTTTTGAATCTTCTCATTAATTACCTTTGGGGTACAATTGTACTTGAAATTCTTGCTAATCGTCACTTTACTTTAATTAACAGTGATTTATAGCCTTTGTGCGATTCAACCTGTTTTTTATCGAAATTTGAAAAAAAATTGTATTTTAAATTAATATATTTTGGTGTTTTTAGATCATTTTGATGTGCTGATGTCAAAAATAATTTTTAAAAAATAAAAAAATATCATTTTGATGCATTTCGGCACGAAAAACACTTTCAAAAGCTAACGCAACCACACTCCCAAACAGGCCCTTAATAGTTGAAAAATACAATCATAAATCAACATCTTGAACACGGGATTCTGAAGAAGACAAGTCTTTTCTCAAAATTTCCACAAGATGTGGATTTTTCATAAATAATATAAAAAAAAGCACCAGTTTTCTCCTTTTATTATGTTAAAAACCTAGTGAGCTTGCATTTTTGTTCACAAATACTTTTTTTTTATTTAACATTGGTCTTTTTTGTGAAACTTTTCTTTTAAAGGTTTGATGTTTTATCAAGATCTCAAGTCAAGTAAACCCGGACTGACTTGGATTTATTTCCTAGTTTTTTTATTGAACTTCACTTTTTTTACTGTAGTTATTTTTTAAAAATAAAAAGTCATCTCAATTTCATATTATGGATTTTTGATTTGTCAAGTTACCCTGAGATTACTCGAGTTTTTTTCTTCAACGCTGTATTTTTTGAAAGTATTTTTTTCATCTTTAACATTAAGTTTCTAGACACCGAGCTTTATAATTTTTGTTTTGTTTTTTTACATATTATTTTAGTCTCATATCCTTATAAGTATTTTTAGTTAATTTAACCTAGATTTTCTTGAATTATAAATATTTTTCTTTAACGTTTAAAATAATTTAATGCGACATGTGGGCGACATCTATATATTTACTTCCTTCCTGGTCCAGATTGAATGATATAATGGTAGATGAGGTCAACGAAATCCAACGATAATAAAGAATCCGATGTCCAGCTCTAGGAAGACACATCAATCTAATCCTATGTAGCTCAACAACTGCTGTCAAATGTTGTTTATCATTAATAATCATGTAATTCCATTAATTTCTTGTACTTGCTTCCTCGTTCACGTGACTCGTATACGTGCCATCCATGTACTCAGCAGTAGCCATGTTTGATGCAGAGGCAACATGGAAGGCATAAAATCACTTGCTACTATTATAAAATAATATTATTTGAAAACAAAGTAAAAATTGAATTGTATTTAATAAAATAACATTCAAAATATTTTTAATTAGTTTTACTTAAAACTAAATATAAAATAAAAAACAAATAGAAAATACTTAAAGAAAAAAATATTGTGGGAATATTTTTTTAAATTTTTTGTAATATCAATGATTAAATATAAAATGAAAGGTTAAACCAGGTTAAGTTGATATGTTACCATCTCAATAATTATTTTTTAAAATATAAATATGTTATTTATTTATTTTTAAATTAAATTATATTTTTATCAATTATTTAGGTTTTTGTTAGACTTATAAAATCAATTGTGTCAACTCTCACATAATTTAATTTTTTTATACTAAAAAATATTAGTTATCTTTAATATCAAAGTGTAGTGCAAGCAACTATCTAGTTTGTGCTAAAGATTCTATTTTTAGGATTTTTTTGGTTTCTTTATGTATTTAGATGTTTTTGAGATTGTCACATAATGTGATTTTTAAAATAATATTTAAAAATACATTAAAATTAATATTTTTTAAATAAAAAAAACACTAAAAGCATAAGCAGAGGTTGTACCAAGCTCCCCTTGGTATTCTCTTCCAACAACAGTTGTATCCAGCGTTTTGTTGGTAATGATTCGCAGCCAAGTATAACACAAACTGCCAATTTTCTTCAATATATTTATTTTCCAGAGTTACAATGTAATGTAATAATATAGAAGGAAGATATGCTAAACTTCTCTATTATGTGTGTGTATAGTTTAGGGTCTGTTTGGGAGTGCGGTTGCGATTACTTTTAAAGTACTTTTCATTTAGAAATACATCAAAATGATATATTTTTTTATTTTTTACAAATAATTTTGACATCAGCACATTAAAATGATTTAAAAACACCATTTTTTTTATTTAAAATGAAGAAAAAATATTCAAATTTTGAGCAAACAACGGTACAACCGCAGAAACAAACAGGCTCTTAATCTCATGCACAAAAACCTTGTCCCTAAGAAATCAATATATTTTTACAACGAGAAAAAAATAAGAACTTGAATATTTGTAGCTAGTTCAATTTAAATATTAATTATTTTTTTCATATAAAAAATATTTTAAAGAAAAACAAGAATTATTTTTTTCAATGTAAACCAAGGTTAGTCAATGGATGAAGATTAAACCGGCAAGGTCATATTTTATAACTATGATTAGAGCACGATTGAATAGATTTTTATCCATATATAAATATATATTTTTTACTGTCTGGTTAGGAGGAAGTGGATATTCCTCGATACAGTCGGGTGAATCCATTATTAGAAGAGTGGAAGCACGCTCCATGATCGCGAATGGGATTGGGCAGGAAGATGAAAAGGAAAGGCTTGTAGGCACGGAAAACAGCGAGGGATGGAGTGACGGTGACATGTCCTAAAAACGAAATATAAAAAGATCATCTGGTCTAACGCATTCTGTTTACTGTTTCATTCCGGTTTCACCCTTTTCACCTCACCTCGCCACCCTCGGCGGCGAAAACGAGTCATTTACTGCAATGTTTAGTTTATCGGTTTTTTTAATAAATATTTTTATTTTTATGTTTTATTTTAAGTTAAGTTTTTTTGGTATTTTTAGATTATATTAATGTATTGATATCAAAAATAATTTTTTAAAAACAAAAAAATATTATTCCGAATGAAAAACATTTTAAAAAACAATCTCAATCGCACTGTCAAATAGGCTATTAGTAATGTATTTGTACTATACTCGATATTTTTGAATATCTCTAATATGTTGATGAAGAAATTGCAAGGAAGATTTGGAGTAGCCAATTTTGGGTAATTGAGCTTAAAGCTTGAGGGAGTTGACTTCGATGTGGGCATTCATGGAAGATCAGAAGAAGAAACCAGGGCGGTGGCACGTTGGCCTTAATTTCTGCTGCAGGGTGCAGAGTTGTTTCTCATTATATTTAAAAAAAAATTATTTTAAATTATTTTTATGTACTAATAATAAAATTATTTAAAAAAATAAAAAAATTTAAACAAAAAATACTTTTAACCCTCTAAAACAAACAGGCAGTTAATTGCGCACTCGTCTTGCCTATTAATGTGAAAGGGTGCTGATTGGAAGTTGAAGTTTTTCATAATTTCTTGCTTCTGGCGGATCCAGGGCCGGCTGACCAATAAGTGGCACCTGCTTGTACTAAAACAAGTGGCTCGCAGAGTGTAGGTACCTGGTACGAATGCCTCAGCTTTGACTCCTAACTCGTAGTGAGAGATAGATAGGGTGCAAATAAAATTACATTTCATCTAAAAGTTTATATGAATTTGACTTTTCTTTGACTTCTCCTACACCTATAGCTATGGAGCACAAGCTCTTGAAAGCAAAACAGGGAGTGCACTGCTTGTTTGGCTTTGTCGTGCTGGGGATTCGTAGGGGCAATTCTGTCCACGTAAAAGCTTTATAGCACTCCATGAAAGAGAAATAGTGACCGGAGAAAAGGGTAAAATTAAAACCTGCATGCATGATGGCTTATGATAACCATGCTGACATGCCTATGAGAAAGCACAAAGCTCTCGCTTTTTTACTATTTCATTGTCCTGTTTGGTTTTCAGCCATTGTTGAGAAGAACGATAAATTATTTTGGTATAAGAATGAGATGATCAGAGCAAGTTGCTGCTTTTCTTTTTCAGTAAAATCATAAGCTGCAGCAGAGAGAGAAGCTTCATAAAACTCAAGTTCTGCCTCTTTTTTATTTGCATTTGTAATGAGTATGCGTCGCATTACCGCTTCTTTTACCGTCTTTCAAGAGTAGTATAGAAAGCAAAATGGAAGATAAAAAAAATAAAAAAATCAACAAGTGACTGTTCTTCTTTTGGTGTAAGATTTCTTGATTTCATTTATGCTTTTTTTCACAAACGACTTGTCAGCAATTAGACCTCTAAAAAGCTCCTGGACTCTGCGAGGGCATCCTGCAAAAAATTATGAAGGAAAATTTACTTGAGCAGCCGGGATGTTTCAAGTCCTGTTTTGAAGTTCACAGACAGACTACAGGTGGTATAGAAAATATCAGTAAAAGAACGCGACAGCATTACGAGATTAGCTCTTGTTACCTTGTTAGTGTTAGAAGGATCGTACTGTTTTGAGCTACCAGCGGTTGCATTTGCCAACAGGGACGAGAGAAATATAGAAGCTGATTGCAATGTCGTGGAGCCAGAGACTATCGACAGATTGCACCTGTTTAGACGAGGAAAAAAGGCATGGAGAGAATTAGATTAATAAATTAAGGAACAAGTACAGCCTGATTGAGAAAGGGAAAGAAAGTGAAGGACCAACCTCCATTTGGATTGTAGGTAATAAAATGTCTCCATCACTAGCAAGGCAGAGTTTCGTAGTAGCAGAGCAGCGCCCACCTGCCAAAATAAGGAACCAAACCAAGAATAAGAATAAGAAAAAGACATATTTTTGGTCCAGAAGAAGACAATATCCACAAAAAATGTTTTCAAAAGCTACGCACAGTACATATTCATTTGGGTTGGATTCAATTAATCCATATTTTATAGGAATTTATCAGCTTTTGGTATGTCGTAGAGATACTACCTTTTATGCTTAAAAGGCAGCAGATAGCATATAGTCACCTAATAATCGCACATTTTCTAGTTCATATCAGAAGCTCTGTGTTCTTTCCACATGGACAACACAAGAAATTACGTGAGGAACTTGCGCTAGCTGGGGACGACCTTAAGGTTACACAAAACATCGAGCTAGAATCGGTACGGATTCCAGCAAAAAAAGCTTAAGTAAATTATAAGATGAAATAATTCTCGAAAAAAGAGGTGAATTTGCCAGAGTACCAGCTGATTGTAGCAGGTTACCTGGGACAGTGCAGTTAAGCTGTTACTCAAACATGCTAGCAACGCTGGTGACTTGTATATCCATCCTCAGAAGAAATTGAATTCGGTGTATCCATGCGAGTGTGGCAACAGCTCTTCTACCTCAATTCTAGAATTGGAACAGCTCATGCTTTTCTTGATTCGGCTGCGATTTATAGACTCGACCTCAGCCAAAAATACCCCACAAACTGGTCTGTGATCTGAGAACCTTGACTCCCCACGTACATAAGATAACTGAGTGAGGCCCCTTCCATACCACAATATACGATCACACCTACATTTGTATATAGCTTGATTATTTGTATGTCAGAAAATTAAGGCTTGTTCTGTTCACATAGTCCCATGAAGATTTTAAAAGGGTTTTATTTAAATTTCTATGTACCAAAAAAAAGAGTACTTTTTTGCTCACAGTTTTCACTGAAAGAAAATTCTTTTTTTTTCTTGTTCAGAAGCAGAAAAAATGGAGATTACCAAGCAGGAGTCCTTCGTTTCCCCTTCGGGTGCCTATCATCCCCTGCATATCTATCTGAGTTATTGGAATACTTGTATGTGGGAGGGAAATATATCTTCCCTTCATTCCATCCATCAAAAACTCTCCCTCGTCTCTGCTCTATCCGAAGCTGAAAGTAAGAATCATCAAAGAGGTCAGATCGAACCGCTATCATTGAAGAACCGCAAAGTAAAACAGCAAATCAATGCATACGCATCAGAGGAATATCTAAAATTTAGGCGACATGCCTGGTCATTCTCTAACAGTGCCCTCCAATTGTGCATCTCGACGAGAGTTTTCACGGCACGATAAGGCAAGGCAATCCGGTAATTCAAATCACCAAGCCAGATGATTCGACTGCCAAGGCAATGAAGATTTAGACACAGTATGTTGATTGGCCCAAAATAAAGAGCAAACGTTCTGAAAATGAACACAGACTCTATCAGTAATGCCTTACTCATGCTCTAGAATTGTTTGAGGGGAGTTTTTGTCTCCTCTGGTATGAACTCTAGGAAACCTAGTCTTCCTAAGGATCTCCATAACATCAGAGTTTCTCCGCAGCTCGTCTCCCTCCTTCTGCCCAGATGTCAAATGGCTACAGATGAAGCAAAAGCTTGTTTGGTGCAATGACATGCTAATTGAAATCGAGCCCTGGAAAACCCCAAGAGAATAAGAGAGCAACTTTTTTTCCCATTTCATCACAATTTTGCTATCAAATTCATAAGAAGGAAAGTGTACCTTGTTTCCGAGATAACCCATCAATCCTCTGCCCACACGAGACACTTTGAGGTTGCGAACATCATCTCTAAGATCGCTCTTTACCCATACTGTTAGAAATATCCCAACCATTTGCTTACAGGCCACCAAACAGTACCTCGATTGGCCTGTTTGTCTATCTCTATCCTCCACTGACAAGGATCCACTATAATCAATTGGCGAGTATTGAGTAGCGCATGGTGAATCCCCTGGTCCATTCTCATCGTCAGAGGAACCCCATTGGTAATTGGGATCATAGTCACTCGGTCTATTCCCAAAGATAACCCTGTCACAGACACTAAAACGTCGATCAAGTTTAGGTTGTGGTATCGCCATGTCACCATCCATTCTCATGCTGCGGCTCAGGGACTGAAAGGAACGGCGATGGAAGAAAGATGAGGCTTTCTGCCTCGTTGATCCCTCAAAGTCTGCATCCAACTCTACAATTGGATCAGTGACCGGCGAAGGAGTTTGGTAACCCCAGCTGGTACCAGGAAGGCTATTTAGAGTCTTCCTAGTGAGAGCTAGCCATTTCTTGGCCGGTCCGTTGTCTTCTGTGCCCAAAACATTTCCAGCATTCAAAGGCACAATTTCTTGAAACCTGAAACCAACGAGATCAAATAGATTAGCTAGTATTACAGCAAAGTTGTTTGCCTTAATCAAACGGGACAAAAAAGAATTGGTTATTTGACAAACCCAAGAACATAAATATCAGCAGGAGGTGAAGTATGAAGCCAATCCTCAAGGTTCAAATGACTTGGAGGAGATTTTCCAGCTACATTCCATGTGGCTACAAATATCCTGCACTCACATAGTAATTGAAATACAATAAAAAACAACTCTTAGCAAGAATCAAATAAAGGCAACGTCATGATTGAGAATTAGCCTAACCTATAATTGTTCACATCTGTGACTTGTGCAGCATCTAGGTCAATCTTGCCTCGGTGCACTCCACCAGAGTGCCTCCTGCATGATGTCTCTGCCGATCAAAGTGAGGAGGGTTTCAGAAGAAGTTTTGAAAAATCAAAGGGGTAAGATATATGAAAAGGAACAGCATCCTAGTAATTATCACTATGCCTTTTATCAAAACTTTGGAAGTTAAAGGAGTGCTGTGGTCCAGACCAATACTGGGAGGTGTCTGATACTGAACCTGTTTTGCTTTTCTTGATGGTGCATGCTTCTCTCTCTGAGAAGTTGTGCCTCCACTCTTCACCACCACCTGAAAAAGAAATGCAATAAAGTTGTTAAAGCTGTGCTCTTTCCACTGCCAAATGCATCAATCAAACATATTCAAACAGCACAAAAAACAAATACTATATTCTTTGTTATGAAGAAAAATAATGAAAATCAGGGGAGGAAAGGAACAAATTAGCAGATCTTGAACTGCAGATGTAAGTAGCAGACCCCATTAATCCAAAAACATTTTTATTGTAAAAAAACAAATAGCGATGCAGAAGTAGAAATAAGGCAAAGAATTCAGGGTCTAGAAGAATCCAAATCCAAATCCAACTCAGTGACAAGTTTCATGGATATAAATGGCCGAGATTCCCCAAATCCAATCCAATAGGAAGATAAAAGACCCATAATCACCTCCGTAATGGACATCATCTGCTTGAAATTCGTCAGCTTTGCTCTTGATATTGAACCACTTCTTGACCAGTGTCTTAGGCCATGAAAGCTTCAACAATAACAAACACACACAGAGGGAGAGTTGGCAATTAGAGAGAGCATAGATGCATCGTAAACCTCAAAGTTTTTTTTATTGGCATTTTCACAAACCTTGCTCCTCTTCGAGTTCTCATCTCTCATTGTTTCACAAATTCATGTAGCTCTCCAGATTATATTGCAACACTGCCAAAATATAAGTCTCTCTTTGTCCAACTATGGCTTGATGTTCTGGGTTTGCTCAGAATAGAATGTGAATGTTGAAAGAAACGAAATCTCAGGAATTTCAAGGAATACTGAAACAAGATTTTATTTTCCTTGAACAAGTTCAAGTTCTTGTTCTTCACATAAAGGAAGAAGGGGGCAAAAGGGGAGGGTTAACGCTCTGATTCTCTGGTTAAGGAAGAGAAAACGAGAGTAAGCAAAGAAAGTAGCAGCTCCTCTGCATTTTATAGACAGAAAGTGAATAACAAACCAGTTTCCCAGTTTGGGCGTTTGTTTTTTCTTACACTACCTCTTCCATGTCAAGTCCCAGAAGAAGAAAAAAAAGGAAAGGAAAGGAAAGAGAAGCAACTCAAACAGAAACCAGCAAAAGATACAAGGAAATAGAGAAGTGATGCGTGGAAGAAAGATTATGAGATTCTGATAGTAGAACAGGACAATGTAGAGAGCAGGGAGAGATAAAGATGGATGGACGGAGAGAGAGAGAGAGAGAGCGTGTGTTCTTCTCTCCAAAAAAACAAAAGCCTCGTCCTTCTGGGTAGACAGGCAAAAGTATCGAGCTTGAAGAGAGAATAGAATAAAGTGCGAGGTGTTTTAGAGAGTTAAGACTCGAGATCCCTCCTGCCTCTCTCGAGCCTTTTCAATTATTATTATTTTTAAAATGACCCAAAAACACTACCTGTCCAGAACCAGCCTATTAAGGTTTTAATTCAGGGACGTGAAGGCAAGAGCCAATTATAATCAGCCACCTACTCACATTACCAGCACCCAAGTCGCACACCCAAAAAGAACTGCTCCTCCTGTTTCTGTGTGTATTAACAAGGAGCTACAGTCGACGACTTTGGTCTGTAAAATTAGGTTTGATTTATTCTAAAATGTACGTAAGTTAGTACCCATCCCTACAGTTGGTCATCTCATTAGAAGAAGAAAAAGTAGTTGCAGAAAGAAACAAAGATTGACAGACTGCATGTATTGATGGGGTTTTTTTAGTTTCAAGTGTTCCTTCTCTGTTTGTCTTTTTTTCCAGCAAATTTTCTTCCAAATACAAATTAATAATGCTAGTTTTTTAGGCCTATTCCGTTTGTAAATCTTTGTCAGGGGTTTTTTCTATTGGTTTGGGCTGTTCCTTCAATGTGGATTTTTGGGCTTTGAGATATGGGTGTAGGCATGTAGGTTTGTGGTGTAGGGGAATTTTTGTGTGGAGAAGTGTTTGTTTAGTTAATTTTTTGGGTCTGGGAGATTTTCTATGTATAGGGTTTAGCTTTGGAAGCAATGTATCTCCTCAAAAAAATCCTTCTTTGTTGCTTTTGAGTAGTCCATGTGCCGGTCTCTCCTGCTAATTTTGAGGCTCTTTTTGACTCCATCTAGACTTGTTTCCAAGATAAACAAGGCAACTGTGCCAATTGGACCCCTCTTTATTTCTTCTAATCTATGTCTTCTAAAGTATAAAATCGTTTACACGCACGGGTTAAAGCAAAGTTTTGTGCCCACTAATGGGATCGGTATATTTTTATTTATTAATATAAGTATTCGGGCTAGCTTGTGCGTACCTCGATTAATTTTACAAGTTCTGAAATTAACGAGCATATAAATCTTTAGTTATTATCATATTAACCACCATAAAAAACAAATCTTTTAACTTCAAATTTATATCATTGAATCACTTACTAGATAGCATGTTTATTTGCTTGCATTGAAGTAGGATCTTCTTAGGGAACTAAGGGTTCATTAAGGTCCCCTAGTCTCTAGTACTAGCCCACGCGATCTCCTGGGGTTAAGTGCAACTAAATATGTTAAGCTAGTTTAGTACCTAGCCAGAACAGAGTAATTTCTTGGTTTAAGCTCTCCAGGCTTGATTTTCTTAATTGACTAATCTTAATTCCACATGCTACATGTGGGAGACTGTGTCCGGGTTTGAGTACTTTTTAGTTTAAAATTAGATTTCTGTGCTGTCAATGAGTTAGAATTTTTTTTGTTGGTAAAAAAAACTCACAATCCACGCTTAACATATTTATTTTTTTTTTTCAAGAGAAGAAATGAAGCTTGGGGTGTAAACCCTACAGAAAAAGAAAAGTTGATCTGAAAAATAAAATAAAATAAAATAAAAAACTCAATATAATTCGGGTTGTTTTAAAATTCACAAAACATCATATAAAATATTGATGAAGGAAAAACAAAGTCTAATTTAATAATGATATAAATTATGAATAATAAAATTACAAAATAAATAAATCAAGTGAAAATAGATGAATTTTCTAAACTCAGGCTAAGATCTCAAACTCTCATCTTATTAAATTATAGACTCGATCTGAATTTAAAAGTCAATTATCTACCAATTTAATGTTGACTAGCCTAAATATTTCCAGCAAAAACAACAAACAAAAAGGCACAAGAAAGTCCTGATTATTTTTCAAAATCAATAAAAAAAATCCTTTAGAAAGCAAATAAAAAAATAAATACAAGAGCGAAGTCCAATTGAATATATATTAAAGGATGAAACATAAAAAACAAGTAAACCCAGTTGAAGCTCTCAAACCTAATTAATCTCTAAAACTCTAGGCATGTAAAATCATAGTTAATTCTACATCAATTTAATTCTAAATGATGAAATAAAAAATATCAATTTAAATTTTTTATCAGAGAAATAAAATTACTAATACAAAGAAAATGGAACAAATTTGACAAGAAGAAAAGAATTAAAGAGGATGAGTTTTTTTTAAAGAAAAATTATGATTTATCCTAAGCAAAAAAAAATAAAAATAAAAATAAAAAGAATAAAGACTAAATTTGAAAAATTAAAAATCAAAGAGGTGAAATTGAAGATTAATTTTAATTTTATAAATTGTTTTAAAACATATTTCAAATATCAAAGGATGAACTTAAAAATTATATATCAATTTAAATAATTAGGAAAAAAACTCAACAAAGAATGACAAATAAAAAAAATTAAAAAGAAGGAATTGAAAAGGAAGGATGAAATTGTAAAAAAAATGATCTCAAACAAAAAATATCAATCAAAAGAATGAGAACCAAGTTTGAAAGATAAAAAATAAAAGGGGAGAGTTGAAAAATAATTCTATTTTTTAATTAAAGAAAAACAATTAAAAATGTTGGTATTAAATTCAAGGTAGATATAAAGAGGAAACAAAGAGGAAAAAAAAGAAAAAGATTGAGACCTTTCAAACGCCTCAATGAAGGGTGATGTTTAGTGACCGGAAAACCCCATAAGCTAGCTTAAAAGGTGTTGGATTCTCTCCCTTACCAAAACGTATGTGGCAAGCACCAATAAGTTAATCAAAACAATAAATATGAATTTTTTATTAGAATACAAAAATCATAACTCAATGGTTTTTTAAACCAAAGGCAAGTTTGTTAAAATATTATTTTATTGAGTGTTCACTGTTCTGCGATATGTCACATGTCGAATCAAAAGTTTTTTATAACATAAAAAAACATCTAGGCATTGATGATATTTTTTTATAGTAGGATAACCTTATTGAAAATAAACCAAAACAAATAAGAAAATCTAATTCTCAATTAACCCAATTGAATAATGAAATTGAGGAAGAATAGGTCAATAAAGAAAAGAGAAAGAAAATTGATTCAAACAAGTTAATCCATTTAACTTGCAATCTTAGTCATAGAACTAGGATAACCTCATAAAAAATAGATTAAAAGAAAAAGTATGAAGTCAAGTCCCCAATAAATCTAATATTGAATAAGATAAATGAAAGTGGAAAACAAAGCCAAAACACTTACAATTAATATTGTTTACGAAGAGGGCTATAATAAAACCCTTTTCTATGGCATGAGTTGGGTCAATTGTTCTAATGTAAGAAAAATATATAGGTGTTACAAACAAGTTTATAGTAGAAAAGGAAACTAAATCGTGCAGGAGCTGACTTGATATAACCAGTCAACTTCACTGGTCCAAATACAACATGAAAAAACATTAAAAAAATAATTTGGCCACATAAAATCCCAGACAATATGTTTTTAAAAATTATCGAGACAAAAATATATAAAATTGACTCGAGTCAACTTAGGTTAATCGGCTAAATTTATGACCCGGATCATAAAACCTAAGAACATGTTACCCAAGTCATGAAACTATGATAACTTTAATGAAAACAAACCAAATTAAATAATAAAGTCTAATTCATAATCAAATCAAAATTGAATGATGAAATTGAAAAATGCCAAATAAATTGACAAGAAAAACTCGAGTCAATGGAGTTAACTCACCAAACTTGTAACTTGAGTCGTGAGATCTAGATAACCTTATAGTGATAAAAAAAAAATCATGAAACTTAACTTCCAATCAACCCACTATTGAAAGATAAAAAAATCAATAAAAAAATAAAAAAATTGAGTCAACTAAGTAAACCCACCAAACTTGTAAAATAGGTTATATGATCAAGTTATCCATGTATAAAGTAGACCACGATAAATTATAAAGTTCAATATCTAATAAACTAAATACTGAAATATAAAATTAGAGAAAAGAATATAGATTTAGAAAAGGAAAAGGAAATAAAACACATTATTAAAATAAATAGTGATGTGGTCAACAATTACATCACCAGCTCTTTTAGTTTATATTATAATTATTTTATCATTATTATTTTAAGACTTTTAACAATAAAATAATATGTGTGTCAAAGGATGTTAAAAAAATATTTTTAAACAATATAGTTGACAACAAATGAGTTAAAGACCAATAACCTTGATTATATAGCCATGTCTTAATAGTCAAAACTATGTTGGGGGCTAGCATTTCATTATGGGTTTACACACACACACACGTTTAGTTCCTTCAAGTGCATTTAAAAAAAATCAATGTCTTAAATTATAACTATGTTTTATTTTAATGAGACAATAAAATAATAGGCAGTGATAGTAAATTAACAAAACAAAAATTAAAAATATTACAATTCTTTGACAAAAAATATCTATGAAAGTACAAAATTAGATTAAAAAAAAATTAGTTTCAGTCAACCCGCAGAACCTATAGCCTACATCATGAGATTGATATAACTTAAGAAATAAATTTTAAAAAAAAAGCACAAATATTTTTGTAAAAAAAAAACTAATGTCAAACAATAAAATTAAAAATAAAATTAGTAAAAAAGAAGAAGGAATGTTGACCTGTATTAAGTTTTCAAATCTGTGCCTAGAATCTTTGAACTTAAAACATCATATATGGAAAAATAATGAATTATAATCTTTAATAAATTAAACATTGAAGAATAAAATAGAGAAAAAGTAACTAAATAAAAATATCTAAAATAATAAAAAAAGTGGTAATTAAAAGAATAAGGGTGGAAATCAAAATATAAAAAATCAATTAGAAGGAAAGTAAATAATTTTAAAGGAAAATTAAATTGAAGAGAAAATAACTTTAACAAAAAGAAAAAAAAAGTTCAAAAAATAAGAACCAAATTGAAGAAAAAAAATATCACACCATAACCTTGTATTGAATGGTGAAATTAAAAACTAATAAATTTTTTTATAGAAGAGCTAAGAAAAAAACCATAAATAAAAAAAATAAGGATCAAATTGAAAACAATATACATGATAAATTGGAATTAAATGAATAAACTGAAAATAACTAAAAACATTAGAAAGGGGGCAAGGAAAAGATAAAAAATAAAATTAAAGGGATAAAGTTTTTAGTAAAGGGTTCAATTGAAAAGAAAAATAACTCTAAAGAAAAATTAAAAGAATAATAACCAATTGAAAAACAAAAAACACCATAGACTTTTATTGAGTGCTAAAATTGAAAACCAATAAAACTTTTGTAAAAATAAAAAGATAAAAATATTAATAAAAAGAATAAGAATCAAATTAAAAAAAATATTATGTGATCAATTACAATTGAGGGATTAAATTAGAAATAAATAAAAGTGTTACAAAAATACCAGGGATAAAAATAAGAAATTAAAAGAAAATGAACCAAAGTATGAATATAAAAAACAAGGAAGACCAATCAACAATTCCTTAGGAATAAGAAAGGAAAGAAGAAGAAAATGCTCAATAACAACAAATTGCTCAACCATTATTGACAAGCATTGCACTAGAAAGAAAAGGATGTTGTATTGTATCTAACAACATTGTGGAATGAAAAGTTTTACCATAAAGAGACGTCACATGCACCGCTAGAAATATAAGGGTGTCTCACATGTGTTTGTTCATGTAAAACAAACATTAATAACTTTTAAAATTTTAATATTATTTAATAGTTTTTAAATTTGATATTGCCCTCAAAAAATTAGTGAATAAATAAAAAAATATACTGAAAAGATTAAAAAAACAAAACTCTTGACTAGAGGTTTTTTCAAGGCATTTAAAAAACCTAAACTACTCGTAGACATAAAGCATATGTTTCTAAGTCTCCAATGATATTTTAGTATTTTTCACTATTCATTAAAAAAAATCTTATTATCCCATTAACGAGGTGACATGTTATTTGATTGAGTGATACAATAGTTATTTTATTGTTGTTATTCATAATAAAATAAGTTTACTGCTACAATAAAAAAAAACATTGTTTTGCATTCCCTTTCTATCTTGAACCCCAAGGTAGATGATCTCTCCTTCACAATCTTCTCCATAACAATAAAAATTCTTTTTTTCTCTCTATAAACTTTGTTCTCTAAGTTTTATTCTACAAACACATATAACATAACCTCGTAATTTTATTTTATTTTACCATCAATGCTAACTTAAGTATCAAAGGATTTATCAAACCTATAAAAGAGATATAAAAAAAGTTGTTTTATAGGTAATATAGCTATTCAAATCCAATATTTGACACCTTACGCCTAATTATTTACAAAAAAAATATAATATTCAAGAAAGTTTAAGCAATCTCATCAATTAGAAAACAAGTCAAGCAAGAACCATACTCGTAAATCAAAATTTGAATCACTAACTACTACTTTGTATAACCCCACCACTATAATGAAGCTTTCGCTAACATTATAGTCAAACTGGTTATGATAACAGGTTGTCAAAGATTGTCCTAAGTCATAGTTGTTCAGCTGAACTTCCTCTTTCATATGAACATGGCAACCAATTATCATGTAGACATGAAGTTTTCCATTTTTACATTAATAGTGCTTAACTATGCATTATTTCGAGATTCGATTTATGGTAATGATGTTTTCCATTCCATGAATAATTATGCATAACTTCAAAATTTTATTCTAATAATATGTTCTTGTTTTTTTTTTCTCTTACAAAGATATCCAATGAATAATTTTAGTATCAAACATCAATTAACATAAAAAGAAACTTAACTTTGTTATAAAAATAATTAAGATTACAACAAAATGAAGCTAGTGGACATCCATAAATGAGAATTTATAAGCCGGCCTGATAAGGATAATTAGCTACTAGTTCTAAACCAGATGGAAGGACAATATAATGCATTTTTTATATTTTACTCAAGAACTAGCCAACTCAAGATTTGAGTTAGTATGGGTTAAAATAATATAAAAAAACAACAAACTTGTTCAGAAACTCAGGTTGATCTGGTTAAAAGATGACCGTTTTTTTTTTAAATCATATTGTTCTGGTTCTTTTAAGATTAATTCTCTTGATTTATGTCATGTACCTTATTTTGTAACTATGTTTTTAAGTTTATGATGTTATTTATTGAAAGATTTGATGGCCTTAAATAGTGGAATAACATTTTGTCCCTCTTAAAATTTGTATCAATAGAAGCTCCAAAAGTTTAAATGCATATTGTGTCATTCTTTGGTGATTGCAGTGAGGATGGTTAAATCAAAAAGATTGTTTACTATTTGTTTTACCCAATTCTATATTGCATACTAACTTATGGGTCTTTAGCCACAAACAATATCACCCATGGAAAAAGAAGAATAAGAAGCATTGCAATATTTATGTCATTTAACTACTATTAATTCCTATATTTTCTCAATTACTTTAATTAGCACCAACTAGACTACCATTAGCAACATCTCCATTATATACCAACTAGAGCTCTCTAATTGTTTCTGTTCAAATGGGAGATTAAGAAGCGTTTTTGTTAGGTGCCAAACTAACATATAAAAGTAAGTTAATAATGAACCAAATTGCATTTGAAGATTAATGTTCCTCTAGTATGCCAACACTTGGAAAGGAAAATGAAAGGGGTAGACTTCTAGCTACTAATATGAAGGTTTTTATCATGGGTAGAAAATGAATAGTTGGGCTATATTTTCTCTTTCCATTGCATTCTTTTTAAATATTCTAACACTGTTTAATAAAAATATTAAAAAAATAACACATGTTAGAAAATTATTTGAAAAATAAAATAGTTTGAACATGACCTCTGTTGAGAAAGATAACAACTATTTTGAAAGTTATTTCTTGATCGAATTAATTAACAACTATAAAAGTCAATTTGAATTTTTATGAAGATCCAATAGTTAAGAAATGAAATTCAAGATTTAATGACCAAGATAAATAAATAAATCACTATGGACACACTAGAGCTTTGTTTTTTACACACCCATTATCTTTGAAAAGATTCTTATAAGATAATTCTAACCATACCTTGAAAGACCACCAAATTATAAATTATAATATTTTTTCTACCAAATTATAAATTATTTTTTTTTCTTTTCTTTTTTTTCTTCTCTCATTTCTCTCTTTTGAGACATCACCTTATCTTCTTATTCATTGAAATTTAAATCTTATCTTTTAGTAATTTGATTTCATAAGATTTTGAATTGATTTATTATAAATTAATTATTTTACAAAAAAAATAATATTTCTAATCAAATGCTATTCTCCATAGCGATTATTTATATTATATATATAATTAATATTAAAAAAACATAATTGTGCTCAACTATTATTTTTAATAATATTTTTGTACATGACAATAATGAAAAATATCCAAAACTTTTGAAATCTATTTAATTTGTTTTACCAAATTATGTCATTTTTCAAAAAATATTCTCCCATTTCTTTGACTTAGGCAGCTTTCGTGTCGTTGTCACGCCTTTCTTGTTTCACTAACTCTTCAAGTTTGCCATCAAATCATGAAGTCTTTCCTATCTATATTTCATCAGTTATCTTCCAGGTAATAATTTCCAACCAGACAATTATTGGCTATTCATTGGCTACGTACCCTCCTTCCATGTGGCACGCTCTGGTTAGTCAGTCAATATCCCACCGTATTTAAAGCAAATAAAATCCAACTCGTGTTATTCATAGTTTGCCCCCATCACACTAACTTGAATGGTAAATGAATCCATGCAAATACTACATGCATTTAGAGTTTTATTTTTATTTTTTATCACAGTTAAAAATAAAATAGATAAAATAATATAATTCTCAATATATTTTAAAATATAGTATAGTTTTATGAATCATATATATTATTCGCTACTCATGATCAAATAATAATAGTGAAAAAAGCTATATCTAGAGCACTTAATCGTGATCATAATTAGATCTCTTACTTTCATCATCACCACCCAAAACACTGCAAGCTTCCTCTGGTTCCATGATTATCAGCCTCATTATTTTCATCCACTCCCATGCCTCTCACCTTTTTCATGACTCATGAGAGTCTCAAAGTTTACAAAGGCAAAAGAGAACTAAGGTTCCTAAAAACATCCCGGTGGGTTTTTGAGCTAGACCCAAGCATTACCCCGCCAATCTTTGGTGGCGGTATTGGAGGGTTGCTGTGCAAAGCACAAGCTGAAGAATTTATGCCATTACATGGGATTCACCAAGAATAGAAAATATCTGAGATGCCAACTATCATAAGAAATTAAGAAAATGAACTGAACCAAATAAAACATATAGTATTTGCGACTTGATCAAACGTGATAGATTTTTAAATATTTTTTTGTTTGTGTTATGTATATTTGTTTTTATTGTGCCAACTTCCCGAAACACTAATATGGATTTATATAGTGTTAAACTAGACAAGACTAGTCTAGTGGGTTGATCCATGAAAAAAAAAATCAAAGTCTATTTGAGGCTGAATTTTTAGTTGAATTGAATAAATATGAATATCATAAAACTTGGTTAGGTTAGGTTAGATTAAAATAAAATGAAGATGTTTTAATAAAAACATGTACCCAATAATTTGACAGTGAATGGCAAATCTGGGCAACAACTCCAATTCCAAGCAAGATTAGCACTGTGCTTCGTGAAGATATTTTGCATTCGGAACATGTCAAGTTGGAAGGGTGAAGACTAAATATCAAGTCCTACAAACTTAAATATGATTCATTTCTTAACCTCCACTGAGTGGCGAAGAACATTGATTGCAAAAACCCTGAAATAATCGGTGGAGAATATCCAAGAACAAGAGCAGCTTGAAATTAGTGGCTCCCTCATTGACAATTGGGTGACCAAGCTTATTTCAATTGCTAACTATAAATGCACTAACCTATGGCACATTTACAACAAAAAGATATGTGGGCTAACCTTATGATCGTGGCATGGAACGCCAAATTCTTACAATCGACATCATCGAGACAGCTACCGATTTGTCATGACTTGTTTTTGTAGTTCTCCTCTAGCAGATAGATACATATTGTTAGGTTAAACATCAGCTTCCGCTTCCAAACTCTCCATAACCAGTAGCATGTTATGCCTTCAACTGTCGAGAGACATTAGAGCCATTATTCTCCCTGGCATTAGCAAATAGCAACTTCAAAAAAAAAAAAATGCATTCGTCCACTAATAGTTTAGTATTCCTGTCATATAGTTTAGCTTTAATGGCGGGAGTTGAACAGGGATTTTGGCACGTAACAGTCGCATGCGTCTTTGGAACGAAGTTACTGTAATAAGAGGGGGGGGGGGGGGGGAACTCAAGACATTCTTGGTGTGGAATGTTCAGTGAGCCAGAAGAAAAATTGGAGGGCCAATGTAGGGTTTGGTCCACGATGAGATATGGGCCTGAACACGTGGCAACTGATAAGTGAAACCTAGGCCCAGCACCCATCAGCTCTGCTTGTGCTCTACTTGGATGAGCTTTCCGCGGTGCATGGTTGTCCACGAATGGCCCCCCAACAACAGAGGAGGTGAGGAATGCAGCATAAGAAAACTGATCCAATCGCCGTTAAAATTCTGCAACCCAAAAATTTCTCATCGCTGCCAATAATACAACATGAAGGAATTATGTGGATTTCTCTGAGGAATGAGGTGCGCCTGAAACTAAGGGTTCCAATTTCCAAAGGTGTATGTAGAAGCGAATAATGCGCGAGGCTTTCTTGGCTTGGTAGGTGGTGAACTCTATTTAAGTATTTATGGTTTCCCGAAGGACGACCATCACCGACACTTGCCGTCACATAAGATCACGTGGCACGTGGGACAAGCGGGAAATATGGAGTGACCGCGAAGGAAACAGTGACGATATAAGCAACACATGGAGGAAACAAGGACCGCGGTTCTCTACGTCTCAATTCTCTCAGTATGAAAACCAAAAGACACGCAAGCTAGATGATAGGACTGAAATTACCGATGATAGCTCGAAGGGTTATCATGGCCATAGATAACAACTAGTCAAACACATGGTTTGGCTGACACCGTAATCAGAGATTACGCGGGCACAACAAACCAAACTCAATTTCGATGTTCAAACAAAATGTTTGCTGTTGTCAATAGTTGTGAGGAGTTGTCAGGAAAGACCTCGTAAGATTTAAACAAATAGGAGGGAGGACAGTAGCACTGCAGAATGCCCCATAACTTTTACACAGAGCAAGGGTTGTGTAATTCGAATCACGAGACCTCTGGGCAACCTAGTACAATATATGGTATGTCGTGTTTGTCGCGTCAATGACCAGCTCAAAGCTCATAGTTTCCACCAATCACCACCTCCAACAAAAAAAAAATGTCATGAAAACGAAACTATTGAACCCCTGGCCATTCATGAAAACTTGATTCATGCATCACAACTTGTAGCTCAATCATTACATATGCATAAGAATATAGCAGCAATATAAATTGTCATAATTTTGATCAGTTCAACGGACAATTCTTTCTCTTACCTAATATGGAACAAATAGAGGAAAAAGTTTATCCGATCATGGTGCGCTTTCGACCCCTTTGTCGAACTGTAATAGGTTGGTAACAAAATGAGAATCGTACAAGTAAAAAAAAGAGAGTGAAGAAGTTGATCAATTAAGAGTGCAGGGTTGTACCTTGAGCTAGCTTGTTCAGTGTAGATGACCACTGCTTTGAGGACTTTCTGTACCCAGCGAGTATGCGATCCATCTGTACAGGAAGATAACAAGAACCATTGTTTCGGAAGTTGCTTTAACAAATTCACTATGAAAATTTGCAGAAACCTGGCTCATTTCTGCATTTCTATTGCTGTACTAACTAAAAAAGGTCAAACTCGTGCAAATTCCTAATAGTTTTACTGTTTCATGGGAATTCTCAATCGGTCTTACTCTTTTATTCTCGATGTATTTAAGACTCCTTTTCCTTGCATCCATCAGCAATCCAAAATACAATAAATGAAATTAGGATATGAATAAAAAATTAATCCTGGCTCACCACATTCCCACATGAAGAATGCATTGAAAGCAAGGCTCGTTCCAGTACATATAAATCAACAGCTTTGTCCTCAGGAAGGGTTGATGTGAAGCTAAGGCCGAAATCAATAAGGACCTGAGAGAAGATAGCTCTGGTTGTGATGCAGATATGGTAAAAATCAAGTACGCAAACAGAGAAAAACAAGGGTTTCTTCGCCTTAACTATAGCAGATAAAATAACTCACCAATTGATTAGTACCAGTCCGAAGTAGCATATTTGATGTGGTCAAGTCACCATGAATAAGACCACCATCATGTAGTTTTCCAATTGAATCGCCAATCTGCATTGCGATGTCATCCAATCGTTCTTCCACAGTACCATGCAACCCGAATTCAAGGAAGACATCTTTCACAGAGGGACCCTCTACATACTCAAATGTTAGAGCATGCAGAAGTGGATCCACAGCATACAACACAGGAGTAGACACCCCTAGTCGTCTTGCCTTTGTCATGCATCTAGCTTCCTGCTTCAAAGTTCATAGAAAACATTCAACACTTGCTTCAACAATATGTAAAGAAAACCAGTGGAAAAAAAACTCATGATAAATATAACTCACCGCATTTAAACGCTTGAGAGTAAGTTTAGAATCCAGAGTGGGATGCCTATACTTCTTCGAGAAACGTTCCTTGATAATAGATCTCCTTCCAACAAAATTGGTCTCAAAAATCCTCTGAAAGAGAACAACCCCAAACAAACAAACAAACAAACAAAAGCAATAAAAACATGGGATATGCAAGAATTCAAACAAGAACAGGATATACTCGGTAAAATTTGTGATTGAATGTGCTGTGTGGGGTGTGGGTGCAGTCATAATAAACGGAAACGCAAAATCATGACGTCTCAGGACATAACAATGTTACAAGTGAACTCACCGCTTCAGCTCCTTGCTTGATCAAAGTGAGGGGGCTATCTTTGATCTCTTCTGCATCTATCTCCATAATGTTCTGTACCAACAGAGTTTACCCGCCCGCCCATATGTATAAAAATTAGCAACAAAGAATCACAGCACACCATAATACTATTTTCGAGGATTGAGTCATTAAAACTATCCTTGCACGAACTCGAGTAGGTTTAAGAAAAGAAGAAGAGACTGAGAGGTACCTTTGTACTGTTTAATAAATTGAAAGATCAGCCGCCGCCGCCGAGGTAGCAGAGATAGCACTGCCTCTCCCTCTCGCTTCAACCTACCTTGCCTTTCACTCCGATTTTCTAATCGCAACTTGAGTCTCTCGCTCAACACGATGCCGTTTTCGCATGGACACCTATAAACATTTCACACGACGTCGTTTTAACAGCCACTTGTCATTGTAGAACCCTAATTTTATATCCCAAACGTGATTGTTAGTTCCAGAAATACTAATTAATTTGGCAACTTTGAACACCAGAAAAGTTTTTTTTCAATCGACAAATACAGAATCACAAAGCACACCCGCTAATTGCATTGCTAATTGGTAATTTGCAACTAAACGGCGCCACCAGCAACCACATTATAACAATTACGGGCCAACCTAATACAATCCAACCAATGAAAAGCCTCCACGTTAGGATCCCTCTCGAGCACAACATCAGACACCGTAACCTGCACCGCACCTCTATATCCTGCAATCCTGCCACGAACTCTAGCCACAACTCCGATTTTAATCTCCGACGCAAAATGAGCAGCCATGTCAGCAATTAATTTAACATTAGCAGGATTACGGCGTGAAAAGTAAGGAGAGGTGAGCTGGTTGAGCCAGAGAACGCAGGTGACGCAGCCAGTGCCGTCGTCGATTGTGAATTTGAGAAATTTGTTTGGTTTTAGCTCGCGGGAGGTGACGACGCCGAGGATTTCGATGCGGGAGATGGTAGTGTTTTTGCGAGTGAAGGTGATCGGGTCGTAGGTAGAGAGCGAGGGAGTTTGGGTTAGAGAGAGGAGATCGAAGGCTAAGAGTTTTACGTGCGTGTTTTGCAGTCTCTGATCCATCAGATAAAATGGGCTGAAAAAAAATTAAAAAGAAACTAGCAGATGTCTATCTGATTCTGCACGTGGTTTACTCTAAAGAGAAGGGTGTTTTTGTTAATATATTCTGAGTGGAGGGGATTTTTGTTGCTTACAAAACGAAGTCGTGTCGGCAGCAAAAATAAAATCGAGTGGCCGGTCGGTCTCCTCCTCTACGAGATAGTTAGAAAGAATAAAGTAAACCCTAACCCTTTTTCCCAATCAAAAGTGATTGCGATTTGCTACAATGAAGAGGGCATCGCCGTGGAGCGATGAGGAGGATGATTCCTCATCGTCTTCGGGTTCTGATTCCGAGGGCGCAGCAGCTGACAAGAAATCATCGAAACAAAAGAAATCTAAAGGTATAAATATATCTTGATAGTCAACACCTGTAATATTACTTTCTTTAAGAAATATTAAATTTCCTGATAGTCAAATAAAAGCATAATAACTTTAATTACTGTGTGATGATTGAATGAAAGAAAGAAAGAGGGATGTGTAAAGAATGAATTCTGGTCGGATCCAAGGAAAAACCTAGAAAGTCCAGGTTGCTATGTTGATTTCTTCTATTCTTGAGATTTGTTTTTGGTAAACTATAGAAAGTTTTGAGATTGCCCATATGAACAGGCAAGTCTGGAAAGCTCAAGAGTGGTGGTACTGTGGACTTTGAAGCGTTGAGACAACATGGGTATAAAGGGGGGTTGTCTGTCCTGAGCGTGCCAACACCAAGAGATGACATGAAACCAGACTGGACCTGGTCTACCGGCAAAGAGCGCCGCGAAACCACGGATGTTGGAGAATCCTACCAAGAACGACAGAAAACAAGAGAAGCGTTGAGGGATGGAGAAGCTTTGATGAACGTGCAAACTTCTAAAGAGAAGAAAAATATGTCATTCCAGCAGAAAGAGAAGAGGAAACGAGAGCTTGGTCAGGCTAGTAGGGGGAAGAATTATGTTGAAGAAGAGAAAAGGTTGTTGAGGGAAAGCGGTGTCTACTCTGGTTTTGATACGTGATCACTGATGCTGACGCTCCTTGTTATGCAAGGGACTTGAAAATCCTGTTAATTTAGGGACCAATATGATTGGTTTGTACCATGCAATTAGATCTTGTGTGATTTACCCTTTTGGTTTTTGATAGATTTTTGTCTGACCGGAAAATCAAAGTGGTAAATTGTTAGCTGATACACAGCATTTTCTTGCCCCCGGCCAAGGTTTCCTCGGAAAAATCAAAGTGGTAAATTGTTAGCTGATATACAGCATTTTCTTGCCCCCAGCCAAGGTTTCCTTTTGTGCTACTGGCCAGAGCTGCTTTTTGACACCTTAATCTTGATTCCGTTCCAGATCGTATCAATGAAATTCCTGTGCACCATTAATTTTTCAGTATTTATGTGCATACTGTTATTCGGAGTAGGCCAATCTTGTGGATAAGCTGCCCGAGAAGGTCATGAAAAATATAATAGGGTGGGATATAATCAAATAGTCCAGATCAAAATGTTGTAAAACTTTTGACGATTCTACGGGGGTTATTAGAAATATCTTATTTAACTTGATATCCAGTCTCACAACAATGCAGTAAACAAAACTGTAGATCCTCGGGTCAAGAGTCTTCAACAGTTCAAAAAACAAGGCCGTCGATCCTCGAGTCAGAATTCAGTAGCGGTAGCCTTTCCAAAACTAGTAGCTCATGAAATAGAAAACTCAATCCTCTACAAACTACTCGTACCTTAATCTTAGATTTGGTCAAACTCTTCCCTCAATATCAGGGGAAAATTTCATACCACGCGGGCCTTTTTCAGCATCCATGTTTGGGTTTGGAATTGCAGACTCCACGGTAAGGCAAGCGTGGTCACTATGAGGATAGAGCAGGAGATCTACTGGAAAGAGTCCTGTATATGGCTCTGGTAGTATTAGGAGTTGTTCTGCAACAGCCTCCAACAAGGGCAGCTCCAATCTCACACCATTTGTTTACATATGATACAAAATCTTTATCTGATATGCCTGTGTTTTGCTGCAACAGAAAGTAGGTTGACACGGTTAATTGGCATATTAAAAAATGAAACCAGCCATGAAGTTGTAAGGTACAGGCAGAAAATAGTGTTCCGATTTAAGAAAGCTACTTCTAACAAACGCCGGGAAATTTGCCTGCAATTACTTTAGGAAAAACTTAAGATATTTTACAAGAATCCTTTTTCTTGAAATAGCAAGGACTAATTGATGCCTTTGAATATTATAAAAAAACAAAATGGAAATAATTTCCATGTGCTTTCCACAGCCATCAAAATGAACTCACCACCCATTCTTTTCGCTTGCCATCATAACTCTCTCCACTGTTTGGATAAATAAGTATTGGTTTGGTAGTCACCTGATAAAATCATTCATGAAGATGGAAGATTTTCATTAAGCAAAGTGCCAGACACCCGTTAACTTCATTTGTGTGTGTGTGTGTGTGTGTGTGTGTGTATCAAAAATATGAAATCATTCTTATTTTTTAGCCAACAACTATTTTAACATAAAATAGAAACAATGAAGTCAAGGGGCAAGTGTTATAACTGTTGCTGCAATAGAGCACCCACCCAAGTCATCTAGTATCAAGTGATGTTCTAAGCCAACAGTTATCCATTACCACATTCCTTATACCGACAGTGCACAGTGGAACACTGTGCAAGACCACATTGGACCCAAAAAGAGTATAAAACCATCAAAATATCATCTTAAATCTCTAAAATAGACAAGGAGCCTATCATGATTGTAAAATTCCTAAGCTGTGGTTGATGTTACTTTAGTTCATTCAATTCTTAAATTCAATCACAAATCTTGACTTTTTAACCAGAGAAAAATAATGATAATTGCAAGTTCAAACACTGTCGAAGAAATTAGGCTGTTGTTAATTTATTGACCAAGAAAAGTTTAGCCCCAGTGTAATCATTGACAACTACTTGGATACAATTTTGTGTACATATATGGCAAGTATTATTTTTCTGTCTTCTTGCTTCATTGTTATTTATATTTCTAGCACGGATATATAAGTTCATTAACAGAAGACAGAGTTTTGATGGTCAGTTATTGTACAAATGACATTGGTCTGCATTTGCACCAGGTTGAGGAAAGTTATGACCACCAATAATGAACACTGTAGTCCGGTGCTTAATTAAGAACATCAACAAAAGAACAGCAGGAAGACAAAAGCCATACCTTCTTAATAGACAAAATCAATCCATGAATAAACCTAGGAGGTGTGCAGTTGATCCCCACTGCAACTACATTCTTGCATGATTCAGCAATCGAGGCACAGTCAAACAAAGAGTCACCGCTAACCACATTAACGCCATCCTTAGAGTTAAAAGAGAGCCATGAAGGAATCTTTATGTCTTCTTCCTCCAAAAGCTCAACATAAGCCTGAACAAACACAGACATAGTAAATGGGAAAATAAGCACCAAAACAAAATATAGCACCAGTATTAACTTGGTTTCCTCTTCCTAGATTTGACCATGACTTTTCTCTAAGAGAGAAATTAGGATGCTATGATATGACAAAGGTTCTGATCAATACCTGAGCTTCTACTTTATTTGGAATTGTTTCAAATGCTATGAGGTCAGCACCTGATTCTGCAAGAATCTGTACCCTTCTGCGATGAAAATCTTTCAAGTTTTCAAGGGTAATTGCATGGCCATAGTTTCCACTGCAAAGGGAGAGCAACAATAAGAGGTAAAGAAAGTATAATTAGAAGTTTAATTTCCATTGAGGATAGTAGGACACCCTCTTTCCGAAAGGATATCAAACCACATTCTGATGTCATCAAGCTTAATGCCATGTCCATTTTCTCAGATTCAATAAAAAAAACTCTTAAGGGTAAGTCTCCTCAAAGCTTTTAAGACAAAAAAGAGAGCATATGACCATGAATTGGAGTTTGATGGTGAATGAAATTATGATACCATCAAGCTTACACCATGTTCATTTTCTCCGATCCAATAAGAACTCTAAACATTAAGTCTCCACAACGCTTTTAAAATTAAAATTAAGAGCATTAAGAGATATGACAGTTGATTGGCGCATGATAGTGATACAAATAGATATGTGCAGTGATGCAGCTCATAAGATGACTTAACTAGAGGTTGACTCACCTGTACTCAGATCCATCAGCTAAATATGCTCCATAACTTCCAATGGAAGCTGCAACTAAAATAGGTCGTTGTTTCAGAACCCTGCCATCATTGCTATCAAGAGAACCTTCTCGGCATTTATCATGATAAATATCCCTTGCCTCACATGCAATTTCCACGCTTTTCCTGAGCAAGGATTCACTTTCCTCACTGGAGAAACCTTTTGCCTCAAATCCCTGAATGGTGGCCTGTCCATATTCAAGTGAAACTGAGTGCAAGTTCAGCACGCACGCACAAATAGATAGATCATTGTTATTACCTGGTAAGATGCTGTGATGATAATATCTGCACCTGCTTCAAGATAGTCAAGGTGTACCTACTCAGTCAAGAAACTCATTAACCAATGGAAAGATACCACATATCAACATTTCATATAGTTTCATGTATAACCAAAACTTTTTTTTTTTAAATAAATTGTGAAAAGAAAAGGATGGCAGCAATACCTGAAATGGTAGTTATTTATCTATTATCAGTCTTGATAACAAATGAATCTATACATCAATTGCATTTGGTTTTCAACATTAGTACTTTTACCACTGGAATCAATAAAATATTGTTGCCAGTACCAATTACAGACATTAAAAACCTTTTCCCCGCAAAAAATTAAAGACAAAAAAGAACTTGCAGTTATATGGCATTTTTCCTAAGATGAATGTTATTTTGATTTCTGAAAATTAAACTTGTTTTTCATTATCCAAATTTCTTTTCCTTTTTATTTATAGGATTGATTACATTTCTCATGTATAAAGTTTTACATACATATTTTTCTTGGCCAAACCGAAGAATTTAAGAAAGAAGCGAGAATTATAAGAATAAATATCAATGTAGGTTAATCAAATGTTTTATTTGCTTAATGTTTGTCTTTATGGTTAGCATATTAGTTTCTGTAATATTAGACAAATCCAGTTGATATCTATTTCTACTTAGCTGTTCCGAGAAATACTTTGCAACCACCATCCCAAAAAAAACACCCAGCGCAAAAGGAAAAAATATTAATAATTACAACTGCATGCTTGTCCAAGTTCAACCTCCAGTCCTTAACCAAAAACAGAGGGGTCCAATTTCAATTAAAAAATCCATTTGTTCAATAAGAAAGTAGAGTGGTCCAAATTAAATACAATATAACTCTGAAGTCCCTGCAGATTTTCAACCACCACAAAACAAAATAACTGATTTTAGACAAGTAAGCTAAAAAACGAGACGAACCACGTCTACATGGGTCATGGTTATTGGGGTGAGTATCCAGATTCGGACTTTTAGAGTGAATCTTATTATTCACACAACTGAGTATATGCACCACCAGACAAGAAACAAATCTATAATGCTGATTCAAGAGCACAAATTTCTTGAATTCTATTATCCACACGGGTTTGCGTGACAGGAATTCTTTATGTCAGCGAAAAATTACATGGATTTCTTATTTTATAATTCTTGGCTTCTTTTTTCTTCAATTTCTTGCGTTATAAAAAATATTCAACGGTCTAAAGGCACCATTTGCTCCACATTTAAAAGAGAAAAGAAACTCGAAAATCAAAGCAGAGACAGCTTCATTTTTAACAGGAACAGAAAAACATTAATGTATATAGAGAAAGGGGGGAGGTACCGAACGAATGAGATGAGGGGAAGTAAGAAGACACTTGGCACTCCAGAGGGGATCATTGAGGTCAGCGCCGTATCGTTCGAGCTCCGTCGCGAGACCACCGTCGATAATGGCGACGCCGCCTGATTTTAGGAGGAAGTCGGTCATAAAAGACGAGGTTTCGGCGGCTGGATGTCCCATCTTAAAACTTTGTCTTTCCTTTCGGGCAGAGGGTTTGTGTTTTTGAAAAGTTTGTTTCAGCTTGGCAGTTTATGTCGGTCGCGCTTTGATTTGATTAGAGTATTTATAGAGTACAAAGGTTGTGAAAAAGGGCACCATTAGTTGTACAATCTTTGCAATAAGATCCTTTCTACTTTGAATATTTACTTTCAAACCCCTCATGTTTTTCAATTTTTGTATCCAATCCTTTCGACAATCATCTAATTTAACAAATTAATGGTTTCATTTTATTTTAGAAGAATGTGGTAGAGGTACAGGTAGACTGTTAATTTGATAATTGTTAGGAGCTGACTCTATTGTAATTACTATCCTTTTACCCACAAAAAAGTTTCATATATTATTTTAAATATAATAAATATCAATAAATTTTTTTGACTAACCTCACATAAAAAAAGGTTAAAAACGGATAAAATTAAAAAAAAACATAATTAAAATACAATAAATAGCAATGGAATTAAAAATAAAGATCAATCTAACAGATAAAAAGTACAAAAAAAATGGAATTAAAAAATTTCTAATTTGATAGATTACCTGAAATAAAATAAATAACAATAAAAAAATAGAAACTAATAAAAAAATTAAAAAAAGATAAAATTGAAAAAAATAAATTATTTCAAATTAAAAATAAGTCTTAATTAAAAAAAATAAGAGAAAAGAATGAGAACTGAAATTGATATAAAAATTAAATTATATCAAACTCATAAAGTTGAAAACAAAATCAAAGAAATATATAACAATAAAAGAATAATGATCAAATTCAATATAATCAATAAATAACATGATATTTTTTATTTTTTTCCAACTTCTTCTAAAAAACATATTCCTCAAAAAATAAAAGAAAAATATTTATTTCTTGAGAACAACTCAACTTTTTCTTTAACTATAAAATATTTTTTATTGACTAGTATTTTTAAAGATATACAAACATAAAAAAAATTAAAAAGTAATTTTCAGAAAAATATTTTTTATGAAACAAACAGTGCCTTCAAAACAAGAAAAGAGAAAACCGCCAAATCTGTCATGGAAAGCTGCACACGAACTCTTGCTTCTTCACAGTAAACCCCCAGTTGGGGCAACAAAAGAAGTTATCTCTGATGCAATCCATACATCACCACTTGCGAATCCAATAACATCACCATCAAAACAAAACAGGCAAAGATCCCAGGTGTTTATCTTACGTTGGTTTGGTTGCTGTAATATACTTCAGCATCCTTCTGATTCTCATCTTCTTGGTCAAACTTTGTTACAGTGCTGATGACCTGCTTCAACAGCTTTAGTTTCCGCATAAACTAAGATGAATGCAGGCAATTTATTTTCAGAATCTGCATAGTTTGTGAAGCAAAATGATATACAAAACAAGTATAAAGCTCCGAAATTTCCAAATACTATAATTCTGTGAAACGATAATAATTACAGAAATAAAAAGGCTAACTTTTAATACGCTGAAACATTAAATGAATCAACTTTAAGCATAAATTATCTCGCTTCTACGATTGTTTGTTCATTTATGTGCTTGAGAAAACTGTGATCTAGTGAATTGCTTCAATACTATACGAGTATAAATGACAGGTGGAAGGTGGAGGTGAGTTATGGACCACGAGCTAGGGTGAAACACAAGCAGCCAGTAGATTGATCTTCGGGTAACATGCCACCCCCTTTGCTTGTATCTATTGCTTCGAGCAGCCTAACTACCTCGTCCATCTCAGGGCGCTTCTCTGAATTTGCATCCCAACATTTTCGCATGACACTTGCCACTGAACTTGGGCAACATCTAGGAATCTCTGGTCTCAAATGCTGTCAAGATTATTTTCAACATTGAAATTATCAACATAATATAGTAATTTAAAACCACAAACAGGCTAGATTCTAAAAAGGTAATCTCCAGTACAGCCAAATTAACACTATAAGATGTGGTCGAACCGGGGTTGAAAAACATTGACAATAATCAGGTCACCTGGTCCGATGGACCAGCATTATGAGAGCAGTAAAACAAACACAACTTTAATGCCTTTGCTCGTACAAATATTCACATTTCGCTCAGCATCAATGATCTAGTCATGTGAGTTACTCTACGGGTCTACTATCTCAAAAGAACAGGAGATACCTTTACTGCCCTTGCTTATCCAAACATCAGTACTTTCAATTTGCTTGTGACTAGATATTTAGGTTCAACTCTGAAGCACATATCATATTTTATGAGTCGCATAATACCATATATAGGTATTTTCCTCAGAATGTACTCTGGGACCTTATTGCAACCACAGGGATCAAACTATGGGGAATTCCAAATTTTAAGAAGTAAAAATGGGGTTACCCACTACAGTTATCAAATATAAAAGCAAACAAACCTGTCGAACAACTGCAGATGAAACTTCCGCAAAACTAAGATCTGGATAAGGCATGTCACAGCAATAGATTTCCCACAAGCATATACCAAAGCTGTATACATCGCATTTCCTATTGTAAGGCTTACCATCCAGGACCTAGACAGTTAGTCAAAATCTATTATCAAGATTTTGCAGGGAGAATCTATTGCAAGAGAAAAGAAAGTGCAGGGAGCAGTTACCTCAGGGGCCATGTATCCGAGAGTGCCAGTTTCCCCAGTCATGTCCCTTGGGTTCTGAGCCTCAACTCGAGCAACACCAAAATCAGCGATTTTCAAAGTTCTAGTAGCATCTAACAGCATATTTTCTGTCTTAACATCACGATGTACAATCTTTTTAGAGTGCAGGTAGCTCAATCTGCAAAAGTGGATCAAAGAAAACAGAATCTATAAGTAAACATCAAAAAACAAACATTTTATTTGAAAATATTTACTTACCCCCTAGATAAGTCCAAAGCAAGTTGAATCACAATCTTAAAGGCAAGTTTCTTTCTCCTATTTCTGATTAAAAATTTCTTTAGCGTCCCGCCTGGAAGGTACTCAACAACAACACAACATGCCCTAGCAGGAGGAGAATTGACACCATCACTTGAAGAACTTTTGGAAGGGATCTTGAGATTGGAAGTTCCCATTGAAGCTCCAACAAACTGTAATGGCAGATTATAGTTATAGATTTTAATACCATGATACAATGGCAGTGCATCTACAAAGCTTGTGATGGAAACCTAAGGAGCAGAAACTATCACAAAAAAAACAAAAAAAAACTTGGAGAGAACTTTATTTTTATCAATGGAAGGTAGCTGAAGAAGACATCAAGTTATTGATAGATGATGGAGCACCCTTTACCTTTGTAACGTTTGGATGGTCAAGCTTATGCCAAACAGCAACCTCTTGCTTGAATGATGCCCGGAGAGCAGTAGTTTCAGCAGCAGTGGCAATGCCATCCTCTCCCCAGTCCAATACCTTCACTATAATTTTTAATAGTTGGCAGTGAGGATTTTGCCGAGACAAATAATTATTGCATATATGGAGTGATTGTTGATGTTTTAGGCAGTTGTAATAGGTTGGGTGGAGAAGTAGACAATTCACAGTGTGATCATGCTTTTACGTGTACTCAGACAAGCTTGAAAAATACCAGAAAACATAGTAGTTTCTTATTATTGGACTAATTATATCAACAATGCTATCAAACAATTAGTGGTTAAAAAAACTTAGCATAATGACACCTACAAACCACACAGCAACATCTATAAAAGAGGAATTACACCGAGTCTTTTTCTCATTAAATTGTAATAAGTTTATGCATGTCTTGCTAGAAATGAGAAAAGATTTTGGAGGCTTGCAAGGCAGCCTCGCAAATGTACCAGCTTTTAATAAAAAGATACATGTCATTCTATACAAATCATCCGCTGTACTATGCACCTCTACAGAGCATAATTCATGATTTAGCATGTAACCAATGTTTTCAATGGCAAGGAATGAATTTAGAGAATTTGAGAGTGGGAAGGATTCAGAAAGACAACCTTTCCTTCAGCAAAGCATTGAGAACTTGAACAAATATACAAGTAGTCCATAACTTCAACATATAAGTACCTCAGCCATTTACGTGACATCCTAAAAACTTGAGCAGGTGCTCTTACCATGACTCACTCAAGTGATATACCTATAGTAATCTCATTCCAATCAATGGTGCACAACAAAAAAGGACAAGAAAAAAATTAACCAAAGTATTTACTCAGGTAAAAAATCAAAAGAGATAAAAAGATAATTCAAGTAAAGATGTTTAGAAATGTTAATAATTGGTTTGATGATCTGTGTCAAAACTCAAACCTTACTGTTTAATCCTAAAAGTTTTACGTTCATCTTATCTAAAAGAGATAGGAATTGAAGTCAGCTTTCCTATTAGCCACTGAGCCGATGACGCTTCTGCATTTTTTCAAGCCTCTCGGCCAAGCACTGTGTATTGATAATCAATTTTATAAGTTCTCGAAAACACAATCCAGACCAAAAGAAATCTGAAAACGTATGCCATAAGACATACTGTTGTGGTTATAAACCAACATTTGTGCATGCACAGTAGTTATTGCCCCAAAATGCGATCATTAATACTTAATCTCTTATGGCCATGCTTCAGAGTGAGGTAGTCACTAGATGTCTAATACACACAGTTAAAAGCCATACCTTCCAACTAACATGTGAACCTTTTACTGTCTCATCGCCAAGTGTTTAGAACATGTTATCAGACTTTACATAAAAAAAACTCCTTAACCACCTCTATACTTAACTGCATACGAAGAGACTTACAGGTACCTATTATCTATCAAACATAAATAAAATGTTTTTCAACTTCCTTTCAAATAAGGAATTCATTCATAACGACACTACAAACAGATCACAGAGCTAATCTCACAGATTATTAAATTTTCTATAAGTCGGTGTTTCGGACAAAAAAATCAAAGAAAAGAACTTGAATTCCAAAATTGAATAAGCATTTCAAAGGAGGCAGGAATAGGAGAATAAGAAATGAAACTGCAATACCAGCAACATCTTGGCCATCATAATTGCCTCTATACACCGTCCCGTAAGTCCCATAAGAAATAACATGCCTTATATCCAGTTTTCCCAAATCAATCTCCCACTCTTCCTTTCTCGTTGGCTGCACTTCCCTATCCCTTGACCAAGCACGGCTCAAATGCTTCTCTAGCTGAACATCCCAGTTCTTGAAATCTATTTTATCTGCTCTAAAGTACATATCTTTATTGCTCACACTGCCCACTTTTGAGCCCAATTTCTTCTCTTTAGCGGTCGAAACAGTTTCTGCTTCTTGATGGGTATTGCTTTCCTGTCCCTTCATTGCCCCTTCTGCTTCCTTTATATTGTCTGGTTCCATTTTTTTCCTTTTAAAAATATAAAGCAGAAAACTTATACTGTTATACAATTATTTTTTCTAAACTAACAGGAAAAAAAAATCCTTGCCACCATCAAAATATCAATTAATCTAGCAAACCTCCAAAATCATGAAAATAATCAACAGAAAAAATACTGTCCTTTATTCTTTAAATCCCAATTCACAATTATGACAATCGAAAAGGATCGAAAATTAAGGAAAACTATAAGTTTTTTGTTTAAAAAAAAAAAAGAAACTTGACAAATAAATAGAAGAACGGAACAAAACCCCTAAAAAAATTTATTGCAAGAACGAGGAGGGGGAGAGAGGGAGAGATAACGAGGGAATGGGACAAGAAGGGTTTTGTGGAGGAGAATTTAAGAAGGGAAGGGATGGGTCAAAGGAGCCAATCAAGGAAAAAACGTTGTGTGTATGGAGAGAATAGGAAAAAAAAAATACTTGCGTTGAATTTTAGCGTATGTGACGTAAGGGTTGACTTGTATCAACGACTTTGTTTTTTATAAAAAAGACAGTCGAAGACAAAAAAGAGACGGCGTCTCAGCAACCACCTGTTGAGCCGTTGTTGGAATAGACACCGCTTCACACCGCTCGTCCCCATCCCTGCTTTCTAACATTTATTAGGGTTTATTAATGTATTTTAAAACTATTTTAAAATATATATATATATATATATATATTCAATTAAATTTTTTTAATATTTTATATCATTTTAATGTGTTAATATCAAAAATAATTTTTAAAAATAAAACATATTATTTTTATATATCTATAAACAAAAAAATATTTTTAAAAATAACCACAACTACATTTATAAATAATTATTTAATTGGTTGGATGACATTTAGTCAAATATTCTTCCACTCGTTAGAAGTTAGAATAATCTCCAATGCAAGGGGGTGGAAAATAGCGTTGTTGACTTCTCCTATAGAGCTATTAAATACATTTTGTTCCGTTTGGCATTGCGATCCCACCGGTTTTTGGTCGAAATTTAAAAAAAATTCATTTTAAATGAATATGTTTTAATGTTTTTAGATTATTTTGATGTGCTGATTTCAAAAATAATTTTTAAAAAATAAAAAAATATTATTTTGATGTATTTCAACACGATAAGCACTTTGAAAAGCTACCGCAATCGCATTCCCAGACCATTTTTATAGAGACGGGGTGCCGATGTAATGCAGGATGACAAGTTGGGAGGGGGATTCAGGCTCGATGCTCGTTGGAGCTTCGACGATATTGTAGGCATTATTAGGGTGATATCATATTTAAGAATTTTATGACAAAGATTGAATAAGTACAAATAATAATAATCAATACATACAGCAGCACCCTTTAGCCAGCTCTATCAGCCGAGAGATTTGGTGACGTGTGTGATGTGAATCGTTATTATTATACGGGCCCCGTAATCACCCATTTTCTTGGCCACCGAAGATTTGGTAACTCTCGACAAGCTAGTTAACATCAGAATTTACGCTTGTTCTAGGAATTCTTACAAGGTGGCCACCTAACCACCATGGCTGTTTCCAAATATGCCATGACAAGTAGATGCAACAGGGACGAGGTACATTCTGAATTTTTGGCTAAGCCTTCTTGACTGATGGTTTTTGGCTTAGTTCACGTGTCATTGATTAAATGAATTAAATAGATGGATTAGCTTCTTTTTCTTTTTACCTTTTCAAGTCCTGACTCCTGAAATGGATGAAACAGCCAAGAATATGCAGGTCAGCTAATGATCGCTTGCACAACTTGTATTGCTCGTGGCCTCTAGGAAATTCTATCTCTTAACTAAAACATTTAATACTTACCAGGCAACGATTTCTCACTGCCACCTCAAATTCTATCTTAGATCGGATTGCTGGATAAAGCAGACTGTAAAGCACATTGAATCAACACTAACCAGCATCTTCAATATGTACCAATTGCTATTATTACAAGCAACAATATCATTGGTTGACCTAGGTAAGTAAAAAGCCACAAAACAGAATGAAGCACACAGCAACCAATAGGCAGAAGAAAATACAAGGAATAATTAACGGGTTGACCTGTCTAACCGTGGACCTATTGCCTGATTTTACGATCTAGCATCTTTATAAATGTTTTCAGCACGTATCAAGTCATTGAGAAAACCAACCCACCAGGTTCGATATAGTAATATATAATAGAATGATAGCCTTCGTGATGTCCGTAACAGTCTTGCGAATGAGAAGCCACTACGTCAACAATGTTGTAAGCAAATCAAAAATTGATAAATAAATAAAAACTTAAGAGAGAGAAAATATTTATAAACCATAGAGCAAGGCTATTCAGCTTTTTCCCCCCTAAAAAGTAAGGCGATTCAACTTTGCATGTTACACAACACGAAAGGGTAGGGTACAAAAGCCACCTGTTTGTTATGTAACTATTTTGACTAGAAAGTTATCCACCATCTCCATATTTATTATTCACAAAATTGCATTTACTTTTAGGCACCCACTCATAAAACTCAGAATTCAGGCTATGTATTTGTTGGAGCTTTGAGAGTGCCGGCAATTGTGAGACATAGTAACTCTGAAAGACTAACACTAACGGGCTAACCTGCCAATCCGTGGATTCCATGCTCATCACAAATGCTCAAGAAGATATTTTCGTTTCCAAACCTTTGTAACTTGCAACATGATAACAAAGTTGAGCGACATTAAAAAGACAGACAAATTCCATCTATCTGATGTTTAGCTAGTTGCTAACAGTCAAGTACCATTTAGCAATAATGATGACTTGTGTAACATTATACTTGCCTTGCTTTTTAATCATGATTTCTCTTTACCAATTTTACCCCCCATCAACATTATTCCCCCTTTAGTGGTATGTGAGTGTGTGCATGTGAAATATACTCCACCATGAGGTAAAACTGTGATTGAGATAATTAGAAGATATTAGTGATTTTATCCTCCATCAACAGTCTTCCTCCTTTAGTGGTATGTGAGTGTGTGCATGTGAAATATAATCCACCAAGAGGTAAAACTGCGATTGAGATAATTAGAAAATATTATTGGCACAAGAAATATTTAGTTTACAGCAGTTTCTGGGTTACATGTATGAAGATGGGGAAGTTTCATTCTATGAACTAACCAATACACAAACAAGGCACTTATTACAAATTAATTTTCTTACCATTGAACCCACGGCTCAGGAAACTCCTGTAGACCTGTTTACACCGCCATTTGTTCAAGCTGTTTCCTCATGCAAGGAAAACTTCACTCTGAGATTCTATTTACCCTGGCCAGAGAAATGATCCGATTCAACAATTGTTCTAAGAAACTTCATGTAATGGGAAATTAAAACTTGTCTATCATGATGAGTCAATGAATTTAAAGGTCACCAGAAAATTAGCATAGCACAAGTTGAACAAGCAAACATGCCCATTTCTGAAAACTCCCATTTTGGATGAGTAAACAAATAATGTGATATCTTTACAGTCCCTTCTTCAGCGCACATCAAGTGGTTGGCTAGACCATCCCACCACATTAGATAATTGCCTGGTATATATATTTACCTTACACGATGTCTGGAATTACATCATGGACTAACAAATGAGAAACCAATACCAAAGTGAATCTACCTAATGTCTAAACCTGGGAGTATGTGCTATAAATGTTAGGAGAATAAAACGGCATTCAGGTCTACACATGGAAAATATTATGCTAGCTTTCATGGGGAATAGAGCAGCAAGTCACGGAGAATGAGCCAGGAAACTGCAACCAACCAAATTATCACTGCACGGTAGCCTCCTCACCTTTTGTCTTACTTGTCTGATACAGGTAACCTTGAGAACAAATAACCTCTAAAGCAGGTAAATGTCAATTCACTTTCTCAATAATGATATTGACAAAAGAAAATCAATGAAGATGACAGATTAATAAATTCTGTCCTCAACTTTCAGTAGGGGAACTAGGGGAACTAGAACTCATTTCACATATATTCAAACTCCAGAGATGAATCTTTTATCTGATCATACAGTACAAACTATAAGGCCACAATTGCTAATATGCAAGTATATCTAGTCAAATAATAAGCACAACAATGAAAATGAAAAGTGAAATGGAACATGATTATAAAGCAATGTAGATAGGACAAACTGTCATGTAATACGAGGACAGATGTTTCCATGCATTTTGCAATGATATCATGTTCTGCTAATGATTGGAAATTCTGTTGATATTTGTATCAGTACCACTGCACTGGTCTAGGTTTTAAATGATTTCAACGGTATTCAAACAGCATTAACTAACCTTGACACTGAAGAGGGGACTCCTATCAGAAACCTGCTGACCAGCTGTCACTTGAAGCCCATGAACATGCCCAGTAACTGGAGCCTTCACTACATGCTATTAAAATTAAAGAAAATATCACGATTGTTCTCACACATCAAATGAATTGATTAAGATTTTTGTGAAATTTACAACAAACCTCCATCTTCATTGCTTCAAGTACTAATATAGGCTGCCCTTCTTCTACCTTTGTTCCATCCATCACCAGAACCTTGACTACTAAACCAGCCATGGGAGCCACCACAGTTCCTGGAGGGTGCGATGCAGTCTCAAAATTGGTATTCTGTTGTATTTCATTATCATCAGACAAGTCAAGCTCTAACTTTTGTCTGAAATGATAATGATGTGATCCATGCCATAAATGAATGTGCTTTATTTTGTCCTGCCACCAAGTACCAGGTTTAACATCAATACCACAGGCAAATGCTCCTCCATTCTTGACTGAGGAATGCTGAATTATCAAAGCGTGCTAGCTTTTCTTAATAAAAACTGGTAAAAGACATTTTATTAAATGAAACAACAAGCTCATCAGACAAATTCTTCAAGAATAAAAGCATCCCTAAAAAATCGCACATGGTGGTAGGGAATGCTGCAAGGTTGGTTCAGAAAGCTGCGATCAAGAATACACATAAATTAATCTACATAACACTTCGAGGTTTTTATATAGGCACGCAATTACCTTAGAATATGCAGATAAACTAACATCCATGCTCACACCATCAGTTTCAACTCTAAAATCTTGGTCGTGCAGGAGTGTAGCTTTAACTCTCAAACCAGGGGAATTGACTTCTTCTGTCTGTGTTTATATGGAACGTTAATCAATCATAATTCCAAATACAAAAACAAAACATCCAGCCCTTAATTGGAATTCATTACAAACACATAAACACCTCAATAAGATAGTTCCCATCTGACTGGTAAGTGATGGAGAAGGTAAAAAAATCAGAGCTGCTTCCATCATATTCATTCTCCAACTCAAGCTCCATGGTACGACTAGCTTGATAATGGGCTCGAAAAGGAGGGTGAGAATACCATATGGGGAGTAACCCATTGGTCCCTGCATTTGCAGGAATATATTATGACTTAAGAGGAATCCAAGGGAACAAGTAACATGCAATGCAAAGCTGGAATGAGCCTTCAACCTACCAGGGAGACTGAACTTTATAGTAGAATGTTCCTTCTCACAAAGACATGCAGCTACCAGGGTTGCGCTGAATCTAGCATTATCATATGTTTCCTTTGCATGCGTTAAATTGTTAGGATCAGTAAAGAGATCATCTTTATAATGTTCGATAAAGTGGGTCTCCACATTGCCATTTTCAAATTCTCTATGGTCAGCAAGTTTTTGAAGAAAATTGATATTAGTTGGCACACCTGCAACCTGACAAGCATCAAGTCCATAATATGATTACAATGATCTCAAAGAATTATAGAGATAAATAGGTGAAACAAAAAGATAGAAAACAAACTGCATTCCCAAAGAAACCGGAGGGAAGCAGACCATAATATACATATGGAACTAGTTTCTGTTGTCAATCAAAACATTTTATTCATCTTTCATATGTACATAATATCCAAGGGGTCCTGGCCATGTGGATCATCAAGTCCAAACAAATTTTTAATTTGACTTCATAGTTCATACATAGAACTGCTCTTTCAGGTCAATGCCTAGCAGTGCGATTGTAATAACATGCAAATTTCACAAATGAGAACTGCAGTTAAAACATGATTGCTGCTAGGATGTACCTGAAATTTTGATAAGCAATCCTTCAGTTTGACTAATGCTGCAGACCGGTTTTCTCCTGAGACAACAAGCTTTGCAATCATTGGATCATAGTGCATGCTAACAGTATCCCCCTGCTCAACTCCAGTCTCAACCCGAACTGATAATTAAAACACATCCAGTATAAGCCAAAAAAGGGGAATGCAAAAGGCTTTAATAAATCAATAAAAACACACTGAAACAAAGAGAACCCATTCAATCAAAACTGGTGGTAGACTCGAACCATTACAAGGACACATGGACTGTTCCATCCTCACTGTTTTTGAATATCAAAGAGAGCAATGATTGCAAAACAGGAAACCTAATTGGATAGTAGGCTTCATAAGGAAGCTTTGGCTCAACAATATTTTGAAAGAAAATCAGCAAAAAGTCGGGGGGAATACCAATCACCAACGATGAAACAAGGATTCATATTCAGCGTACATAAGTAACATGATTATTTTGTTGCGATTAGCACCTGTTGGTGAAACTGGAACAGGGCGATAATGGTGAAGAACTCCGGTTGCAGGGAGAAATCCTTTTGGAACATTTTCAGCGTATATTCGCGCTTCAAAGGCATGCCCTGTCAAGTCACAGTGATCATTATAAGGTAAACTAACAAAGAACTCGAAAGAGTAGAGAAACTCTTCATGCTTAACATGATAAAGATATCATATTAAAAGTGGTCTAAAAATTCAAGCTAACATGGAGAACAGAAAGTTTTGCCACTAGACATCAGATCTTAAAACAAAGGGAATTCCAATAATTTATTTCAACCTTGGTAGACCAAAACTGACATGAAACATTGAATTTGCAGTTCTTTTTTCTTGTTTAGCCTTTTATTTTATCAGTGAAAAATTGTAATGCTTTTGCATAAAACAAGAATATTTTATTAGAAGAAAGAAGTGCAGATCAAGGTTGTCAAAATCGCGATTTTGACACGAATCGGAAGGGGCTTCGAAAAATCGGATCGTAAGATTGGATCGTAAAATCGTAAGATCGTACCCGAATTTGTCCGTACAAAAATCGTAAAATCACAGCTAAAATCGTGTGAGAAGAAAAATCGTAAAATCGTATGTAAAATATTTCTGAATACAAAATAGCATAATTATGGACATAAAACTTAATTAGTTTAGGTTCATACATGATTTAAAATAACTTTAAAACACATTACAAAACAATTATGTCCCTAAAATTTCATAAGTTAAAAACTATAATCTATAATTTTCTTTAAAATTTATTTTGATTATAGTTATAAAAACCACCACAATATTAATCACACCCTTACTTTGCTTGTTTGTTTTTATCATTTTATGTTTTCGGTTCTGTATTTTGCAGATAATAATAATAATTTACTCACATCACATTATAATAATTTTCGGTGGTGCTCTTCTCTCTCATTTACTCTCTCTCTCTCTCTCTCTCTCTCTCTTCTTCTTCTTCTTCAGGAGCACTTGTTCGACATCAGGACATGAAAATGATTTAAAAACATCAATTTTTTTAATTTAAAGTAAAAAAAATTATTTTTTTCTAAAATTTTAAGTATAAATTTTAAAATTAATAGTATTAATTTTTAAAAATGATTCCATAATATATATATATATAGGGGGGGGCTGGCGCTATATATATATATATATATATATATAATATATATATAGGGGGGGAGATAATATATATATATATATATGGGGGGGGGGGGGGGGGCTGGCGCCTGGCGCCAGTATATATATATATATATATGGGGGGACCAGGGCGCCAGGCGCTGGGTTAAAATTTAACATTTTCAGCAGAATCGCAAAATCGGACCGATCCGGTCCGATTTTGACCGATTTTGACCGATTTTGACCGAGTTTGACCGAGTTTGACCCAAAACGATTTTTCTCCCCGAGTTGACACGATTTGATGAGTTGACTCGCAAAATCGTACGATTTTGCGAGTCAACTCGCGATTTTAACAACCATGGTGCAGATACAAGAGGGAGGATAAGACATCCTTTGCAGAGAGAATAAAAGAGAACATTTTTAATCTTATTATACTGAACTAGTATATGCCACCTCTTATGCTACTACCTGGTTTTTGGGAGAGTGGGGACAGAATTATGCTACTGGTCACCTAGTAAATCAAAAGGTGAAAATGTAATTTCACTGCAACGAGAAATGAGCATTTTATTGGTCAGAATTAGGGCAGATTCTTTAAATTGCACCAATGGTTATAATAGTAAATTTTGACCATTCTACTGCAGTTCCAATCACTAACCAACAAAAAGAATAGAAGGATGGGCGTAGTCAATGCCATGTAACGAAAAATGAAAGGACATGCAAGTATCATATTTCAGAAGTTGAATAGCAAGCAATATATGAGACTCAGGAGCAGCACAGGCAAGTAATACAGCACAGACACCACACACATAAATCTTTTCCAGAGGAAAGAATTTACCCAATAAAGGCACCTGTGACTGATTAATAGGTAGTGGTTCTCCATTTGCAACAGATATTTGCCACTCTACAAGATCTTGGCCAACAATCATCTCAGTCACAGGATGCTCAACCTACAAAAGAATATCACAGCTCCCAGTCAGATTTATGCTAGGCTTGTGGGACTGGCGCATTTATCTAGTTTTGTTTACTTTATTGTTATCTTACTTTTATTTTATTGTTATCTTTGCAAACTTATCATTCTACCTGGTGGATCTCTATGCTAATTAACTAAACAAGATAAATGATTCTCCATCAGGAACCAAAGCAAGAAGTGAGAAAAGAGCAAATCAAGTACCTGAAGGCGGGTGTTCATCTCCATGAAATAGAACTGGCCTGAGACAGTGTCAACTATAAACTCCACAGTGCCAGCATTGTGGTAACCAACTGCCTTTTAATATGCGAGGAGGGACTAAACATTAGCAAATATAATGAATAAAGTTCAAGAACAATGACTGCGGTTAAAAGGGATGTGAAATATTAGAGCTAAATAAGAGAGCTTATTAGGTAGCACAACTATGATGGTCTCAAGTTCCAAAATTAATAGCACAATTATGCTAGACAAAGGCTAGATTCCTCAGAATAGTGACCTACATATTGCAAACAAACAAAATTCAGAACTTGGTATATTTTACTCCATTTTTCATTGCAAGGCACTGGGATATAGGATCACGGACAACAGAGAAAATAACTTGTACAGTCTTAATAAACATGTGAATAAGCTCAACAACTATAATATGGTAGATTTAGAACACAAAAAGGTAGTCAACAATTTTCCAACTTTATAATAACCAATCGAGTAGAGAACATATGCCCATGGGGATTCAATAATCTCAAGAAGGAAGATAGAACTCCAAGGGAAATAGACACAATTCCAAGGGAAAACATATGCACCTGCTACTTTAATCGTCAAAGGACATAAAAGCAGTTGCATGATGAGGCCCATCAAAAAAATATTTTTAAGGCTTCAAATAGTCCATCCATTGCATGAAACACTATATGTTAAGTATAGCATATTAATGTCAAAGAATCATCTCATCTAAAATTTTAAGCTATTAGGTGAGACTCCAGGATATAATTTATATTATTCTCTAACATACACCCTCAAGTGAAAGCCCTTTGGACTTGAAACTTGCACAGACTCACACTACCTTGTGCTTGATTTTTATCAAATAAAATGCAGGTGATGAAATACGAACTCGTGACCACTGGATCAACAAGGTTCTGATATCATGTTAAGGAACTCTCTCACCTAAAAGCTTAAGCTATTAGGTGAGGCTCCAGGATATGATTTATATTATTCTCTAACAATTAAATCACAAGCTCGGGCTAGAATTCATCCCAGATGGTGTATGCCTTGTAAGGACATCATGGAAATTACAGTTTGCCTAAGATTTGTATTTTGCAGAAAATATTGATAATGTTCAGCGAGTTCAACTGTCAGGACATTACCTTGGCAGCAGATACAGCAGCCTGACCCAAGTGGGAGCGGAAGTCGTTCATGACATTTGGCTGCATCAACCGATTTTCTATTACATTTTCCATAAATCTACAACAAGAAACCTGATTGAAAACTATGCAAACTGAACATTACAGCTGGAGCTTCTTCAATTATCTTCTGATGTCTTCTCTGTACACTGCAGTCCCTTTCATATAAATGTAGTACATTGCCATGTTTGTCCCCAAATATCTATGAATTTGAGAAAAAAGATCTTACAAAAAATTCAATTACAAATGATTTATTTCATTACATGGACATGTATATGACATTTTGAAATTGAAATATAAGAATTCAAGAACATGTAAGAAAAAAATTGAGACCTAATTTTGTAAACATATGAACTAGGAAAGAATGCTGAAAGATTATTACATCCAATAGCCATACCTGAACTTCTATGTGTCTTGGCTTTGTGATATATTTCTCTAGCAGGATTGTGTTTATACCAAATGAAGCAGCTGCTTCACGTTGTGCTCCCAAAAACGAGTCAACAAATTCATTTGGAGTTTTAACTATCCTCATACCCTAAAATCTGCACATTGTGAGAACCTCATCCAAAAAAAATATCCAACATAGTAAGACGAATCATTCGCATACCTTTCTTTCAATTAAATGAATTTCATGTTTCTTTTCACAAGAAAAGAACTTCACAGTTTTAATTTTCATTCATCAAAATAGAGTTAATGCCGTGTGCTGGACTACTGATGCATATTCCAATCTGAACTTAGTGAGTTACCATACATCAATATCTCATATATTGATGTCTTGTATACATGCATCGTCAATTATATTTAGCAACTCAGATACCTAATGTTACAGGGTAGCAATTAAAAAAAAAATGGCACACCTTTCCCCCACCTCCATGAGTCGGCTTTATTAAGATGGGGTATCCAATCCTATCTGCTTCTGACTTCATAAGTTCAATATCTTGTTCTCTTCCATGATATCCTGGCACAAGCGGCACCCCTGCTGCACCCATTATCCTCTTTGATGCACTGTTGAAATTAAAACACTGAAAAAAAATTACAGAATTTTCTGAATAATCAAAAGCATAATATTAACTTATACAGAGAAACGGAAGGCCAACACATGCAAACATACATGTACAGATTGAGTGGTAAAAAAACATGGTATAGGAGGCATTCATTCAAAGCCACATTCATGCTTTGGAGAACGAAAAAGAAACATGAAATTAATTAAAAAAACAGAAGTCCTATCATACCTTTTATCACCCATGTCCCGGATTGCCGATGCTGGTGGTCCAACAAAAGTCAGGCCCTTCTCTTCGCATAGTGTAGCGAAATCAGAACTCTCGGATAAGAAACCATAACCCGGGTGAATAGCCTGATATTCAAAAGTAGATATCCATTTTGAAATACATATACTTGCATTTTCTTAAAAAAAAAAAAAAAAAGCCACCGTCCATCATGTACCTTACTGTATAACACAAAAAACCGGAAAAAATATGTTTAGGATAACTTCTCTCTCTTTTTATGAATATGATCAGGGTTACTAGAAGCATTGTCAGCTGAAAATAATAAGCTATTCCACTATCTACCAAGATACAAAGTGCAGAAGGCCAACTCTTATGCACAGCGACAAGCCATGGACCGTGAGCTTAAGACTTAAAAGGTAAAAATGATATAAAAAAAAAGCTCAATCTGTTGACACCATGTAAAGAGAGAGAAAATAAGAGTAGGGATTAACAAACGCTTCGATTTCTAAATGGAAACTATACACAAATAATAACCAAAATAAAAGGGCTTAAACAGCCAAACATTAATGATGGTCAAAGCTGAAGACAACACGGTGAAGTTACCTATTGGAAGTATTGACACAGCAATTGCAAGTCATAAATAGTTACCGAAAGTCCTTTGAAATTCGAGATACAAAAAAAAAAGGACTAATTCAAATCATAGTAAAATGAATTATAAGAAGCATTTAAGTAAAAATCATAAAACGTTCACTAATTTCTCGGCAATCAAAACGCAGCGTTTGGCTACTAACCTGTGCACCAGTACGAATCGCGGCCTCGACAATCGCCGAGCCATTCAAATAACTCAGCCTAGCCGGAGGCGGACCGATATGGACAGCCTCGTCAGCCGATTTCACGTGAAGCGAGTCTCTATCCGCGTCACTGTAAACCGCGACGGTTCGAATCCCTAGGCGTTTCGCGGTCCGCATGATCCTGCAAGCTATTTCGCCTCTGTTTGCGATCAATATTTTCTCTATGCGCGATGTAGTTTTGGTGTCGTGAGGGGAAGATTCGAGGGAGAAAAGCCGTGTTTGGATAAGGAAATGCCTGTTGTTATGGAGTTTCCGACGGAGGATGGTTGCCATTGACGCCATGGTTAAAATTTCTCGTGGAGATGATGATTGATTGAGGGAAGGAGATTGGTAACGTTAGAGAAAATGGCAGTCAGTAGAGGGAGGGTGCTTTTGGTCATTTAAAATACGAGGAAGGGGTAATTTTGGTAAGAGAAGTGTACTGGCATAGGGGGATTGGATATGGATATGATGCGGTGCTTTGCTGGGAAAGTGTACCATTATCTTGATAGCGTTTGATTGCGTGTGCCGTGTGGATGAATGTTGTTTTTGGAAATATTTAAAATTATATATATTAAAATATATTTTTTAATATAAACATATTAAAATAATAATATATTATTTATAAAAAAACACAATTTCACAGTAGTGCCAACAGAATCAATATATATCCACCAGAAAATAAACAATCATTTTGCATTTCTACTCTTTTCAGGCTTTAGCTGTCTTTTGTATATTAATCAACGTATGCAAATTCCAATAATGTGTGGGAGGATGAACCATGCACTCAAATGCAATAAAAAAAACCCACACCTTTTAGTTTATACTAAGTTATTTGAAATAGTTTTTTTAATGGTGGGTGATTACAGTATTAATTGAGAAATGATGGTGCCCTCTGCCTCGCCAAGCCCTGGGTTGGTGATTTTGATTAGCCTGACCTTGTGTTTTATTACGTCAAGACTTGGTGATGGATGAGGTAAATCCACGGTCCAATTTCGGGCCCAGCTCTACATCCATAGTCAAGGCATTCGGTTTGGACTTTAAAGTGGGGTTACAAGTCTAGGCTCGTCAAATGTTGTTTTCTTAAGGATTCTTAAGGAAAACAAAATGTTAATTTCGATGAGGCGTCCAGGACTCCCAGCCCAACCACTCGAAAATGGAGCCTAAGCACTCGGGCAACGAATCCCTACAAATAACAAAGGTGAAATCCAATCTTTTTATTATTATTATTATTATTATTATTATCCATGGATGTCCACTCTATTTATTACCATATAAACATCTAGTGATCATTATATTAGTAAACACATAATTCCAATTTAATACCATAGAAGAAAGCAAATTCTTATCACTAAAATATTTCTGGCTAACTCAATGAACATGGATCGACATGCATAAACACAACCATGCTGGCTTTGGATGAGTGACGAGTGCCCATCATGCACAGAATGTCAACAAACACATGTTCTGAAAATGGCATGCAAAGCACGATAATCGCCTACCCCATGTAACATGTATTTCCATGTAGAGATTCTTGCACTTCTATGATCCATCACACATAAAAAAAAACAAAAAAAAACAAACAAATTAAAGAGCTGATAAGAAATGACATGGACCATGTCCACCTTCTTCAGCATGCATGCCGTACGTCAAAAGGCATATGGTAGAGTATCACATCACATGCATGACACATTGAAAGACTGTGTTTTAAAAACGTTTCAGAAAAAATAAAATATATATTTTTATTTTTTATTTTAAAATAATTTTTTTAAATGTTTTTATATCATTTTCATGTAATAATATAAAAATAATTTTAAAAAATATCATTTTAATATATTTTTAAATAAAAATTAATTTTAAAAAAAATACACTCTCAAACTGTTACGAAACCATTCACAACAGTTGGGGTGGGGGCAATGGGGTGCTACTTCACGATTATTTGTGCTCTTTACCTAACAAAATCATGACAATTATAGCAGGTTTGCATTATGGCGGGTTTGCTTTTCAGGATTTTCAAGAAAATGGGTATGTGCAGTGGTTGCCACTCCATGGCAGCTGAGATCAAAATCTGTACTCAGCCTGGTGGGGCCCCTACAGTAGAGGCCTTTTATCTCATTTTACATTTAATATTTGAAAAGATATTCCAAAGTAACGGGGGATTAGATGGGCGAGGGAATGCACGAGTGGCAGCATTTTGTAGATGGATTCGTCTGCTGATTTTTTTGGATTTCGAGTCTCCCGGAAGCTCCAAGAACGAGAGAGCTCCTATTTGCCTTTCCTGCATTCGTTCAGAACTATGATTTCTTCTTTTCCGTTTCTTTGCAGGGAGGAACAAAGTTTTGGGGTAAAGAGAGCTGGCAAAGGAGGGGGGCTCAGGGTGGGTCCCTGGGGCTCCAGTTTGAATCACTCGGCATGTGACCATATCAAGAAATTAGCAATAAAAAAACAACAACTGCAGTTCTTTATTTGGAGAATGTGAACCATTCAGGGGAGGAGAAGTTTATAGGCGAAAGAATGGACCATGAAGAAGGGTACAGTTATACAAATCTTGATTTAGATTTTAGATTATATTTGGTGGGGGTGGTTGAATCTACTTTTTTAAAAAATTTAAAAAAGAATTTGTCTAAATTTATTTTAAATTTATTTTGATGTATTGATACTAAAAATAATTTTTATTTAAAAAAAAATAAAAAGCAACAACTGAGATGAAAAAAACATGTGTGGGTAGTTGATACTACCTTAGAGGGTTTTTAACACATATTTCAAAAGTGTTCTTGAAAAATTAAAAAATATATATTTTTAAAAAATTAAATTTTTAGTGGTTTTAGATCATTTTCATATATTGATATCAAAAATAAATTAATAAAAAAAATAATATATTTTTGAACGAAAAACACTATTAAAAACAACTTCAATCACACTCTCAAACATACACATAACATGGTCTACTATGTTTTGGGAAATTTATATTTTTAAAAAATATTAAAGTAAATGAATTTTTATAATGACTATCATTTAATTTGAAAATACAGTCGTATTTTTTTTTCACCAAGATAAATTTTTATAGTGATGCGTTTTTTGTTTATTTAGCCAATACAATGTTTTTAACTGAAATTATTATTTTTAGTTTTTTAATAAATATTTTATGATTGTTAAATCAAGTTAATAATATAACATGTCTATATTTTGTATGACTGAAATAAATTAAAATCTTAAATACAATAAAATCATGTTCAAGGTCTATTTAATTTTTTTAATAATAAAAGTTAATTTCAATCAAATTCTCATGAATAATTTATTAGTAGTATTATTATTTTAAAAAATTATTTAAAATTCCCAAAACATAGTCAATACTAAATTATAATAACTTTTAAAAATCATGTCAAAATTGAAAATATAAGTGAATCTAATAAACTTTGTTTGAAGTGTAAATAAAACCAAAGAAAAAAAAAGTTTGGGGTGTACAAAAATGGAAAGAAAAAAAAAAAACAAGGGTAAGACCTGTCACCTACCCAACAGTAACGGGCCAACCGTGTGCTTGGCCTATTTTTATTTTATTTTTCTGTATTATTTAGTTTGAAATGTGATTGGCCTAATTTTATTTATTTATTTTGGAAAAAAAAAGCTACCGGACAAGTTGCTTGTCACAAAGCAGCAAATATGCACACCCCCGACAGGAATTGATAAGTTCTATGGAAAAGTCAATAATAGTCTGTTTTTTTTCCTTGCAGAAAAAACAATGATGGTTAGCTTCGAAGGTAGAGGCAAAAACGACATCAATGATAACTTGATACGCAGGGGACCAGATAAAGTCTTAGAAGTCACCTTAGCTGTTCTGGCCAACGATTGCTGCATTTCCATTTCTTATCTATATGTCATCACTGCTCTCAAAAAGAAAAATTTTGATATTTTTTTTATCGTTTCAATATATTAATATCAAAAGTAATTTTTTAAAAATAATAATAATAAATTATTTTAATGTATTTTTAAAAAATATATTTTTTAAAAAAAATATCATTTTGATGTATTTCTAAATGAAAAACACTTTCAAAAACAACCGCAACCGTCTTCCCTAACAACAGCCCTTCTAGAAACACGTTTCCTCCTCCTTTTCCTTTTTTATAAAATTCATAGGTATTAATTTTCTAATGAAATTATAAATAAAATATTATATTTTGACTGAACAGTCATTTTGAATAAACTAAAATAGAAAGTCAACAATCTTTAAGAGACCAGAGAAGTATGCTATCGAATTCAAACTTCCCATGCGTTGCATGGACTCGGATTATTATTATATTGTTATTTATTTTTTGTAGTAAGACGGGAATTAATTGTTGACGATGTTTCTGTTCAAGGCCATGTGATTTTATAAATCGTACTTTCGGCCGGTTTTTATGACTTTCTTAATTTCGCCGGACCATATTCGAATTTCTGTTTCCTGGTGGGGTGGGGTTAAGCAAGCCATTATCATGGAACCATATGGATCAATCATGACACTGCACCGGCTAGAGGCCCTTTAGAACGCACCCAGGTAGTGTTATGATTAAGACCATGTTTGCTCCTCTACATTCATTCCTCCACAAAACTTTTGATAGACTAGCAGAAATGGACCTGGTGACTCGTAGCTGAATGCTGCAACACTCCCTGCACCTTATGATTAAAAAAAGAGAGAGAGGAAGGGTTTGTTGAACATTTAATTTTATAATTTTCTTCAATCTACTTTTTATTAAATTATACCAGTTCCATAATTTAAACAATGAATTGACTAGTCATCTCGATTGAGTCAAGGTTTTTCCCCTCGTTTTTTCTTCATTTTTTTTCTTCAAATATATTTTTTTTATTTTGAGAAAATTAGACTTTGTGATTTATTTTCTATGAGATTATCCTCATCATCTTTTGACTACAATCACAGGTTTAATTGTTTAACTCATGTTTAGTTGAATTTTTTTATATCTTCTTTTAATTCTTTTTTTAATTTCATATCTCAACACTAAATTTATTGAAAATTGAACCTCATAATCTATTTAACTTGCTTTCTATTGAGTTATTTCAATCTCATGACTCAAATTGAGGATTTGATAGGTTTACTCAATTTAACTTAGTTTAAATATTTTTGATTTTTTTTTAATTTTATTCTTCAATATTAGATTTATTGAGAAATGAACTTTATTATTTGTTTTGATTTACTTCTTATATCATTTATGTTATCTTTAAACCTTTTAGGTTGAATATATAACATCGTTAGTTAATTTCCACGTGGTTTAAATTATTTTTTCTATTGAAATAAACATTAACAATACTTGTATTTTTTTTATATTAGAAAATAATAATCTAACCTACTGCATGGCATGAGTAAAAATCTAATAATTAACTAGGAGGAATCACTGCGTGTTCTAGTAGCTATTTTTTCTAGAGGATTTTTTTTCTTTTTTTTATATTTAATCTTATGATATTGAATTGATTTGAGATAAGTGTTTGATGATTCATCGGGCAAGGCAACTTGGCCGGCACGTGCACAGTGCACGTGTAGATGTGTAGAGAAAGCTCACAATATTTTGTCGGCGCATATGTCTTTCTCTAATAGTCAAGCATCGACTTCCATGATGGTGTTTAAAATGATTCATCAAATTAGAGAAAATAATTAAGAGTTTTTTTTTAAAAAAATCAAATAGTAAAACAAGAAAAGATAACATGTCCAAATTAGGCAAAAAAGTTGATTTCCGCTCTCTTGCTTTTATTTCTCTTTCTTAGAATCTCTGTATTTTTTGACATTGCAATCTTAATAAAGCTTATTTTTAAAGATTTTAATATTTAAGTTGCAGATATCAGAGAGAAAATGATTTAAAAATAACAAAGAAATAGATAATGGTTGGTTTGATAATTTTTTAATTAAAAAATTTGCAATTCTTGATGACAACAAGTTTTATTTAACACATGGTGTTCAATGGTGGTGGATTTTTTCTATAAAGGTATTAGATGAAGATTGAATTTTGTTTTTTATTCAATTGATCATTTTTAGTTGATACAAACACAATTTATAGATGTTTTTATGATATTTATTAGGTATTTTAAAATTAAAATAAATTACAAACTGATTTTTGAACCTAAAAAACTCTACCCTACATCAAGCAATCTTTGTTTGACACTGCATTTCAAAAGCATTTTTAAAAAAAAATAAAAAATTTTATTTTTTATTTTAAATTAAAAAAAAATTACATTCTTATATTATTTTCATGTGCTGATGTAAAAAATAATTTTTAAAAATAAAAAAAATATTTTAATGTATTGATAAATAAAAATTACTTTAAAAAAAATCACATGCGACTAATTATTTCTTTATTTTAACATTACATACAACTAAGATAAGTATATATAAATTATTAATAATACTTATTTTTTTCTTATTTACCAATACTAGTTACGAACTAAATCACATACAGCTAAATATCAAATTCATTAAAAGATACCATTACTTTAAAATAAAAAAAAATTGTCTGGGAATACCATGTTGCCATGCAACTTGAGCCTTTTTTTCTCAAGCCACTAGCATATCAAGCCACCCCCCGCGAGTGTAGTCTTTATCTGTCTCTCTCTGTTTTTAATATCATGTTAAACCACCCACTACTGTTTTTTTATATTTAATTCTTTAATATTTTTTGTTTTGTTTTTTTTATAATCATCGCGATCTCAAATGAATATTATAACAACTGGTTGGCAATTTATTTTACCAATATCTATTTTTGTTATCGCATATTTTTTGTGCTTAGTTGATATTTATTTATTATGGGGTTGTCATGATTTTGTAATCTGAATCACGAGTTTGATAAATTAATCTAGATCAATCTAGTATATTCATATTATTATATTTATTTATTATGGGGTTGTCATGATTTTGTAATCTGAATCACGAGTTTGATAAATTAATCTAGATCAATCTAATATATCCATATTATTATATTTTATTTATAAAAACTGTCATCTTGAAATTCTTTTAAAAAGTTTTTTTGTCATCTATTTTTTTTCTTTATTTTTTTTGTATTCATTTTTTTTGTCCATCCAATGATATAGCGTAGAAAATAACATTGCTAAAAGAAACTAAAGTGCATGGAAGTTTTTGTAGCATTAGATATAATTTATTATGAATTACTAGTATATAGGGATGTTTTTATACGTTTACATGAGTATTTTGTGTAATTACCAATGGCATGGGATGATTTGGTATTTTCACATTGTCTTTTGAATTTTTAATTCAAAAAAAAAACTATTGGCGTATGTTGTACATGCACCAACGAGTGAGTGACAAGTACCATACCATTTAAGGGCTTGTTTAGAAGTGTGATTGCGGTAACTTTTCAAAGTGTTTTTCGTGTCGAAATACATCAAAATGATGTTTTTTATTTTTTTAAAATCATTTTTGACATCAGCACATCAAAATGATCTAAAAACACCAAATCATATTTATTTTAAATAAAAAAAATCAAATTTTAACAAAACATCGATTGAAACGCACAGCCAAACAGGTTATAAGTGGCGCATGTAGCATGGCCAAATATAGCCTTCTGTCATTTCTCTAAATGCGTAACCATGCACTACTTCCATGTAGTTTGACATGTGGTGATGTATAGTGGTTGGATTGCCGTTGATGGTTGTTTTTTCTAAAGCTAGTGAAATCTATCACCTCGTGAATTTGTTGGGCTAGGTTTGGAGGTCCATGTCGATATAGGTATCATTTTTTATATATAAAAAAACCAATTCAAATTATTTTTAAAGCTAAACCATATTTATTTAATGGTGATACAAGTTATTTTTGGGTTTATCAAGTCAAATAATCACATCATTAATAATTTTTTGAAATCTAAATTTAAATTCGAGCTAGATAAAAAAATATTTCTAGAGGTGTCTAAATTGATTAATTGAGCCACATTTAATAGTAATAATAATATCAAATATTTTTTATTCTTTTTTTGGAGTTGCAGTGTAACATGCAAAAACTATTCACAAACTAAGAAGTCATGTAGATTATACAAGCCAATTGTCAAGCATTTCACCATAATGAGAATTATGTTTTTTTTAAAATGTTAAAAAAATCCTAAAAGTGTGAGAATTTTTCAATGACACTATAAATTTGGGTAAAATTTTTATCAAGTGCAATAAAATTTAAATCAATATAAATTTATTTGTTTAATAAATTTAAATGAAAATTAAATGTTTTTTAAAAATAATTTTAAGCTACACAAATTTTTAAAAAATAAAGATAACATTGACCTACAAAATTTTTCAAACCATTAATTTGGAATATTAGATATGAAATACTGTACATAAAGAAATTGCAAAACTTAATACTTAACAAATAGAATATCGAGTGATAAATTATTTTAATTATTATTCTTATTGTTATGATTGTTAAATTATCACTATCATCATAACTATCACAGTTATCATTATTGTAAATAATCAATATTCTAATTATTATTGATATTATTATCATTGTCACCGTCATTATCACAATAATTATTACTGACTAAACCATCAATTAAGTTATTATCATCACAACTGTAACCAATATTATCACTATTTTTATACTTGTCATTATCATTACTATTAGTGCAATTATTTGATTATTATTATTAGTAGTAGTAATAGCATCACTGTCACTGCCAACATTGTCATCACGATTATAACCACTATTATGATTACTAACATTATTGTTGTTATTAATATTATTAAAATTATCATTAATATTATTATAATTATTTTCGTTATTATTGATATTCTTAATATTATTTTATGAGTTATTGTCATCACTATCACTACAACCATACTTATTGGTATCATAAATACTATAACCATTGCAATAAATTATTATTGTTATTACTATTATCATTAGTAGTAATGTCACTGTCATTATCATAAGTGTAGCAACTAAAGTTGTTGTTGTTGTTGTTGTTGTTGTTATCACTATTATTATCTAAATAATAAAAATTATTAAATTATTTTGATGAATAAAATAAAAAATCCAAAAAATTTAACAAAAAAGAGCAAGCAAGGAAATAATAAAAAAATCACTAAAATTATTATTATTGCCTAAACAATGAAAATCATAGAAATATTCCAAAAAATAAAATAAAAACCCAAAAATTCTAACAAAAAACCCAACAAAACCAAAATTAATATTATTAGCATAAAAAAATCATTTGATTAGAACAACAAATAATAAAAAAAAAGAGCACAGGGAAAAAAGAAGAAATATCAATTTTAAAATGATCATCAACACAAATTAAAATTTAATGACTACATTGAATAAAAATAAAACCTTAACAAAAGAGAAAATGATAAAAATTAAAAACCAAAACTAATACTATATATACATAAATATGAACAAAAAATAGAGATTGCTTCAAAATGACTGGAAAAAATTAATGAATTAAGACCAAACAAAAAATTAAAAGAACAAGGGTCGAAATGAAAAACAAAATATATGATAATTTTTAATTGAATGATAAAATTGAAATAAATCAAAATTTTTATATAAAAATTAGGATGAAAAACGAAATAAAAAACCAAGAACTGAAATGCACAAATTATAAACAAATAGGACATGTATGAATATTCGGTTCTAGGAGAGTGAAAAAAAAACAAAAAATTAGCAAGGCTCTGACCATCATGTGCCGACATGTGCACCACCATGGTGAAGATGCCATAACGACTCATCCAATGAGATGACAATTGAACATTTTTAGCTATCACATGGTGCTTCACGCACCACCTATATGGCGTGGATGAAAAATAATTGTTGGCGCGTCAAACAAATGTGCCTATGGTTTTTCAAAAAAATATAAAAAATATGAAATCACTAAAATACCCCCTGAAGCCTATACTAATAGCAAAAAAACCAAAAACAAAATACCTCCCGGGTCAATTTTGTTTTGTCTTTTCCAAGGGCAAATTAGTGTTTTTATAGTTCATGAAGATGAAAAAATCAACAATACCTTTACTACAACTCTTATTTTTTGTCGCATTTAAAGGAAAAATATTTAATGTAATGCTTATTAAAAATAATTTTTTTAGAATATCCTTGACCAACAAATGATTTTTTTGACTTAATTTAGTGGCAAAATCATAGTTTAACTGTTGAAATGAAAATGAAAAAGACACAAACACCATCAAACCAAAAAGTTAATTTTTATGGACCGAAAGATATAACAATAATTATATTGTTACAATCCATAATAAACTGTATCTAGAATTACCATAAATAATCGCCACGATTTAATTTTTGTTGTTGTTAATAATTATGAAAAAAACAAGGTAGGCATATTATACTATTGAATTTCTAGTGGCGTGACGAATGACGACCGCCTTCCGCCACCGTCCATGACGCCCCGACGGCCCCACCTTTTTAAAGCGCTGCCTCACACCGTGTCATCCCCATCGCACGAAGATTCTCACTAATCCAAATTACCATTACGCCCACCTGCTTTTCCCCCTCGCTAACCTGCCACGTTGATAGGATTTAATTGTTAATTGGTCCTGAAATTTACATCAAGCATTAATGGCCTCCTTGAAACCGACGGCTACATCAGTGATTTAAGGGCTTGAAAATCTGAATTTTCCGTGGATACGGAGGCCTCCAAAATTGTTTTAAGAGTCAAATGAATTTATCCTAATCTAAGAGCTTAATACGATGCAAAAATGTTTTTAAATAGAGAATACCATTGAAAAGTTTATTTTTTTTTAATATTAGAATATAAAAACTATTGAAAGAAACTAATTTAATACATTTTTTTTTAAAATAATTTTAAAGGCAAAAGCTAACACAGTGCAAAACATGCACTACGTTTCATGTACTGGAATAAAAAGTTTTTTTAAAATAAAGAATTCATTTTTCATATTTCATAATCTTATTTGAATCTTTGAATATTTATAGAATAAGTCACTTCAATAATCATAACTTGACCATTATCTTTTTTTAAAGGAGTGTTTGTAAAATATTTTTGAAAAAAAATGAAAATTTTTTATTTTTATTTTTTACTCTAAATTATTTTTTGGTATTTTTAGATTATTTTGATGTACTAATATCAAAAATAATTTTTTAAAAAATAAAAAAATATCATTTCGATACATTTTTAAACGAATATCATTTTCTAAAGAAACTTCAACTACACTCTCAAACAAACACTTAGTATATTATCATCAATTTTCCTGTTCTACAATGCAAAAAAAGAACTCCTACGTTTTTCAATAAAGAATGTATTTGACACTGTGTTTCAAAAGCATTTTTTTTTAAAGATTTTTTTATTTTTTTATTTTAAATTATTATTTTTTTATATTTTTAGATTATTTACGTGATGATATCAAAAATAATTTAAAAAAATAAAAAAAATATTATTTTAATATATTTATGAACAAAAAATATTTTCAAAATAAATATCAACTATACTTACAAATGGTCACGAAAAACCTTTAATTTTCCATTTAATTAATTAAATCTTGTTTTCCATTCCAAACGGGCGTCATACCTAATCTTATTTTCTTTTACCTGATAGATAAAGAGGCACCCGTCAAACAAGGCAACACAATCTTCTTTAAAAAAAAAGATACTAATTTTCTATTTAATTGAAATTTCAAGATACAGAAAAATCTCTATAAAATCCCAAAAAAATAGTAGTAGAATGCAAGAGAATCAGGTAAATTAAAATAAAAATAAAAAAGCCTGTAGTCGCTAACTGTAGTTCGATAGGAATATATAATATTTCTGGATTAATTCAATTTGTTTTTTTTTAATGTATGACAGACAGTCTCGAGAGGACCAAACGACAGCATAAAAAGCAAGCAATGACAGCAAAAGAGAGAAACACAAACAAAAAAAAGAGATGCACACAGAGACACAGAGAGATCTAACAAACATGGGCTGATACCCGATAACAAAAACAGAGGAAGCAGCTGTACTTGCTTTTCTTGTAGCTGCTAATCAGATTAATCTCAAAAAGCTTCCTTTTGGTGAGTTCTTTTTTGTTTTGTTTGATCTTTCAACTGTCGCCGTCGTCTATAGTTACATCGTCCTTTGTTCAGTGCATGTCAACGGTCAGTGGACCGTGTTTTTCTGCTCTTGTCGTGCCTGATTACGTTGTTCTTGTTTTTTTTTTTAACTTCCGGTTACTTCTTCTGTTATTTCTTTTAGAGTTCATGCTTTAATCTGCTGTGTATGATCACGCAGTCCCCACCCCCCACCCCATTTTAATTGAATAAATAAATTAATGAATATTATTGTATTTCTTTACCTTATCAGATTCTCATATCTGGCTGTCATAAATTCTGAAGAGAGCGGCTGCTCTTTCGTATACTAAATACTTTCTGGACATGAAAGCTCAACTTATCAGGTATTTTTTTTTTGTTCTAGTCTGGATTTATTTGTTTCAAGTTGTAAACGATCTGATCTTATAAATTATCAGTCTTGTTAACATTGAAATTGAATTAAGCATGTTTGATTGTTGATATTGTTGACTCAGGTACAGGGAGTGAAATTCAAAGCTCAGTATTAAGAATCAATGCTGGTTTGACTGGTTGTTGGTCGTATTTATATTTGGCTCTGGGCTGGATCATCACTTGTTGCTTCAAGGATCGAGTTTTGTCGTGCCTGCGATCAGAATTGGAAAGTGGTAGTGTTTATTGGATTGGATTGAATTATGGCTGCCAGATCGCTAATAGATTCTAAACGGAAGTATTCATGGTGGTGGGACAGCCACATTAGCCCAAAAAACTCAAGATGGCTTCAAGAGAATCTTACAGGTATTGGTTTATTTCTTAGGAATTTAGTTTGGATTTTTTTTCCATTTATCAAGTGAGCGAGCTGGCTGTTTGGAAGACATGGTAACCAACATTTTGCCTCAGCTGACTGTCAACTTTTTGAAGAATAGCTTTTATTAATCGTCTTCCTTCTTAGGAAATAAACAAATTGAACTAATTTTATTGAAGATCGATACTTCATGCTAATTGTTGCTGCTGCATAGTTCTATGTATGGCCGCGTGATGAAATGGATCTCTGATCTCCAAACTTATCTACTGCAACCGGGGCCAAAAGGAAACATAATTAAAGAATTCCAAACAAATGAATGGAATCAGTTAAAACACTTGAAATGTATGAACAAGATAAAAAAATAGTTGGAAGCTTACAAAAGGAAATACATTATCCAATTCAAAATGGAATTCGAAGGTACTTAGCTTTTACTTTTGGTGTGAGCCTTAATGTGCACCTGACCGCATTTGGTCATGGCAAACATCTCTGTATTTACTTGCTGCGGTATATTCGATAACTTAATGACAAACTAGGTACTAAAATCTAAGAATTGGATGATAATTACTGCCAATGTGATTTTCGTGGCTGCAAAGATATAGCATCTGAATTTTTGTCTCATGCTTGTGTCTTTGCTTTTCATTTTCCTTTCAATTGACAGGTTTATCCAAGGGTTCAATCTAGAAGTTTTTTCTTTTATGGCATGGAATTACACCACCTCTTTATGTGATAACTTTGCTCTCCTTATTTTTGTTAATTGACTGTCCTCTTTTTTATTGGGAAAAGAAACCAAATTTTTGGAGAATCATTCTCCTTGGTTTGCTACACTGTATCACTGCATAGTTGAATATTTAACTAAGAGTATCGGCTAGTTAACTCTTTATGTCAATCCACACCCTGGCTCTCCTTGGATGGTTTGTAACTTTGTGTTCCCTTCATAGTCAGATCTGCATCATTGATCAGTAAATGTTATTAGCTTGCAAATCATTTCTACTTATCAATTCAAATCTGAATCCTGCTAACCTCTTACATAGACTGAGAACTGGAGCTACAACATGACTGCCCAGTTCTGGTTCTAATTTAATTTGGTGATTTGTGGTTAATAAAACCGTGGTTACTCTTTTAATCAGAAGGTGGAACCAATGGATATATTTTACCGTGAATTTCTTGTAGACCACCACAGTTTCTTGTACTTATTCAAAATATATAGTGAAATTGAGTTTTATCCTTTATTACTTCTTTCATTCTGTAGGTTTTGTGCTAGATTTACAGCGGCATTTTCTATCTTCTGCATTTAACTGTTCAACAATTCTCTTTTCTATGAACAGGTATGGATTTCAAAGTCAAACAAATGATCAAACTCCTTGAAGAAGATGCAGATTCCTTTGCAAGGAGGGCAGAGATGTACTATAAGAAACGCCCAGAGCTTATGAAATTAGTTGAAGAGTTTTATAGAGCATATCGTGGATTGGCTGAAAGATATGATCATGCCACCGGGGCCCTTCGCCAAGCGCATCGAACAATGGCAGAAGCATTCCCAAACCAAGTCCCCCTTATGCTTGGCGATGATTCTCCTGTAGGCCCTGCTACTGATGTTGATCCCCGTACACCTGATATGCCACCAATACGTGCACCTTTTGACCCTGATGAGCTGCAAAAGGATGCTTTGGGTGTCTCGCCATCTCACAGGAATGGAGCTTTTACTGAAGAATCAGATTCTGTTCCCGGAAGAAAGGGTTTGAAACAGCTCAATTATCATTTTGGGTCTGGAGATGGGGTGAACCATGCTAAAATTGCAGAAGGGGGGGCAAGAAAAGGCCTCAGTTTCCATGATCCAGAGGAGAAAGAACAAGGTGTGCAAAATGATGGTAGCCATGATTTCAAGGCTCAAGTCCAATCCCAGTCTGAACGAGTGAGTCAAGCCGAGCTAGAAATTTTAACTTTAAAGAATGTGCTTGCTAAACTAGAAGCTGAAAAAGAAGCTGGCCTGCGTCAGTATGAGCTCAGTTTGGAAAGATTGTCTAATCTGGAGTCAGAAGTCTCTCGTGCAACAGAGGATTCCAGGGGGCTTAATGAACGAGCTAGCAAATCTGAAGCTGAAGTTATAACTTTGAAGGAAGCCCTTGCTGGGTTAGAGGCTGAAAAGGAATCTAGTTTTCTTCAATACCAGCATTGTTTGGAAAAAATATCTAATCTGGAGAACAGTATCTCACATGTCCAGAAGGATGCAGGAGAACAAAATGAGCGAGCTAGCAAGGCTGAAACTGAAGCTCAATCTCTAAAGCAAGACCTGGCTAGATTAGAAGCTGAAAAAAATGTTGTGCTGGTTCAGTACAAACAAAGTTTGGAGAAGATATCTGATCTAGAAGACCAATTACTGAATGCACAGGAAGATGCCAGGAGGTTCAGTGAGCTTGCAGGTGATGCTGAAAAGGAAATTGAAACCTTGAAACAAGTTATGACCAAGCTAACCGAAGAGAAGGGAGCTGCTGTCACTCAGTACCAGCAGTGCTTGGCAACAATTGTGAGTCTCGAGCATAAAATTACTTGTTTTGAGGAGGAAGCGCGAAGGCTTAACTCAGAGATAGATGATGGGGCTGTGAAGCTAAAGGATGCTGAAGAGAGGTGTATTCTGTTGGTAAAATCAAATCAAACCATGCACTCTGAGTTAGAGTCATTGGTTCAGAAAGTGGCAGCTCAAAGCGAAGAAGTCACGGAGAAGCAGAAGGAGTTGGGGAGGCTTTGGACTTGTGTCCAAGAAGAGCGCTTGAGATTCATGGAGGCCGAAACTGCTTTTCAAACTCTACAGCATCTGCACTCCCAATCTCAGGAAGAACTGAGATCTATTGCCGCTCAGCTTCAGAACAGGGCTCTAATTTTGGAGGATCTGGAAGCCCGTAATCAGAGTTTAAGAGATGAAGTGGAGCATGTCAAGGTGGAGAACAAGAGCCTAAGTGAAGTCAACTTATCCTCAGCTCTGACTGTACAGAATCTGCGAGATGAGATTTCAAGCTTAAGGGAGACCATAACGAAACTCGAAGAAGAGGTTGAGCTTCGAGTGGACCAAAGAAATGCTCTTCAGCAAGAAATTTACTGTCTGAAGGAGGAGTTAAATGACCTTAACCGGAAGCATCAGGCAATCGTGGGGCAGGTGGAATCAGTTGGTTTCAGTCCAGAGTCCTTTGGGTTGTCTGTGAAGGATTTGCAGAATGCCAACATAAAGCTAAAGGAGGTTAGTGAGCAAGACAGAAGTGAAAAGGTAGCTCTTTTGGAAAAGTTGGAGATCATGGAGAAACTTATTGAAAAAAATGCTCTCCTGGAGAATTCTTTATCAGATTTGAATGTTGAGCTAGAAGGGATTAGAGAGAAGGTAAAGGCACTGGAAGAATCCTGTCAATCTCTTTTGGGAGAGAAATCCGTTCTTGTTTCTGAGAAGGCTTTGCTGACCTCTGAGTTGCAATTTGTGACTGACAATTTGGAGAAACTTACAGAGAAGAACAACATTCTGGAGAATTTGCTCTTTGCTGCCAATGCTGAACTTGAGGGGCTGAGAGTAAAATCAAAGAGCTTAGAAGATTTATGTCTGCTGCATGAGAATGAGAAGTCTGACCTGGCCACTATGAAGGGAAGCTTAACTTCTCAGTTGGATGTAACTGAGAAAAGCCTGAAGGATTTGGAGAAAAATCATAAAGAATTAGAAGATAAATATTCCCTTCTGGAGAAAGAGAGAGAATCCACACTTCATGAAGTAGAAGAATTGCAGGTTTCCTTAGATGCCGAAAAGCAAGAACATGCTAATCTAGCCAAGTTTAGCGAGTCCCAATTGGTTGGTTTGGTATCACAGATCTGCGTTCTACAAGAAGAAGGTCTGTGCAGAAAGAAAGAATATGAAGAGGAGCTGAACAAAGCTGTGAAAGCAGAGATTGAGATCTTTATCTTGCAGAAAAGTGCACAAGATCTGGAAGAAAAGAATTTTTCCCTCTTGCTTGAGCATCAGAAGCTCCTGGAGGCATCTAAACTTTCAGAGGAACAGATCTCTGATCTGAAACATGAAAATTGTGAACAAGAAGTAAAGGTGAAATGCATCTCTGGTCAAATTAAAACTCTGAGAGTGGGACTTTATCAGGTTTTGAAGGCTCTTGAACTTGATGCAAACCAGTGTGAAAATAAAACAGAGCAAGACCAAAATCTCGTGAATCATGTACTCAACAAACTTCAAGAAACACAAGAGTTTCTCTTCAAGATGCAAGATGAAAATCAGCAGTTGGTCATTGATAACTCTGTTCTATTTACCCTGCTTGGGCAACTGCAACTAGAGGTGGAAAATCTTGTGATGACTAAAAATATCCTTGATCAGGAGTTGACGAACAGGTCCAAGCAGTTCATGGTTTTGCAGAATGAGAGCCAAAAGCTTTCAGGGATAAATGATGAGATGAAATTGAAGTTAATAGAGGGAGACCACAAAGAGGAGGCTTTGAAGGTTGAACTAAGCAATCTTCGCGGGCAGCTGTCAGACTTGCAAGGTGCTCTCCGGAACCTACAGGAATTGAACTGCAAGGTTCTTGATGAGCAGAGGTCCTTGATGAAATCATTTTCTGACTTGCAGATGGAGAAATGTAAACTAGAAGAGGAAAATTGCTGCATCTCTGATCAAATTAAAATTCTGAGAGTGGGACTTTATCAGGTTTTGAAGGCTCTTGAACTTGATGCAAACCAGTGTGAAAATAAAACAGAGCAAGACCGAAATCTCGTGAATCATGTACTCAACAAACTTCAAGAAACACAAGAGTTTCTCTTCAAGATGCAAGATGAAAATCAGCAGTTGGTCATTGATAACTCTGTTCTATTTACCCTGCTTGGGCAACTGCAACTAGAGGTGGAAAATCTTGTGATGACTAAAAATATCCTTGATCAGGAGTTGACGAACAGGTCCGAGCAGTTCTTGGTTTTGCAGAATGAGAGCCAAAAGCTTTCAGGGATAAATGATGAGATGAAATTGAAGTTAATAGAGGGAGACCACAAAGAGGAGGCTTTGAAGGTTGAACTAAGCAATCTTTGTGGGCAGCTGTCAGACTTGCAAGGTGCTCTCCGGAACCTACAGGAATTGAACTGCAAGGTTCTTGATGAGCAGAGGTCCTTGATGAAATCATTTTCTGACCTGCAGATGGAGAAATGTAAACTAGAAGAGGAAAATTGCTGCATTCTTTATGAAACTGTATCACAAAGTACCCTTTCTCTAATATTCAGGGACATCATCTATGAAAAATCTGTGGAGACAAAAAACCTTGGTGAAAATCTAGATAAACTGTATCATGACAACAATGGTCTCAATGAGAAGGTGAAGATGTTGGAGAAGGAGTTATATAAGCTCAGTTCCTTAGAGGATGATAAGAGAGAGTTGAGTGAAATGGTGGAGGATCTTAAGTGCAAGTATGATGAGGTCGAGATGATACAATCAAATCAAGAATTGCAGATCATCAAACTATCTGGAGATTATGATCAGAAAAGGAAGGAGGCTGAAAACTTCTCTGAAGTAAATCAGAAATTGGAGTCTGAAATGAGGAAATTGCATGAAGAATTTCAAGAAATTAGAGTCAGGGAGGAAAATTTGAGTAATGAACTGGTAAAGGGAAGAAATGAGATTGAATTACAAGAGTCTCAGGCTGTTGCATTGTTCAGTGAACTACAGGTATATGCTGTGCGAGAAGCCTTGTTTGAAGGAAAGCTTCACGAGCTCCTTGCATTATGTGAGAGCCTTGAAGATATAAATTGCTCAAAAGATGTTGAGATCAACCAGCTGAAAGAAAGAGTTGGTACATTGGAAGGCGGAAATGCAGAACTCAAGGCTCTGATGGCTGCATATTTTCCAGCTTTCATGTCTTTGAGGGAATGTGTAACATCACTGGAGAAGCACACTCTTTCAGATGCGACATTTAATGAAGTTGACAACAAGGAACCAAAGGTAATTTCTATTTTATCTGATTTTGAATCGTTCCATTATTGCATCTTTACTAGGTCAGGTTCTACAAATGACATGATCAAAACCCAATCCATTAATTGTCTAACATACTCTGTGGGGTTTGTAAAATTTATCACATCAATTACTCCCTCAGATTTTATCTGTAGTAACGTTTATAAGCTCCCATTCAAACCCAGAGTTGATGTGGCCAGACATTACTTCTATACTATTGTCATTGATTATTATTATTATTATTTTTGTTTGATAACTAGTCAGCTTCTTATCTGCAAAATTGGGGTTTATAAATGGTTATTCTTTCACTTCTTCCCCATTCCCATTTGAACAAAGGCCTCAGTTACATATTTCTTCAAATCTTTTTTGTAGTACATTGTCATTTCTGAACTCTGTATTAAAGTAAGCTGGTTCTCATTTTCAATGCTGTTGGACAGGATTTATATAAGCTTCCTTGTGGTGCACCACATAATTTCAGTTGACAATTCTTCATAAGCTGCAAATACATATTATTTTGTATATCAAGTTCATGGTTTTTGATATTTTGCTTATATTCCCCTTGTTGCAGGATGCTGCAATGGTGGTGCATGCCGAAAGCTGTCAACAAATGAGTGGAGGACAGAGTGGACCAGGTGGAACTTTGGACTTCCAGGAATTGCAAAGGAGGGTTAGAGCTATTGAGAAGGCAGTCATTGAGAAGGAGGGACTTGCTATGGTGGAAAACTTGAGTTCTAGTTCCAAACTCGATGCTGCAATGAGGCAGATTGAAGAGTTGAAATCTGGAAGCCGCTTGCATCTAGCAGGGGTTGAAACAAGGAAGTATGTTAAACCAAAACCAGAGCATGAGGAACTGAGGGCCGTGCTCAGCGATGATCTCAGGCAGCATAGACAAACACATGAAATCTGCGAGGATGGGAGTGAGGTGATGACAAAAGACATAATGCTCGATCAGATATCCGAATGTTCATCTTATGGAATAAGCAGAAGAGAAACTATGGAGGATGATTACCAGATACTTGAAATATGGGAAACTGCTAACCGGAATGACAACTTTGACCTGACTGATGGAAAAACTCAGAAGCAGACTGCTTCGCAGGCGGAGAAAAAACACATCAGGCAGCATCCCTCTGCAGAGTCAATGATTGAGAAGGAGGTGGGCGTGGACAAATTACAGATCTCAAAGACATTATTATCAGGGTCTAGTCAAGAAGCAAATGAGAGGAAAATTCTAGAAAGACTTGATTCTGATGCTCAAAAGTTGACAAATCTTCAAATAACAGTTCAAGATTTGAAGAGTAAGGTGGAGATTACAGAGAAGAGCAAAAAGGGAAAAGGTATTGAATATGATAATGTGAAGGAGCAGCTGGAAGAATCCGAGGAGGCCATCGCAGAGTTGTTAGAACTGAATCGCAAATTAATGAATACTGTCGAAGACGAGTCACTGTCCATTGATGAGAAGTCCGCACTAACACCAGATGAGAGTGGCAGTGTCAGGAGAAGAAAAATTTCAGAACAGGCAAGAAGAGGATCAGAGAACATCGGGCGTTTGCAGTTGGAGGTGCAGAAATTGCAGTTCCTTTTGCTGAAACTTGATGGCGAAAACAGAAGCAGAGGAAAAACACAAATCACAGAGCGAAAAACAAGAGTTTTACTGAGGGACTATCTGTATGGCGGGACAAGAACTGGCCAGAAGCTAAAGAAAGGGCGCTTTTGTTCATGTGTGCAACCTCCAACTAAAGGAGATTGAGGCAACTTAAATTTTATCGGCAAATAATCGGTGTAGTTCAATTTTTAAATTGAGACATTAGTTGCTTTGTGCATAAACTTTCCTTGTTATATAGAGGGCTTAACTTTTTTTTTTCTTGATTGCTTTGAGAGGACGCGGTCTTCTTTAGTTTAGAGATCTGCTGTACATTGTCAGGCCCCATCAAATCAAAAGAAGCTGCTCTATTAGAGCTTTGTTTTTCCCTTCATCATGTTCGCATGTTTCACCAACGCTCAGGTTTCCAGGAGAAACTATTTTCTTCAAACTTAACTGAATATCCTTTACCTGGCTCTATTTTGAATGACTTTTCAGGGCCTTTGTTAGATATCAATGAGCCAAGAGATTGTTTGCTACCAGAAAGGAATTCCCGTGGCGAGGTGATGAAACCTGAAAGTCCAAACAAAGGCGAGTAATTAGCTATTTCCCGCCAATCTGTGCTGTGTTTTGTCCTATTGTCCAGCTTCCCTCCTGAGGCTTTTGTTCGTTGATTAGGGTTCAGTGTCCTTGACACACGTTCTTACATCCGTGACTGAACGCTTACGTTGTTTCGAACTCCACTGCTCACAGGAAAAATTCGTCCCAAGGTGAACTCACAAGCTACGTAACCAGTAGCGACTGATACTATATGCCAAAATACGTGCCAAGGTGAACACTGAGAAGTGAGAATATTGGAAATCTTTTTCTATAGACGATTTCGTAGTTCATAAATTTAATTAGTTTAATTAATAGTCGCAAATTCACATGACGCCGGACTACTTACAGCATCGTTGGAAGCTGAAATTTCATCACTTGCTTCAGGAGTTATGAGCCATGGAAGAAGAGGATAGCCTACCCCCACCAGCAATATACTCTCTGGTTTCCGCTCCTTGAGATAAAATGCTTGAATTTCCATGCAAACGTTCTCCATTCTGACAGAGAGTGAAAAATCCTGAGCACTTTATTAGTCGTGGAAATGTCAAGCCACCAGGCCAATCTTTCACAATATCTAAAAATCTCATTTCATGTAAACCAAGAAGCCTTCCCTCAATGTTGAAATGAGGATCTATATATATATATATAAACCAAGAAGTCCAGACGGTGGTCTGATATAAAATCCTCTTACAAGAGAACAAATGTATTCAAAAGTCTTTTTGGAAACCCTGAAGAAATACTTACAATCTTCTTCCTCGTCAGACGGTATGTTCTTGTAAGCAGATGATCAATAAGAAAGCCATTTCTTATCAGAATTTAAAACCAAATTTATTATACTTAACAGCAGAGAAGAAAACTATTACAACAACAACAAAATCAAATTTATTAAAATATCTTGAAGAGGATGATAGCTTAAAATTCATCAGTGTACATACCTTGTACACTGCCAACTAAGTAATTCTGTAAAAGTTTTCAGATACCTTTCTATTCTAATAACATAAAGGGTTTCTAAAACACGTCCGACCTTTGCATCAGTTAGTCAGTGCTGTCCTGGCTAGTCCATGGTTAATATTCAAGCCAGCCCAGCCAATTAAGCTTGATCTTCATCAGGTTAAGAACAAGAGATACATTTAAATAAACTTTTGTAGGCGGGGGAGGGAGAGTGTTTTTTACTTCCGAAATCAGGACTAGCTTAACTGGCACGTGCTAGGAAAATTCTGCCTTGGACCTAAAATATTTTTTTTATTTAGAAATATAATAAAATATTTTTTTTTTGATATCAAAATAATTTAAAAACATTAGAGAATAAAATAATTTGAAGTAAAGAAAAAAAAAAAAACTTATTTTTTCTTAAAATCGCACAGCGTAAAAACACTGTCTCTGCCGAACTACACCAGTTTTATTTAGGACTAGTCTAGTGGACATCCGCTATTAGGTAGTAACTTTTTTTAAATATTTTTTATTTAATTATATAAAAATTAAAATACATATTCATATTACAACTATGAATTTTTTTTAATCAAATTTTTTTTTTCACTCACGCACATATTACAACTCTTTATAATTAAGGGCACAGATAATTTTTTCTATCAAAAATTAATTCATACCATATACTTAGCTTCAGACGGGCTGTAATAAAAAAATTAGTATTAAATATGCCGAACATAACTCCTGAAAATTGATACACATCACAAAAATAGAGTTGAGGAGAAAACAATTTAATGAGATTTATGATTTATTAACTGATTTTTTTTTAAATAAGTCATTTATTTATTTTCATAATAATAACCATGGTAATCATACTACTTATTATAAGATGTTTCTTAAATTAAAAACAATAATATTATTTGGTTTTGCAAGATTTATTAAACAAGAAAATAAATAAAAAGGTATAAATAACATTTAGAGAAAGAACTTTAGAGATTCGATTGAAAAAAAAAACTAAAATTAAAAGAAACAAAGGACTTGCTTTTTATTTTGGTTTTATTGTATTACTTCTCATAATATACTATGCACTGCAATAATGTTTTTTTCTTCTTCTTTAATTAAATTTTATATTTTAATTTCAAGTTTATTGAGGATTGAACTTTATAATTGTTTTTTTTTTTTAATTTATTTTTTATGAGGTTATCTGAGTTTCATTAATCAAACCACAACTTTGACGAGTTAACTCGATTGACTTTAGTTTTTTCCTTTTTTCTGTAATTGTTTTTTTCTCTTAATTTTATCTTTAACATTGAGTTGATTGGTAATTAGACTTTGATATTTAGTTTAGTCTAGAAACTTGAGTCAGTTTTTTGTTAACTCAATTTTACTTTTTACATTTTTGTAATTGACTTTTCTCTTTCTAAATTTTATCGAGCCAATTAGAAATTAAGCATTGTAATTTGTTTTGATTTTCATTTTATGACACGAGTCAAGAGTTTGATGTATTAATCTAAGTTAACTCAATTTTTTTTTTAATTTCATCCTTCATTATTTTTAGTTGATTAGAAATTAGCTTCATGATTTATCTTGATCTATTTTTTATGAGGTTATGATAGTTTCATAACTCGACATGCAAATTTATATGTTAACTTTGGTTGATTTAAATCAATTCAATATGATTTTGTTTTAATATTTATATAAAAATCTAACATTAATTTTATTCAAATTATATTTTTACGGGCTGTGACTATGTTTTTTTAGAACGGTCAAATTGACCAAGTCATTGAGTTGTTTTCTAGAAAAAAACATTAGCAACTTTTTATATTAATTTTTATTTTAATATAATCCACTACTTGGCGCGGACAAATGATATAGTTATGTCTACATTAATGGCTAAGGTCGCATGCAGAATCCAATGTTCTCATGCTTGCGTGGCTCATCATCAGAAATAATCCAAAAGGCTTTCCAATTCGAAATCTCATGTATTAGACACTTACACGTACTCGTACAGCTTGTAACTTGTCGGAAGGAAAAAAACACCTCCAACTAAATCTAATTATCCATCAAGTCAACTCCTGTTTCGCTTGTGTTGACCATTTCATGCTGCATAATGCGATGCAAACTGCTCCTAAATTAATGCACACACATCTGATACATATATGCAGAGTTGACCTCCGAGGAAAATGACTATTGCTGATCGATCGACGGCTTAGACTTTGTTATGCGCCTCAGATTCCTCTTTCAAGGGGTCTGATTTGCAAGTATGAAGCAAGAAATTGCAAGCTCCAGCAGCTTCTCCCACTGTCAAATAGATCCATTCTTGCCCTATTTTATCGATTAACTTGGACTTGTTGAGTTTCTTCATTACTTCAGCTCCAGGATTGGCCAAGACAAGCTGTAAATATGCATGTCAGCGAAGAACATATCAGAAAATATCAATTAGTTCTGTGGAACAAAATCAAATTTGCAGGTCATGATAGAAGTTTGATGAAGAATTTACCTTGAGTTCTCTCCTGTCCATTACTTTCTTAACTTCCTCAAGCATGCTGATCCCACTTGTGTCAATGTTACCTACCGCTGTGAAACCAGGAAAGAAATGTAAATGGGTTTTCTATATGCAATAAAAAAATTTCTGGATCATGCGTTGCTTACCTCCCATGTCTAGTATAACATACTGTAGGCTGGTTTCTCCTGAAGTTTTTAACCTGTCTTCTTCTTCATCAACCCACCTCGCAATCCTAATGGATGTAACAGAATATAATAGCACTTGTGAGATAGATATTTGATCGGTTGATTTCAAGCATTATTGGCATGTAGATACGCAGAAAAAGGAGTTTGACAAGTCCACACTACCTCTCTCTCAAGTAGCTTGAATTTGCAAAGTAGATAGGAGCATCAATCTCGAGTATGAGAACACCTGGAACAGTGTTCGAGTTTGTATATTGTTCAACATTTCTGTAGATCATCGTATCTGGAATGTTTCCAAGAATAAATGTTTTTGGTCTTGCGACGAAGAGAAGTACTCTAAGCAAAGAAATTGCCACCTGCATTCGCAGAAGGGAACAATTAGAATCGAAGATTGGCACGCAGACATTTACGATTTCAAATTTTAGGCCCTGGTAGTTAGTATTCCGTACCGCGATGACCAAGCCAATCTCGACACTCCCGAAAACCACACCAGCATATGCACTCATGCAAACGATGAAGTCGAACTTGTCGACAGTCCAGAGATGGATTGCTGCTTCGTAATCTATAAGACCTATCATAGCGCCGATAATAATCGAGCATAGAACCACAAGTGGGGTGTAATGGAACAATGGCGTCAGGAATAACAAGGTGACCATGACTGCCAATGCCATGACAATATTTGAGACCGCTGTCTTGCATCCTGCATTGAAGTTCACAGCAGATCGCGAGAATGGCCCTGGAAATTTCCATTGTTTCACCAAAACTCTTAGTTTACTATCATAATTATAACCTTGAATTGCATTCTTAACTGCATCTGGGAAAGGAAAAACTGAGTCAACTCGTATATGATACACACACACACACACACACGTACCTGTTGTGAGATAGCACGAGGTGCAAGAGCCTACAATGTTCATGGTCCCAAAAGCAATCATCTCTTTGTTGCCATCTATATGGTAATTCTTGAACATGGCAAAACTTCTTCCTACTGCTATTCCTTCCTGTAATTAATTAAATATTACTTCTGTGTATATATAGGTCTATTAATTAATTATACAATAATTAGACAGTTAAATTTCTCTGATTTAATTATAGGATTTACTAATAATGCATTTAGGAGGTCCAGAAATAAGAAACCATGTAGCTGACTTTGTGGTGTCCATCAATAAATAGCCTATTAATACTCTTACAAGGCAAGAGGGGCTGGTCTTAGTTCAGCTTATATCTTTAATAATCTGATAAAAACACATAAAAAATACCGGAGGAGAAGGTTGGTTGCTTACAGCAAGAGATATGACACCAGTGATGATGCCGGTTTTAATGGCCGTCGAAAGATAAGGAGATACAAGCAAGAGATCCGCGAAGGACGGTGGATTTAGCCCCTTCTTCAAGTATCCTATCTGAATCATTTACACCGGCGCGCATGCAATAAAAAACAACACATTAGAACAGAAACAAATACGGCTGAAAATCGACCCACCAATGACTCATCAGGTCTGGGAAATCAAATTCAAGGTGATTGAATTTGATTGGTAGGGTGCACTCAGCCTCTATTATTGGCTGGAGCCCACATCTTGGAACGGGGAAATTACTTGGATCGGGCCCAGAAGACAAAAACCAAGTGCCCAACAGGCCGAGCCCACGTGTATGATGGATCCTGGCCTAATCTAATCTAAGCCACCCTAGTGGTGGTCCAACCCTAATATATAATGGGACTGCACCTTTCGGTGTGCAACTAGCAACTCACGGTAAAATTAGCACAAATACAAACAAGAAGGCGGGGTTCTCTATCAATAATTTATGGGAATGCTCACCACTTGAACTCCATGTTTCTCAGCATGTGTGAGGTAGACGAGGAGGCTTCCTAGAATAACAGACGTCAATGGTGCCATTGCTGATACCCAAAAGAATTTTGGTTTTCTCTGACTCTGTCCAAATAGTCAATCATAAACTCATTATTTCACTCCATTAATAAATTAATCAGATGAGCATATTATTAATTAGATGCAACAGGACAACATAGCATATATTAGTATAGTTGTATTGAAAAATGAGCTAAGAAATTCCTCCAGAGTTGCAGTCAGGGAGTGCTTGGATCTAAAAGTCATTGTCTCTTGTTCGTAAGTAACCAACAAGTGTCCCCGAGGGTGGGGTGTAGCGGTTGTAACCTGGGGCTGCCAAAGGCACGACCCAGGTTCGAGGCCGTGCACATTCAACTGCCCTCGCAAATGTCTGGGACAGCTGAGGATTTACACATGCTCTGGGCCCACAAAGTACACTTTTCGGGTAATGTGGTTCCCATATTATCCAAAAAAAAAAAAAAGTAACCAACAAGTTGAAAATGAAGGCATCTCTTACTAATATCTACAGGATCATTAATATATTTTGTAGAGTACTGAAGCAGGTGAAGAGGGAATTTTGATCCCAAATTAAATTATTTAAATTATTGAGAAAAATGAGTGATCAGCGAATCAATTGATCATATCTAAAATGCTATATATATATATATATATATATATATATATATATATATAAATGGCGGTCCTTCTCTCTCTTCATATAGTACTAAATTCATCTGTTCTGTTTAGTTTTGGCCACCACATGTGGGGCAAGTCGCAACGTGAAGTCAGAATAGCAATCCGCAATTATTTGAGAGAGTGAAACTATGAGGGCAAGAAAATTATGCTACACAAAAATACTCGATCTACTTACGACGTATCGAGTGACGAGAAGAAAGAACAGGAAGCAAAAACCCAAAGCGGCACTTTCCCATCTCCACTGCATTAATAATAATAATAATCAAGAATCAGTGTTAGCTTAGCTTCTTTCAGCGTTGTATTTAATTTCTGAAAGAAACATTTTGTTTTAGAATCGAGCATGGCACGCTTATTGATGTTTGTTGTTATACAGTACTGTGGTAATTAGTGGATAATGATAGCAGACATGCAAATTAAGAAGCTAACCTGGTGTGTTTGGGAGAAGACAGAACGCATGACAGAGACAAGATCCGTCGAGTGGGTGAAATGTTCAAGCCCCAGAATCCCTTTCAGCTGTTGCAGAATAACCACAGTCGCTGCTCCTGCCATGAAGCCTATTATAGTTGCATGTGACAGAAAATCCACGATAAACCCTAGCCTGCAGTACAGTAAACACAGTAAAACCTATTAAAAAACTGTCAAGGGAGATATCAAAATGTTCTTCTTATTGCATAAAGTGTCTCCATCCTTGCTGACTGTTTACCAAATCTGAAAATAATTGGTCTATCACCGTTGTTGGATCTTCTTGATTATTCATATACCAAAAAACGAAAGAAAAGAAGGAACTTTTGTAGCACAGAGCAGAAAAGGACGAGAAGCCCAGCTGCTTACCTTAATAAGCCGAGGGAAGCTTGAAACACTCCGGCGAAGAACGTGGCAGTGAATGCAAGATGGAGATAAAGTTTGGGGTTCTCATTAGCGTTAACTTCATTACCTAACATAGATGCTGTGAGGAGAGATGCGACAGCAACGGTTCCCACTGCCAAATCTCTCGAGCTTCCCATCATTGCATAAACCAATGGCGGAATGAAGCTTGAATCTGCGTGCGTTTAGGCAAAAAGTTTGTGAGAAACTGCTCTTATGTTAATAAGTTCATCTAAAAATTTGCTCCGTGCTGGCGATTTTGATACTAGAACTTACATAGACCAAGAATTGGTGGCAAGTTGGCTAGTTTGGCATAACTTATCCCTTGAGGAATAGCAAGACTAGCAATAGTGATCCCAGCAATGAAATCACTTTTCAAGAAATCAAAAGTGTAACTAGGGGCCCAATCGAAAATTGGAAAGAAATATTTGAGGCCTAACACGAATCTTCGCGAAGTGGGCTGGTTCTTGAATTGCCTGAGAGGATCATCAGGAAAGAAAGTCTCTTTAAGATTATATTTCAGCGACTTCACAAATGGTTGCGGTGGTGGAATCGCTACTCGATGTGAACACTCCACGTTAGTGGCCGGATAAACATAGTCGGCGCTGCCCATATGCACAAAACTTGGATTTAGCTCTAAAATACGGATAATTTGTTTCAATGTATGCGCGAGGCAATGCTCTAAAATCTAGAGATGGTGGTGGAGAAGATAATGAAGAGAGAGGAGAGATGGCCGGTGTTGCGAGAGTAGTGAGAAGTGTGTGGACTGGCCATGGATTTATATAGGGGGAGGACTATAAGGAGATGAGTGTGGTCTGGTGGGGGGTTGGGATTTTTGCATTTTCAGTGGGTTGTGGGAACCACAATGAAATGAAAGTAATCTTGTAAGAAAAAAAACATTTTATTTTTTGTATTTTTTTCAGCCTTGCCTTCCCACCTCGTGCCCGTCCGATTTTGGTTTTGAAGCAAGATCTCCTCTCCCCACCACAGAGAGGCAAAATCAGGAAGCACCCTTCTATTTAATAAATACAGAAATGGCTGTTTTTTTCGCCACCAAGGAATGCCATTGTGACCTGTCGCTCTGCCATTGGATAGTAACTTCTGGATACATATACACGTACAATACCGACATATATACGCTACAAATGATCAATAATGGATCCCTGCTTTGATGTGGTCTTGTACTAACCCTATATATTGCTACTCAAAATTTTAGACCTAATTAATGGCGCCTAACTTTAGAAGAAATCAATTAGTGAGTGAGTATTCAATGTTTGCCCGCAAGACAAGATCCTCATTAAATTAACTTCTATGCTTTTCAGATCCTTGTCTCGGAGTGGATTGCTTACCTTTTCATAGCTCTGTGATTGCATACAGAAAGAGATAGCCCTTCCCCAGAAAAAAACCAAAACTTTCACTTCAAATTCTAGGCTTCAAAAAAAAAAAAAAAAACTAATTCAGCTTGAAGGGTTTAGCTGTTTGACGTTAAACCTTGCATATGAAGGGTTTCTTTCTCCTAATAACAAGATAGGGGACTAATCTTCATTCCATACGTGATTCGAAGAGTTTCTCTCTCTCTCAAGAATAGCATCATGGATCATCAGCTTGCGCACTGTATAATATTAAGTAGATTTTAATAATAAAATATATATAAAAGATATCTCTTAATTGAATCTAAGCTATTTACCAACTTAGTAACCTATTAATGATTAATTTTAAAGACTCTTTTCAAAGAAAGATTCTACAATTACCAAAAAAATAGCTTAGAAGAAGGTCAATGTGGGATTCATTGGTCAAAAAACGTTAACTCTCCGACTTTTAAAAGTGTCAACATCGAGCATAATCATTTTAAATAACCCAAATTTATGAAGGGCTAGCTCGATGTTATATTTCTAACTAGGGCACTTCTAGGGAAAATTGTACGTGGAGATCCAGATCGTTGGTATCTATCAAACGACCGGTATCTCTTCTTTTTAGTTAGAATGGTGCTCGATTAATTGTGGATGTCGATGGTCGGGATCCATGCACTTGATCAGCAGGCATAGAGATTAGCTCCTAGCATTTTTACTTCTAATTATTGCTTAAACAAAAAAAGAAAAGAAAACCCAACTGATAATTTGAATCCTGAGGTCCAAGAGGCAATACCATGTTTCTAATATTAAGTAATTTAATTTAAATACAAAGAAACTATATATAAATTAATAAAAAAATAAACTATATATAATACCCTTAACCATCACGTCTACAATTACAAAGGTTGAACGCTAGTATATAGAAGATTACTTTGAGTTTATTTTTGGTTGAGTTTAATTTTTAAAATGTTTTTTGTTTAGACATGTTAAAGAAAAAAAGAGCAAGAATAATGCTTTATTATGCCTTTGCTCGTTGCAGAGGAATGTTTATATATACAGAGTATAAATCCTATTAATTAGGAAATATAATAACGACAGCTAGACATACTATTTACATAACAATTGTAACGTGATGTTTTCTAATTGCAGAAGGATTCTCGTCTGCGGGCTTTTCTTGTATCAACAGGATTCTGGGCATATTTTCCTGTTCTGTTACGTGATCAATTCAATACATGTAATAAAATAATGCTTTTTAGTTTTTAAAATAATTTTTGATATCAACACATTAAAATGATATAAAAATATTAATTTAAAAAATAAACTTTTTTAATTTTTTAAAAATATATAAAAGAAAACAAAAACATCTTGTTTTGTTTTAACGAGAGAGAAAGCAAAATCATTTTGTTCTCAATGCCCACAATTCTAGTACCAAACGCAAGACCATATGTAGAATTAGTATATTGTACACGTAACCCTATCTAGTTTACCACGGGTGGCGACATACTATTTCCATGTCTATAATTAATTAGTCTTTGGGTCAAACATGGAACGCTTACGAGTCTGTTGCTTTTGAACGGCGACGGCCCCGGGGCCCAGGCTGACTTGGATACCACTTAGAGTCAATGAAACGGAAGCTCTGTTTAGGACACGTGTTAACATCATGCGTAACCATCTTACATTTTCTTGATTTTGTGCACGCGATATTTCAAATAATATAAAGTATAAGTGTTTTTTATAGGGGTTTTGTTAAAAAATACAAAAGAAGCTTATATAACAGCTAGGATGGGTGAGAAGCCACGCCATATATAACGAAATTCCCCCAAGCTGTTAAATGATATCATTTTCAGAAGTTGGTACAATGATTAAAAGATTAGTAATACAGACTAAGCAACCCACCAGGTGGCAGGCGGTGTAAAATTATTGCAATTACTATATACTATATAATAACTAGCAAAAACCAATGTTTACCAGCTAAAAGTAGGATCTGATATGCTACTAAAATTAAAGTAATTAATTGCTGAATTATAAGCTCTAAGCCTCTCGTGAAGTGCATTTGTCTACATTCATATAGAAGATGAATAAAAAAATAAAGCTAGTTGTTATATAGTAACATGACAATTGACGACAAGGCTTCCATTTATGTGTCTTCCTTAATTAACAGAGCCGTAGTCTTTTACGGTGGCGTTTAAGCTTTCTTTTCTTCACAAAACGAAGTGCCTCAAGAACATCGATCCTAATTCCTAACAGTCATTTGACAACGTTAATGAACTCTGTGATCGGCACAGGGCTTCATCTAGTGACGTCATTATTAATTTTAAAGAGTTAACAAGTAACTTTATATCTGTTCCTGAGAGTGCGTGGTGTGATAGTAAAAAACTGGAAATCTACACAGCAGGTCTTGAGTTAGAGTTAGGACGTGTATCTCTTGTAAGAGTCTAAAACAGCTAGGGTTTTACCTGCTCACATGTACCCGCAAACTATGCTTTTCGAGAGTTCAGGTTCCTCGAGTAAAAAAAAAGTAACTTTATATCCGAAAGCTCTATCACAATTCCTAGTGAAAGTAATATAATTATTTAAACTTAAATAAATGTTGCTAAACAAGTAGAGTAAAAACAGTTGCTTAGAATTTCGTTATAGTATGTATATATATACTTGCAATGTCATTTTAATATAGTTATGCAATAATGGCTACTGAAAATATCACGGGCACGAGGCTCTTAATCACCTAAAAGACATAGGACAACCTAGCTAGCGCCAGGGCACCCAAGAAATTTCCCTTCATCAGATACCAGGCTTTTAATGTTTACTAACCTGATCCCATGGTTTTGCTAGCTCTCTGGGTATCTGTTCTTCTATGGCTGCTGAAATGAGGGCAGTGTTTCATGGCTTAGATCTTATTTGGCGTCTGGGTTTCAGACATGTTGATCTTGAGGTGGATTAACTCTGCAGTTCTCGCTGCTGGTTCCCCCCCCCCCATTTATGTAGGTGTTGGGATCAGTTTCTATATATATCAACTAATCTCAAGAATCTTGAGTAAGTTTTTAGTACTTATCCTATTAATAATCATATAGCTCGAACAGAATGAAATGGTTAGTTTGGAGAGTCTTATTTTTGACATGGTTCAGTAGCTTCTTGCACGACACTGGACAATACGAGTTCATCATGTATTCCAAACTCTAAGAGCTTGTCGTATGAAGATGTTTTTTAAAATAATATTTTTTAATTTTTTTTTAAATATTTTTAATATCTATATATTAAAAATAATTTTTTAAAAATAAAATGCGAAAAGAGTGTCCAATAAATTGACCAGATAATCCATCATTGCCGATCCTTTTTTTTCCTTCTTAACAGGGATATAGCCGTCCTTCTCAAGTTCTCATAACGCAGCACTAATGGTATATAACATGAAGAAAAACTAATTGAAATTCTGGAATCTGGATACGTCCAGCAAATAAAACAAGTGATCAAAGAAGAATACCTGTTCACATGACAGATGAAAATTTAAAGTGAACGAAACTCTGTTTATACTCAACTAGTGATATTTAAAACCAGTTTTGTTTTTAACCTCTAGTCCATTTCAAGCACGGGTTGTCTTGATCTATGTATCTGTCAATGGTCGGAAAAAAACTATTTTTCTGTTTGAATTAATTAATTATAATATGTATTCGACAAAAATAACCTGTGTTTTATGTTTATTTATTTATTTTGTTTTGATTTTTATGTTGCGTTTTTGTTACTTTAACAAGACCGAAGAAATATATACAAAAAAACAAAAACAAAAATATAAATAAGAATTATTTTTATCTTCACATGCATGTCTTAGTTGAACAACTGGACTCATGACCATAATTTTACCTCGAATAAACTCTCCGGTTGAGTTTTAAGACTATAATCATAATTATTTTTATTTTTATATGTTTTAATTAAATGATTTTAAAATTAAAATTTTATAAAAGGAATTTTTAGAGATAAAAAATAAAAAATTATCTCAAAAACAAATTTATTTTTATCTGTATCTCTATCCCTTTAACCAAATACATTTCTATAAATTTTGTTTTCAGAAGAATAATATCCAAACGCAAACGCTACCCATACGCATAATCATTCCTATGTTTTAGTTATTTTATTTATTTATTTATTATATAAATTTTATTTATTTATTTATTTATTTATTTATTATATAATAAGTACAAATAATTAACTATGTTTTCTATGCAGTTACCCATACGCAAAGACATTCCCATGGCTTTCATTAACATCAAAGTCGTAGAATTATAGACAGTACGAGTGCCCGAGCGATGCGCCAAAGTTTTTTATATACATAGAAAATTAATTATTTTTATATGTATTGTATTTTGTTATTTTAATATTAAATTAGTAAAATTATAATCGATAAAATCTGTATAATCGAAATGGAAAGTGGTTCATATATTTTATAATTGCAGATAACGTAGGTAATTTTTTTTTTTTATGAGTTGCATCTTTTCCTCAGTAATATTGGATCTGACACATTATAAATAAAAATATTCTATTTTTTTCCAGAAATAAAATTTTTTGTGTGTGCTATAATTAGTTATTTTAATGTTCAATTACTGAAATTGCAATAGATCAAATATGTTAGAAATGAGTTTTTTGCATGTTATAATTAGTATGCTTGCCCGCGCATTGCGTTAGGATTTTTTCTATGTAGAAAACTATTTGATTTTTTAAATGTTGTAATTAGTTGTTTAAATATTTAATTAGTAACATTATAATAGATAAAATATGTAACATATCAATTTTCCCCCGCCTAAAAAGAATAGTGTAATCAAAATGAGAAGTGGTTCGTATATTTTTTAATTTTAAATAACCTAGGTAAATTTGTCAACTTTTTTTTTGAGTTGCATTTTTCCCACAGTAATATTAGATTTGACACATTAAAAATAAAAATATTGTAATTTTTTTAAGAAATGAACTAAAATTTTTTACGTGCTATAATGACTTATTTGCCGTCTAAAAGGAACAGTGTAATCGAAATGGAAAGTGACTCGCATATTTTTTAATTGTTGATAACCTAAGTAAATTTGTAATTTTTTTTATTCCCCCCCAGTAATATTAGATTTTAAATATTAAAAATGGAAATATTGTAAATTTGTTTTTAAGAAATAAACTTAAACAAAAGAGTATCAAATTTAAATTCAAAGACAATTTTTTTTTATAAGATTTATTAATCATATCATTATACTAAATGTATTTAAGAATATTGATATTAAATTTTTTTAAGAAAAAATCCTAGGTCATTTTTTTTTTCTCTTTATATATTTTTAGGCAATAATATTCAATAAATATTAGAATATATAATTAGTCTCACATACTTTATAGAGCAATCGAAATGGGAAGTGGTTCATATTTTTTTTAATTGTAGATAACCTAGGTAAATTTGTTATTTTTATTTTTATGAGTAGCTTTTGTTCCTCAGTATTATTAGATTTGACGCATTATAAATAAAAATATTACAAGTTTTTTTAAAAATAAACATAATTTTTTTGCGTGCAATAATTATTTAATTGTGACTCGCATATTTATAATGTGCCATATTTTTATTTGCCGTCTAAAAAGAATAGTTTAATCGAAACGGGAAGTGACTCGCATATTTTTTAATTGTAGATAACCTAGGTAAATTTGTCATATTTTTTTTATGAGTTGCATTTTCCCCCCAGTAATATTAGATCTGACACATTGTAAATGAAAATATTGTATTTTTTTTTTAGAAAAAAAACCAAATTTTTTTATGTGCTATAATGACCTATTTGCCGTCTAAAAAGAATAGTATAATTGAAACGGGAAGTGAGTCGTATATTTTTTAAATCTAGGTAAATTTGTGAATTTTTTTTTAGTTGTATTTTTTGCCTAGTAATATTAGATCTGAAATATTAAAAACCAAAATATTGTAATTTATTTTAAGAAATAAATTTTAAAAAAAGAGGACAAAATTAAAATTCAAAGCCAATTATTTTTTTATTTTATTCGATTTATTCATTATATTATTATATTAAATGTATTTAAGAATACTGATATTAATTTTTTCTCTTCAAAAAATTCTAGGTCATGTTTTCTTCTCTCTATATATATTTCTAGACGATAATATTCAATAAATATTAGAACATATAATTAGTTTAACATATTTTAATTTGACATAAAATACAAATATATAATTAATTTGACATACTTTAAATAATATATTTAATTTCAAGAATAAAACTGAAGCAAATCAAAACATTGAAATTAAATAAACAAAACCTGGAATTAAAAGATTTGGCACCGAAATGAAACTGAAATCTATAATTAACTTGCATAGAAGGATAAATTTGAAAGAAATCAAACTTTGATACAAAAAATATTAAGGATTTATAATAAATTTGCATGGAAGGATGAAATTGAAACCAATCAAAACTTTGATATCAAAAATATTTAGAATTCCATCCCAATCCAAGAAATAAAAAGCATGAGGACCGAATTGAAACTTCAATATATAATTAATTTTAATTGAAGGACGAAATTGAAACAAATCAAAAGTTATATCATAGCAAAAAGGGCCATAAAAACAAATTACAAAGTTTAGGGACAAAACTGAAATTTGAAAAAACAGCTTTGCTGACATCATCTGGCGCAGGCAGGAGAGAGAAATTAGGGGGGAATTCAAACGACCATTGACACGTCTTCGGACACCGTAGCGTCACACGCACCGCACCAGGTGGAAGAGAACATGCCTGAAAAGCATTCTAGACGCCGGTTGTGCATTTTCCAACGCCGTATGAAGCTGCACGCGCCGTCCGAAAAACGTGTGAGCGTTGAGATGAACGGCGCGTTCGGCGACGCGCCAACAGTTGTCAAACGGAAAAAAATAAAAATTGGCTTATTACCGAAACGCCCCTCACCCCCAGGCGTGTGTTTTGTCCTTTTCGAGGGACAAAATGGTTAATGCACTGTTCAATGAAATATTAAAAAATTAAAGATTTGGTCAGACGAACCGGACCGAAAATGGTCAATTACCGTGGAGCCCCTGAATCTGGCGGCCTTTTTTGTCGTTTTCTAGGGGTTATTTCGTTAATACACTATTCAAAAAGCAAAAAAAAAATGTGGACGTGCACCCGCGAAGCACTGAGCCAAATTGCCAATGAATAGTGACTATGAGTCACGGTGAACAGTAAATATCGTTTTGTTTTAGTGTTTTTGTTAATGAGTATTGGAAGAACAAAATATATGCATCTTAAAAAAATAGCATATATCAAAATTAAATGTTTCTTTTTTGCATAGTACGGACACAATATTCTAATGGTATTTATACACTACTCCATAGAAGAAAAACAATTATTAACATAATCATAGATGGTTCTTGTTTGTTGAAAAACTTATGGTTAAATTTTTTTATTTTATCATTCATTTAATCGGTAATAATTACAAATGAATTTATAAACAAAACAATTTTTTTTTACCAACATCATCCCGTCGATGACATCATCAAAGAGTATGACAAATCATGGATAAAAAAAAATACATATTATCTCAAACCTGGCATGCATTTCATGTAATTTATATATGTAATAAAAGAGGATCCACGATCAATCTCGTCTTCATTTTATTATAGCATAATTGTAATAAACTATGTTATATTTTGAATCCGATTCTTTTCGTTTTCTTTGAGGTTAGAAGGCAAAGACAGGCTACTATGGTGGGTAGATGCACGATCCATACCGTCCCACTATACCACTGATCTGCTATACAATACTTTAGAAAATTTTCACGTGGTATCTTTTATCTCTCTATCTTTTTATTCCTCCTTTTCTCTTATATAGTTTAATTTTCTTGAGATGTCATGACACGCCTCTACAATTTTTCTTTTCTTTTATTTTCCACTCACCGGATCCTTCAATCTCAAACGTTTCAAGCACAGGCGCTGACATCTGGCCATCCCAACTTCGAACCACACCCATGAGCTTACTTTGGACTCCAAAAAAATTCATACCCAGTCCCTGGATATATTCGTTGTTGATATTGCAGATGAGTGGTGAAAGCCTATATACATCTCCTTAAACACGTGCAACTTTCTAGCAAATCGATATCAAAATCGAAGCTTCAACTTGTAATGAACGGTGATTGTGGTATTTACTCATTGCTTTGTCTGCTTCCCCGTAGCTGAGCAAAAGAGCTAACTCTAAGGTCTTGATATTGCTCTCAGATTGCTAAATATTTTTTTTTAATTAACATGGGTATTCGGGTCAACCTGCGTGTATCTCGATTAATCACACGGGTCCTGAGTTAATGACCATATAAGCCTTCAATGATCATTATATTAGCAGTCATAAAACTCCAATCTGAAACCACAGGAAATAAACCTCTTAATTTTAATTTTTTATTACCGAGCAACCTACGAGATGGTTACTAATAATTCTTGATAGAGAGGGAGTTGTTTTTTAATGGACGGGGCTCATATGAGAGAGATTTGTGGAGTGCACATATGAGTAAAGTAGATACCCATGATGAAAACGAACGATGAGAAAGAGATGTTTATATATAAGATATATGGACACTCAATATATAGTTTATGGTTTTGAATTAGAGATAATGTTCATTCTTATATATGTAATCTCTCATGCGTGTAGAGCTAACATGGACAGCAGAGCTCATGCATCTCAATGCAAGCACCTCTCTAACAATATATATATATATATATATATAGTCGGAAAAGTACCAGTCTAAACATGAAGGAGTGGTCAAGGACAGTCATTTGTTTTCACAATTATCAAAATAATTATAGGCTGTTTTTGCACCACACCATGCTATATTTCTCCAGAATTCCCAAATATATACTCATCATTCTTAAGGGCTAAAAATATAAAATATTGATCCAGCGAAATGCAAGTTTAATTGCCATTCAAATATTCCCTTAATGTTTTTTTTATTATATATATAGGGTCGCTGGCCTCTCACCCCTTTCCTTCAAATCCTGAAAATTATGACCATGATAGGTAATCCTTTTTTTTCCTTTTAATTTGAATAGTCCATTAGCAATTAGAAATCAAAAATTCTGAAGGAGAGTCGTGATGACTAAAATCTTGCGTCATGCATAATAGATTTCGAATTTGAGTTAAAACGTGCATTTCTTGTAATAACTTAAAATAACCAGAGTTTTACTCACTCATTTGGACCCACAAAATAATACACTTTCAAAAAAATGTAGTTTTCTCACATAAAAAAAAATTAGAAACAAAAGCGAGAAGAATATATATTTGGGTCACAATTGATTTGAAAAGGAGTTTATGTAACGTGTCAAGTAATTATCCCCATAGATCATGCATGGGAGGGTAATTGAATGGAAATCTTAAAATTTTATGCTATGTTTGATAGTATGTGATTTATTATGATCATTGTTGTATTGATAGATAAATAGATGAATAATTTTTAAATTCACACAATTAATTTCGGTTTTGTTTTTATTTTTATATTCTTTCTCAACAAAAATAAAAAACACTTCGGCTACACGGCGAAGTATCAAGATGGTAAAAGCCACCGAGTGCAAGAAGAGTAGGTTCTCAAGCCTCGTCATTTTCTTATATTTTTTAAACATTAGAGAAAGCAACGTACAATATATCTAAAATTAAGCTGACGATATGTGTGTTGGCTGGAAGCTAGCTAGGATATGATGATCACTTCTCAGCTATGATGGTTGGTGTTTCTATCTTCCAATGTTTCATGGCTGTGGAAAAACCTGCCCAAGTTGGGAAACTCCGGATAAAACTTTCATGCTGTCCCAGATAAAGCCTGCTCGATCGCTTCCAGTAATCTTGATGGGCTATTCTTTTATTCCAATCAGTTGCTCAATCAATGATGTTATGAGAGAACTCCAAAAAGTCATCCACCTAAACTCGATGATGCTATACAATACCAAATTATTCAAGTCCTTAATTAGCTCAATGAAGAATATTATTAAATTTTAACCGAAGTGAAACAATAATTGAAGGTAAAAAGCTTTCCATTAGACGAAATCCACCATCACTAAGGTGTTGGAAATCTTTAATCTGAAAAATCTGAAATTGACAGAAATTGAAGAACAAAAATAAAATCATAAAATATTGGAATGAATCTCACTTATTCATTTAATTTATTCAATTGAAACTTGTCTATTTATAGGCTTACAAGAACTAGAAATTGAAATAAACTAGAACTCTCAATAGACTAGGAGAGGTTATTAGATAAGGATAGGATTTATGATAACTCATATTAGAGATAGTCATAAAAACTAATTAGAACTCTATAGCTAAAAAGAGAGCTAATCTCTTTAGAATCCTACAGCTAAAACAAAGCTAATCTCATTATAATTCTAACACTCCTCCTTGAGATTTGCTTTGGGCAATCCCAACCTCATCTTCAGGAATTCCAGTCTTGTTACTGGAAGTGCATTGGTCTTCAAATCATGATGGACTAGATTTTTATCAACCCTGTTTTGGCCCAAATCACCATCAGGATTTCCTTCAAATGTTACTCCTCCTGTCTTCATGTACCATTTTCCAACATACCATTCCTCACCATCAATTTCTTTGCCATTAAGAGTCTTGACAACTTCGGCAGCATCCTCAGCTTTTTCAAAGTTCACAAATTCAAAATATTTTGATTTTTCATCAGCATCCCTCATCATTACAGCACTAGTAATTGCTCCATGTTCAGTAAAAACATCTTTCAAGCCTTCATGTGTTGTGGATTCAGCCGAACTGTTCACATAAACATTGTTGGATTCCATGTTATACAGAGCACCATTTCTGTTTTTCCCATCTTTGTCACATATTTGCAGCCTTTTGCAAAACTGATGATGCGGACCAACCCAAAAACAACAACAAGGACCCATTACATGTCCCAAATGGTCCAATGACGCGATCTAAGACAAAGGCACTGAAAGAGGCAATGAATGCATTGGTTTTGAAAGTTTCAACCAGGTCAGAATTGCAAGAACCATTGGAGTATCAAGAGGAGACCCTGGTACATCTTATCCATGTGCAGGAAGGGTCCAATACAACCTTATTTGGGCCATGAAGTGAGGACAACAAATGAGCCAAAAGAATCCTACTACAACATGGGATTAATGGGCTTGAGGGAAGACTATAAAAGAAAAGCCTTATGGGCTTTATTTAATTTTGTTAGCTACAGCCCAAGGCTTGTTTGGGCTTAATTAAGACTTTGTTTTCAGCTAGGATCCAAGACTTGCTTGGATTAAGTTATGGGCTTTCAATTTAGGATTTTTGGGTCAGTTTTGACTGGACCTCATTTAAGTCCACATAAGGGGTCCATTAGGGTTACTTTTAAGAACTATTTAAACACATGTAACCCTAATTTCGGCAGCAATTGATGAAATTTAATTCTGAACTTTTCAGTTTATGTGTGAGAGTGATTCTTGCATTCTTCAGTTCTTGAACAAACTGAATCCGACTTATCGAAGATTAACTGGCTTCGTGGAGTCATTCTACTCATTCCAATAGTGCTGGTGCCTTGGGGCAGGTTTCTATTGTGTCACACTCTTATCAGACCTATTTCGTCTTTCCGGGATCAGATCTCATTCTTGGTTGTGGGTTGCGTGACCACGTGATCACGAGGTTCGCATCAACTGATCACCATCATTAATCATACCACTATTATGCATTACCTTTAATGAATTAAGGTTAACATGACCATCTCGTTTTTGCCATAACACACTCTCATCAGATTTTGCACTTAAGACATGCCCTTTCACAACATCCATATTCAAATAAAAACTATTATCTTCCATCTTAATTTTTGCTATTGCTGAATCATGTGAATCAGTAATGAAGCAAAAACTTCCTTTAAATGATACTTCATACCTATTTTTCAGCATTTGTGCAACACTCAGGATGTTTTGATCCAATTCTGGAATGTAAAGAACATTTGAAATGACTTTCATACCTTTGGTTGTGTTGATAGTAACACTGCCTTTACCCTTGGCCTGCACAATATCATCATTCCCCAACTTGATCTTTGGCTTAATTGATTGATCAATTGAAGAAAATATTGACAAATACTTTGTCATATGGCTGGTACATTCACTGTCAAGTAGCCATATATTTTCTTTGGAAGTGTTGACAGTTTGAAGAGCCATGAATAGATGCTCCTCCTCATCCTTGTCTTCCTCGATAACATTTGCATGTTGTTGTAGTTCTTGTTGTGGTTGCCTCCTCTTTAATCTGCAACACTTCTCATTGTGACCATTCTTCTTGCAATGTTCACAGTGAAGAAGAGTCCTTTCTTTAAACCAGCACTCGTTCTCACCATGGTTTGTTCTTTTGCAATAAGAACATGGTGGAAACATTTGACTGCTAACAGGTACAATAGACTTATTTTCCGAGAAAGATTTTTTACCATTGTTGAAATCTTTCTTCTGGAAATTTCCAGTCTTTCTTCCTTTCCAGTTTGCTTGAAATGCACCTTCCATAACTTCATCATCCCTCATCTACACTCTTTGCTCCTGGATGTGCAATTTGCTAATTAATTCTACAATAGAAAGGTTTTGCAAATCACAAGACTCTTCTATGGCAAAAATCTTAGCTTCAAATTTCTGAGGAATGGACATCATAAGTTTTTCTACTACCTTATGATTCTCAAATGTCTCCCCAAGGAGTCTCATTTGGTTTACAATGTTCATCAATTTCCCAGCATAAATCTTGATGGATTCATTGTCTTTCATCTTCAACAATTCAAATTCTCTTTTAAATCCAAGTAGCTTGACAGCCTTCACTCTGCTACTACCTTCATATTCGACTTGTAGCTTGTTCCATACAAGCTTTGGTGTTTCCAGATCCATGATCTTGGTGAATATGTGATCTGCAAGTCCCGAGTGTAGGCAGGTGATGGCTTTGTCTTTCTTCAATTTCTCTTCTTCGTGTGCTCGCATTTGAGCAAGAGTAGGATTTGTTGGTAAGGATGGTGGATCAACATTCGACATTACTACATTCCACTGCCCTTGAGCCCTTAAATGGAACCTCATCTTGACAGCCCATGTCGTAACCCGATTTTTGGGTTACTCCCCAAAATAAAATAAAATGACAAAAAAAATAAAATAAAAGGAGCCGGCGTGGGTAGAAAAATCAATGTGGAAATTTTGGTTGTTTTCGCGAGTCCAATCGTATCTCTTTGGTTCCAAAAATAGAGAAAATACAGATTTAAGGCAAAAATAATTTATCGTTGGATGAATCTGTGTAAAAACTAAGTTAAATGACATAATTATATTTTTATGGGTTGATTCGAGTTAATCGTCGACAAATTTAAAGTTTAATTATGACCGGGAATTAATTTAAGATCCAATTGAAGGATTTAATTAAGTGAAAGGACTTAATTATACTTTAAATTGGTCAAATTAATTTTATTAAGGGCTTAGTCGATGAGAAATCAATTTCTTAAATTTAATTCGGGCTCAATTGATGAGAATGGAATTTCCGGAGACCAATTTGAATTTTTAAGTCAATAATGCGAAATTAGGGGCCAAATTGAACAAATTAAGAATTTAACAGTCAATTGAGGGTTAAATCGCGCAATTGAGGGTTAAATCGCGCAATCGAAAACCAGAGATCAAAATAAAAAAGGCGCGCACATTTAAGGTTGCTGTTGAAATTTTGACGGGGATACAATTGAACAAAATTAAAAGTTTGAAACTAATTGGGGGTGTAATTTAACCAATCAAACATTGAAGGACCAAATTGTAAAAACAATACAACCATGGCAACCCACGACCTCTCTGCAAATTCTTTGCAGAGGCAACCTCTGCAATGAATTTGCAGAGGCTGCCACCTCTGCAATGAATTTGCAGAGGCTGCCACCTCTGCAACGCACCCTCAGGCTGCCCTATAAATAGAGAGGGGTCTTACGCAGAAAAGGGGAGGATTTTAGCAGAGCATGAAGTGAAAAACTGAGAGTAAAACTAGGAGAACACTGAGAGTGGAAGAGAAAAAAAGGGAAGAAAATAGAACAAAGGGTGACGTAAAAAAAAACAAGTAACAACTCCCCGTTGCAACTCTTCTCTCTCCCCGATCGCTTCTCTCTTTCTCTAAGAACAGCTGTGAAACAGCCACCGTCTCTGTTCCCCATTAGCAGCCTAAAAGCCACCACTTGTAGCTCACCATGACCACCATCAGGTCCAGCTTCTTCTCCAGCTCCGATGAGTGCACCAACAGCAAAGACGAGCTCAAACCAGTAGCAGACCAGTGACTTCCAGCTCCTCCTCCGGCCACCACAGGCCACCATTGATGACGCCATAACCATCAGGACAACCACCTCGACCTCAGCTACCCAACCATACCAACAGGTGCGCCTTTCGCCATATTTGAATTTTTTACTATTCATCGCCTTCAACCTCCCGTCCTTGCATGCAGCGGGACGTAATCGTCCCACTGTTTATGCAGGGCCGGGCGTAAGTGGGTTGGGCCGAGCTTTTGTGCCCGGCCCGAACGTGCAAGGAGATGGGCCGTCATTTTGGCCCATCAGAGCTACACAAGCTAGCCCATACCCTTTGGGCTTCCAGCCCACTCAGGGTGGGCTGTTAGCCCACTGTGGCTAACAGCCCAACCCAAACACTGTGGGCTTCCAGCCCGTGAAGGCTGGAAGCCCAGGCCACTAAGGCTGGGCTGTCAGCCCACTGTGGCTGACAGCCCTGCCCAAAAAAAAATAAAAAAAATAAAAAAAATACAAATTAAAAAAAAAATATTTTTTTTACTACTATTATTATTACAAAAAAATCAAAAATATAAAAAATATATTTGTTTTTTTTGTGCATATGGCCAAATTCCATGATTTTTCCATACATATTTTTCGTAAAAAATTATGTTGCATCTTTCTCATATTTTGAAACGAAAATTGGATATCGTAACCGGTTTATGATTATCCGTTGGAATTTGGCCAAAATATCAAAAATAATTATAAATATTTTTGTTTCATCTATCAGGGTATAAATTTACATTATAAAATACACCCGCGGATAAAGAGAAATTTTACTACGGTGTAAATTTACATTGTAAAGTACACTCGTAGATAAAAAAAAGATTTTTACTACGGTGTAAATTTATATTGTAAAGTACATCCATAGATAAAAAAAACTTGTAACTGCGGTGTAAAATTACATTGTAAAGTACACCCGCAGACAAAAAAATGTATTTTTGAAAATGCAGTGTAAAAATTTTTTAACTTAGAAAAACAATCAAACAACAATGCAGCTTACCTTAGGTAGGGTGCACTGGGGGTGATGCGTCTTCCCCTTGCACAACAAGTCCCCTTACCCAAGACTCTCGCAAACCAATAGGTTTCCAAGTGACCGTAATACTAGGTGGCGACTCCTAATAATTATAGTCATAAATTTTACGGCTATAAACAACCCCATTTTCACCGCGCGCCGTTGTCTCCCCAAATCAGGGGAGATGGCAGGGCGCGAAGCGCGTACAAAAATCACCGTCGCGACAGATGGCGACTCCACTGGGGACTATTGCTGGACTGAGCATTGTTTGTCTGATTGTTATTTTTGAGTTCATGTTTTACTCGCATTCTTACTGCTTTAGCATGCAATTTTAATTTCAGCCAATGCATATCATCGGATGTGAATTATTTTCATCATGCATTTTAATTTTGCAAATAAACCTAATTTTAAGTTAGGTGGGGATTAGCGGTCTGCCTCATGACTTTCAGTCGGGGTTCAGATTCGTGAAACGTCCAACTATGAACTGAGTGTTTACTTGATAATGGCGGTCACACTGTGCCCCAACCATTTCTTGTAAACCCCCATACCACCTTCACGTAAGGCGGTCACTGAGCAGTTCATAGACCTTTTGTGACTAGATAGAATAACTTACCCTGCATGTGATAACTTAGAACCTAGGATACAGTATCTTTAATAATTCGTTCATTTTTAAAATAAATTGCAGAAATTATCAGACCAAGACCATGACTTCCATGACCTTTTTGGAATACGGGGAAAGATCCGAGATGACACAGATAACTGAGGGAGATTGCCCAAGAGCTAAAATCAATGGATTGCCACACATGACCAAAATCCACTGCTCCACAGAAAATATGAAGAGGCTTATGCCCATCATGGGATTTATAGATGAGGCATTGTTTGAAGTAAGATATGGAAGAATCGCTCACCTTATGAAGATTCCGGTTCAGATATCAGCAGTCAAAGCCCTTATGCACTTTTGGGATCCTAACTACCGGTGCTTTACCTTTGAGGATATTGACATGACCCCTACCATAGAGGAGTATGCTCAAATCTTGAATTTCCCCCACAACCCTTACAAAGTTTATTTTAGACAGAAAACGAAGAATACAGCCCAAGAGGACGCTAAACTTTTATGCTTAGACCAAGTAGGCCAGTACATGACCTCTTCTGGAGATTTCAAGTGGAAGGCAATTGAGAGCAAGTTGAAAGCAAGTAAAGATAAAGGGAGGCTTGGAGAAGAAAAGTACCGGTCGGTGGCCTTTGCTATTTTCGGTTTAGTATTATTCCCTTCAGAAGTTGTCGGGATTATTAGCATGGAAGCAGCCAGTGTTTTTGTTGAATATGAACAGGGAAAGAATAACCCCGCCTCAGATATATTGGCAGAAACATTCCTATCTTTGAATCATTGCAGGTTGCATGGGAAAGGTGCAATGCGTTGTTGCATCCCTTTACTTTTCATGTGGATCGTAAGTCACCTAGAAACCCCGAGGGAAGTTTTCAACAATTTTTGGTGGTTTAACATGAGGCCTCTCGTTTTGGTTCTAAGTGAAGATTGGAAAGACTTAGACGAAAAGGCTTGGGTGGAGAAATACCAGGCACTTCCCAAAAGTAAATTTAGGTGGAAAGCCCCTTGGGTAGATAATTCAGCTTATCTAATGGGTTGTGGTAATAAGGCGTGGGTCCCGCTAATTGACGTAACTGGTTATGTCAGTTATTCTCCTTCTCTAGTAGCCAGACAGTTTGGAGAAACGCAGTATGTACCAAGAACTAAAGGGCTAACCGAGTACACCGGTTCTTTCAAAGAAGTTAACTCATTGGCTGAGCTCGAAATAATTAAAAGAGACTGGGGGCAACCTATTTTAGTTAGTAGAGAGCCCCACCTAAAGAAGCCTTCTGTGAGCTCTGGTTACCTAATATGGAGAAGCTATGAGATACCTCAAAACACCATAAGACAAAGACTGGTACGAGAAAAAACACCCGTCTTTGTTGAAACCAAAAGGAAAAGGGTTGACGAAGGGGACCTACAAGAAGAATTGGATAAGTTAAGGATTGAGCTAAGCAACAGCAAAGGCAGTCAGAAATTCCTCGAGAAGCAACTACTAGAAGAAGAACAAATGAGGATTTCTTTGGATCGTCAGTTGCAAGGGAAAGAAGAGCAGCTCTAAGAGAAGAAGCAGTTAGAAGAAATAAGTTCTCAATATAATGACCGGATGAGTAAATATGAAATGATGGAAAAGGAATTGGTCAGTTTGAAGAGAGCATCTGAAAATAGAGAGCATGCGAACCAAGAATTGGTAGCCTCGGTAGTAAAAGAAAGAGACCATTACAAGATGAAATGGGAAGCTGAGAAGTAGAAAGGAAAGGTGTTCAGTCTTGTCCTCGAAGAAGAAAAAGAATTGAAAGCCCAGTACCGAGTTCAGACGGAAAATGAGTTGGAGGCAAGAAGGATAGCCGAGTCTGACATGAAAAGATACTTAACCATAGCAAATGGCCTAAGAGATCGTGTTTCCACTTTGCAAGCTGAACTAGAAACTCGGGAAGAACTAAAGATAGCGCAAGAGCAACGCAATGAATGGCAAAAAGATACCACCAAAATTAAGGCTCATTTAAACTCCGAGACAGCAAGGCTCAATGCGAGGCTGCAAAAGGCTAAAGATCAGACCCAACAGTTTGAGAAATTAGTTCTGATATTAGAGAAAAACAAACACTCATTAACTGCCTGCAATGAAGCGTTGCGCCAGGATAATCTTGTATTCCATCACAAGATAGAGCAGACCGATAAACTGATCAATATAGTGGCTAGGAAAGCAGATGAATTATGTGTAAAAGCTACCAGAATCGGTGGCAGTACCCGCAAATATGAAATGTACTTGGATGAACTCTCCTCTTTTGTTAAGTTTGTAGCTAATAGAGGAGTAGCATTTGAGTAAATATTTTGTATTTTGATGAATGAAATGGACAAGCTCCACCTTTTGCTTCTTTTACAAGTGTGTATGATTCAATTGATTCAAGTATGTGGGCAAGACTTCTACAAGATATCTACAAATCTTACCCGGCATAGAAGTCATGGATTGGTTCAATTCGATATTTTATTATATTTGTTGCTACCCAATTTTTGCCTCTTTATTTTAAAAAAAAAATGAAAATAGATTTTTTTGTTCAAGGGCGAAATTGAACAAATTGAGAGTTTCATGATCGATTGAGGGTTAAATCGCGAAAATCAGGAGCCAAGGGCCAGATAAAGAGATCGCGCAAAGCTACGGTGGAGATTGAATTTTTGATCGGATTTAATTGCATAAAAAAAAGTTTAAATCAAATTTGGTGCATTTAGAGAATTTTTAAAGGACCAAATCATATTTTTATTTTCTTTTGATTTTTTGAAATCTGCATTAAAATTTAGCATCACTGTTCCGCCAAGCATTTACGTTGAAATTTTTCAGGCGCGTTTAAAGCAGATCAATCAAATTTTTATTCCTTTTTCAAATCGATTTTTCTTCCAATTCGCATTGATCACAGCAGCTAAGTCAGATATTTTTTTCCTAATCAGTAATGATTTTTCTTCCCGTTTCATCCTCTTCAGCCAGCTCAACAGCTCAAAATCCCCACCAGGAATACCCTGCATTAAAACGTGATTTCATTCCTGATTTTCCTGATCTGCAGTCACCCATTCAATCGTGATTTCATTCCTAATTTTCCTCTGTTTGCATTGAATACCCTGCTTTAAACGTTGATGAACGTGGGGTGGCTAAAGAAAAAAGAGGAGCAGAGACGTAGAGAACGGGGAAGAGGAAAAGAAGAAACAAGGGGAGAAGACAAGGGAATTTCACGTAAACTTTGGGGGAATTTTTCTTTTCCCTCGCATCTATCCCTCTCTGCTTTGATTTTCCATTTTTTTCTCTTCTCTCTCTTTAAAATATACAGACCCAATCTGCCTCTCTCTCTAAAAAAATAAAAACAGACCTCTGTTTCTTTCTCACTCTGGGCTCAGCCACTCCGACCACCAGCTTCGGCCACCAAGAGCTGCCTTATCATCACCATAATCTCCGTCGTCATTCTAGCAGCCCAGTCACCTCCTCCGGTTGAAGAAAACAGAGCAGCCCCGTCGCAGCAAGCAGACCCGTCGCCGTTCCGACGCCTATTCCGGCCACCACAGGCCACCATTTCCGACGCCACAACGACCAAAAGAACCACCTAGGAATCCCCTACCCAAAGGTACTAACCGTTTCTCCTTTCATCATACTTGAAAATTCACCATTTGTCACTGTTCGTCATCTTCTCGCATGCAGGGGGGAGTGAATTAATTCACTCCCCCTGCGGGCCGGGTTGGGCCGGGCTTTGTGCCTGGCCCGATCCATGAAAAATAAGTCCAGCCCAGCCCAGCTGGTGGGCTGGCAGCCCAGCCCCCATGTAGGTGGGCTGACAGCCAGCCCACCGAAAATAATAAAATAATAAATAAATATATATATAAAATACAAATTTTTCAAAAAATATTTTTATTAAAGAAAAAATGTGTTGTTTTCTTGCATACGGCCAATACACTAGCATATTTTAAAAATTGTTTTTTTGTTGAAAAAAATATATATTATCTTGGGTTTTGAAGAGAAAATGAGTTTTAGCATGGATTTCGCAAAGAAAAAAATTATTTCTTGCATTTTGAGATTTTACAACATGTTTGTAAAATCCAAAGGGTATTGGCCAATATGTCAAAAAAATATAAAATCTTATTTTTTTGGAGTTTATTATTCACCATCGGTATTTGGATAAATAAATCCTAAGGGGTTAATATCCAAAATATTCGGCGGGAATGATATGCTATTATTCATCGTCGGTATTTGGATAAATAAATACTAAGGGGGTTAATATCCAAAATATTCGGCGGGAATGATATGCTATTATTCACCATCGGTATTTGGATAAACAAATCCTAAGGGGGTTAATATCCAAAATATTCGGCGGGAATGATATGATATTATTCACTGTCGGTATTTGGATAAATAAATCCAAAAAGGGTTAATATCCAAAATATTCAGCGGGAATAATATGCTATTATTCACTGTCGGTGTTTGGATAAATAAATCCAAAAAGGGTTAATATCCAAAATATTCGGCGGGAATAATATGCTATTATTCACTGTCGGCGTTTGGATAAATAAATCCTAAAGGAGTTGATATCCAAAATATTCGGTGGGAATGATATCCTATTTGCCATTTAAATTTTCATATGTTTTTTTTTTTAAGCCATAGCAAATCATAAGCAAACCAAAATGTCAAGCAGCTTACCTTAGGTAGGGCGTACTAGGGGTGCTAAAACCTTCCCTTTACGCAACCAGTCCCTTACCCTAGAATCTCTGAAAGACCAGTTTTAGGTTTCCTAGTAACCGTAATACTAGGTGGCGACTCCCTTCTTTTCACGAAAAATAGATAATCCCCCCGACACATGATAAATCCCCGCACACGGGGAAGAGTCGTCACGACGCCGCGCTCGTCATTTTTTTGGGGTGCGACAATATTAACGTGGATGTCCGGGTCAGTTTACATGTACCTCGATTAATCTCAGTCCTGAAGTTAATGACCATGTAAGTTTTCAGTACTTATCATATTAGCAACTACAGAGTTCTGAGCCTGAAACCACAAGGCTTGATATACATACTATCATTTCAACATTATTGATATGATGCAAGGAAAACCCCACAATCTTATTGCCCTAGTATTTCTTGGTGCACCAAATCCCATTCCCACCCAGTGTTGCTTCGCTCTGGCATGGTGTCCCCATCGCAATATTTTGTCATTACAGAAGCATAACAAGTTCTCAAGGACCCAGGCAAGTTTTTGACTGGCAGATCATAATGTTAGTACAACGTTTGGAATAGCCAGATAACTATGCGTAATAGATCCGATATAGTGATTGAATGCAGAATTCAGTCTGTAAGAGTTTTCTTGGCTTTAGCATGTCTCAAGCTAGTTGGCAAATGAAATTTGAGTAGCAGCTGTCATTATTAGAACTATTTTATGCTAATAATAGCAGATGATCACGCAAGATAATTTGAGACAATTCAACCATTTTCTTTCTCTCCCTGTTTTTTTTTTTTTTTTTTTGTCTCTTCTGTTTGAATGCAAGAAAATGCCTGTATGGTGAAGTAATAAACCAGGGTCGCTTTCAAAGTTGGACCAAAGTGGTGGGATTTAAGAAAGCAGATGTGGACTCCAGGTGAACACCAAAAGCAGTTTCTGCTGCATCTCATTCAGTGTCAACAGTCTCCTGCACAACCGAGAAATTCTTCTTCAGCATCACTGAAATTTCATAATGAAACTGACAAGTGATTTTATAGGCTGTTATCTCTATTCAATCTCCCTAATACCCCACACTTTCAAAATCAGTAATGGAAAGCAATTGTAGTTCAGTGGGAACCTGTAATGCAAATATTTCGATTGATTCTAGTCGGTAGGACTATCAAAATGACTCGAAAGGCTAGTTAATTTTCGCAGACTTAATGATCTCTTTATCTACATTATTGGTTGACTTTTATAAAATTTCAAGGCATTTGGAAGACACCATAAGTGAATTCTCCCATCTGAGAGTACAAGCATCATCTTTTGGGTTTGGTGGCTACAGAGAATACATCTGCGTTGACCAGTGATATTCATGGTCCTCAAATAATACAGACATTATTCCATCTGAATTATAGTTTGACTCCTGTTCCTGCTGGGACGTTTACACAGTTTTGAAGATTCACTAGCTCTATTATTGAGTTAGCAGGACATGTGTGATATGGCCCGCATGAAATGTGGCGATACTGTTGGTTGCATCAGACTGTGATAATTGAACTATAAACAATGCTCATGGGATAGCAATTGGAAGAGCAAACATTGAATCTGTGCCTGTTCTTGCCAGGTATATGCAAGGAACGGGCAACAGGTCCACAAAATGGATGATCATTGTAATGGAACCAAAAAGAGAACCATGAAAGCGATGGAAGTAGCACAGTAACACGCAATGTCATTTGGTGTGGACCAAATGGAGTCACGGATTTGGAAAGCTAATTAACAATGAATGGTGCCAAGGCCATCCTTACAAGTTCATCCATGGAGACAAAAGGGGAGATTCAGGATATTCGGAGCTTTCAGAGGTCGAGGTGGAATATACGGTGCAAATCCTAACCTTATCACTGAATCGACTCATGGAGGTCAGAGCCTTTTAAGATTGGTATGGTTCCTGATAGAAAATGAGAATCTGTCAGGAGCAAAAATGCTGGATGAATAATGAAATTATGATGCATTAGAGCCCCTACACTTTCTTGACATGTGCTCCAATTTTCATTTGATTGTATAAAGATTGTGTTGGATTGAGCAGAGCAGATACGGAGTTTGTTCTGTTTCGATCATCTTCGAAGTGAAATCATATTAAGGTTCTGATGATGGACGCATCCCACTGAGCTAATCAGGCGCCCCCCTGACCACGTCATGTGTAACTAACAAACCCACCAGCCATACCTCCTTCTGCTCCAAATAACTTCTATCCTTTCTTCTTTTGGCATTAACCTGACCTAGTGACCATGTTGATTAATTAGTCATTGTATACAAAATCCTGCATCCAATGACTAATTACTTATCATGGTCACTGGATTGGGCCATGAAACAGGTGGGCCTAGGATGAACCCGCTTCAGATCAGCCCATGATATATATAACTGATGTTAGGCGTCGATTAGGCCTTGGGCTTAAAGCCCACATGGCTAGGCCGGGTCCGACCTAAATCTAATAAAGTTTGTCATGTTGTCAATCCAACTCGACCTTACCGGGTCCAATTTAGATGTTGGACTTGGTCTAACCCATATAATAACAACAAAACAATAGTAAAAAGAAAAAAAATGAGAAATTAAAACAAACAAAAATATATATATTCCAAGTTTCATCTCAAAGCATTTATGAATTTATCGTATGGGTTTTTATCAATTATATTTGATATCAGGTTATAAACTTACACATACAAACCCGGTACAAAATACCTATTTTTTTTTGAAACATTCCATAAGAAAAAAAAATTATTTCGAAAACACACACAAAAAAAGAAGTTGTGACTACAACCAAATTCTAAAAAATTTCAAGTATATTTTTATAAAAAAGAAATTTTAGTTTATCATGTTTTAAAATATAAAATGAATATCATAACTAATTTATGATTATTCATTAGAGTTTGATCAAAATATCAAAAATCTTTAATTAATTATTTTGTTTAATTATTGATATTTGAAGTGTTAGGATTCAATTATATATTTTAATACTTGAGGGTGTAAAACTACATTGTAGAGTATACCCCAAGTATTAGATATATATAAATAAACACAATGCTAAAATTTTGCTTTTAGAATAATTATGTTTTTACCCAATAAAATAAAGATTTTTTTTATGAAAAGAGATATATCTTGAATATTAATAAAACTAATAAATAAAAACTTGACATAAAAAAACAATGAAATGACAATGCAACTTATTTAAAGTGCACTAGAGATAATGTGCTTTCTTTTTTTACAACTAGTTCATTTTCTTGGATTTATTTTCCAAGAACTATGGAGCGCAAGTCTAGCGGTTTCAATCTCCTTATCCCTCCATCAACCTTGGAAAACCTTTGATCTTCTGAAATTTCCTTCAAACCTCGTCAAGTTTCAACTGAAAAACTGTTGTGTCCGAGATCTTTTTGATTTCTTGGGATCAATTATGCTTTTTAGTACTCATAACAATATTAAATCATTGAAGAATCAAAGTAGGATACATGTTTTTTGAACTGATTTTCAACTTACATTTTCTTAGAATTTTCGAAGAACAGAACAAATCAAAATATGGGATAGGATCGAGAGGAACAATACAGAACAAAGAAACAGGAGTTTTCAAAGGGAAGACATGAAAATGACACAAGTGAAAGAAACAACCACTTCTACTGGTTATAGCATGATCCTGCAAGACCTTTTCTCCATCACTTAATTCTCTCCACACATCAACTGCCATCCGCCGTCCATTCCCTTTTGATCTATTTGCTGCCAGAAAGAAAGATGCTTGACTTTTGTCCTTCAATGGAAAAATTTCCCAGCAGCCCCTCCTTTCCTCGCATCGCTAATCACATTTTTCTTGAACTCTCAACTCCTGCAATGTCAGATTCGGGCTGTCCCGCCATGAACTATCATGAAGTGTATGCAAATGGTAAAGTGGGTTGGATATTGGTGGTCCAAAAAGGAGATCGAGCATGCCAGTGGATCTTCTAAAGAGGTATCGATTCCCACTCTTAGCTCATACCACATATCACCGATCGAATTTTGTTGACCCTGACCCAGCCTCAAAAAATATGATTTTCACTACTCATGACGTTGTGGGCCGGAGCGAAGGTCCCAGTTCTGTGTCTACTTGGTGTATAATAAGCCATGGTTGAGCAGTTGCAAGTGGCACACGTTGGTGGTTTTCTTCGCATTCTGGGCGATACTTCATTATCAGTATGTTCTCCACTTCCTCGAAGGTTTGAGCTTGGAAATCTTGCAATTTACGAGAGTCACTTGTGAATCAACTTGTTGTCATTGGCTCAAATTCTGCCTCCTGAATGAATCAGAGAAGTGAGTCGCCTTATCAGGAATCCCGCTGAAAAACCTGCGTAAGTGCTATTGAATTAAGCCTGCTCAATTTGTTTCTTTTTTGTGTAAGAATCAATAATATAAATTATATTCTGGGATCTCAGCTGATAGCTTAAATTTTTAGATGAGATGGTTCCTTAACATGGTATCAAAGATTTGTTGGCTCAGCGGTCACGAGTTCGAATCTCACCATCTCATTCTGTTTAATAAAAATCAAGCACAAAGTAGTGTGGTCATGTTTGCAAGTTTCAAGACCAAGAAGCTTTTATTTGAGAGGATGTGTTAAAGAATAATATAAATCATATTCTGAAGTCTCAACTAACAATTTAAATTTTTAGATAAAATGGTTCTTTAACGCAATCAATTTATTTCTTTAGTGGTAATTGTTTCCACGTTAATTTCTTTGAGCTCAACCTTCGATATCTTTCAATCTTGAATCCAGCCCTCATTTCTTACGAGTACATCAAGCTATTGCTTTCACTTAAAGTATAACACTATAAACGAAGGGCTCCTGAAATCAGACACAAGTTTACTACTACTAAAAGGAGAGAATATTTAAAAGCAAGTAAACGAGGAAGGAAAGGAAACACAAGGAGGAGAGACGGGCAAGTTCATACGAGGGAGGAAGAAATGAGAGGTTGCATTTCTAGCTGGAAAGTGTTAGATAATAATATAAATTATATTTTGGGACCTCACTTACAAGCTTAAGTTTTTAGGTAAGATGATTCTTTAACATGGTATAAGAGCCTTATTGACCCAGCGGTCATGAGTTTGAATCTCACCATCCCCATTTTATTTGATAAAAATCAAACACAAGACACTGTGGCCCTGTATTCAAGTTTCAAGCCCAAAGAGCTTTCACTTGAGGGGGCTCTGATATCATGTTAAAGAATCATCTCACATAAAAGCTTAAGCTTGTATAATTTATATTATTCTCTAACACACCCCCTCAAGTGAAAGCTCTTTGGGCTTGAAACTTGTACAGATCCACATCACCTTGAGCTTGGTTTTTATCAAATAGAATGGGGGTGGTGAGATTCGAACTCGTGACCGCTGGGTCAACAAGGCTCTGATACCATGTTAAGGAATCATCTCACTTAAAAGCTCAACCTTATAGGTGAGGTCTCAGAATATGATTTATATTATTCTTTAAAGCTCCTCGTCTAAGAAGACTCTGTGATTTAACATTGTTAAGTTGAAAATGTTTAATATGCTAGAGAGCAATGCGATAATTATTTATACAGCATCAGAACTTTAATTATTAAATTATTTTACTTCAATTTTTTTGATTGAGAAAACAGGAAGATCATCATAGTTTTGGTTTGAGAAAATAAAAGGCGTTGAAGCTCAGTTCTTCAACACTCTACATAGCATCTCGTGCAACGCCGACCTGCCTAACCCATTTACAGAGTGTTGGGCCTCCATGGAGAGGAGGCTGTAGGTCCTGCTCTCCATTATTTATTTCTCATCAAGGACCACAGGGATGACAATCTTCAATCTGGACAGCAGACACCACAGAGATGCATTTATTATCTCCAGAAGCTAGCTAGTGCAAGAGTTAGGAAACTGGCCTGCATTGGCCGACTCCCTCTAGTATGTCGCACAATATTTGATGGAGAGAGCTTGAAGATAAACATGATCTGCCTTCTCCCATGACTTGTAGTTTCGACAATGGAGCTTCACAGAAAGGAAATCGGCCATTACCTAAAAAAAAGAAGAAAAAATATAGCCATCGTAGTGGTATTTTAAACGCATCCATGATGGTTTCCCATCAACACACACACACACAAAAAAAAAAGCATTATGCAAGCTTTGAGCTCGCTCGTAAGATCACATTTTTGCAATCTTTGAGTTATTTTGTTAGTATGATTATTTTTTAAAATATTTTTATTTGAAATGTATTAAAATAATAATAAAAATTTAATATTAGTATACGAAAACAAACTGAAAATAATAAAAAAAATACTTTTGAAACACAATTATAAATAGTTTTTTAAAAAAATTTATCATAATTGTGTCTTTTTTACACTTCAAGTTCAGAATAAAAAAATTACAATAACATCATTAGGAGCAATTGTATCTGTTCAGAGAAGGAAAAACATTATCAACAAAGTTAGCAACGGTGGTTCTGAAGGAAGAAGAGGACGAGAATTAAAGAGAACGCTTGGGCCTTTAGTTAAAGCCCAATACTCATATAACAAACAGGCCAGGCTCAAATAGGCCTTTTATGCAATAAGGCTCGAATTGCAATTACAGATATTGGCTTTAGGTTTGGAATCGTAAATCTACAGGTGAAAGGACTGGAAACAATAAAGAAAACCGTAATGGAAACCCTAGGCCCAACTGCCCAGCTCTCCTCCGCATTGCTGGTGTGTGTCCCTAAAGCTTCCATTCGTCGACAGAGGCTCCTTCCTTCACTATCTCCTAGAACACATCCTCGAAGTCAAGTTCCTTTCTTAAATTTATTGAACTGCAGTTTTCTTTTTAAGACTGCTTGTGTTTCAAGTAGCTGGATTGATCAGAACATTCTCGTCTAATTGATTGCGTGGGATACAGCAGCCTACCTCCATTTTTATCATCAAAGAACGGAAAAATGAATGTAATTACTGCACTATTTCGTTTTTTAAGAATTCTGCCGTGTTCTTTAATTAGTATTTCAGCATAAAAACATGGGACTGAAAGTGTTTTTCTTGTGTGTATCTGTTTTGGTGATTTGATGCCGGGTGCGAGTGACTTTGGCCTTCTTTTATTACTTCTTTCCATTCTAAATCTATGGGTCAGAGTAGTATATGCGCTTAATTGCTTCCGAGTTTTGATCTTTCTAGTTGTTTTTCAAATATATATATATATATGCAGGAGAACAACTTGGGGAGTGATGCTCCTTTGATGAATCTGGATAGAAATTGTGCCCAGCTGAAATATGCACAAGCTCTAGAATCCGCTCTTGGTAAATTCAATGCAACCCATTGTAATTCGAATTTAGAGCCAGCTCATCTGGATGATGATGAAGTGATAAGACTCCCATGAAAATGAATTTGAGAATAATCTTGCTGAAAACTTTACGGAGCTAGGATATTGCATGATGGAGCTGGAACTTCGTGTGGCACAAATATGTGATATGGCCATTGGTGGCCCGTAGTTGGGACTGAGCTTTGTACTGGAATCAGGGAAAGCAAAAGGCCTAGTGGGAGAAGGAAGGGATCCACCAAAAAGTTGGCCGATGTTAAGAACCAAGAGCCGTTCTTGTGAAATGAGCAAAAAGCAATCAGACATAGAATTTCTCCCGTAGAAACACGAGCGGATACTAAGGGTAATGGAGCTGGATCGTGTAGTTGGAAAATAAAATAAAATCATTTTTTTTTATATGTGGCTATTATTTTAGATCCATGTTTTTAGTTGAAATATATTAAATTCTATTTTAGTGATTGTATGACGATGAGAAAACACAATTGTTTACAAAGAAGGATGAAGAAATTTGGTGAGATTGTAAGATTTTTATTTGAATGTTGATGAAGTGGATGATGATATTAGAAATTAACATGTTGTTAATACTAGCAATGACATAAAGGTAGATGATATGATAAATACTCAGAGAAGGAAGATATTTTAGATAGTAGAAATGAGATTAAGGTGTATTAGATTGATGATTGCGAGAATCTTGACGATGATAAATTAAATATTTTAGATTGGTGGAAGCGTAGTGCTTTGAAATATAAAATCCTTTCAAGGGTCTAATAATATATGTTAGTTATTCATGTATCGACAATAACTTATGGATAAGCTTTTAATATTGGTAGTTGTATACTTGATTAATTTTGAAGTTCTTTGTCTTTAAAAGTAGTTCAAACACTTGTTATCAAAAATGGTTGTGTTATGGCCAATCCCAATCAATATTAAAATCTATATTGATGATATTAACACTCATGAAAACCTATAGCTAGGCAATTTATCTTATAAACTTACAAATTTTATTTTATAATTTATTAATTAATGCGCTTTCAAATTAACATGTCTAATTTGTTATTTTGTAGAATTTGATGAAAAGTTGAATGTTAGAACATATGATAGCTAGTTTTAAAAAGGCAAATCATTTACAAGTAGCTAGCCTTTTGATTTCTTTAAGTGAGTGTAATCAATAATGCCCTCATTCCTAAATGATAGTTACATTATGATGTTGCAGGATAGAAGACATTTACCATTCATAAATTGGTGTAATTTTCTTGTATTTGCATGATATGTAGGTTGATATACATTGAGGCTAATTTTATTTTATCAAGGGATATTTCTAATGTTTTTATTAGTGATAGAAATATTTGCAAGATATTTTCATTAAATGGTTTAGGTTACTACAAAGATTTTTGATGATGTTAACTTGTGAATAGAGAAGGGAAATTTAAATTAGGCTATAAAAAAAACAAATTTAAATAGTTCAAGTGAAAGATGAAAGCTCAAGCAAAGGGGGCCATTGTATTTCACTATAAAAACACCCACTAAAAAGACAAATTTGGGAAGATGTGTCCTTTAACAAAAAATAAAATAAGATTTATATATTCATTTTTTGCCCAAAATCTTTAGGGTAAAGAAATACTAGCCTAGGGCCATGGTGGTGGACGCTTCACTTTCGAACATGAAAGTTACCACTTGCAGGCAGCAGCACCCGCCTGGAAAGAAATAAAGGGAGGGGATGGGCTTGAAAAATCCCATTTCATGTGAAAGAACAAAGAATTAGACGCCTGAATAAATGAGCTTTGAATGTAATAAAAAGGAAGATTAACCTTTGAAATGCTGCGTGGGAAAAGCTAAAGGAGGATTGATCACAGACTAAAATGTGGCAAAAGGAATAAAGTGCTTCTCTTTCTTCTGTGGTGTGGTCGCTGTGCAATGATCGGTCCAGAAGACTTTTATAAAAGAGAAAGCCGGTTTTCTGGCTATGAACTTTTGATTTTGATCCCCAAAAAATAAATAAAAGAAAAGGAACATGGAAATACAGGCCTCTGTAAGAAGGGGAGAAGAGGCTGAGATCAAAAGAGGAGTGATGACGCAGGTAGGCACGCGTATTCTGGTCGAAGTCTCTCCTCTCTTCTTCGAGGAGCAGGGCAGCTTTGTGTCGAAGTTCGGAGAGGCAAAACTGAGCACCGATATTTGTCCGGAACCTCCAAGCTTGTCGGCCTGCGATGTTGCCAGGACCTGAAGGACACCCACCCATGGAGAACATATAAACACATCGGTCACCATCAGACCTCCCACCTCTGCCCAGAACTCTTACGGTGTCCCCATCTCCGAACTTTGAATACAGAATCTGTTTCCATCGAGACCGGCATTTCCAACCGCATAAAATGATGTGTCTGTAAACACTATTTAAAAAAGCAGCATTTCTTTGTCTGGTATTTTTTTTAATTAATTTTTTTATATTTTTATTATTAAAAATAATTTTTTAAAAATATAAAAAAATATCATTTAAATATATTTATAAATAAAAAATATTTTCAAAAATAACTTTAAACACATTTATAAACCCCCCTCAAAGCTTTTTAAAGTGTGGATCTTCTTTATTTTTTTAGATGTCTTTTAATTACTAAGCAAATCTTATTTTGTATCTGGTATTATGATGTAAAGTTATATAAAAGCTTCTTTTTAGTAAAAAAAAAAAAAACATTAGCATATCAAAATTAGTAAGGAATACTAATTTAATATTTTTTAAAAGTAAATATATTTTAAAAATGCAGTTAAAAAGAAATCAACAAACACACATTTAATCAAACTATAATCATTAAATAAAATTGTGTTTAATAATATGATTAGATGGGGTTTAAACTGTATTTTATCTTAATTAGAGTTGTAAAGGGGTTTCATTAATGAATATACACCTAATTTTACACGGGTTTTAATCTTGATTGTAAAAAAATATAGTTTGTAATTTATTTATTTTAAATAAAATCATAAAAAGGGATCCCAATGCCTAGATAATTAGCTCAACCAATCATGGAAGAGTGATGGAGGTTCAAAAAGTGGGCTCCAATGATCTTGCCACGTGAAAAACTTTATTTTACCGTGGACCAGACCTCACCATAAACTTACAAAAAGCAACCAGGGAGATAAAGACCATAGCATCCCTTCGGTATAAAGCAGCTGACCCCTAAGCCCCTACCACCTTTGCTGCTCAAAATCAGTAATACTAGCTTACTAGTTCAAAACCCAAGGACTCTCTTCTTGACTCTGCAACCATTATGGAAGAGATCCCTCTTATCAACCTCCGCAGGCCAGATCACAGCCCAGCCTGCAGCAATATTCCGCTGCCGGAGAGCCCGAGACTTCCGATGGAGTTCTTGTCAAGGTCATGGAGTGTCTCGGCTCTTGAAGTCTCAAAATCTCTCTCTTGCATGGCCTCCAACAAGTCTGCAAGTAACTCTAGCTGTACTACTGCTTCTTCTATACTCGAAGATGTCGCTGGTGAGATGAACGAGGAGATTATGCAAACCAATCCGTCTGCTAATTATCAATTTTCTTTTGCTTCTTCCACCACTTCCCAGCTTTTACTCGAGCGTATCATGTCACAATCAGTAAGTCCAAATGATAACATCCTTCAAAACCTGAGAGTTTCGACCTCAAATTTCTTTTGCTTTTAAGAAGGGAGCCCTGTTCTTTTATGTTCCTGTGACGTTATTTAATGTTCGTGATTTTACATTGAAGATGTTTTTTATGTTGTAGGAAGTGTCACCGTTGGCTTCAGGGAGGCTCTCTCACAGCAGCGGACCTTTAAACTTGACAGAATCAGACAGTCCCCCAATCTCACCCTCTGATGATTTTGAAGACATTGTTAAGGTGTTGTATACATGTTTCTTCCTTTAAGATATTCCATTATTTCCAAATTTTAAACAGGGATACGGAGGTTAATGAGCGTGTAGTCAATCTGATATTAACGTCTCCTCCAATAAAAAATTCTCGAGTTTGGCGCCACTTTATAATCAGGAAATAAAAAAAAAGGTATAGGAAGAAGGCATCTATACAAGCAGACCAACTTCACAGCTTTCTCTGACTCTGTAGACCATCTATAACACCTAGATCTTTTTCGTGTGCCAGCACCTTAGTTGACAGGGTTACTGGATACAGAGAGACGCCTTTGTCTTGTTCAAATTACACTTTTTTTCCCTTGATATCATTTTTGAGGTGTCTCGTCGACTAAGGTTGAATTTATGGTCTTCCCTGGTAATCTTGAAGAGAGAGAAAACATAAAAAAGGAAAAGGCTGCCACCTGAGGTGAGCTGTTACTCATTAGCAATCGTAATGAGCACGATTATCTGCTGTCTATGGACTCCATTCCCACATTTGAGTGAGGCAGAGTACATGTTAACTTTGAAGTTTGAATTTTGGAGCCTTCATTTTTTTATATTTTTCACGAATTCTTGATTGTGTTTGTGGTATTTGTTTTAGAAATTTAAAGATTTGATGGTGTCAAGTATTCAAATAACAACAAATCATTTTTCTTCTTGGTTCCTTCTTCTTGCGCATATGAACATCATCAGGGCATGATTCTTTTGAAAATCTTTTCACCTTGTCCTTTGAATTGGTTGCTTTCGTAAAGAAGGGGAAAAATCTGAAGACCTATTTAGGTAGTCAAAAAAGTAACTGCAAACTTCCAAAATTTCCAATCAGAATCGATGCCTTTGTAAAAACTAGGCAGGTTGATTGAAGGAGTGGGGTCGGAAAACAAATTAAGTTGAAACTGGAATGGTCATGCTTCCCAAGAAATGTTGCTTGTTTTGCCTATTTGAAGAGAGCTGTGACTTGGACATGCTGCAAGTTTAGTACTTTATTTTCTTACTTAAAGAATACGTAAGCAATCCTGTTTATTTGTGATATCGAGGCATGAATTTTGTGACCAAAATGACATTTTTCCTGTTTAAGGAGCACTGACAAAAGAAATGTAGGATCGATATAGTTTTGATCCTTCTAATCTTTTACCATTGACCCTAAAGAATCACCCATTCAGATTGAAGGCAAGCATTACCGTATTCCATTTTGTTTCCTCGAGCAAATGAACAGAAATCAGTGTGTTTTAAGCTGACATATCATGACTTGTAACCTCTCTAGTTGTGCATGCACTTTTGTTGCTGATGGTACCTTTACATTCTCCGTGCAGTATTTTCGTTCTCACAACTCCATAAACCCCCTATTCAATGGCGGCCGTGCCAGTGCTGGACCTGGCAGCGGTGCCCCTCCGACTGGATCCAAGACAGTTGGGAGGTGGTTGAAGGACAGAAAAGAGAAAAAGAAAGAAGAAACCAGGGCCCAGAATGCACAGCTCCACGCAGCTGTTTCAGTTGCTGCAGTGGCTTCTTCCATAGCAGCCATTGCAGCAGCCACAGCTGCTTCTTCAGCAGCAGGAAGGAATGAGCAATTGGCCAAGACAGACATGGCTGTGGCATCTGCGGCTACATTGGTGGCTGCTCAGTGTGTGGAGGCTGCTGAGGCTATGGGCGCTGAGCGTGACCATCTTGCTTCAGTAGTGAGCTCTGCTGTGAATGTTCATTCACATGATGATATCACCACTCTTACAGCAGCTGCAGCTACTGGTAATGACGTTCGCTTTTATGTATACTAGAAACTTTTGCAAATTTGCCTCCAAGCTGTCTCTTTCTAGCGCACATTTTGTCAGCAAAAAAAATTAAGACAGTCCAGCGAAGGTTTACTTAACTGGTTTGGTCATCTGGGTAAATCTATTTTTAGTTGTTTAGATTTACTTGAGGATCATCCTATAGAAGCTACTTTGGTATGGAAATGTGATAAAATTCGGAGTCTCAGTGATGTTTATGACAGAAGTTTATGAACCTCATGACCATCAAATACTGTTACCGCTGCTACATTTCCCTTAATCTTAAAAGCACTTCCGGGTGATAATAGGCATTAAAGGATGGTTATTTTCCTTTATCGTGCAGCTCTACGTGGGGCAGCAACCTTGAAGGCAAGAGCATTAAAGGATGTTTTGAATGTTGCAGCGGCAATTCCTATGGAGAGATGCACTGGAATCTGCGGTGCAGGAAATAATGGACATCCTAACCGAAGCAACAGCGATGAGCTTGTCAATGGCGAGAATTTTTTGGGTGCTTGTAGCGTAGAATTCCTTGCCAGGGGCAGTGAACTTCTCAAACGCACCCGCCAAGGTAAAAATAATCATCGACATTTTTTTCCTAATATGGCTAGTTTTATCACCTCAATACTGAGTATTAAATCATCAACTCTGGTTGCAGTTCTGTATTTTATATCCGTTGTGGGAGAAAACAGAATAAAACAGTTAACATTACTCTCATTGCAGGTGATCTGCACTGGAAAATTGTCTCTGTTTACTTACACAGGACAGGACAGGTGAGGTTTCTCATTGAAGTGTTTCGTGTAAGAATCTCTGTCAATTACTTTCCGATTCCCACCTATTCACTTGAAACGATGTTGTCTCAATGTAGGTGATGCTGAAGATGAAAAGCAGACATGTTGCAGGGACTATCACCAAAAAGAAAAAAAGTAAACTGCTACCCTTTCTGCCATTTACATGGGATCACAAATTGTAGCTCTAATACTCACACTGATATGTCTTGTGAGATGCAGATGTTGTGGTGGAGGTTTGTAAGGATATGCCTGCATGGCCAGGGAGACACCTGTTAGATGGTGGAGATCATCGTCGATATTTTGGACTGAAAACACTAGCAAGAGGAATCGTGGAGTTTGAGTGCAAGAACCAGAGGGAACACGATATCTGGACTCAAGGTGTTTCGAGGCTTCTCTCTATTGTATCCCAAAGAAAAAACAGAATTCATCAATTTTAGAGTTCCACTATAACAAAAGGCAATGAATTTGCTTTTTTTGACTAATTAGCTAGGAGCACAGTGGAACTGTTGTCGGTTTTATCCTTGTCAGAAATATAAATGGAGAGGTGTGAAATGTAGCCATTAATGAGGTTTTCTCTGGGAACTTGAAATGAACGCGGGGAAAGTAAGAAAGAAAAGAACACGTTGAAGGAGAGGTATTGTAGTAAAAAGCATGTTGAAGGCGAAGTTTACTTCAATTAGATGGTGTTATTTAACTGAAAATCGTGATTGGCCTAATTTCTTTCGTTAAGTTTTGCTTGGCAATTTTCTTTTCCTTCTGCAAATCGGTACTGGAAAGCTCTCCTGCAACATCAGACATGAGTTCTGGAAAAATTGGATTACCCCATGGTGTGGAAATTAATTGATGGGATGCTTATAACTTTCCATGAGTTGGATTACCTTTTCTGTTGCATTGCAAAACCATTAAAAAAAAATATCCAAAAAACAGAGAATTCAAGTGTGCGGATTCAAAGAAATTCACTTCAAGGTTAGAATACATAAAGAAACAGAGACGGGGAGTCCTCAGCTATCTTGGGCGCTGCAGACAGTTAGAATGCCACGGAAAAGATTAATGATATCCAGATACAACGAGACTGCAGCCCAAATGTACTCGTCATAAGCATAACGTTTGATCAGGTTGTCTGTATCGTATATTATGAATCCGCAAAATAAGATCGAAGCCAAGCACCCAAAGATCATTACAAAAATCCTACCCAAGGGAAAGAAAATCTGCATTTTATGAACAAAAGCATAAAACATCAGCTGGAAAAACATCCTCATCGAGTTCAAGAAAGCAGTCGACGATGAAAGTAAACGTACCTGGATCAGAGCAAACAGCAGAAGCGCAATCAGGGAAGCGGTCAAGAAAGGCCCGAGGAAGCTGAAATCATGACCTCTCCTCGCCGCCCAGAAGGTGTACAGAGTGAGAGTAACCATGGCCGTGAAAGTTATAATGGCAGATTGCAAAATAACCTTCCCTGTTATCACATAATCATTTATCACATTATCAGTGATACAATTGTTGAATCAACCAGCACAGGAACCTATGGTGACTCAGCCTAATTGGATCAAACAAGGCTTCTACATGATCCAAACTGCCTCGTACTATGTTTAAAATGGAATACTTTTACCAAACTTGCCCCCACCATTTCCATCTCGCGTGGAAAGCAAAAGTTTGAAGCATATAGAAGTACTAGGTAATGGTCCAATGATCAAACAACTGAAGATTTAATCATAAAATATTAACCCCAACTCTATTCATGAGCAGGACATCAAAGAACAGAGAGGGACTTGTATCTCTTACCACTGACAAACGCACATGTAAGTCCAACCAGAAATCCGAGATCAGTGGTAAAAATCCCAAGGAGAAGATAATTCAGTGGACGTAGCTGGTAAAAGTAATACAATGGACACAAGACTGCATTTTTTTTTGGGGGGGGGGGAGAGATTCAAACGAAACATTAGATAAACCCGTCAAGCAAAAAAGAGAACTGGGTGAAAAGAAATCGATGGCTCTGATATGCAAACGTACCAATAAAAGGAATAACAATGATAGCTATGTAGATAGCCAATCCCACCTTAGTGTGCACGATAAAGTTTGAAATGGAATGGACTGAAACAACTGCGGTTGCCACCGCAACTGTGACTAGCAGTTGTATGGCAATGATTGTGTAGACTTTACGAATGAAGATCCAGCGGTACCTCGGACCGTCTAGTTCAGCTGGATATTCTCCAGTCTCAAAACCTCTGCTCCGCCTGGGATTCATCCACATTGTCCGAACTGGTCGGTTCCTGTGCCTTCTGTTTTAGGTCTGAGATTGTTTTGCCAGTGAGAAAATGACAACAAAAATGTGCAGAACAACAAGCCAAAGATGCCAAGGCAAGTTTTCCGTGAATAAGAAAAATACAGCAAGGAATATACTTCAGAAAGAGTTTTCATTTCAAGCATAGCTTTATGTTTCATTCCCTCCTCTAGATGGTTTCCCTCGTGTGTACGTCTGCTGTTCCTTCTCGAGCCTGTACTTTCCCGGAATACATATAAATTCAGCCATCGTAAGACGGGAAAGCATATTTATTATCACAGTTCGTCGTCCTCTCAGAGCACGTAGTTACCAGTTGAAAAACCCATGCTTAAGACGTCAGGTAGTTTAAGTCGTGTGCATTTTACTTGACGGCCTATTCGAGGAAGTAAACAAACATGAAATGGTAATCTTCCAAAATAAGAAAACTGGTGCAAAGGTCACTTGACGCAAAACCCATGACGTGGGACAAGAAGAAATTTGAAGTTAAGGAGAGAGGTTAAATAATAGGAAATATAATTAGGTTTATAACCCTATAAATATAATTTCTAATAATAAATAAATCAAACCCAACAAATAATTTTTAATTAAAAAACATCAACTAAAAGTTAAATAAATTAAACCGAAAACATAAGCAAAAGGTCAATTTCTTAGTGCCTGTTTAGGAGTGCGATTGCGGTAGTTTTTCAAAGTGTTTTTCGTACTGAAATACATCAAAATGATATTTTTTTATTTTTTAAAAATCATTTTTGACATTAGCACATCAAAATGATCTAAAAATATCAAACCATATTCATTTAAAATAAATAAAAAAATCAAATTTCGGCAAAACACCGATTGAAACGCACAGCCAAACGGGTTGTTAACTGTTTAGGTTTATCCTCCATCATTTATAATCCACTCTTGTATAATTAAGCAACTCCAATGATGCTCTTAAGTATGGTCTAAATTTGATTGTCTAACTCATACATTAAGATTTGCTAAAGTTCAATCTACTTGGAAAAGATAGCACTCGGGGTTAAATTCATGATGATTGTAAATTTAAAGTTAAAAATTGGACTATTATTCACCAATACATGTAACACTAACTTATAAATGAAATTTGGATCACAAATTAATCTTGCAATTGCAATCACAATATAAAAACAAAAGTAGTTTTTTTTAATGTGTATATTAATCAATAACAAAATACATCAAGAAAATTTTAATTATATATTGTTAGACCTCTAAGAAGCTGTTTGTTTCTGCGGTTGTACCGCCTTTTGCTCAAAATTTGAAAAAAAAAATTCATTTTAAATAAAAAAAATTTGGTGTTTTTAAATCATTTTGATATGCTGATGTCAAAAATAATTTTTAAAAAATAAAAAATATCATTTTGATGTATTTCTAAATGAAAAGTATTTTCAAAAACAACCGCAACCTCATTCTCAAATAGACACTAAATGTAAATAATCAATCAAACATGAAATATATTATAGATAATTTTAAATGACGAGTAAAATTAGAAAGTAAAGCTCAAAAAGTCAAAAAAGTAAATAAATTTACCAGCCAGTATTAAAATCATTGAATTTGATCGTAGATGACCTCTTTGAATCACTTTATTGTTATTGATGTAGACTTATTAACGCCATGGTATACTGTATGATGTGATCTCCTTTTCCTATTATGATTTTTTATTTGCCTGGAATCTTTCTTTTTTTATCAACTCACTTTTATTTTGTTTTTTGTTTTACTGTCACTTTTCACCTTTTTTTTTTACTTTAACTCTACTCTAATTTTTTAAAATCATTTAAAAAAGATTTAAAAAAAAAAAAAGTAAAGTAAGACCAGCGATGAGAAAGTGGTAGACTAGACTCTCTTCCTATGTAATTTTTTTATTCTTTACGTCCCTCTCAAGATCTTACTATTGGACACATGCTATGGTTCGAGGTGGAAAGCCTGTTAATCTCGTTTGCTGGTGGGTTATGTCGTGTATGAAAGTTGTTGGCTCTTTCGGGTTTTGATGCTGGTTTGATGGGTTGCCGGTTTCTCCATTGACATCTAGTGCTGTGCTACAAGAATGAGGAATCGACCCTTTAGGCTGATGTGATGGTAAAGAAGATTATTAGAATTGTTTTTAAAAATATATTAAAATAATATTTTTTATATTTTTTAAAGTTATTTTTATTTAAAAATAAAAATAAATCTTTTTTTAAAATATAATATCGAACGCACTCTTTATCTGTCTCATTTTCATCTCCCTTTAATGGGTTGTTGGTGATTGGGTTGTTGAGATGTTATAAATCAAAGTGACTTGGAAGATTATGGCGGATCTCCATCTGTCATCACGGTACTGGATCTGCTGGTGTAGGTGGCTGTTGTTGTGCTGGTTTGATCTGTAAGGACTTGGGCTTGTTGATGTTCTCGACAGGAGTTAGAAGAAAGGTTGAAGAAGAGAACGAATAAGAACTACAAAGTCGAAACTCTAAAGTTCATCAAAACCCTCTAATATTTTAAAAATCAAATATTAATATTAAAACAACATTTATAAAGAATGAACAATTGCATTTATAGTCTATTAATTAAAATAAATAATAATAGCTAAATCAATTCCAATAAATAAAACTTTGAGAGTACAGTTACTTTTAAAAATATTTTTTTTGTTTAGAAATATATTAAAATAATTTTTTTTATTTTTTAAAGACTATTTTTGACATATCAAAATATTTAAAAATACTAAAAAATAAGTAAAAAAAAATTCTTTTAAAAGACAAAAACAAACATCTTCTTAATTACAAAACTCAGCTAAAATCTAAAATAAATTAAACCAAAAAATAAACTAAAGTTTAATCAACAATTTAAACTACAAGTGTTATATATCATCTATGTTCATACAAGTGTATAAATGGTTTCTCCGGGTCTTCCCACCGTACCATCAAATATCTACATAAAAATTTCAAAATATTTACATGTATATGATAACGTCATCCACATCTGCCTATAAAACAGAGGAGACGAGGCGGAAAAAGAAAAGAGGGAAGAAAATAGCGAAGTAGAGTTGCCTGCTACAAGTTGATTACATTGAATGCCTGAGAGAGACAAAACTGATAAATGATCTGAGGTTCATAAACTGGACAGTGATCTTAGGTATCAGCGGCTCTGAAGATGGTTAGCAGTGAGAGGAAGAGATTAATGATGTCCAGATACAAACTCACTGCAGCCCAAATGTATTCATCATAAGTGTGCCGCTTGATCAGGTTGTCGGTGTCATATATGATGTATCCGCAGAATATTATTGAAGCCAAACACCCATAAATCATCACAGAGATTCTGCCCAATGGAAACAAAATCTGCATCCAGAAAACAAAAATGAAGCCATGAAAATTCATGACAGGAAAAAAAGAAGTTGCAGCAGGATTCGAATAATGAAACAGAAGAAGCTGAAGAATAAAATCACCTGGATCAAAGCAAATACCATAAGAACCATGATTGCCCCAAACAAGAAGGGGCCGAGGAAGTTGAAATCATGGCCTATCCTAGCTGCCCAGAATGTGTACAGGGTGAGACTGACAAATACCACAGTTGTCAGGATCACAGACTCCAGAATCAACTTTCCTGTTGCCAAATAAATTTCACTATTCCAGTCATGTATACACAAGCACGGTAAGAAATTCATATGCAAAATGGCACGGGCTAACATGTCCAGGAAAAGGTATAGTTGCCTTTGATTTCTCTGATAGCAGAGGGCTGAGATTTTACAAGAGCATTCTACATACCCTGTTCTCTCTACAGGGTCGGTTCAGGATTATTTTTTTTTCCTAATTATTATTTTTACTTTTAATTTCTTTCTTAGTTAGATTTCACAATTTTAATTAGATATGATTTTAATTAGCCATATTTAAACAAATTTGTAGCTTATTTTTTAAAAATTAATTATTTGTAAATTTTAGCAAAAACTTTTCAGATCATTGTACAATTGTAACGTAAAAAAACTCTAATTTACGGACTAGGACCATGATTTTTAGAGCACGTTCAAATTTTGCAGATAGAGGGGCTGTTTGTTAGTATGCTTAAAATGTTTTTGAAAAACATTATTTTTATTTTTACTTTAAATTAATTTTTATTTTATTTTTTCATGATATTAAAAATAGTTTATAAAAAATAAAAAAATATTAATATTTTAAAAAGCCTGCTCCCAGGCAATGGTATGATACCAGCCAGTAATATCCTATTCCAAGACTATGGGCCTGTTTGGTATTGCTTTTGCTTCTGTGGTTGAGGTTGAAAAAAAGCAGTTTTAAAAAAAGCGCTTTTACTGTGGTTTAAAATAAGCAGTGAAGTGTTTGGTTAAAACTGTGGTTGAGGTTGAGAAATTTTTTTTTATTTGGTTACCAAGATTTTTATATAACATTTAATTAATTTTTAGATTATTTTAAAATTAAAAATATATATTTTATATTAATAAACATATATTATGTAAAAATTATTTATATTTTTATTAATTTTTATATTATTTTAAATTAAAATAAATTTGATATTTTAAAAAAAAAATTATTTTAATATTTTTCTAAATAAAAAACAAATTTAAAATAATTTATGAAGTTCATCCGTATATTATTCTTTCCATTTTCAAACCAAAGTGACTACTCAGTGGAGCAACATGATCAACGATCAATGGCTACATACAAAAACAAAAGTGGGTCCCACACTTGGCATTTTGCCCCCTAACCCGCTCCCTCTCTCCTCACCGCTCGGAAAGCAGAAAATTTCTGCTTTCTCTAAACCTGCGGCTTGACAAAAAATTTGGTGGGTCCAATGCCACAAAACTTGCGTTTTTTATTTAACCAAACGGGATGTACCACTGCTTTTTACAAACCTCCGGCTGAACCTCAATACCAAACGGGAGCTATATTAAACTGATAAAGACAAAATTAATTTAAATTAAACTTGATTACCTTCAGTATAGGCACAAGTTAAGCCAACAGCAAAGGCGAGACAAATGGTAAAAATCCCAAGCAGAATGTAATTCACTGGATGCTTCTGATGATAGTAATACAAAGGTAACAATGCTGCACAAAATCACCCATGATTATAAACCAAATTCACCACCTAACAGTAACAAGCTTAAAAGTTAAAACATGGCCATTGGTTTCAAAAACTTACTAAAAAAGGGCATGAGGATGAGCAGTATATAAACCCCCAACCCAGCCCCGGTAGTCGAAAAGAACACAGCAATCGGCCGGAAAGATACAACGACGGCCGCCACCGCGATTGTCAAAAGTAACTGAAAAGACAAGATTGAATACACTTTCCTAATGAAGGCCCACCGGAGCTGCGGGTTTTCGAGCATCATTGGATACAGCAGCCTTGCCCCGACCTCCACGTCAGTCTTCCTATACGGCTGATTCCACATGTTCAAAACTTTTCTTTCTCTACTAGCAGTGTGTTTGTATGCCGAGAAAGTGAAGGACAAAGCGAGTTTTTTTCTTTTTCCTGTCAATGAAGAAATGAGTTTTAAGTGTAGGAAGGGGAGGGAAGAGGTGTGTGATTATAAAAGCGGTTTCGGTGAGGAGAAACTTCAAGATACGTCGCGGACATAGCGTGGAATGACAGTTGGATTGTACGTCGAGTGTTTCTTGCTTGACACTTGTCTGTCCCGATGGTGTCTAGAGTTCTCGGGGTTTTTTTTTCCAGCTGTCCGTGTCTTGTGAGAACGTTGCTTATGGATTAAGTTTTTCTATTTTCTTAACAATAAAAAAATAAAAAGTATAAAAAATAGAATTATGTTCCTTTTATTTATTTATATATATATATATATATATGAAAAGAGTAGATTATTAAAAAAACGAAAAGAGTAGCCTAAGGGATAGGAAGGAAAAAAAACTCATCGATTCCGTAGCTTCCGTAATTTTAAATATCTCATGGGAATAGATTTTTAAATTTAATTAATCACACAAATATCAATAATTATTAATAAAAAAAGAAATAAAACAGCCCGCTTTAATAAAAAGAATTGATTTAAATCAATCTATGACTTTGGACTGGTTATTGGATCTGGGTTTTATATTAACTAACAAATAAAAGGCGTGCCATTTTTCCTGTACACAACACTGTAGCTTCAGAGTGTTTTTACTGTGGATTGTGGCAGTGTCGGTACCAATTTACCCTTAATGAGCCGGCGTGTTTTATTTCTTATCTGAGGGCGTTTTTGGTTTCTTCTTTTCTCTTTATTCACTTTGCGTCGCTGGGTCTTTTCTTTTCGGCAGAGAGAACGAAGGTTTGTTTGCTGAGAGCTGGTCGGGCGGGCGGAGATGGCGGTTTATGGCTTGGTTTCGGGTTGATCTGAGCCGGTGTTCGGCCGTTTTCTTACGTGTTCGGTTGGTTGTTCGATGAGGTATGCTTCTGCCCCTTTCTTTACGTCAATTTTCTGGGTTTGCTCGGTTAGTTTTCATTGGGTTCATGGGTTCGGTTTCTTTGCCATCTTCTCCCTCGATTCATGTTCTTTTCTGGTCTGGGTGTTCAGTGATTGATTTTATTGGGTTCGTTTTGGTTGGGTTTGTTTAATTTCTCATTGTCGGTGCTGTGCATTTGGTTTTGTTGGGTTCGGATTGCTTGCGTTTTGTTGTTTGTGTGTGTTGGGGAGTGGGTTATTGGTTTAATTGGGTTAGGGTTGGGTTGTCTCTTCGATTTGGAGCTGCTTTGATTCTCGAGTTAACTTGGGTTAGGGTTGAGTTGTCTCTTTGATTTGGAGCTGCTTTGATTCTCGGGTTAACTTGGGTTTGGTTGGTTCTTTCTTTGTTGCTCTCGGTTTGGTTTGATTGGGTGTGGTTTCTGTGTGTTCGGTTTAATTGACTGTGGATTTGTTGCTCTCGGTTATTGCTGTTTTGCAAATTGTTTTGTTTTGCATTCTGTTTCATTACTTCGTTGCTGTTTTGCTTTGCTTTGCTTGGTTCGTTTAGGTGTTACTGTTGCAATCTGGTTTCGTTACTTGAATTAATCGTTTTACATCATGTCATTTCAAATTAATGCATTTCTCTATGTTTTGCAGGGTCACATGCTCCTATTTTGGCTTTTTCTCTATTGGTCGTAGGTTGAGTGGACTGCACCCTCATTCTTTGTTTGTAAAGTTATGTGTTATATTTGCCTTTTTTTGGTTTATTCTCCTTTTATCTGCATATTTCTGTTCCCTTTGGTTTGTTCTGGTACTTTCTTTTTCTTCCTTCTTTTCTTTTCATCTCTGCTTCGAATTTGTCAGGCCATTAATTCTTTTTCTTTGGCTGTTATTTGTTTTAAGTTTTGGCCTGCTCATTGTCACAAGTTGCTGCCAAGGCTTCGTTGCGTCCTTTGTTTTGTTCGGCCTACTTTTGAGGTTGGTTCTTTATGGTTTTTTAATAGTTGGTTGCCGGGTTGTTGTTTGTTTTTGTATTTTTTCCACTCATAATAATCATTGATTGCAATTGCCCTTGCTTTTTCACCTTCAATTTATGGCAGTTGATAGTGACAAAAAATAACTTTTGTTTGCACCACACTTTGATATGCTAAAAAAAAACTTACATTAAACTCTTTGTCCATACTTTCATCCAAGTTAACCAAAATCTCATGCTTATGGTGGCCACAAATGGTTGGGATTTCTAAATCTTTAAAGAGGCAGTCATGAGAAAAAACATGGAAAAAAGTTAACGGAGGGGGTTCGTCTAGAAGAGAGGATTTAGAATTGAAAGGAAAGATGAGACAATAAAAGTATTCTAGACAGGATGAGAAGTTGGGTTAGACAGGAAATAAAGGTTTTGCAACTTAGGATATTTTGATGATTTTCCTTGGATAATTTAAATAAAGCATCTAGAGGGTGCTAGATCGCTTGAGTTAAAAACAGTAAAATTGCTTTATTTATGCAGACAAGCTTTGTTACTTATTGTGTTTTTCAATATGGAATATTTCTTCATCATTTCAGAGGTCCTTTATATGTTGAAAAGTATTGAGATTATCCCTTTAACTTCAGGGATTTAAGACTTCTACAGCTGCTAATTAAGACTACAACATTATAACAAGGAGACACATCATGCTTAAAGTGTAAATGCTATTGTGAACATGGTGCATATATATTTTAAAATAAAGATTTTTCCTTTCATCACAGAAAACCAGTTGCTATTAGAATTTGTCAAAAAGGGTAGAGCCTAGCATCAAAACTTCATGAATCAACGTTCTCAAATGTACAAAGAACATATCTTGCCCAATCGCATGACGTAGACAATCAATTTCTTAAGCAAGTGAATGCCTTTTATGCCTTTTCAGTTCACTTTCTCCTATGACGTTTATATATGTTTACTTTGTCCTGATGTAGTTTTGTTGTTTCAAAATTTAATTATGACCAAATTTCTTTAGAGCTATTGCTGCAAGTGTGACATTGCTGTTTTTTTTACATATAGGATAAAAAGATATAACTAAGAAATTTATAAAACATTGAGGTTCTAAATAACTTGAATCAAGAGAAAAATGGGGTGATGAATTCGTTTCAGCTTCTACTTTCTTTTATTATCTTTATAAACATCATCTCTCAACAAGCTCTAGGTAATTAGACTATTAATTGAATTGCAAGATATTGAGCATCTTTTTGTATCATTTCAAAATTGAATTGGTTGCATATTAAAATTTAGGCTGCCATAATAGATAAACATCAAAACTCTGAACATGCTCTAGGTAGTTAGACTATTGATTAAATCGCATGATATTGGAAATCTTCTTATATTGTTTCAAAATTTAATTCGTTCGATATTAAAATTAACATAGTCATCAACATTAAACGCTACATCTGCAACTCAAATTATGATAACGGTTATGATTATAATGCACTAGCTCGGCTTCGATAAATGTTCATTCTTTTAATTTATCTCTGTTTAGGAGTTATTTAAGTTTGGATAGGATGAAAATCAATATTAAATAAAATGGATTTAATTGATAATAAATTCTTTTATCTGCATATTTCTGCTCCCTTTGGTTTGGTTTGGTACTTTTTTTTCCTCCCTTCTTTTCTTTTCATCTCTGCTTCAAATCTGTTAGGCCATTAATTCTTATTCTTTCGCTGTTATTTGTTGAAGTTTTCGCCTGCTCATTGTCACCAGTTAAATAGAAAGAGAAGGGATTGGATTGAAGTTAGGTTAAATTCGAGTGATCATTGAAGAGGTATTGTCATGTTGGAAATTAAATAAAATAAAATGCAAAATCTAATTCAATCTTTATTAATGCTTTATCTTTTTTTGCTTCATTTATTTATTTAGGTTTGTGTTTCTTTGTGGTATTTCAATCTATTAGTTCCTTGGACTGTTAACATGTACGCGTTTGCACCTTCTTTTCCCCCTGTATTATAATCGCTTCTCTGCAATGATTCTATGTGCCAACATTTGTCTGCTCTCTTTTGGCTTCACAATTGTATACAGACTTGCACTTTATTTTTTACTCTTTCGAGTTCTTTATTCCTTCAACTTTGTAAATATGTGCATCTGCTAGCTTGCTTTGTTTTTGCTGTTTTAAAATAGATCGTCCGTTGTTATTCTCTAATGCTTATTCTTTAGCTTACATTGCGATTCTTTCTTATGGGACATGTGTAAAAATGATAAATAGGCATCCCTGTTAAGGTCTGAAAAAAGAATTCCAACAACATATAAACAAAGGGTGAAAATAATTCATGTGGACCAAATTAGCGTTAACTTTGCTTGGCTGATTTAAATAAAGCATCTGGAATGTGCTAGATTGCTTCAGTTAAAAAATACTAAAATGACTTTATTCATGCAAAGAAACTTGGTTGCTCAATGTGTTTCTCAATATGGAATAGTTTCTCATCATTACACAAGTCCTTTTTATGTTGAAAAGCATTGAGACTATCCGTATAACTTAAGGATTTTGAAACTTTGACAGCTGCTAATCAAGGCTACAACATTAGAACAAGGACACACATCATGTTTAGAGTATCAATGCTGCTGTAAACATGGTTCATATATATTTTAAAATGAAGATGTTTCCTTTCATGGAAGAAAACCATTTGCTATGAGAATTTGTTAAAAGGGATTCAACCTAGCATCAAAACTTTATTAATCAACATTGTCAAATGGATAAGAACATAGTTTTGTTGTTTGGAAATTTAGTTATGGCCATATTGCTTTTGAGTGATTGTTGCGAGTGTGACATTGCTGTTTTTTTTTACATATAGGATAAAAAGATATAACTAAGAAATTTATCAAACATTGAGGTTCTAAATAACTTCAATCAAAAGGAAAATGGGCTGCTGAATTTCGTTTGAACTTCTTCTTTCTTTTATTATCTTGATAAACATAAACTCTCAACAAGCTTTAGGTAATTAGACTATTAATTGAATTGCAAGATATTGAGCATCTTTTTGCATCATTTCAAATTTGAATTCGTTGCACATTAAAATTTAGGCTGCCATAATAGATCAATATAAAAACTCCGAACATGCTTTAGGTTGTTAGACTATTGATTAAATCTGAATTTTAACTGATTTTGCTAGGATGCTTTAAATAAAACATCTTCAGTGTGCTAGATTGTTTTAGTTAAAGAAACTCAAATCACTTTATTTATGCAATGAAACTTGGTTGCTTATTGTGTTTCTCAATATGCAATAATTTCTCATTATTACACATGCCCTTTTTATGTTGAAAAGCATTGAGATTATCCTTATAACTTCATGATTTTAAAACTTTGACAACTGCTAATTAAAACTACAGCATTATAACAAGAAGAAACATCATGCTTAGAGTGTCAATGCTGCTGTAAACATGGTGCATATATATTTCAAAATAATGATGCTATATAATTAGCCGTATAACTGGATTATACATTTGATTAGTTTTGAATAATGCTGGTGCTTTTTTTGAAAATGATGTTTCTTATTCTTATAGTTATATACTGGTGGTATTTTTACTTCTACTGTTGCTATTGTTGCCTAGATTGTTTTTATTATTGTTAAGATTGCGTATTGGTTGTTTTACTGTATTTTATCCAACGCAATGTGTTTGAATATACTATTACGTTGCTCATAGTAAAATTCCCTTTCATTTTGGAAAACAATGATGGAGTTCATAGCTTAACATCCACTGTTAGGTTCTAATTCTTCGAATTTGGTTCTTTTGATATTGCATTGTTGATATGTTTATGTCAACCCTAGGTCTGATAATGATAGCTCTGCATATTCTTTTTCTACATAAATTCAGCAAACTATTTCAAATACATATCCATTTTTAATTTCTTTTACTAAAGTTTATTCAAAATGCATAGTGCAATCAATATATATGTTGTATGATTGGCTGTATAACTAGGTTATGCATTCAGTTAATGTCGTTCCTATTCGTTAACTTACTTTAAAAGGTATAACACAATCAATATATATGTTATATGATTAGCTGTCTAACTTGATTATACATTCGATTGATTTTCATGCTTTTTCAGACTCAGTTCTGAGTTATTTCTATCATTGTCCTTGCTGCTTTCTATGCTTCTTCGTTTTCATTTTCTTCCGTTTTTTCTTTCGGTTCTTGGCTTTTGGTGATGTTCTCTTAGTTTGTTTTTGCTGTTTCATCGTGTTCCAGCCTAGCTAGCGCTTGAAAGCTGCTGTTTTTGTTGTGTTTGTGGTGATTTTTTTAAGCTTTCTTCGCTGTTGTTTTAAGTTGTCCATTGCGCGCTTCCTTGCATGCTTCTTATAGTTCTCTTTGTATCTTTTCCATTCATTTTTAGCTGCGCATAGCTGGCTGGCTGTTTGGCTTGAGTGTGTTGGCATTTGTTAAATATGGGACCATTGAGTTCTTCAGCTAAAATTTTGTTTTTCATTTTCTTAATGCTTTCCTTAGTTGTTGTTTTATTTTTCTTTCGTAATATATAGTGCTTATTGTTTGTTTACTTGCTATATGAGTGTGAGTGTTTGGCTACTATTTTCATGCTCTTTGCATGCCTGGTCTAGGTTTTTCCTAGCATAGCCTTGACTGCTCTTTATATTTCTTTGTTTTCTTTTACATTCATTTTTTTCTCGCGGTGCTTTGCTTTTAGTCATGTCCTATTGATATGCTTTGGTTTTTGGAGATGGTCCACCCAAGATGGCAGTTAGGAGCTGATGTTTGGGTTGTGTTTGCTGTGGTTTTTCCCTGCTTTTGTCTTGCTGTTTGTGTATTTCCATTTGACACTTTCTTTCATGTTTTTTGTGTTTTCTTTAGGGATTTTTGACTTGCATTTTCTCCTGTTTATAGCTGATTGTTAGGGTTGGGTTTGCTACTGTGTTTTTTACATTGGGGCCATTCAATTTCTCAGCCGGGAGTATGCATGCATGTGCTGTTACAGTGTGCTTCTGTTATTTCGTTATAAGCTACTCAAATTGGTTCTCAAAGGCTGCTGATTTGGTTGGTCCGATCGAAGTTTTTTAGTCCTTCGATTGGAGTTTTATAGTGTTTTGTTTTGCATTTTTCCCGCAAGCATTGTGTTGGTTCTTGAGTCATTTTTATTGCTATTTGGTTGGCTTCATTTTTTGTTGTTCATTGTTTTCATCTAAGTGTTTATGTTGGATATACTCGGGTTGTTTTGTCGTTCGTCCCATTCGCTTTCTCCAATTACATGTGTGTATGTGTGTTTTATCTTGTTGTTCATTTGTTGTGTTGGTATGGAACAAATTGACATTGTTGCATTCAATTAGCCTTGAATATTGTTTTATTGTTGATGTTTGTTTTCTTTATAGTTACTCTCTGATGGTATTTTTACTTCTACTGTTACTATTATTGCCTACATTGTTTCTATTATTGTTGAGGTTGATGTTGTTCAAAATGTTGAGGTTTTCATTTGGAACTATACATCCAGGTGTTCTCTTGCTATAATTTGGCATGGTTGTTTTCCACTAATCCAATTTTTTCCCCGATAATAGCATTCTCTTCCTTTTTTCTTTTTTTTTATGTTTGCAACGATTTTTGCAGCATATGGTGTTAGTTTTTAACTGTTTCTTTGCTGCATTTGTTTGGAATTTTCTATGTTAATAGCTGGTTTTTTCATGCAGTTTTTCCATGATATTTGCTTGAATTTTCTATTAGATGACTTCATTTCTTCATCATTTCATTTATTACCTTGCGATTTTTATTTTTTCCAGGAAGATTAGCAACAAAATGAGATGTCTCATTTGGAAGAGGGGTTTTCACTTCGTTCCGCACCTCAACATCCCTCTATTTTGCACTTATGTATAAATTGTTTAGTTTGCGCTCTTTTGTCATCTTTTGTGACACTGCATACATTCCAAAAGATGTAACCTATGTTTGCGGAATAAACTCTTTAATGTTATGGTTCTTAACTTTTTATTCAAGCTATATTATAAGTTTATTGTTATGGATTTAATTATATGATATTATATACACAGCAATGCCCGCGGCAACGTGCGGGCAATATAGCTAGTAATTGAATAAAGAATGTTTTCGGTAATTATAGCTGAAGCCCAATATGTATCGGCCCAATAAATAAAACATGAATGGAACCGAAGTTGCCCGATAAAAGAAGTATCACCTCATTTTTTGTTTTTTTTTTCTGGATTTATTCATACCGGGGGGTTATGTGCTATGGGCCTTCCAAAAAATTTCCCTCTCTTCTCAAGCCACTGGAAAAGGTGCTGGAACTTGGATGTGTGACACAACCCACCTCTCTTTTCAGGTGTGTTTAGCAGTAAACTAACTACCACCAATAATTAATTAATTATTGTTAGAAAACCCTAGCCATGTGGCATCAATGGCTCTAGATCATTGCATCGTGGATTCTGAATCGGAACGGATGATTTGTCCTTCTAAAAAAATAACAAAACTTTTGTTTAGGGCAATGTCATATTTTTCACAGGATTCATTAATTGTGAATAAATTGGTCTGTGTATGTTTTTTAACACTATAAAATGTCATTATTACTCTTACAAGCAAAAAAATTTATTTTTTAACACTATATAATTTTTTTCTAAGAGTTTTTTTTAACTTTAGCACAGTAAAATGATATAATTATTATATATATATATATATAATTATAAATAACAAATTTAGTATCCAAGGGATTTTTGTTTTTTATTATGTTTTTTTATTATTAACTAATAACTAAAACAAAATGAAGAAAGGAATAGTGAAAATTACTATACACACACTCACATATTACTGTGGACGCGAGCTTTTTCATCCGTGTGTCGCGCGAGTTCGTCCACCCTATTTTTTTTGTTTTTTCCGCCTATGAACAGTGTAGTAACGATTTTAGCCCTGGTAATAAGACAAAATAGCGTTTTCGGCTGAGGGTTAAGGGCGTAATTGCGCGCGTCCGTACCGGTCCGGTCCGCCGCATGGGTTTTTTTTTTAAATGGCTAAATACGGTTATAACCCCTAATAAGACAAAATGTATTAATTAGGGACAGAGCTATAACGGTAACTGACCATTATTATTTATTTATTTTTCGAAATTCTGTCAGGCGCGTGCAGTTCACGCGAAACACGGTATTCTCCCTAACGCCCCTTTCAAGTGGCGCGTGCGGTGTTATACGGTGGCCGGAAATGGGATAACGACGCCTAATCCGGTGCGCCTCCTCTTGGTCTTCCTCCCGATGCGGCGCGTTTTGCAACACGGTGGCCGTTGACGCGTCGGTGGCCGGTTAAAGCCGGTTGCACCGTTTCTCTCTCTCCTGCACGTCAAAGTGCAGAAGAGCAACCCGAGTTTTGTATACTTTCACTTCGGTCCCTTGACTTTTAATTGTGTTATATACTGTGCAGTTTGGCTTGATTTCAGTTATATAAGTTTTGAATTCCTTCGATTGGGTCCTTCAATTGCAATTAATTAAATTTGAATGTTTCACATCGGTCCTCCTTCTTTTAATTTCCAGATTGGGTTGAAAATGCTTAATATATTCGGTACAGTACTTTCCATTTTTGCAAATTTGTCCTTTAATTGAAAATATTAATAAATCTAATTTTCATTTCAGCCCTTAAACTTTTAATTTTTGATTTTAATCCCTTTATATTTTATTTTCATTTCAGCCCTTATACTTTTATTTTTTAAAATTTCTAATATAACACACAATAATAATAATAATACTAATAGTAATAATAATCATAGTAATAATAATAATAATAATAATAATAATAATGTTAATAATAATTTAATTGTTTTTCTTGCTTCCTCTTTTGTTAATGTTGTTTTTTCCTTCGTATAATTTAATAATTTTTATTGTTTTGACAGTAATGGCAATGATATTTTTTTTTTCCTTTTGTTAAAGTTTCTAAAATATTTTTAGTCTTTCATTAATTATATGTTCTAATATTTGTTGAATATTATCTCATAGGAATATATATAGAGCGAAGAAAACATGACCTAAGATTTTTTGAATAAAAAAAAAATTAATATTAGTATTCTTATATACATTTAATATAATCATATAATGAATAAATCGGATGGCACAAAAAAAATTTGTCTTCAAATTTTAATTTTGTATTTAACACAATAATAATAATAATAATAATAATAATAATAATTTAATTGTTTTTCTTGCTTGCTTTTTTGTTAATGTTTTTATTTTTTCCGTATAATTTAATAATTTTTATTGTTTTGATAGTAATGACAATGATATTTATTTATTTATTCTTTTGTTAAAGTTTCTATGATGTTTTTAGTCTTTCATTAATTATATGTTCTAATATTTATTGAATATTATCTCATAGGAATATATATAGGGAGAAGAAAACATGACCTAGGATTTTTTCAATAAAAAACATTTAATATCAGTATTCTTAAATACATTTAATATAACCATATAATGAATAAATCGGATGACATAAAAAAAAATTTGTCTTTGAATTTTAATTTTGTACTTAACACAATAATAATAATAATAATAATAAAATTATATTAACAAATAAAATTTCTAATATAACCCCTACTTTTGTCCATGTATATATAAGTGTGTTTAACACAATAATAATAATAATAATAATAATAATAATAATAATGATAATAATAATAATAATATTAATAATAATTTAATTGTTTTTCTTGCTTCCTCTTTTGTTAATGTTTTTTTTTCTTTCGTATAATTTAATAATTTTTATTGTTTTGACAGTAATGACAATGATATTTTTTTTCTTTTGTTAAAGTTTCTAAAATATTTTTAGTCTTTCATTAATTATATGTTTTAATATTTATTGAATATTATCTCATAGGAATATACATAGAGCGAAAAAAACATGACCTAGGATTTTTTCAATAAAAAAAATTTAATATCAGTATTCTTAAATATATTTAATATAATCATATAATGAATAAATCGGATGACATAAAAAAAAATTTGGTTTCGAATTTTAATTTTGTACTTAACACAATAATAATAATAATAATAATAATAATAATAATAAATTTTATATTAACAAATAAAATTTCTAATATAACCCCTACTTTTGTCCATGTATATATAAGTGTGTTTAACACAATAATAATAATAATAATAATAATAATAATAATAATAATAATAATTTAATTGTTTTTCTTGCTTCCTCTTTTGTTAATGTTTTTTTTTCCTTCGTATAATTTAATAATTTTTATTGTTTTGACAGTAATGGCAATTATAATTTTTTTCCTTTTGTTAAAGTTTCTAAAATATTTTTTGTCTTTCATTAATTATATGTTCTAATATTTATTGAATATTATCTCATAGGAATATATATAGAGCGAAGAAAACATTACCTAAGATTTTTTGAATAAAAAAAAATTAATATTAGTATTCTTAAATACATTTAATATAATCATATAATGAATAAATCAGATGATATAAAAAAAATTTATCTTTGAATTTTAATTTTGTATTTAACACAATAATAATAATAATAATTTAATTGTTTTTCTTGCTTTCTCTTTTGTTAATTTTTTTTGGTTTCGAATTTCTCTTTTGTATAAAAAATTTGGTTTTGAATTTTAATTTTGTACTTAACACAATAATAATAATAATAATAAATTTTATATTAACAAATAAAATTTCTAATATAACCCCTACTTTTGTCCATGTATATATAAGTGTGTTTAACACAATAATAATAATAATAATAATAATAATAATAATAATAATAATAATAATAATAATTTAATTGTTTTTCTTGCTTCCTCTTTTGTTAATGTTTTTTTTTCCTTCGTATAATTTAATAATTTTTATTGTTTTGACAGTAATGGCAATTATAATTTTTTTCCTTTTGTTAAAGTTTCTAAAATATTTTTTGTCTTTCATTAATTATATGTTCTAATATTTATTGAATATTATCTCATAGGAATATATATAGAGCGAAGAAAACATGACCTAAGATTTTTTGAATAAAAAAAAATTAATATTAGTATTCTTAAATACATTTAATATAATCATATAATGAATAAATCAGATGATATAAAAAAAATTTATCTTTGAATTTTAATTTTGTATTTAACACAATAATAATAATAATAATTTAATTGTTTTTCTTGCTTTCTCTTTTGTTAATTTTTTTTCTCCGTATAATTTAATAATTTTTATTGTTTTGATAGTAATGACAATGATATTTTTTTTTTCTTTTGTTAAAGTTTCTATGATATTTTTAGTCTTTCATTACTTATATGTTCTAATATTTATTGAATATTATCTCATAGGAATATATATAAGGAGAAGAAAACATGACCTAGGATTTTTTCAATAAAAAAAATTTAATATCACTATTCTTAAATACATTTAATATAATCATATAATGAATAAATCAGATGACATAAAAAAAAATTTGTCTTCGAATTTTAATTTTGTGTTTAACACAATAATAATAATAATAATAATAATAATAATAATAATAATAATAATAATTTAATTGTTTTTCTTGCTTGCTCTTTTGTTAATGTTTTTTTTTCTCCGTATAATTTATTAATTTTTATTGTTTTGACAGTAATGACAATGATATTTATTTTTTTTTCGTTTCTTAAAGTTTCTAGGATATTTTTAGTCTTTCATTAATTATATGTTCTAATAGTTATTGAATATTATCTCATAGGAATGTATATAGGAAGAAGAAAACATGACCTACGATTTTTAAATATATTTAATATAATGATATAATGAATAAATCGAATAACATAGAAAAAATTTATCTTCGCATTTTAATTTTGTCTTTAACACAATAATAATAATAATAATAATATAATAAAGTTAATAATAATAATTATTATTATTCTAATAATAATAATAATTTATTTGTTTTTCTTGTTTACTCTTCTGTTAATATTTTTTTCCCTCCGGATAATTTAAATTTTTTTATTGTTTTGACAGTAATAGCAATGCTAATTTTTATTTTTATTTTATTTTTTTGTTTTATCTTTTGTTAAAGTTTCTTAAATATTTTTACTCTATCATTCATTATATGTTCTAATATTTATTGAATATTATCGTATAGGAATATATATAGGGAGAAGAAAACATGACCTAACATTTTTTTAATAAAAAAAATTGATATCAGTATTCTTAAATATATTTTATATAATAATATAATAAATTAATCGAATAACATAAAAAAAAATTTATTTAATATTATCGCCTATAGATATATAAAGAGAGGAGAAAAATGACCTTGGATTTTTTCCTTAAAAAAATTTAATATCAATATTCTTAAATACATTTAATGTAATAATATAATTAATAAATCTTATCAAAAATATTTGTATATTTGTATATTTATGTCAAATTAAAATATGTAAAACTAATTATATGTTTGAATATTTATTGAATATTATCGCCTAAAAATATATTAAGAGAGAGGAAAAATGACCTAGAATTTTTTGGATGACAGAAATTCATATCATGTTTTCTTAAATATATGTAATATAATAATATGATTAATAAATCTTATATATAAAAAAAGATTGGCTTCAAAATTTAATTTTGTGCTATTTTATGTAAGCAGATTTATGAATTTATCTCTCAATTCATTAGCATGTGCTTAGTAGCAGTTTACAACTCCGCTTCCATCGTTCCCGCCCGCCTGTCCTATTTGATTCAGTCAGTCGTCTGAAAGTGCTTGCGGGGAATTTCCAATGTTTTCATTTTTAATATTTTAGATCTAATATTACTGGGAAAAAAAAACATCTCAAAAAAAAATGTTGACAAATTTACCTGCATTATCTAAAAGTCAAATTAAAAAATATACAAGTCACTTCCCGTTTCCATTAGACTGTTCTTTTTAGACGACAAATAAATAATTATAACACACACAAAAATTAAGTTTATGTTTTAAAAACAAATTACAATATTTTTATTTCTAATATGTCTGATATTTATTGAATATTATCGCCTAAAAATATATTGAGAGAGAGAGGAAAAATGACTTTAGATTTTTTGAAGGACAAAAATTTATATTAGTATTCTTAAATATAATTATACTAACTAAATATTAAAATAATGAAATATAATACATAAAAAAATAATTAATTTTCTACATAGATAAAAAAACTCGCCGCATCGCGCAGGTTAACCGCTCGTAATCAATCTATATTAGGAGAGATTGAGTATTTTAATAAATATAAAATATTACTTTTAAAGAAGAAAAAAAGTGACATGTGAGATGTTCCTGCAAACAATCTCAAATTGATTATAACTAGTTAATTGCCCGCACTACATTGCGGGCGGAGCAACTAATTTTTATAACTGTTCAGATTAAAATATAATATTTTTATATATAAAGTTTGATATAATAAAACAGATCAAAATACCCTATCATAACAACAATAACATCGAAGTCTTAACTTCTAAAATTATCATCACTATTACTGTCAAAACAATAAAAATTATTAAACTACCCCGAGAAAAAAACACAAAAAAATTAACAAAAAAGCAAGTAAGAACAAAAAATAAAATTATTATTATTATTATTATTGCGTTAATAATGAAAAAAAACAAAATTAAATCAAAGACTAAAAAAGGTGTAAAAACATTAACAAAAGAGAAAATAAAAAAATAAAATAAATGATAAAACAAAACAAAAATTATTACTTGAAAAAAAATCATTTGACTTGAAAATTAAAAAAATTGACCGCACTACGTTGCGGGTTAAGCAAACAATTTTTATGATTGTTGGGATTAAAGAAATTAATAGGATTTGTTGGTCCAAAATTAAAATATAATATCTATATATTCAAAATTTAATATAATAAAATGGATCACCACACCCTGTTATAAAAATAGCAACATCGAAGTTTTAACATCTAAAATTATCATTGTTATTACTGTCAAAACAATAAAAATTATCAAATTATCCTGAGAGGAAAAAACTAAAAAACATTAACAAAAGAATAGGTAAGAAAAATAATTAAAATTAAAATAATAATAATTATTATTATTATTGTTATTGTTATTGTTATTGTGTTAGTAATGAAAAAAACAAAAATAAATAAAAGACTAAAAAAATCCTAAAAACTTTAACAAAAGATCAAGCAAAAAATAAAATAAAAATAAAAATTATCAGGTAAAAAAAATTCATTTGACTTGAAAATAATAAAAAAAAACCAATAAAAAAACTAAAAGAAAGAACAAAGGGAGAAAAAAATAGAAATATCAATTTTTAAATGATCATAGATACAAAAAAAAATTAAGAGCTAATGTTTTTTAAAAAATATCACCTCAACAAATAAGAAAATAACAAAAATTAAAAATTAAAGCTAAGATCACACTTATTTAAGAAATATAAAAAAATAAAGGGATTAAAATAAAAAAAATTAAAAATATAAGGGCCGAAATGAAAAATAAATATATTATCAATTTCAATCAAAGGATAGAATTGAAAAAATTGCAACTTCTGTACCGAATATATTAATCTATCTAAACTCAATCCGGAAATTAAAAGGAGGACCGAAGTGAAACATTAATATTTAATTAATTTCAATCGAAGGACCCAATCAAACTAAATCAAAACTTATATAACTTTTAATATATTCGGGATGAACGACTTAACTCAAACTAGAAATCTATTGTACAGATCGCAAACTCCTTATCATCACATCACGTCTATTAAGGACATATCAGGATTGTTGACAAAGAAAAATATACGTTCATGAGTATAATGCTGAGCTTCAGATGCTAGTAGGACATAACAACTTGTATGAGAAAAAAATAACAACATATTAATCATAATATTTCTTAAAAAGGGTTATAGTAGCAGTAGCATATTTGACACTTCCAGGAGACCATGTAATCAGGTGACTAGAATTGGTGCTCTCGACAAGGGAAAGGCAGTTCTAACATTGCAACCACTTCATACTAGATAGCTGTGGGTGCAAGGGACGCGACTGGGCGGGGACTTGGAAGGGATTCGATGAGGATAACTTTGCGTCATGGAACCTTCTCTACTTTCAGCTGAAGTATGAACCTGAGAATGTGTTTCTATCAAAGAATAAAGACATGCTCATGGAGACCTCTTTGCTTGTTAATTTCTGCTCTACCTCTACCAAATGGATAAGATATTCTTTCTACCGTTCGCCATCGACTCAAGCAAGCGGTGGGTTATCGTCTGAAGAGGGCATTCGACTGCTGAGTGGGAATGTGGGATGGAGTGTCATTTTATCATGGATATGTTTTGTTTCAGAATTTGTGTTGCGTCAAAGCTTTTGCAGTCCTCGTTGCTAGATTTTGGGTTCTTAGATGGAATTCTGAGAAGTTTGTGTTGTCGACCGGCTTTAAGTACGAATGAGACTCCATGCTGCACGATAAAATAAGACTTTCTCTTTAGGCTGATTTTTTTTTATTAATGTTAATTCAGGTTAATTAAATATACCTTAATTAATTTCACAGATTTTAAAATTAATAATTATATAAATTTTTAATAATTATCATATTAAAAACCACGAGATTCAAACTTCAAATCATATAAATAACAAATCCATAAATTTCAAACTTGTATCAATAGTCATTTATAGAGTTCTGTGGGCTGATCTTTAAAATGAGGCATGATACCACATTCAAGCTCGTTGAAAGAGCTTCTCCATTCTTGTTACCCACCGCAACAGTCCAAGCGTTTCCTCTTTGGCTCCTGCGGTCTCTGCCTTCCTCTTAGGGTGGTCCCCCCGCCTGCTCCTTGTGCCCGGCCCGAATTGCATGGCAGTACAACCGGTGACCGAGGCTTTTTGTTAAAATTATTTTTAAAATATTTTTTATTCTGAAATATATTAAAATAAATTTTTTTAATTTTTAAAAATTATTTTTAATATCAACACATGAAAATAATTTAAAAAATCAATAAAAAATAAAAAAGTTTAATTTTTAAAAAAACATTTATGAAATACATTACCAATTTTCGTTAAAACAATTTTTTTATAAAAAACTTAACTTAATAATTCTTTAAATTAAACGCACTTAAACAGGAAAACAAATTAATCCCCAACAGAGATATGTTTAAAGAGAGAGCCTAATAATAAGAAAAAAGAATAAATATGATGTGACCCAAATATTCAATTTTATATAATGAAGGTGGACCCATATCAAGAAAAGGAGTGCAAGAATCCAATAGGATGGTGTTGGCGTGTTGTATACATGGCCAGCCAGTTGAAGAGCACTTTTAGGCACCATGAGAAGTAGCTACGAGCTGCTTTGTGTGAAACGGAGTTTCATCAGTTTTTTTTTTATGTGGGACCTATCGAAAATTTTCAGTTTTTTTTACTTAATCAAAAACTAAACTACACTACCAAATATCCACTAAGCTACTTCCCTTTCTTTACTCTAATAACGGGGTCCCAATTTATTTTCTTGATGTAGAAGAATATTCATCAAAACCCTTAAAAATGAAAAGAGAAATGTGTGTGTATCTTTACTCCAAAAAATTTTTTTATGTTGTAGAATATTCAAGTCCCCACAAAGGAAAAGGAAGAATATATATCACTCTTTAGTCTTGATTGCTCCTCTCGTGTGATTAAATTAACAAGCCGATGCGATAGACGTTGACTTCTCCAAAAAAAAAAACATGGTTGATCCTGACAGTTCACCACGTAACAAAATCTAGCGATTATCTTACAATAAAAAAATGGTGGCGCTGCCGTGGTGGTCATTTAAAAGAAGGTTTACACGGCGGAATACCAGGCAAATTAATCCTCTCGCCGAAGGGACCGAGCACAGCTTATTTGCATGTCGAAAATGAGGAACAAACGTTCCGTTTGGTTCCCCGAGGTGTTATTTGAAACTTGGACCCCGTTTTTTTTTTATCAAAACAAATAAAATAAATTTTGACCTCCTTATTTCAATTAAATTTTTATAATAAAAATGGATGTATCTTATTAGGTTACATCAAAAAAGGAATTTATCTGAAAAATTCCATTTATTGCAACAACATCAACTAAGTAGTGATTTTGGGGGTGTTCTTGAATTTGCAGATGGTAGAAATTGTAAAGGTTCTGACATCTTGAGAGAAATAATAAGTGCATGTTTAGGAGTTTGGAAGCGGTTATTTTTTAAAATGTTTTTCATTCAAAAATACATTAAAATAATATTTTTTTTATTTTTTAATAATTATTTTTGACATTAGCAAATGAAAATGATCTTAAAACACCAAATTTTTTAAATTTAAAATAAAAAATAAAAATAAAAAATTTTCAAATTTGTTTCAAAAATATTTTTGAAGCGCAGTGTCAAACACCCTCTAAGTCCCTTCCCTTTCTTTACTCCAATAACGGGGTCCCAAATTATTTTCTTGATGCAGGAGAATATTCATCAAAACCATCTAAAATGAAAAGAGAAATGTGTGTATCTTTACTCCAAAAAAAAGTTCCCCACTTTTTTTTACTTTTTTTCATGTTGAAGAATATTCAAGTCCCCCACAAAGGAAAAGGAAGAATATATATATATATATATATATATATATATATATAGATGGGAAACCTAAGTCGTAATCAGTTGAGCAAATGATATACGTAAGCATAATCATATAATTAACAAATAACTAAAACAAAACAAAAAATACTGTTCACACACACTCAGAGTCACTGTGGACGCGAGCTTTGTCCTCGGTGCATCGCGGGCGTTCGTCCACCTTTTTTTTTGTCTTTAGCGCCTGTGAACAGTGTTTTATCGTTTTTGCCCTCCATAATAAGACAAAAAACGGTTCTGGGTCATGGGCACCGGTGTAATTGCGCACGTCCGGACCGGTCCGGTTCGGTCCGGCCCGCCGCTTTGTTTTTTTAAAAAAAAAAATATTTTGCTAAATACGGTTATAGCCCCTAATAAGACAAAAACGCTGGCTTACATGCAGGGGCAGACCGGTAATTATCCCTATTTTTTAAATTTTTTTCCCGTTTCTGTCAAGGCGTGAGGCGCATGCGCCAGTCGGTTTTCCGCCTCACGCCCTGTTGAGGTGACGCGTGCGGCGTCACACGGTGTCCGGAAATGGTCTTCCGCAGTTGGTTTCGATGCGCCTCCGCGTGTCCTTCCTCCCGCGGTGGCGCGTGTACCCTAAATATGTCTGTACACGCGTCGGTGGCCAGTTAAAGGTGCTGCCACCGTTTTCTCTCTCTCCTGCACGTAAAAGTGCAGGAGAGTCCCCCAGTTTGTGATATGTTTCACTTTGGTCCTTATACTTTTAAAATTGATTTTGGTCCTGATTTCGATTATATAAGTTATGATTTAGTTCGATTGAGTCCTCTGATTTGAATTGATTGAATGTGAGAGTTTCACTTCAGTCCTCCTACTTTTAATTTCCGGATTGAGTGTAGAAGGTCAAAAAATTCGGTACAAAAGTTTCAATTGTTTCACATTTGTCCTTTAATTGAAATTGATAATAAATGTGATTTTCATTTCAGCCCTTAGACTTTAAATTTTTGAATTTAATCCCTATATATTTGATTTTCATTTCAGCCCTTATACTTTAGTTTTTTGATATTTCTAGAATAATCTCTACTTTTGTCCATGTATATATAAGTGTACTTGACATAATAATAATAATAATAATTTAATTATTTTTCTTGCTTGCTCTTTTGTTAATATTTTTTTTCCACCAGATAATTTAATATTTTTTATTGTTTTGACAGTAATGACTATGATATTTGTTTTTTTAACTTTTGTTAAAGATTTTAGAATATTTTTAGTCTTTCAGTAATTATATATTCTAATATTTATTGAATATTATCGCATAGGAATATATATAGGGAGAAGAAAACATGACCTAGGATTCTTTGAATAAAAAAAACATAATACCAGTATTCTTAAATACATTTAATATAATAATATAATGAGTAAATCGGATAACATAAAAAAAATTAGTCTTCGAATTTTAATTTTGTACTTAAAACAATAATAATAATAATAATAATAATAATAATAATAATAATAATTTAATTGTTTTTCTTACTTGCTCTTTTGTTAATATTTTTTTCCCTCCAGATAATTTAATTATTTTTATTGTTTTGACAGTAATTGGAATGATATTTGTTTTTTTAACTGTTGTTAAAGTTTCTAGGATATTTTTAGTCTTTCATTAATTATATGTTCTAATATTTATTGAATATTATCGCATAGCAATATATACAGGGAGAAGAAAACATGACCTAGGATTTTTTGAAAAAAAAAACATAATATCAATATTCTTAAATACATTTAATATAATAATATAATGAGTAAATCGGATAACATAAAAAAAATTTGTCATCGAATTTTAATTTTGTACTTAACACAATAATAATAATAATAATAATAATTTAATTTTTTTTCTTGCTTGATCTTTTGTGTATGTTTTTTTTCCTCCGGGTAATTTAATAATTTTTATTGTTTTGACAGTAATGGCAATGATATTTGTTTTTTTTCTTTTTGTTAAAGTTTCTAGGATATTTTTAGTCTTTCCTTAATTATATGTTCTAATATTTATTAAATATTATCGCATAGGAATATATATAGGGAGAAGAAAACATGACCTGAGATTTTTTTAATAAAAACAATTAATATCAATATTCTTAAATATATTTAATATAATAATATAATGAGTAAATCGGATAACATAACAAAAATTTGTCTTCAAATTTTAATTTTGTACTTGACACACTAATAATAATAATAATAATAATAATAATAATAATAATTTAATTGTTTTTCTTGCTTGCTCTCTTGTTTATATTTTTTCCTCCGGATAATTTAATAATTTTTATTGTTTTGACAATAATGACAATGATATTTGTTTTTTTCTTTTTGTTAAAGTTTCTAGGATATTTTTAGTCTTTCCTTAATTATATGTTCTAATATTTATTAAATATTATTGCATAAGAATATATAGAGAGAGAACAAAATAGCCTAAGATTATCCTTTAAATTAATATATTATTGAAATTATGCCAAATTAATTATATATTTTTATATTTATGTCAAATTAAAATATGTAAAACTAATTATATGTTTGAATATTTATTGAATATTATCGCCTAAAAATATATTGAAATAGAGGAAAAATGACCTACACTTTTTTGAAGGACAAAAATTCATATCATGTTTTCTTAAATATATTTATTATAATAATATGATTAATAATTAATATCAACATTCTTAAATACATTTAATATAATAATATAATGAGTAAATCCGATAACATAAAAAAAAATTGTCTTCGAATTTTAATTTTGTACTTAACACAATAATAATAATAATAATAATAATAATAATAATAATAATAATTTAATTATTTTTCTTACTTGCTCTTTTGTTAATATTTTTTTCCCTCCGGATAATTTAATTATTTTTATTGTTTTGACAGTAATTGGAATGATATTTGTTTTTTTAACTGTTGTTAAAGTTTCTAAGATATTTTTAGTCTTTCATTAATTATATGTTCTAATATTTATTGAATATTATCGCATAGGAATATATATAGGGAGAAAAAAGCATGACCTAGGATTTTTTGAAAAAAAAAACATAATATCAGTATGCTTAAATACATTTAATATAATAATATAATGAGTAAATCGGATAACATAAAAAAATTTGTCATCGAATTTTAATTTTGTACTTAACACAATAATAATAATAATAATAATAATAATTTAATTGTTTTTCTTGCTTGATCTTTTGTGTATGTTTTTTTCCTCCGGGTAATTTAATAATTTTTATTGTTTTGACAGTAATGGCAATGATATTTGTTTTTTTTCTTTTTGTTAAAGTTTCTAGGATATTTTTAGTCTTTCCTTAATTATATGTTCTAATATTTATTAAATATTATCGCATAGAAATATATATAGGGAGAAGAAAACATGACCTGAGATTTTTTTAATAAAAACAATTAATATCAGTATTCTTAAATATATTTAATATAATAATATAATGAGTAAATCGGATAACATAACAAAAATTTGTCTTCAAATTTTAATTTTGTACTTGACACACTAATAATAATAATAATAATAATAATAATAATAATTTAATTGTTTTTCTTGCTTGCTCTTTTGTTTATATTTTTTTCCTCCGGATAATTTAATAATTTTTATTGTTTTGACAATAATGACAATGATATTTGTTTTTTTTCTTTTTGTTAAAGTTTCTAGGATATTTTTAGTCTTTCCTTAATTATATGTTCTAATATTTATTAAATATTATTGCATAAGAATATATAGAGAGAGAACAAAATAGCCTAAGATTATCCTTTAAATTAATATATTATTGAAATTATGCCAAATTAATTATATATTTTTATATTTATGTCAAATTAAAATATGTAAAACTAATTATATGTTTGAATATTTATTGAATATTATCGCCTAAAAATATATTGAAATAGAGGAAAAATGACCTACACTTTTTTGAAGGACAAAAATTCATATCATGTTTTCTTAAATATATTTATTATAATAATATGATTAATAATTAATTCAACATTCTTAAATACATTTAATATAATAATATAATGAGTAAATCGGATAACATAAAAAAAATTTGTCTTCGAATTTTAATTTTATACTTAACACAATAATAACAACAACGACAATAATAATAATAATAATAATAATAATAATAATAATAATTAAATTATTTTTCTTGCTTGCTCTTTTGTTAAAAAAAATTTCCTCCGAATAATTTAATAATTTTTATTATTTTGACAATAATAGCAATTATAATTATAATTTTTATTTTATTTTTTTGTTTTATCTTTTGTTAAAGTTTCTTAAATATTTTAAGTCTATCATTAATTATATGTTCTAATATTTATTGAATATTATCGCATAGGAATATATAGAGAGAGAACAAAATAGCCTAGGATTATCCTTTAAATTAATATATTATTGAAATTATGTCAAATTAATTATAGATTTGTATATTTATGTCAAATTAAAATATGTAAAACTAATTATATGTTTGAATATATATTGAATATTATCGCCTAAAAATATATTGAGAGAGAGGAAAAATGACCTACGATTTTTTGAAGGACAGAAATTCATATCATGTTTTCTTAAATATATTTAATATCATAATATTATTAATAAATCTTATATAAAAAAAATATTGCCTGCAAAATTTAATTTTGTGCTCTTTTATTTTAGTTTTTTTTTTACAAGAGTTTCCAATGTTTTCATTTATAATATTTTAGATCTAATATTACTGGAAAAACAAAAAACTAAATTTTTTTTTGACAAATTTACCTGCATTATCTACAAGTCAAATTAAGAAATATACAAATCACTTCCCGTTTCCATTAGACTTTTATTTTTAGACGGCAAATAAATAATTATAGCACACAAAAAAATTAAGGTTATGTTTTAAAAACAAATTACAATATTTTTATTTCTAACATGTCTGATATTTATTGAATATTATCGCCTAAAAATATATTAAGAAAGAGGAAAAATGACTTTGGATTTTTTGAAAAATAAAAATTCATATCAGTATTCTTAAATATAATTATACTAACTAAATATTAAAATAAGAAAATACAATATATATAAAAGCAATCAATTTTCTACATAAATAAAAAAAACCCGGCGCATCGCGCGGGTATACCGCTCGTTATTACTAAATTAAAAAATAACTATTGAAAATCTCATATCAATGAACTTCACATGTAAATATTTAGTTAGTCGCAAATGTGATTGGATTTATTGACTTTAACCTTAACATCTTCCCCCCTTTTCCTTTTTCTATGAATATGCAAAAAAATTCGTTACGCAATAATTTTGATTATTGATGGTTATTACCGCATTTCAAAAGTATTTTTGAAATAATTTGAGATTTTTTTTATTTTAAATTAAAAAAATAGTATTTTTAGATCATTTTCATGTGCTGATATCAAAAATAATTTTTTTCAAATAAAATATCAACTTCATGCATTTCTGATCAAAAATCATTTTCAAAAGCAACCACACTCCCAAACAGTCAAATTGAAAAATAAAAAACTACAAAACTTTCATATTATTTAAAACAATATTATATGCTTAAACAAAATAATCTTAATATATATATATATATATATATATATATACACACATATTACTATATAGCTAAAACAGCTCGGGGTTGTTACTGTGGACTGGACTTTTGTCGTCCGTGCGTCGCGCGAGTTCGTCCACCCTTTTTTTTTTTACACAGGTCTTCTTTATGTATTTTTTATGGTAAAAACACCAAATTTTTTAAATTAAAAGTAAAAAATAAAAATAAAAAATTTTCAAATTTGTTTCAAAAATATTTTTGAAGCGCAGTGTCAAACACCCTCTAAGTCCCTTCCCTTTCTTTACTCCAAATACGGGGTCCCAAATTATTTTCTTGATGGAGGAGAATATTCATCAAAACCATCTAAAATGAAAAGAGAAATGTGTGTGTATCTTTACTCCAAAAAAAAGTTCCCCACTTTTTTTTACTTTTTTTCATGTTGAAGAATATTCAAGTCCCCCACAAAGGAAAAGGAAGAATATATATATATATATATATCACTCTCTTTACTCCAAAAAAACGTTTCCTTTTTATTTTAGAAAATATATATATATATATGGGAAACCTAAGTCGTAATCAGTTGAGCAAATGATATACGTAAGCATAATCATATAATTATTACTAAATTAAAAAATAACTATTGAAAATCTCATATCAATGAACTTCACATGTAAATATTTAGTTAGTCGCAAATGTGATTGGATTTATTGACTTTAACCTTAACATCTTCCCCCCTTTTCCTTTTTCTATGAATATGCAAAAAAAAATTCGTTACGCAATAATTTTGATTATTGATGGTTATTACTGCGTTTCAAAAGTATTTTTGAAATAATTTGAGATTTTTTTATTTTAAATTAAAAAAATAGTATTTTTAGATTAATTTCATGTGCTGATATCAAAAATAATTTTTTTCAAATAAAATATCAACTTCATGCATTTCTGATCAAAAATCATTTTCAAAGCAACCACATTCCCAAACAGTCAAATTGAAGAATTAAAAAGTACAAAACTTTCATATTATTTAAAACAATATTATATGCTTAAACAAAATAATCTTAATATATATATATATATACATATTACTATATAGCTAAAACAGCTCGGGGCTGTTACTGTGGACTGGACTTTTATCGTCCGTGCGTCGCGCGAGTTCGTCCACCCTTTTTTTTTTACACAGGTCTTCTTTATGTATTTTTTATGGTGAAATTGACAAATGAGTAGCTTTGGCCGAGCGGTTGGCCGCGCGCTGCCAACAAAAGCGCGCGCGAGTTCGAACCGCTCGGACACCCATTTGATTTCGTTTTTTTTTTTTAAGAACTGTTTTTTTACAAAAAAAAAAAAGTTTTTTTTAAAAAAAATGTTTTTTTTAATAAGTGGTTGTTGTTTTTTCTTTTTACAAATCTGATTTTTTTTTAAGAATTGTTTTTTTTAGAAAAAAATGTTTTTTTGTTAAAAACAAATGATTTTTTTTTATAACGGGTTGTTGTTTTTATTTTTTTACAAAAAACAATATTTTTTTTTTAATAACTAATTTTTTTTGTTAAAAAAATGTTTTTTTTTAATAACTGATTGTTTTTTTTTTTACAAATCTGATTTTTTTTTAGAACTTTTTTTTTTAAAAGGGTTTTTTTGTTAAAAAAAATGATTTTTTTTTGTAGCTAGTTGTTTTTTTTTTTTACAAAAAACAAGAATTTTTTTTTTTAATAACTGAGGTGTCCAGGCCAACTTATATGCACCACGACTAATCTCCGAATTCACTTTTTTTGATTTTTTTATTACTATTTTATTGTTATTTGGGGCCTTATGTTTTTAATTGTTCTTTTGAAATTGATTTCCTTTATTATTATTTATATATTTATGTATTATTCCCTATTATTGTACAAGTTCATGTATATCTTTTTCTTTAATTTGGTTTTGAATATTTTTTTTATCTTTTCTTTTGCTAGGGTTTCTTTTTATTTAGTCTTCAAATTTTATTCCTGGTAGTAATCATTTGAAATGTAATTTTTTTTTCAAATCACAAATATTTTTTAAATGCTAACAATGATGATGATGATGATGATAATAATAATAATAATAATAATAATAATAATAATAATAATAACAACAACGACAAAAATTTAATAATAATCATTTAATTGTTTGAATATTTGTTGAATATTATTGCCTAATAATTAAAAAAATCATTGAAAGTGTGTAAAATTAATTATATATTTGTATATTTATGTCAAATTAAAGTATGTTCAACTGCTTATATGTTTGAATATTTATTTAATATTATCGTCTAAAAATATATACAGAGAGAAAAAAAAACCACGGATTTTTTTGAAGGAAAACAATTTATATCAGTATTCTTAAATTCATTTAGTATAGTAATATGATGAATAAATCTTATAAAATAAAAATAAATTTGCTCCAAATTTTAATTTTTTGCTCTTTTGTTCAAGTTTATTTCTTGAAAAACAATTTACAGTATTTTGATTTTGAATATTGCAGATCTAATATTACTGAGAAAAATATACAACTCAAAAAAACAAAAGGCAGACAAATTTACCTCCATTGTTTGCAATGCAAAAATATACGAACCACTTCTCGTCTCGATTACACTGTTCTTTTGAGACGGCAAATAAGTAATTATAGCATGCAAAAAAACTCAGTTTATTTTTCAAAACAAATTACAATATTTTGATTTATAATATGTGGGATCTAATATTACTTGAAATAAAATTCAACTCAAACAAAGAATAAAATTACAAATTTACCTACGTTATCTAAAATTTAAACATATACGAACCGCTTCCCATTTTTATTACTCTATAAAGTATGTGAGACTAATGATATGTTTTAATATTTATTGAATATTATAGCCTAAAAATATATAGAGAGACACAAAAAAAAATTGACCTTGGATTTTAAAACAAAAAATTTTATATCAGTATGCTTACATACATTTAATATAATAATATGATTAATAAATCTTACCAAAAAAAAATTTGCTTTCAATTTAAATTTTATACTCTTTTCTTGCAGTTTATTTTTTAATAATTTTTTTTCCAATTGTCCCATTTTTAATATTTCAAATCTGATATTACTGAGAAAAAAATACAACTCAAAAAAACAAAAGGTACACAGATTGACCTACATTATCAACTCAAATTTGTTTTTCTTTTAACAAATTTACCTCGATTATCTACAATTAAAAAATATTCGAGTCACTCTCTGTCTTATTTATAATGTGTCAAATCTAATATTACTTGGAAAAAAAGACAACTAAAATATTTTTTTATATAAATTAACCTAAGTTATCTCCAATTAAAAAATATACGAACCACTTCCCATTTCGATTACACTATTCCTTTTAGGCTCAGGAAAAATTTATTTTTTACATATTTTATCTATTATAATATTACTAATTAAATATTTAAACAACTAATTACAACATGTAAAAAATCAATTAGTTTTCTACATGAAAAAAACCCTAGCGCAATGCGCGGGCAAGCATACTAATTATACAACGCAAAAAACTCATTTCTAACATATTTTTATCTGTTGCAAGTTTAGTAATTTAAACATTGAAATAACTAATTATAGCATGCAAAAAATATAAGTTTCTTTATCGAAAAAAAAAATTACAATAATTTTATTTATAATGTGTCAAATTGAATATTACTGGGAAAAATATGCAACTCATTAAAAAAAAATTACCTACATTATCTACGATTAAAAAATATACGACCCACTTTGCATTTCGATTATAAAGATTTTAGCAATTATAATTTTACTAATTAAATATTAAAATAGCAAAATACAATACATATAAAAACAATTAATTTTCTACATAGATAAAAAAAACCCGGCGCAACGCGCGGGCATTAGGCTAGTAAAGGCTATAACTCATGGAATTCACTTAGCTTAAATTATTTTTTAACCGAAATTTCTTTCTATTTTAAATTCTGGTTCATTTTAAAAAAAATTGGTTATTGACATTTATTCGATTTTAGAGAATGTTATAAGAAACTTATATTTTATGTTTTGTATATGATGTTGATAGGTAAAATATCTTTGTGTACTGATATTGGATATTTCTTAATTATAATATCGTGGATTGCAATATAATTACTTTGTTATAATTCATGCTAGGGGTAATTATTTTCGGTTCAGTTCGGTTTGTATTAAAAAAAGTAACCAAATTGAATTTTAAAAAAAATAATATTAGCCAAACCGAACCAAACCTAGTAAAACCCGATCATTTTCGGTTCGGTTTTTATGATTAAAAAATTAGAAAAACCGAATTTATTTTTTGGGCTTTCATATGGATCATCTAATGGGCTTACAATTAATATAAAAAAAACTGATTTTCTTATAAGATCCCAAAATATTTTTAAGTTTTTTGCCACTAATACAAATATTAATGTATTAAATTGTTAATGTTAATAGTGTTTATTAAGTTTTTTTTTAACTTTCTAATACTTTTATTTTGTTTAATTTAGAATGTGGCGAAATAATTAAAGTTACACAAGTGAACAAGTTAAAATTTAAATTATAGAATATTGCCTTCAAATGACTTCAAATAAACAACAAGCAACATTAACATAAAAAACTTCAAGATATACCTGGTTTGAACTAATTATCATTTGTTGCTAGATTTAACTTTCCACCAAATTCTACAAAAAATAATAATAATAGAAATGTTAGATTGAAAATAAGTTGATTAATGAATCATAAAATAAAAATACAAGTGTATAAGAAAAATAACTTGATTCAAGATTTTCATATTTTTCATAATCATTTATCAAGGTTGTAATGTCGATTGGGATTGATCAATGATGCAACCGATTTTGACAACAAAGAAGTGCTTGAATAGTTGCTGGAGAAAAAGAACTTCAGAATTGATCGAGTATACGACCGACTGTGCTAAAAGCTGATTCAGAAGCCAATGTGGATATAAAAATAGCTAAAACATGTTATGCAACCTTCTGAAGTATTTTATATTTTGAAGCATTACCCTTCCACTAACCTAAAATATCTAATTTATCATCATCAGGATCCTCACAACCATCAATCAAATACCTCTCCACTTCATTTTTATTTTCTATACTATCTTCCTCTTGTAAATATCTTTTGAATCGAGTAAAAATATTAACATCTACCTCTATGTCATTGCAATCCATATCATTAACATCATGAATATGTCTATTATCATCTTCCACTTTATCAGCTCTTAAATAAAACTCATATAGTCTTACCAAATGATCTTTCACCTTTTTCGTTAAAGATTGTGCTTTGTGATAATCATACAACTCACCAAAACAGAATTTAACATATTTTAGCTTAAAACGTTGATCTAAAACATTAGCCACATACAATATAAAATTTTGATTTGCATCATAACCTCAATACTTCTCAAACGTCAACATCATTTTCATCTCCATTCCACTTAAAACAATATCTCTATTTTTACACAATTGCAACAAGTGTGTATGCATGTAAATCAATTCATTGAAGAAATAATTTGATGTCACATGTAAGAAATCAGAAAACTTTAATGTAACTATGTAAAAGATCTTTAAAAACTTGACCACAGTTCTACCATTTTCCCAATCCTCCAAACCAGGTGGCCCTATATTTTTTTTATTCCCTTTTAGATCAACCTCTAAAAAGTAACTCATATACCTAGGTTAACTCTCATAGATGATCTATAAGAGATAACAAGAAAAAAAACAGAGGTTCAATTTACTTACCATTTGTAAACTGCAACCGTGCCGGATGGGAACGATGATAAAGAGGAACTATTGAACTGGGGGTAACGATTTAGATCAGATTGCAGAGGGAGAGAGGGTAATGGTTGGTTGGTTGCATAGGGAGGGAGAGGCGAGAGGCTGCTTCTGCTAAAGTGTTAAGTTGCAGAGGGAGGCGAGAGGCGGATGGGGACGATGCTAAAGTGTTAGCTGCTTAGGAGGCGAGAGGCAAGAATTGAATCATATATCTAGTGTTTTTTAAGTTTCTATTTATATTAAGTTTTTAAATCGAACCGGCTCGGTTGGGTTTGAGTTAATCGATTTTTTCCATACAAACCAATACCGAATCGAACCAGATATTTTTTAGAATTTTATAATCGGTTTAATCGGTTTTTTTAGTGGTTCTGTTTTCTCGGTTATTTTTTTTTTGTTTTCTCCGTTGGTCGATTTTTTTGCTCGCCTCTATTTCATGCTCATTTTAAGAGAGAGTTGAAAAATATATTAACCTTCAAGAGTAATAAATAAATGGGAAATTTAGGGAAATAAATCACAAGATTTGTTCAAAACATTTAAGAGATTGACTAATTTATTTGGATCAACCACTATAAACATAAATAAATTATAATCTTTTCAGTGGATTACAGTCTAAAATACAATATATAGTCTCTTACAACTTTTGTATCAATGGAATAAGCTACCATGATCAAACCATGTAAATATTATTTCCTAAATTCGTCAACTCAATGTAAAATTTACTTAACATTTTTTTATAATTTTAATAAATGCCTTTTGTAATAAAAAAATGGGAAGAAAAAAAAACAACTTTGTCAACGAGATCAAAGGACACCTGTCACTTATATGAGATTTATTTAATACTAGCTATATTGCCCGCGCGTTGTCGCGGGTATTTTTGTGTATATAATTTCACATAATTAAATCAACAACGATAAATTTATATGATATAACTAAATAAAAGTTATAGATCAGGAGATAAAATGTAAAAAAAATTAAGTACAGTTTATTGCGCAAACATAGATTATATCTTTTAGACTGTAGATATTACGTTATGAAAGATCACAAAAGAGCGCGAACTAACATTTTCAAAACCAGAGCAAAATATTTTGATAAGGGAAAAAAAATTAACCACAAAATCATTATTGTGCAAATAATTAAATTATTATTATTATTATTATTATTATTATTATGTTAGTAATGAAAGGAAAAATATAAATGAAAGACTAAAAATATCCTAGAAACTTTAACAAAAGATAAGAGAAAAAATAAGAAAAAATAAAAATTATCATTGCTATTATTGTAAAAATAATAAAAATTATCAAATTATCCGGAGGGAAAAAATATTAACAAAAGTGTAAGTAAGAAAAAAAATTAAATTATTATTATTATTATAATAATAATAATAATAATAATTATTATTATTATTATTATTATTATTATTATTATTATTGTGTTAATAATGAATGAAAAACCAGAAATAAATGAAAGAACAAAAAAAATCTAATAATTTGAACAAAAGATGAAAACAAAATAAAAATTATCATTGCTATTAATAATTATAATCTAACTTGAAAATATATAAAAAAAACCAATAAAAAACTAAAAGATAGAGCAAATAAAAAAATATTATAGATGATAAAACAGAAATAAAAATTAATAGCTGAAAAAAATCATTTAATAAGAAAATTTAAAAAAATATATGTTCAACGTTGCGGGTTGAGCGAATAATTTTTATAGGATTTGCTAGATCAAAATTAAAATATAATATTTATATATGCAAAATTTAATATAATAAAATAGATCAACACACCCTATTATCACAATAGCAAAATCAAAGCCTTAAAATCTAAAATTACAATTGCTTTTACTATTAAAACAATAAAAATTATGAAATTATCCTGAAAGAAAACACTTAAAAACATTAAAAAAAGAGTAACGAAGAGAAAAAATTAAATTATTATTATTATTATCATTATTATGCTAATAATGAAAAAAATAAAATAAATGAAAGAATAAAAACATCCTAGAAATTTTAAGAAAAGATTAAAAAAAAAAACTATCATTGCTATTACTGTCAAAACAATAAAAATTATCAAATTATCCAGAGTGAAAAAAAACATTAACAAAAGAGTAAGCAAGAAAAACAATTAAATGATGATTATTATTATTATTATTATTATTATTATTAATATTAATATTAATATTAATATTATAATAATAATAATTATTATTGTTGTTGTTATTATTATTATTATTATTATTATTATGTTAATAATGAAAGAAACAAAAATAAATGAAAGACTAAAAATATCGTAGAAACTTTATCAAAAGATAAAAAAAAATATCATTGTTATTACTGGAAAAAAATAAACAAATTATTATCAAATTATCGGGAGGGAAAAAAATAACAAAAGAGTAAGAGAGAAAAAATATTATTATTATTATTATTATTGTGTTAATTACACTTATATATACATGGACAAAAGTTACACCGAGAACAAAAACTAAAAGCATAGATGCATAAATACCAATAAATACCAATAAAAAATTAAACATTGAAAAAAGAACATATGAATTAATATCAAATAGAAAATTAAAAGAATAAGGACAAAAATGAAAAATGACATATATAAAATTAATTCCAATTGAAGGATAAAATTGAAAATAATAATAATTGGAGGACCAAAAATTAAATAATTATCAAATGCTGTCATTGTATAAAAAAATTAGAAGAAAAGGGATTGAAATCAAACTTTGTATATATTACCAATTGCAATTGGAGGACCAAATTAAAGAAAGCAAAACTTCGCTACCGAAAAAATTGAAGGAACCAAAAAGAAACCGAAAATCAAAAGTACAGGGACCGAATTAAAATTGCTCTATATAATTAGTTTTAATTGAAGGGCACAATTGAAAACAATCAAACTTTCAATTAAAGAAATCAGGCAGAAAATCGATATCAAAACCTCAGGGACCAAAATTAACTTGCCACAAACATGAGGGACCGGATTTGACATTGGGCCCACAGGAGAGAGAAACGCGACAGCCGTGACAAAACCGGCCACCGCCGCTTACACGGGCATCTACGATGGAAACGCGTCGCGACGGCAGACAGAGGACCTGTAGGCGCACCGTGATAACCGGCGGAGAACAATTTTTGACCGCCTCATTGATCCGCACGCGCCGCCTAAAGGACGCGTTGGCACTGAGGGCCACTGTCGCGTCCTGACGACGCGCCAGCGGTTCAGACGGGAATATAATAAAAAAATAGGCTAATTACCAAGCCACCCCTGACCCAACCCAGATCTACGAAAAAACCGAGGGGGAAAGGACGCCCATGTCCCCGTTTACTGTGCAGTGTTTTGTCGTTTTCGAGGCCCTTTCTCGTCTGTGCACTGTGCACTGAAGGAGGGAAAAACCGACAGCGCCCCTCGTCCCTGTGCACTATTTTATCGTTTTCGAGGGGTTTATGCGTGATTCCACTGTGCACATTGCGGCTAATTCAAATTAATTAAAAAAAAAAGCTAAAAACCGAAAATACCCCCATTAAATAAATACTACACGCCTGAGGCTGAGACCCATTTTTGTCACGGCACTGCCACAATCCACAGTGGATTGTGAAAGGGTGCACAGTGCATAATCCCATGCGGTTTATGTGTTTTGTAATTGTTCGCGAAATCACTAACGGCTCACATCTAACAAATTTATTCAATATAGGTGTCCAATTCATACTTAAATTCGTACAGGATCTTGATTGACGTAACTTATGGCGATAAAAAATTTTATTGTGCAACACCTCGGCTAGGGCCTATACTTGTTTCAGCCCATTTTTCTCTCTTAAAAAACATAATGGCATGATGGCTAGGGTTTTTCTTAACATTTTAGAAGAGTATGGAAGAAGAACATGATGAATAATTTCCTTTTATTTTCTTCTCTATTTGTGGTCTAACTTTTTTTTTTCAATTTCTCTTTAATTACTTGGTCTCTTAATAACTTAATCTCACTTTGGTCCCTCCTTTTCTTGTTTTAAACTTTATCCCTTTGTCTATTTTTCTCATTATTTTGATTTCTTAAAAAAAAATGTATTTTGTTTTTTATTTCAGAAAACAACATTAACTTCAATTTGATAAGAAAAGTAATCAAGAAATGTGAAATGGATGCAAATGCATCGAAACCATATTTTTATAAGAAAGGAATTTCTTTAAAATTAGAAATCATATTCTTATACATGTTCCTTTTCTCTTCATGATTTTTCTTGTTTGAGTTATGCTTTTGGTAGTTGATCTAACTGACCATTTCTCCGTGTTAAAGTTCTTCATGCTACCTTTTAAACCATTAGATCATCCTATATAGCCTTCACTCTTTCCTCACGTACTAGAAAGATGTTGTTAGTACTTAGTAGTTTTGTCCATTGAACAAGTCAACCTACTCTAATACCAATTGATGTAGTGTATAATAAAAAGAAATTAAGGTTTTTTAAACTCTAAAAACAGTCTTAAACTGTAAGGAGAACATTTTAAAAAAAAAATCTAAAAAATATTTTGATAATAACTTATAAATTGTTTTAAAGGTAGTTAAAAGCAGCGTAGATAATGAAACCTTGATCAAATAAAAATATAAAACCTAATCTAAAAATAAAGAAAAAAAATAAGAAAACATCCCAAACAACAACTTTTAAGAATTATTTAGCATGGTTTAGACGTCATATGGTTACAACAAGTTGACTCATTATAAAACTAGACTTGGAAAGTATGTTAGAAATTTTTTAACCTGATCCAACAATTAAATTAAAAATTAATTTTGTTTTCATATAAAACTCATTTGAGTTGTCAAGATATATTTTAAAACTTTTAACACTATCATTATTATATCAGTTAGTAGTGTTTGATATGCTAGACATATATATATATATATATATATATATATCAAAGCATGATCCAATGAAATTTTTTATCTGTATTTTACCAAAATAAATCAAATTATACAATCCAATTTAGCAGGACAAACACATGCTATTTGCCAGTTCTGTCTGGACTGGTCTAATTCAATACAAGCAATATTTTCCACATTATAATCTTTTCTTTTCAAAATACGTTTGAAATTTCACTGTAGCTCCCTATACACTAAAATACGTGGGGAAAGCACAGTAGCTCCCTATACATTTCACTGTAGATTGCTATAGTATTTTCCTGCTATATTTTTTTTCGTTCTCAGCTGCAATGCATTTTTTCCCCTGCTTTCTTGCTACAGTTTTTTTTTTCATTTTTTCCCCGTGGTTTTTTCATCTAAAACATTTTTCCCCGGTTATACTTTTTTTTATTTCTTTTTTCACTTATATAATTTTTTGTTTTATTTTTTATAACCGGGGTGTCCGAACCAACTTAAGCGCATTAACAATACACTAAAACATGTAGGGAAAACATTGTAGATCCACACACATTTCACTGTAGATTGCTACAGTGTTTCCCTGCTACAATGTTTCTTTTTCTTTTTTTTCATTCCCAGCTACAGTGCATTTTTTTCCTGCTTTCTCGCTACAGTTTTTTTTTGTTTTTTTTCCCGTGTTTTTTTCCCCTAAAACATTTTTTCTCCTGTTATATTTTTTTTATTTCTTTTTCCACTTATATATTTTTTTGTACTATTTTTTATAATCGGGGTGTCCGGACCAGTTTAAACGCACCATGACTAATCCTCGAACCCAATTTTTTTTCTTTTTTTTCATGTTTTTTTTTCTCCTAAAACATTATTTTTCCCGGTTATACTTTTTTTTATTTCCTTTTCCACTTATACATTTTTTTGTTTTGTTTTTTAGTGTCCGGGTTAGCTTAAGCGCACCATGACTAATACTCGGATCCAATTTTTTTTCTTTTTATAACTAAGATGTCCAGACCAGCTTACACGCTCTCGGGCCCCCTTTTTTTTATAATCGGGGTGTCCGGGTCAGCTTTCATTCCCCTGCTTTCCCGCTACAATACTTTTTTTTATCTTTTTTTTCTTTTCTTATTATGCCTTTTATTTCTAGCTACAGTGTTTTTTCCCCTAAAACATTTTTTTCCCGGTTATACTTTTTATTTTATTTCTTTTTCCACTAATATATTTTTTTGTTTTGTTTTTATAACTAGGTTGTCTGAACTAGCTTAAGTGCACCACGACCACTCCCCGAATCCAATTTTTTTTTTTTGAAAACTTTTTTTTTTCGTGTTTTTTTCCCTGAAATATTTTTTCCCCCCAGTTATACTTTTTTTTTAATTTCTTTTTCCACTTATATATTTTTTTTGTTTTTTTATAACCGGGATGTACAGGTCAACTCCAGCGCATCATGACTAATCCCCGGACCGATTTTGTTTTTTGATAACCAAGGTGTCCAGACCAGCTTACACGCACCACGACTAATCCCCGGATCTATGTTTTTTTTTATTTTGATAATCGGGGTGTCCGGGTCAGCTTTCATCAAATATATTTAGGATTTATTTCGGTTCTCAGTCTTTTAATTTCTGGATTGGTTTTAAATCCTTTAATATTTTCGGTATCAAAGTTTGGATTTGTTTCAATTTTGTCCTTAGAATGAAATTGATTATATATTTATTTTAAATTTTGGCCCTTATACTTTTAATCTATGATTTTATTTTAATTCCTTTATTTTTTTAAATATATTTATGAAATGGTTCCTATTTTTATCCATGTTTGTATGTATATGCTCTTAGTTTTTTGTTTTTAATTTTGTTCTTAAATTTTAATTTTTGTTGGTTATCATTTGAAAATTGATATTTATTATTTTTTTCCCTTTTTTTATTTGTATTTGTTGTTAAAGTCAAATAATATTTTTTAAGCTAATAATATTTATTTTTGTTCTGTCATTGATTTTATTTTTTAATTGCTTTTTTGTTAATATTTTTAGGTATTAAATTTTTTAATTATTATTGATAAGGCATTCAAAATAATGATAATGATTATTTGTAAGGATTTTTGTCTTATAAATATTTTAGACTAATTATATATTTTGATATTTTTTAATATTAACGCCTTAAAATATATATAAATAAATAACCTAAGTTTTTTTGAATAAATAAATAAATTAATTTAATGTCAGTGTTCTGAAATATATTTAATATAATAATATTAAGAATAAATCTTATAAAATAAAAAAACAATAATTTTTTTCTAACTACAATAATGGTGTCAGAGATAGTATGACAATAATAATTAAAATATTAATTATGTACAATAATGGTTATAATGACATCTATAATAATTTTGATAATTTAACAATCATGATAATAACAATGAGAATAATATTCAAAATAATTCATCAGTTGATGTTATTTTTCTTAAAAATTGACTTTTGCAACTTCTTTATGTATGATATTTTAGATTTAATATCACATAAAAAAAATTACGAAGTCACACGTAGACAAAACGGGTAGAAAAATTATGCCAAATTATCTATAAAAAAAAATATACGAATCACTCGCTCTACAGTTTGCCATAGCCAGAAATATTTTTTTTTAACATGCAAAAAAATATTAATGGTCTTAGATTTTTTTTATGATGTTATATATCCGAGTGAAATAATCAGCCTATAAAACTTTTGATTATTACTGTAACAAAATTATTTACAATAATAATAATAATAATTGTATATTAGTTTTTTATATATTCATTTTATTATGTAAAATGTGTTTAAAATAATGTCATGGTATCAGGGTATTTTTATTTTTTTCCATTTCTGTTCACAGTACAATAATCATAATACTGCTAAATAAGACAAAAAACAATAATTATTAGTGGGGGTGTCCCGGTAATTTCACATTTTCAGTGCCCGGTAAAATAATCTTTGTAACTTCAAATAAGACAAAACGGAAGAGTTACCTACGAGGGTGTTTCAAACATTTCACATTTAACTATACATGTATAAGAGAGAGTTTCACTCTCATTTTACACCATCAAAACTAAACTTACTATATTTTTTAACACAAGTTGCATTTAATACAAATAAAAATAACAATAAAAATTAAAAATATAAACTAAGAGCAGAGGTATATATATATACAAACAAAAAATTAAGAACTATCGGATACAAACAAAAAATTAAGAATTATCTCAGAAGGATAAAAAAAATCAAGGGATTAAAACTAAACCAAAAATAATAAAATACAAAATAAAAAATTATATATATTAAAACTAAACAAAAAAAAAATTAGCCCCAGCAGCGGGGATCGCGGGTTTATGGCTCGTCCCCTTCTATAAAAGGTAGAGATCTGTCTACAATATTCTCGCCTACCTCTCTACGATACTGCACTGAAAGAAAATGGAAACACGCTTGGTATTTCATTTGGTTATGTTGCTGGGAATACTGCTGGAATCCAACCTAGTTTTGCCGACACCGGTGTCTGAATCTGACCACTCTGTTCTGGAACAAGTTAGTGTTTTCGAAACCGGAAAATTTCTCCCAATACCTTCTGATGTAGAAACAGCCTCTAGCTGTTCACCTCCTAGAGACTTGCTAATTGTGAGGCCAGAAGAACAGGGCACATATCCTGTCATCTTGTTTCACCACGGCACAGTCTGCCAAAACTCTTGGTACACTGATGTTTTCAATTTCATTTCTTCCCATGGATACATAGTGGTCGCGCCGCAGGTACTGCTTTTTCCATGTCCTTTCTTAATAAATCCAAATATACTGCACAAACTAATCCATTCTTCATGAGCTTCATGTAAAGCTTTTAATAAATTTGCAGCATACTGTGGATATATGTCGTTCCCTGTAATTTATTCTTGTCTATTTTTTATGAAGAAATATTCTATATGAAGATTGACCTGACATTGGAGTTTTGATCCTTAGTTATACGATTCGATACTAGTACCCAGCGGACAAGGCGAGCTTGACTTGGCAGCAAAAGTGGCAAACTGGTTACCCTCAGGTCTCCGGTGTGTGCTGCCGGAAAATATTGAAGGGGATCTACACAACCTTGCTCTTGCAGGCCACAGTAGGGGTGGATACATTGCATTTGCTCTTGAACTTGGACTTGCCGATGTTCCCTTAGAAGTCAACTTTTCAGCGCTGGTAGGAGTTGACCCCGTTGCGGGGCCCTCCAAAAAAGATCAACTGGAACCCAAAATACTCGATCACGAATCTTGCTCCTTTAACATTTCGATTCCTGTAGCCATAATTGGTACTGGATTAGGCAATACATCAGTCTTCCCCTTCGTGCCGGCGTGCGCTCCAGATGGGGTGAGCCACACGGAGTTTTTCAACGAGTGCAAACCTCCATGCAGCCATTTTGTTACTACAGACTATGGTCACATGGACGTTTTAGATGACGATATAGGTTTTGGGTGGGCAGCACGGGCGGCTTGCAAGGGGTGCGCGCGGGGAGTTAGCAGGGATCCCATGAGAAAAACTGTGGGTGGCATTTTTGTCGCCTTTTTAGAGGCTATGTTCAAAGGCAACTACACGGAATACAACAATATTCTGCAAAAACCTAACTATTTTGCTCCGGCAACACTTGATCCAGTCCAGAACAAGAGTGAAGGGACATCGTGCTCAGGTTTATCGGCTATGTCCATGCCTGCCTTTGCGTTTTAGGAGCCGATTGATGGCTATTTATTAATCGGTTGAATAACTCTCCTCTTTTCGCAAAGGTGCTATCAAATCAATAAAGAGTTTGTTGGCCTCGGACCTACTCTATGATAAATATTGTAACCTTCGCTCTACTGTATCGAAATAAATACCTCCCCTGCGGCTCTCCTGCTGTTAGCAGCTTCTTACAATCTCTTAAATATATCTGTGGTGAAATTATTATTATTATTATTATATCAGTGCAGCCTGCTGTCGAGAACCCCCATGACGTCACAAAGATAATGTTTGTTTCTGTTCTTTTATTTAAAAATAATATATTTTTATTTTTTAAAATTATTTTTAACAATATTACATAAAAATGATAAAAAATACACTAAATTTTTTTAACTTATTATAATTTTTTTTTTAAAAAAAAAACACTTTTAAAATACTTAAATATGACAGTCTTCAATCAGATAGGGCATAAAAAAGTGTTGTTACTAATAGCACAGCTCAATAAATTGATCTGTGATTAAAACACTATCTCAAAAAAAAAAAAAGTTATTATATAATTATCTGAGGGTGTTCTGCTACCAACAATACAACCTATAAAAAAATGGCAGAAATTCTTTTAATTAGCTCGTGGCATCTCTGTTAAGTTTTGAAATTCATGACCGTGCGTGGTTCAGGCGTATTGAAAAAAAATGAAGTGAAAGAGAGAGAGAGAGAAACAACAACAGGAAAGTGAGTGAAAAAATATGAGAAAGGTTTGGAGTTTGGGCAGGTGATAACACGGAACACTGTGAAATAAAATAAGCAATTACAAGAGAGAGGTACACACATCCATGGATGAACGAACTGTTGAATTGCTGGTTAAGTTGCTGAATGTTTTGGAGATTTATGGTATTTTTTAAAATATTTTTTATTTAAAAATATATTTTTTTATTTTTTTTAAATTATTTTTAATATCAATACATGAAAATAATCTAAAATATTAAAAAAATAAAAATATATTTTTTTATAATATTTTCAATTTTTTTTTGAAATGCAGTGATAATTAAGGTTTTAAAGATTCTCGTAACATCTTTAAACAATATATTATCTAGAAGAGTCATATTAAAAATATATTTTATTAATAGTATAATATAATATGTTTTATATGATAATTTAATATATAATTTTAATTAATTTTATATTAAAATTAGAAATTAAAAAAATAATTCAAGTCTATCTATAATCTTTAGATCATGAAACCAAGATATTAAAAAAAATAGTGAAAAAAATATTTTCCAGGAAGAAAAATACTTTAAAACAACTTCAACCCAAAAAGTCCGTGTTTTAAAAATAATTTAAAAAAATAAAAAAATTATATTTATTTTTTATTTTAAATTTTAAAACCATTTTTTAAAACAAAACTCGCCTCGAAGTTAGCATTTGCACAGTACCTGTATCTCATAAAAAAACAAACTGATAAAGGCTGTTGTGAGAACTGCTTAGTAGTAATTGCTAGGTGTAGTGCCCTTATAGGCTTGCAGCAAGAAGAAAGAGAAAGACAAGTAATGGGTTTTCCCTTTGTAATAACAAGTTTTTCATTACCCGTATCACTGTGAAAAACTTGTTTAGATTTGCCATGGGAGGAGGAACCCAGCAGCTTACTAAGCGAGAGAGAATTACGGAGTCAGGAGACACAGCGTTGCACTTAGCGCTCAATGATGGCAAATAATATACAACCCTACGCGCCGTATCGGAATTTTTAATATAATAAAAACTATAAAATTATTTAATTTTATTATTAAACTTGTTTTAATTGGTCACCCTTTAAATCTTATTATTTGATTTCTTATTTAATTCTAGCTTAAAATTAAACTGTATGAAAACTGGCTTGATGTGATCCAATTAAAAAATAATTTAATTAAACGATAAAAAAATAAGGATAAAATAAAAAAATGAGTTTGATTGGAATAGAAACTCTCTTGACACAATTTCTTTAATTTGACTTTGATGACTCCATCAACTTAAAAATAAACTAACTGACTAATAAAAAAACTAGAGAATGAAATTGAAAATGAATTAGATAAATTGATACGAAAAAATCTTTCATATGATTTAATAAATTTAAAACAAATTGTTAGAAGAAATTCGAGGATAAGATAAAATAAAAAAATAAAATAGAAAAAAGTAAATTTCTCAACTTTTTAACAATTGCACGGTAATTTCCAAGCTCTCCAGTGAAGCCAGGATGGAAGGTTTAAAAGCTGAGCGAGGCAATACCCTCTCCATCTTGAAGCTTCGAGGGGTCACCGTAACGATGACCATGAGACCCCCTTCTTCTTGACTGATTTGTATGGCCCTGAAATAGGATGGTATCATGAGAAAGTTATTGTTTATAATTTTAGTTGTTATTGTTTTTAAAAGTGATTTTATTTAGAAATTTATTAAAATATTTTATTTTATTTTTAAAAAAATATTTTGATATTCACACATGAAAATAATTTAAAAATACTAAAAAAAATTAATTTAAAATAAAAAATAAAAATATTTTTTAAAAAAATATTTTTAAAATACAGTAACAAACCTCCAAAAATACTTTGCATGGATCATATATAGAGAGGATAATCATTAAATTATTATTTTTCATTAATCTTTATGAAAATACATATTAACTATATTTTACAAAGAATTGAAAATATCATCAAGGCTCCAGTATATATCTCACACCTCATTCTTTCTTTACTTGTTTTCTTTTCTCTCTCCTCTCGTTCTTTTATTTGACATGTTATTTTTTTATAGTCATCAAATCATTTTTTTCATTATCATTAGATTTTTTAAAATTTGGGGAAATCCTATATTTTTTTAGATATTTTTTATAGGACTAGGTTAAGCGAGTAATATCGATTGTCTCAAACTCTTATAAGATAAGTATACCCTAACTCGAAGACCTGCAAAGAAGATCTTTATATGCATATTAACTTTTATAGGAGAAAAAAAATATTAATTGTGCATATTTTATATACACATAAACTATATATTAATTTAGAAATTATTTTCTCAGCCGTCGTAGTTAATTTAAAAAATATTTTCTTTAGCGGTTTTGAAAAACATTGGGCTTTCTTTGATGTCCAAGGGTGCAGTGCAGAGTCAGGGGTCGAAAAAGTAGGGAGTAACGCTGGATCCGTTGAGTTGGGAAATCCATCATTCGTGTACACGGGCCTTCCAGGCCTATTCCAAGCGATGGCCATGGCCTTCTTCAATTTTCTGCAACAACTTTTCAAAATTAATTACTCTCTCCTTTTCTTTTCTGTTTTGAAACTTCAATTTTCTCTCAATTTCTTTTTCTTTTTTACAATATTTAAATTAATGTCGGTATTAATTATTAATGCTGACGTTCATGCTAAAGATTCTCATTAATCTCTGCAAATAAAATATGGCTGGAATATTTTGAAATCCCGGAGCAGTAACTTTTACTGCCGTAAATACGCGATAGGTGGGGAAAATGTTAAAAAGGCTTACCTTATTACGTGGCGACCTGGGGTAGCAGTACCATCTATCACTAGAATAAATAATAAATCAAATCAAATTAAATTTAAAATCCTCTTTAAAAATAAAGTTGGAGAGTGAGACGCCGCGACACAAACGCCTCCCCTCAACCTCCACGCATCACTCACTCTCCTGCCCATTATCCCAAAACCTTGTCACCCCTTAAAGTACAACATATTAACCAAACTGCCACTCGAAAGTGTACAATCTCACTTAATCCTCCATCCTCCCAAGCTCCGGTAAGCGATCACCGGACCCAAAATCAAACACCATGCAGCCGGGAGAGACAGTTTCCCGGTCAACTTTAGACAAACCCCTACACCAACTAACAGAAGATGATATTTCTCAGCTCACTCGCGAAGATTGCCGCCGTTACCTCAAGGAGAAAGGTCTCTCTAGCTTAAGTATAGTAGTAGCGAGTCATTATTTTTTAGCTCTGTCGTCTTAACCCGTGTTGGTGGTGGTGACCGTACAAAAAAACAGGTATGAGAAGACCGTCGTGGAACAAATCGCAGGCAATACAGCAAGTGATTTCACTCAAAACACTCCTCGAAGCGACGCCGGAGACAGAATCTCCAAGGCCACGTCTCTACATTCCCCGCCCTCCTCCTCATCCTCCTGATAGCACTCCTAGTGTGCGTTTTTTTGCCGCTAAACCTGTCTTTTCTTTTCTTATTTTATTTTTATTAAATAAATGAAAAGTCAAGGACTGCTTTCCTCTATTTTTTTTAATTCTAATTAGAGTATATAATGTGTATTTGTAGGTCCCTCCAAACTCCTCTGTTTCAGCGAGGGGAGCAAGTGCCGATACGCCGATCTCGGTGTCAGCCGATGAGCCAGTTCCGTACCGCCAACACGATCCTCCAAATCCCGATGTTTCTGCCGATCCTCCGCCTCCTGTCCATGCTGCCGCCACCGAGAATGATTCGGTTTCTCCAAGGTTGTTCCTTCTTTTGTTTATGCTAGTATGCATAAGACAACCATATTATGGTTTTTTTTTAATGAAAAATCCTTATTGCGGGCAAACTTATTATTGATTTTTTTAGTCAAGTTAGTGATGATGATTACCTTATTGTTGGTTTTGTTATTCAAGTAAGTGATGATGATTACAGTGACAATGCCGACATGTTTGACTCAAATGTGGATAGTGTGTGCTTGCTTTTGGTGTGGATTAACATGTATTGTTCTAGAACTTGATGGTCAGTCAAAAACAGTGTTCCTACTGTTGACTTTGTTTAGTGCTATAATGTTTTTATAATTCTGCTTAGTTTTTGGTTACGTGTGGGGTGTTTTATTGCATTTTTATTATTGTTGAGTAGTAAAATGTAGTCATGTTTGCTTGTGTCTTGGCTAAAGCTGAAAGCATGATGATTCAAAGTGGTTTGAACTTTGAAAACTAATGGATTTCAGTGTCGTCTTCATCAATATCTCTTTCTTTAGATAAAAGTACATTGTTCTGTGCATAGCATGTTCTAGTAAGCCACCATTTGAGCAGAGGAGTTGAATTAACACGCGTTCAATCCGCATGAAATAAGGTTGTTGGCACTAAACATGGTGATTGTAGAACTAAACATCTTAATTGTATAGGTTTTTTGAAAGTTTGGGCTGCCTGTTGGAGACTATTCTGATGTCAGATTGGAGTAGTTAGAGATGAGACTCTTTTATGAAGTCTGCATGCCTGCATATGCCATTATTTCTGCATATAGTCTTCATGCATTTTTTTGCCAACATTGTAGGAGAATATATTATCTAGCTGATAGATGTATTGATGTAGCTTTTACCTAGATGCTGTACTGGCTAGGACTATAGGATCTTCTCCGTTGTCTATTGTGGTGTTTTGAAGAAATCTTCACGTTCTGAATTATGATTCACTGTTTAAGTAATGCTAGTTGTCTTATTTTACTCAACACAATTTTTTTCCAGAATTATTCACTTTTGTATCAATGTAACTAAGCTACCCATTGCCTATAGGAAACATGAACGGCTGATATTTATCTGAAGTTTTGAAAATGAGTTTTTCTGCATCTGGAACGTGCCCATCTCTTTGGAGGAAACTTCTCTATGTTATGGTAAAAACCAGTAACTGAAGTTCAACAAACTGAAAAATCTGTTTTAATATGTCAGAATTAGACGCATGACAATAGAATCAGCAGGACAGATGACGATTTTTTACTGTGGGAAGGTAAACGTCTATGATGATGTACCAAGAGGCAAGGTGATGAAAGCTCTTTCTTTTCTGTAAATATGGTGCAGTGTATATAAAGTACACTGGCCTTCTAAAGTGATTGTTTTCAGGCACATGCAATAATGCATCTTGCTGCAAGCCCATTTGCTCCACCACAGGATGCTTCTTCAGATGTAATTCCGACATTAAGGCCTTTTCAATGCCATTTAGAAACTCCAGTTGTCAAAGCTACTCCAAATTCCATTGTGGAAAACTTTCCAACCCTGCCAACAGGTTGGTTATTGAGTAGTATTAAGGTATTTTTTGGATACTATAGATCACTGTTATGTATGCAAGTCAAATCCTATTTGAGTTCAGTTCATTTCCTTGTGTATTTCAATGCTCCACACACCCATGCACACAAATTAAAGCTTTTTTTATATATTATTGGATAAATGGGGCAGATAATGGTAAGCTTTATTAACTAGTTGTCTTGCTTATACTCTAAGTGAAAGGGGCGGATAATGGTAAGCTTCCCTGGGAAGAAAGCAGCATAGCTCGTGAAGACAACCTAGGTAAATGCTCATACTAGTCAGTTCATAAAAAAATCGTGCTTGTTTGTTTGATTGGTAGATGTCTATCACCGCTTTTTTTTCACAATCGTTTACTCTTATATTGCTACATTAAACATCTTAATCATAGTGTTGCCTTATTATTTGATTCAAATGTTTAAGTGAAATCAGTTCACATTTCGTGGCACATCTTTTAGAACATATTTATGTTCCATCATACTTATGTGAAGAAACAAGAACCCCATCCCAACTCATTACGTGAAATGTGATTGAAATTTCAATTCCCTGTGTAATTTCCACGCTAGTTGATGATAACAACATCTTATCATGTCAACATGGGGTTGATTTTCCTTTCCCTTTCTAATTTGCCTCCCAGCACTGTTTAGTGTTTAATACATTCGATTAAAAAAATAAACATACTAGCCCTTTTTCTTCTTTTGAACCTTTGTGCAGTTGTCCAAGCAAGTTGGGTTATATTCATTTTTACAGCAAGGTTCATTTATTGATTCAATCTGTTTCTGAAATTTCTGGATGGAATTGATTCTGGCATTTCAGCTGCTTGGTAGCCCATGTAAAATTAAAATACAAATTTTGAATCTAAATTAATTTGCTTCCTGAGAAAAGTCAATCTCTTTTCTGTTATGTATAATCAAATATGACTGAACTGAAGCTACTTTAAAAATAATGGACCAGAATGAGCTGCAGAATGAGTTGATGACTAACCTTGCCCTGTTTTTTCTTCGTGGTATCTCATTTTCATCTAGATGACCAACCAAATACAAGCAGAGAGAAATTTATTTCTCATAGATATTTAATAATTAATGACATCGCTCCATTTTCCTTCACTATGATAGTCACTCTTCTCTTATCTTCTTCCTTTTTTCCTCTCCTTCAAAACTTTTTAGAAGGCTCAACAAGCAGAAAAGCATCCTTACAAAGATATTTTGAGAAGAAGAAAGACAGGTATCTTAAATTGTTCATATATTTTTCATTACAACAAAATAAATGTACACGCAGTCTATTTTTTTTTGTTATTTGTCCCTCATACCCTGTTAGGTGAAGGTTCAAGAACAAGAGAAAGGTGGCAATGCCTTCTGCTAGCTTAGACATCTTCTCAAGCCATCGGGTTGGAGATCAAATCTCAAATGATCACTGGAACCTAAATGATGCCTGCTCCCCTACCCAACCCAGGCCTCCTCAAACGCCTATCCGATGCAACTCTGTTGACGATGTAGCAAAAAATGGCACCCTCAAAGCTGACCTTAACGACAAAGGTGATGCAGGTTTATCTTGTTGTCTTGACTCTAGTTCCTAGTAGATTAATGTGTGGTGGTGCTTATGCTAGGAACGTTGAATATCAGGGTTTTTTTGTAGCGAATTAACACTACATGACAAAAATTGTGACCTGAATTCAAATATCTGCCTGGACTCTCAGTGTTGTGGAGCAAATGTGCTCTGCAGTGTTCTGATTACTAATTTGAAACTGCACTGCCTATCAAAACTCCTAAGAAAATATGACATACACTGCCCCATTAAATTATTAGGTCACTCCTGTAAAGTTAACTTCTGATTCTATATCTTGGAAAGATGTTATGCTTGATGTAGAGTTAGCCACACCTGTTATGAACAATCTCGCTGTAAATTCACTCAAATAATCTATTAAAGTTGCCCTCGTTAACCATGACCCCTCATTCCAGAATCTGCACATTAGATTTTTCTGCAATTCCAGCTTGTGGTTCTTTACTTTAAGTATCAATTGGAAAAGAGGCAGCATATTGTTGAGTTTTTTGAAAATACATGTTAACTGACAGAAACAGAAAAGAATTATTAGGGCCCGGATGCACCAATCTTTTTACCAGACGGGCATTACTCTATAGACAATTGAGTGTTGTTTTTATTTATGCTGCCTTCTTAATGTGGAACCACTGTACTGGTGTTAATCCATAAGCTATTTGACTGATGAGTTCTGATTGTGGCGTTACAGATGTTCCAGAAATCTGAAATCTGAATGTGGAGGATGAATCTGTTACGCTGCATGGCTCGTTCTTTTGAGCAAGGAAGTATGTCAAAACAGTAGAGTTTAGCTTCCCTGGGAAGAGTTTGTACTATAAGGTATATAGTTTGTTGTAGTAAATTGCGGCCATTTTAAATTTATTAATGAGGAAACAAATTAGAAGAGAAGATCTATCAACCTTTGTCCACCCGTGCATGTATCCGTGTCTGGTAAACGATCATGTGGCTATTGACGGTGTGACCGTCGTAGCTGGCAGTTTTGCTTGCCGTGTTTGAGCCTGCAAAGGCTTGATAAGCTGCCGGGCAAAATACACATATCTGGGACATAGAAGTCTGCCCATCTCATTCATTTCGAGTGGTTCATCTCAGGAGGGCATTAAGATAAGTGAAAGGGATGTTGTGGTTAACAAATGTGACTGGATTGGCGACCATTTGGCCCTGCGAGCGAGAACGATGTGTACTTTTGGATGTTTGCTGGCGCCCGCCCCTTCCCTCTCTGATCACCAGGCGAGCGAATCTAAACCCACCACGCACTGCCCCACGATTTGTCTAAGAGCTTTTGGCACAGCTGTTGCGGTTGGGGTTGAAAAAAAATAGGTTTATTAAAAGTGTTTTTAGCTGCGGTTCGTAACTGAAATTTGTGTTTGGTTAAAACTATGGTTAAGATTAAATTTAATGAAAAGCAGTTTTGTGTGTTTGGTTACTCTGCTTTTCATATTATTGTCTACTTGTGAAATTATTTAAAAATACATATGTATAATCTAAATAGTGGTTTTAGATTATTTTTATGTTTGATGTAAAAAATAATTATAAAAAATATTATTTTGATATATTTTTAAATAAAAAATATTTTTAAAAAATATTTTCAATCATATTCCTAAATAGAAATTAAGATATTAAGTAAGATGATGTTGAAAAACTTATTTGATGAATGGATAGTCTTTAATAAAAAAAAAATAACTTGAAAATGAGTTACTTACCATCATAGAAACTAAAAAATAGATTTTTATCATTATGGTTCTTTATTATCTTTTTTTTCTATTTAAAGTGAACATTTTTTTTATTTGGTTTTTTTCAACCCCATATTATTATATTTTTTTCTATTTTTAAATAAAAAGTTACAATAATTTTTTAACAAATAAATATAAAAAAATAATAATATTTTAAGAATCTCTTCACCTCTGCAAACAAATATTATGTATTTTATCCAACTTTGAAAATTCTTCTCGTTTTTTCCCAGAGATTCTTTGAAAAGTCAAGTGGGCCCATAGTTTCCAAACCATTCATCTAAGGTAACTTTCCTTCATAATAGTCAAAATGATCAACACCACGTGTCCTAGTGATACCTTTTGATCACCCAAACTCAACTCTCTCACTATGCTGTCATAGCCTTTGTGCCTATTTGGCATTGCGATCCCACCGACATTTCGAACCATAAGCAGATTCCCAGCGTTTGGTAAAGTGCAAAATCAATTTAATTTATTGTGGGACCCACCAGTAAAATGGAGAGAACCTGCTTATTTTCAGAAGCAGTTTTCTCATGCTTTCCGGCAATCGCAGGTCGAAGTCCATAAGCAGTTTAACAATCTGCTATGGGCAAAAACACAATCAAATAAACTAATTCCAAAATTCCCAAATAAACCCTCAAATCGATCATCTTTTTGCTGCAATTGATTATCACCCATACCAGTGATGACTAGAGAGAAGAGAAGCAAAGGAAAAAAAAATATCCACAAGGATCTCGCTACTGGAAGGGTGTTGTTCTGGAGAGAGGGAGATGGACAAGTTTTGAAAGGGAGGGGGATGGTTCTGGAGAGAGGGAGATGGAGAAGAGAAGTTTTGAGAGAGGGGAGGGAGGGACGGGGCTGGAGATATTTTAAGGGGAAGGGGGGAGTGAAAGGATTATTATTTATTTATTATATATTTTAATATTAAAATAATATAAATATATAAAAACTTAATTAAAATATAAATAAATATATTAAAAATATTACAATATAATTTTTTAAAAAGTATTTTTAATATTAGCATATAAATATAATTTAAAATAAAAAATAAAAATATTGTTTTTTAATTATTTTCAAAACATTTTTGAAACAGTGAAAAAACACCTTATATATATATATATAAATGTGTGTGTGTATATACCCTTTAAAGTAATTTCACAAGTTAAAAGCAATATGAAAAGTTTGGTAACCAAACATTCAAAACTGTTTTTTTTTCAACCTCCAATTCAACCACAGTTTTAACCAAACACTTCACAATTAATTTTGAACCGCAATAAAAGCGCTTTTTTTGAAACTATTTTTTTTCAATCTCAATCACAAAAGCAATGCCAAACACACTCTTAATCTCACATGTATGTCATGCCAGTCATACCCAAGGTTGGACCCCACAACTGTACCTCGACATCTCTGTCTCTTATTTCATGCTACAGCGGCTGCAAAAACAGCTCTCAGATGTTTTTGCAAGTGCGACCTTTTTTTTTTTTCATGGGCCCTAGCAAAACGCTAGTCTCATTGTTTAGTATCGAGAACTTTTGGAGCCATGGTCCAACGTAAAAACAGGTTGGACCGCAATACCAAACACCTACTAAGTTTCAACCACTGTGGCAATCCAGGATGATTCCTAGGTGATGTCCCACCACTCACCAAGGTATTTAGCCTTTCCCCCTTTGCTCTTGTCTTTTTCCTCCTTTTCTTACTGTTTAACACTTGATGAGACGTGCATGACACTTGCTACAATCAATTGTGTGGGTCAATTATTTCCTTAAAGGTGCCCCGGTGGTGATGTTATTAGCATTTGAATTTTATGGGCGCGTCATTTCCTTACCAATCCATTGCACCACCGCCGAGTCTCCATCCTTATGTGTATTGTGTATCTTGACTAAACTAATTCATCTTAAGTTAACGATTGACTACTGTGGTTATTATAATAACAATTATAGAAATCGAACCTGAAATTATATAAAAAAAATAAATATTTTAATCCTAAATTTTTATCACCGAATCATCTACTAAATATTTTAGCATCTTCTACCATTTGGTGGTTATTTTAAATTAACATATAATTGAGGGATTGAAATTGAATTATATGATGATGCAAAGCATTATATATCATGTCCACAATAGATTTAGTTATTTAGAGATGACAGGACGCAGTTGCAATAGCTTGATGAAAAAACATAGCCTTTGCGTAGCTAAGATGTCGCAGGAACATGATAAAGATCACGCCCACTTACATTCACCAATATATATATATATATTGAGTTTTTATTCATATCCTGAATCATTGCTTTTATTTTTAACAACATAAAAAACCTACCAGTGAGAACACCTCAAGAGTTAAAAATAATTTCTTAAAAAAAATAAAAAAATATCATTTTAATATATTTTTAAATAAAAATCAATTTAAAAAATAATTATAATTACACACTTTAAAAAACAATAACAATCACACTCAACCAGTGACTTTATCGATCAATCAAGCTTAAGGCTGTAGCCGTATATGAGAAGAAAAGGGAGGGACAGTGTCGTCATTTAACGTAAGATTTTATAAAGAGTGTTCAGGGTTTGTTTGACTTTGATTTCCAACTCTATTTTTAACAAAAAAAAATATTATTTTTTTAGTTTTATATTTTTTTTACGTGTAATAAATGTTGATTTTAAAATTTAGTATAATGAAATAATATTAAAATACAAAATAGAGATTAATATAAAACTAAAAAAAAAAAATTCTTATCGTAACACCAAATAGACAGATCGTGATAGAAGGAGCATGTGCTGCCGATTGTTTCTTAATTGCAACGGGAGACTCTTCAATGTAAACCACTTATACCTACGTTTACAAGAAGTGTCACAGGTATTCAATTTTGATTTGTCCAAATTATTTGACCACTAGATTTGTGATTCAAGGTTAATATCAGAAATCTTATTTATAAAAATAAAAATAAAAATCTCATTTTTATTATATCCAGTAATGTGAGTGGAAAAAAATACTTTATTTTCTTATAATTCATTTGTTTTTATGTTTAAAAGACTATAGTTTATATTCTTGATGAGTGTAAAATGGACTATAAACTGTAATTTATATAAATATTGATGCTAATTATAAAAATAACTAAACTATAAAATAATATTTTTTTCAATCTAAGTTATTTTTTGAGGGGTAGAGAATTGATATCCAATTAGATCTAACAATTACAATATTGTGGGATAATGATATTCTTTGTGCCATGCCAACACAAATAAATAAATAAATTGTTTTTTTATTTAAATATATCTAAATAACATATTTATATTTTTAAAAGTTTGTTTTTTATATGAATGTATAAAAGAGAGAGAAAAAAAAGAGCATGCTGCAGCCACGTTCCAAATCGAGCTTACAGTAACGGTGATGGTTCAGGGAAAACCAAAATTATAGCTTCGTGTTCGGTGTGAGTGTCGCACAGAATGTATGCTCTGCCCCTACTTGATTTCTGCTTAACCATAACTCAATCACCCAATAAATTCAAAAGGACCCCACAATTATTGTTGTAATCTAGACAATCTCAACTACAAGATGCCAAAGGCTTCTGTTCTGTAGTAGCATGCCTTTCTCGATCCAATCCAAAAATAAATAGTTTTTAAAAAAAAGAAAATTACTACTTTATCATACGACGTCGACTACCCATAGTTTTAATCATGTCCCAATTATCGAATTCATTAGAAATAAATCATTTACATTTTTTTATATATATGATTTCTCGATTTTCCCATTAGTTTTTGTGCTTCCAAGCTTTCTTTTCTTTCTCTCCGGTCTCCAACGCCAACAAAATTTAGAGAGAGAAAAGCAGAAAAACTTTCCCTTTAACCAAACAAAAAAGAGCTATCAAAAGTGGGAATTTAGAATTTTTCCCTCTGGATTCCTTCACTTTGATCACTCTGCAACTTCCTCAGCTTCTGTTTGTTCAATATTTCGTTTCCCTCTTCAGATTCGAAGCCACTAAAGCTCAACTCACATTTTGTTGTCTACCATGTTGTTCTGGCTTCTCATTTTGTGTTTGTTTTGAAGGGTTACGAAGTGGGTTGGGTTTGCCTTTTTTTGGTAGAGATCTTAAGGTAGCTGTTGGTGGGTGGGTCTAACGTCTTTTCTGCTCTCTTTCATTTTCCTATACAAGTTTTGTTGAAGGTGACTGAAGATTTTTGTAGTGTAATTGAAGATTTCAAGTTATTGGCTTTCTATCTATATCTGTGAATTTGAGTCAACGCAAAAGGGATCTGTAAGATTGTGATTGCCATAAAACCTCCCTTTTTTTTGTTTGTATTTACCTATTAAGCGAAACCTTTTCCACGAGATAGTTAGCCTGTTGTTTTGAAATTTTGTGAACTGTTATTTAGATAGGAGTTCTTTGTTTTGTGGGGTTGGAAGATCTATCAGCTAAGTGTGGTGATGTGTGTTCACAAGCAACAGTTTAGGCTTTATATTTGTTTGCTTTGTATTGCCAAAGCTTAGGTTCGTTTCAGCTGGGGAGGACGAGGATAATACCTATTTGACTACTGTGGAGATCTGGGACTTGTTTATAGCCCCATGAGGACTTCCTTTACCTCTGAGTCATGTAAAGAGTCACAGCTCAATTCCTTAAATCCACAGTCATGGCTTCAAGTTGAAAGAGGGAAACTTTCCAAATTCTCCTCCCAGTCTTCTACCTCGTCTTCACCATCCATGTAAGTTTTTCTTTGCATCTGTTGTGGTTTCCATAACTACAAATGCTTAAGTTCTTATATTTGATTTCAATAGATTGAGATTTTCTTTTCTTGTTGGGTTAATTAGAGAATCATTTATCAAGGTCCCTGAACCACCTGTGCAACCATTCTTTAAACCCGGCGATTATGTAGAAGTTTTAGCTCAGATTCATGAAGAACTTGAATCCTGCTCTCCGCAAGAGAGGTCAAATCTCTATTTATTTCAATATCAACTGTTTAAAGGCCTTGGTGAAGCCAAATTGATGCGAAGAAGTCTCCGCTCAGCTTGGCTGAAGGGCAGCACTGTGTATGAGAAGCTTGTATTCGGGGCATGGTTAAAGTTTGAGAGACAAGGAGAGGAACTTATTTCGGATCTGCTTGCCACATGTGGTAAATGTGCACAAGAGTCTGGTCCAATAGAAGTTTCCTCCGAGTTTGATATTGATAGAAGTTCAAGTTCCCGTGAGACAGTTTCAATGATGAATGGCAACCATATTTTAAGAAGTGTCTCTTTTAAAATTGGAGATGAGGAAATAGTTTGTGATAGACAGAAAATTGCCAGCCTTTCTGCTCCGTTTCATGCCATGCTTAATGGATGTTTCTCTGAGTCACTTTGTGAACACATAGATTTATCTGAAAACAACATATCGCCTCTGGGTTTTAGGGCTATAAGCGAGTTCAGCATGACTGGTAGTTTGAATGAAGAATCTCCAAATGTATTGTTGGAAATGTTGTTTTTTGCAAATAAATTTTGTTGTGAAAGGCTAAAAGACACATGCGAGAGGAAACTTGCATCCTTAGTGTCTTCTAGAGATGATGCTGTGGAGCTCATGGAATGTGCCCTTCAAGAGAACTCTCCTGTCCTTGCTGCATCATGTTTACGAGTTTTCTTACAGGATCTACCTGATTGCTTGAACGATGATCGAGTAGTGGAAATTTTTAGCCATGCTAATAAACAAGAGAAAATGATCATGGCTGGGTCAGCCTCATTTTCATTATATTGTTTATTAAGTGAGGTTGCTATGAACCTTGATCCACAGTCTGATAAATCAGCTTGTTTTCTGGATCAGTTGGTAGAGTCAGCAGAAACTAACCGACAGAAGCTGTTGGCTTTTCATCAACTGGGATGTGTACGGCTCTTGAGGAAAGAGTATGATGAAGCTGAGCGTCTTTTCGAGGCAGCTTTAAATGCTGGCCATATATATTCTGTATCAGGCTTGGCTAGGTTGGGTCACATCAGAGGTCATAGGCTTTGGGCTTATGACAAGCTCAGTTCTGTGATTTCATCTAGTACTCCACTTGGATGGATGTACCTGGAGAGGTCCTTGTGTTGTGAGGGTGATAAGAGGTGGGAAGACCTTGAAAAAGCAACCGAGCTGGACCCAACCCTAACTTACCCCTACATGTATCGGGCTGCTACTTTGATGAGGAAACAGAATGTTCAAGCTGCACTTTCAGAAATCAATAGAATTCTTGGTTTTAAACTTGCATCAGAATGCTTGGAGCTCCGGTTCTGTTTCTATCTAGCTCTTGAGAATTATCAAGCAGCGATTTGTGATGTTCAGGCAATTCTTACGCTCTCCCCTGATTATAGGATGTTTGAGGGACGGGTGGCAGCATCCCAACTCCGTACCCTTGTGCGTGAGCATGTTGAGAATTGGACAGCAGCTGATTGTTGGCTGCAATTGTATGATAGGTGGTCTTCAGTTGATGATACAGGGTCACTCTCAGTCATATACCAGATGCTTGAATCTGATGCAGCCAAAGGTGTTCTATATTTCAGACAGTCTTTGCTTCTCCTTAGGTATGCTCTCAAATTTTAATAGTTTACAGCCATTGCTGCATGAACTAATTTTCAGAGTCCAGACTTTGTTGCCAAGTTAGTTAACCTGTGTGTCTCCTACCCGCAGCATATGCAACCTATAAATTAATGTACCCAGTGAACAATATCTGAATGTTGTGACAGCAGGATAGCATATGGTTTCTATCAAGAAATCATCTTATTTAAAAGTTTAAGCTATTAGGTGAGACTCCAAGATATGATTATATTATTCTCTAACACACTCCCTCAAGTGAAAAAATTTTGGGCTTGAAACTTGTACACGAGTTCACACTATCTTGTGCTTGATTTTTATCAAATAGAATAAGGGTGGTGAAATTTGAAGTTGTAACTACTAGGTCAACAAGGTTTTGATACAATATTAAGAAATCATCTCATCTAAAAGCTTAAGTTATCAGGTGAGGTTTCAAGATATAATTTATATTATTCTCTAACAGTTTTCTTTTTTTTGTTTTATTATGTTGTCTATAATGAGAATCAATTTATAAGCTTATTTTCTTTACTCAACATTCTTTTCTCCAGAACACGTTTCTTTAATTTTCTTGACAAGAGGTACTTTTCACAGTGGGTGTGACTTATGATTCCTTATAGCACAATGTTCACTTGTATATAGTCTCTATATTGGAGGTTAGTAAGATTATGGTAGCATTAGGATTGCTGATAAACCCTATCTGAACATGATCAGGTTGAACTGTCCTGAGGCAGCCATGCGGAGTTTACAATTAGCCCGCCAACATGCATCGACTGAACATGAGCGCCTAGTTTATGAAGGTTGGATCTTGTATGATACGGGTCATTGCAATGAAGGGCTTCAAAAAGCTGAGGAGTCTATCAACATCAAGAAGTCCTTTGAGGCCTTCTTCCTTAAAGCCTATGCTTTGGCTGATTCTAGTATGGATCCATCCTGCTCTTCAACTGTTATTTCCCTGCTTGAAGAAGCTCTCAAGTGCCCTTCAGACAGATTGCGCAAAGGCCAGGTATGGTTTTCCTGTCCCCTACTTTTTCTTTGAAATGGGAATTGCTGGCATTTGGAAGCCAGTCATTAGCAACTTTAATCAATTACCATAGTGTAGTTTTTTCAAGGTTTTATGGTTTTGATGCCTAGAGCAGGTCTTATTGCTTCATAAAAAAGAGAAACAATAAGAGAAAAAACAAAAAAACTTGTGCTTGTGTCAAAAACATGGCAGCAAATCATTTTTGGTGATTGGGCAGATTCTGCTATGATTGACTACAATTAATTGGTAGTGATAGAGCGAGATGTGCTACAATTGACTACAATTGATTGGTTGGTGAGCGTGGCAGTTCAATCTAAGTATAGAGTGGTGACTACACTGGTAATTACTGTTACTTTTAAGGTATTTGAGACAGTGAGGGCCAGCAAGTCTGGAAAGTAAACACGCCAACTAGAAATGATTTAGGTATTCTGCCCTCGTAAATTACTGTAAAGAAATTGCTTCCTAAAATCTGCTTGTGAAATGTAGAACTCTGGAAGGTCACATATGAAGTTGGTTATAATCCTTGGAGTGGTATTCATTTAAAAAAAAATCTAAAAAACTAAGAAAATAATTCATGGAGTGGTGCTCATTTTTTTGTTGCGTAACATGTGTTGAAGTGCAGATTCATGTGCATGTCTTTAAACTCTATTTTGGGTAAACAATTTGGTATCTCAAAATGAGGCATATAATTATGCACACCTGCAGTTCATTCTGGGGTGGCCCTCATGGGAATGGCACTCAATAACTGGTGAAGTGCTGTTTCTTAGAACGGTGGTCTATCTTTACTGTTTCCAAGATGTTTGACTGTGGAACCACTGTGCATGATCCTAGAGCATCTTATGTGTTGCTTGAAGGAGGTCAGCCTTACTGGTATAGCTGAACTTAGGCCTGTTTGGTATTGCGGTGTGGCTAGGCTATTCAAAAAAATTTATTTTTGTTTTGTATTTTTAGATCATTTTGATGTGTTGTCAAAGATAAATTTTATAATATAAAAAATAAAAAAATATATTAATTTGATACATTTTCAAGTGTAAATCACATTAAAAAACAACCGCCACAACAAACACCACCTTAAAGTGACTCCAGTGGTATGAGATAGATTATGTATGCAATGGTTATTCTTAAACCTTTGAGACCTCAGGGTCAGAATGGTCATAGTTTATTTACTTGTAACATTTGTATGATGCCCATTTCATTTTCCCATTGGGCCCGAATCTGAATTGGTAGTTTCTTGGGTAGAGTGATGAATCACTTGTCATTTATCATTGAACTCTGCATCTGGCATCATGTTAAGGTCCTAATATATGTAAGCAAGCCAGTGTTAATATTTTAGTTCTTGAAACTTTATTTGTCAGGCACTCAACAATCTTGGAAGTGTCTATGTCGACTGTGGAAAACTAGACTTGGCAGCTGATTGTTACATCAATGCCCTTAAGATCAGGCATACCAGAGCACACCAAGGACTCGCTCGCGTACATTTTCTCAGAAACGAAAAGACTGCTGCGTACGAGGAAATGACGAAACTGATCGAGAAAGCCCAAAACAAAGCATCTGCCTATGAGAAGAGGTCAGAGTATTGTGATCGAGAACTGACAAAAGCAGACCTTGAGATGGTTACGCATTTAGACCCCCTTCGAGTGTACCCTTACAGATACCGAGCTGCAGGTCTGATGCCACCCCATCTCCCCCCCAACTGCTGAATAAAACTGAGTAACACAATTAGTTTGGGGTCTAGAACCCAGCGTGAAAGTTTTTTTTTTTTTTTTTTGTAATATCACTTAGCTCAAATCGCAATGATACTGAAGCTTCTTTGTGCTATTTGTTGGGCAGTGTTAATGGACAGCCACAAGGAGAAAGAAGCCATTGCTGAACTATCGAGGGCAATTGTATTCAAAGCAGACCTTCACCTTCTACACTTGCGGGCGGCTTTCCATGAGCACACAGGTGATGTATTGGCTGCTCTGTGTGACTGCCGTGCTGCTCTCTCGGTGGACCCAAACCATCGAGAGATGCTGGAACTTCATAACAGAGTGAACAGCCATGAGCCCTGAATTCTCAAGGACCCAAAATCATCGAATGCACATAACAAATACTACTGAGCATGTTAACGCCCGTGCCACATCTAATTTTTTCCCTGCTCCCTCTTTTTTTTTCCTAGTAATTAATGCCTTTACATTTCTGTAATTTAATTTAATCCATATCTGAAAATATCCATGTTCTCTCCATTTTAGCATATGAACCAAAAAGGGTAGTCTATAAAGCAATTAATTTAACGCAATCTGTCCTATTTCAAACGTTGTGACATTTCCCTCACAAAAATGAAAGATCAACAATTTGGAAACCGAGAAAAATCTCAACACCTGAAGCTTCATTTATGATAGACAGAGAGACATGTAGTGTGGGACAAGTATTGGTGTTCGTTGATGAGGTTTTCCTCCCTTCACAAGAGAACACTAGAGATGTAAACACCTTAGCTCGTTATAACAGTAGTGAACCTCTTGTTTGACTAGTGTTTTAAAAAAAAATATATATATATATATATATATATATCTTAAATTATTAAAATTAAAATAATTTTTAAAAAATAAAAAATATTTTCAAAAACAATCATATTAAACAAGCATTTAATAAACAAAAAACCAGATCACTAAGGAGCACGCACCTGTTCCCTAGACATCCCACGCTGGAGTTGAGGCTGTTGGCATTGAACTATCAGGGACACTTGATATTTTTAAATCTATATAGAATACAAAAGCATCATAAAAGATAATTACAGCTGTGACCCTTTGTCATTAAATACAATGATGTGTGTAAGCTTTCAAACATACAAAAATGGAAGCCTAAAATTAAAACTTTAAATGGTTTAGCTAAGTGTTTTATATATTACTATATATATAATAGCCGTGGCCTTTCCACTGTGCACCAGTGCACTGTGCACACAGACACAGTGTACTGTGGATTGCAACAGTAGTTTTTTTTTTTTTTTTTTTTGCTTTTTTTTTTTCGTTTCTTCTTCTTCTTTTTTTTCTAATTATTCCTTTTCTTCTTTTTTTCCCCTCCATTTTTACTTCTTTTTTTTCTGTATTTTTTACTTATTATTTTTTTCATTTTTTCTTATTATATATATATATATATATGTTTTTTTTTCTACTTATATATTTTTTTGGTTTTTTGTTTTTTAATAATCGGGGTGTCCGGGCTCGTTTAAATGCACCACGATTAATCTCCATATCCAAATTTTTTTGATAACCAGGGTGTCTAGGCCAACTTATGCATACCACGACAATCCCCGGACCCACATTTTTTTCTAAAATGCTTTCCTGCTGGTACATTTTTTTTCTTTTTTTTATAATTTTTTTATTCACTTATACATTTTTTTTTTATAACCGGGATCTCCGATCAGCTTAGGCACACCACGGCTAATTCTTGGGCCGATTTTTTTTAAAAAACAATATGGATTGCTATAGTGCTTTCACGCTTATACTTTTTTTTGTTTTCTTTCGCTTATACATTTTTTTGTAACCATGGTCAGCCAGCTTAAGCTTTTTTTTTCCACTTATATATTTTTTTTATAACCACGATCTCCGGGCCAGCTCAAGTGCACCACCACTACTCCTCGGACCAAATCTGTTTTTTGATAATCGGCGTATCCAGGCCAGCGTGGACACACCATGACTAATCTCCGAACCAATTTATTATTATTATTTTTTTCCTTATACGTTTTTTTGTTCACTAATCTCCGAACCAATAATAATGATAATTTTAGTGATTATTTTTTTATAAAAATCTTTTGATTTTTTTTTAAAGATTTTCCTGAAATTTTAATTTATATCGGTGATCATTTTAAAAGTAATATTACTCTATTTTTCTCTTTATTCGTTTTTTTTGTTTTCTGTTTCTTTATTTGTTCTTTAGATTATATGATTTTATTATTTATGCAATAATAATGATAAGTTTAGTTATTGTTTTTTTATTGTTTTTTTATAAACAATCTTTTGCTTTTTTTTTCATGGAAATTTAATTATTTTAATTGTTTTGGAAGTAATGTTAGCAATAATTTTAGCTTTAATAGCAATGATAATGTCAATAACGTCAGGATGAATTTTCAATCTATGTTTTCGTCTTTTTGTTGATAGAAAATTAACAACTTTTTTTTATTTGATTATTGTAGGTATTTTCATAATTTATATTTTATTTTTGTTTGATTTAAATTGAATTATAAAATGAACTAATCTTAATACAGTGAACTTAATAATTCAGATATCCGAGTTTGCTTGCTTTTTTAATGATGATGATAAATTTATGCTGGATATTTCGTTTGAAACTACTAAACAGATAAATTTATATCGATTTTAAATTCATATATTTTATAAAAAACTTGCACTTGACATGAATTCTGCACAGATTTATTAGTTTAGCTAAATTTATATTATAATAAAAAATACACACAATTAATATTTTTTACATTGAAAAAAATATTATGTCGCCCGCAGCGAAGCGCGGGGACATTGTCTAGTATATATATATATTTGAAACACAATAAATAAAATATAATTATTTAATTTTCATGTATTATTTATAATGGACTGTATAAACACAATAGATTTTCCAGGTATGCGTGGTCATCCGTTACCGTGGCCATTAACTCAGTGACGTCAAAACTTGCCCATCTCAGCACTTCCTGCCCGGCAATTTTTTTTGCTACTATAAAATCTAGGGCTCATATCACGTTTTATAAGAAAATTTTAGGTTTCTGCAGGACTTTCACCAAACTTGGATAAATGGGCAGATTCAAGATTACATCTTTTTCAATACCATTTGTGCTTCTTTTCATCAATGTCATTCAATCTTCTTATGGGTTATCAGTGTCATGCATGATAGATTACGATAATGGTGGTGCCCCTGAAGTTTATGAGTCGCTGGAGTGTCCGCAATGGGTTCTCTCAAATGGGTCTCTTCAGAATATCAAGAACTGCCAGTTTGCCACCCTCCAAGGACGCAGGGAGTATCAAGAAGACCGTGTAGTGTGCAATCTTGATATGAAACTACCCTTGCTAAAGAACAACTCTCTTCTTGATTTTGAAGAGGATACAGTTGGTATTGTAGCAGTTTTTGATGGGCATGGTGGTAAAGAAGCGAGTGAGATGGGGTCAAACCTTTTGTTTGATTACTTTAAGGTGCACCTCGTGTTTCTGTCGTATAAGCTAATGGGAATATACAAAGGAGAGATGCCTTTGAGTGATTATAAGGCCATTAAGTTGGGGATTTTAAGAGAAGCATTGTTGCAGACAATTTCTGACATTGATCTTAAGTTTACTCAGGCAAAAAAGCGATTATAATTTAGTTGCTTTCTTTAATTAAGTTTTTGGTTTGAGATTAACTGTTTACATGGGTTTTTTTCTCTGCGTGTACTTTCAGGAGGCTGTTAAAAATGGCTATTTCTCAGGCTCTACTGCCAATGTGGTTCTTTTGTATGATGGACAGATTTTAATCGCCAATGTTGGTGATTCCAAGGCTCTTCTCGTGTCAGAGAAAATTCTTTCTGGTCTGAAGGTTTTTTGCAAATTTTCAGCACTTGAGTTTGCATTATTTCTTGCTGTGGTTAATTAATGACATTATTGGCATGATGATCAAATGAAAATACACAGGTAATCTTTCAGCAACAGAACTGACACATGATCATCACCCAGATAGGGAAGATGAGAAGGCAAGAATCAAAGCAGCTGGTGGCTCTGTTACTGTGTGGGGTGTGCCTAGAGTGAATGGAGTGCTTGCCATGTCTCGTTCCATTGGCGATGTAGCCTTAAAAAGGTGAGTTTGGAACTTGATCGAGATTGCCAATTAAGTTTTTTCATCATTTCTTCTTTAAGTCTCTCTTTAAAAGATCGGGATCGCATTTCTTATAATCCAGAATGCTCCTGCTTTGGTGTTGAAGGTTTGGTGTTATAGCCGAGCCTGAGTTTACAGGTTGGAGAGTTTTAACTCCTAATGATCGCTACTTGGTGGTAGCATCTGATGGTATATTTGAGAGCTTGAAACCACAAGATGTAGCTGAGCTGATATTTGAATGGAATTCAATTCCTGAAAGGAGAGAAGAATCGAAGCTTCCACTTTCATGCATGTATTCTGAATCGCTGGCTGAGTGTATAATAACAATTGCATATGAGAAAGGCAGTCATGATAACTTGTCTGCTATTGTAGTTCCGTTGTGATTTATGGGTTTTAGTAGCAGAGGTGACAGAGAAAACACTATCACTTGGGTTTAGGAGTAGAATTGAAGAGGTGGTGGCACAGAATTTTTCGAGAGAAGGTACTGGGAGAAATATCATCGGTTCTGAAACCGTGTTCGACAAGAAATTGCGAGCAGATAGATGTATATAGTTCAAGGGAATCTATAGAAAGATACATTTTAACACGACTCTTATGTCAAACTTTGGATTAAAAGACCTTTGGTCCTTGTCATTTCTTTTCCATTTCGTGTTGATAGTTAATGATGTAAAATGATAATTGCTCCTTCTAACTTTCCCGGCAGACATGGATCATATCCTGACAACCCATTAAGCAGGGGTGGTGGCTGCATAAAAACAAATCTCGTTCCTGGTCGAGAATTATTAAAAAAGGAGTTGGCACTAATGGTCGAGATTAACTACATACAATCAAAAAAAAGGAGTTGGCACTAATGGTCGAGAATTATTAAAAAAGGAGTTGGCACTAATGGTCGAGATTAACTACATACAATCAATCATCCATGAACCTTTTGGATCTAAGAGTATCGATATTAGATTATGCTCCAGCAGAACCGATTGGATGCTGAAAGAGGAGGTTTCATCCAATGAAGTGATTTCATCCAAAGCTGGCATTATGCACCATCATCAGCTGCAATGTGCTTGACAAGTTTGAGATTTTTGTGCTTCGGTTCAGCATCTCAATCTGCAAGCAATGAGGGCCCGCCGGCCGGCTTCCATTTCCAATCCTGTAAATCTCCCTTTAAATGATGATAATAAGGTTAGAACCTGAAAGTAGCGAGGAGATCTGCACCTGAAAATGAAAAATAATATGTATTGAAGACCGTAGAAGCCCTGCATATCAGGTTTTCAAGACAATACGTGTACCTTCTGGAAGCCCCCGGAAACCAGAAACTAAGCACTTGGCACTTGCAAAGTTCCTATCAACTCATCTCTTGGGAGGAGGTTGGAAATAAGGATGCCGCAGAGCATCATCAACACTTAATCGATCCTCCTGCGATTTTTAAAAGCATTTAGTACCCGGCTTACATTCAACTTTATATGATTTGCATCTCAAGGTCTGAAGAATGGAACGAGGAAACGGATAAATAACCTTCAGTCCTCTCAAGTCCTAAAAATGCGTACTAACACTCTAACGGCCTACAAAGCTTTGATACTCCTATATTTATTTGGAGTATAATCTCCGTGGCTTGGCAGCAAATTAGCACAAGATGTTAAAATTATCCGTATGCCATCTGACAATAATTAAATTTGCATATGGAAATGGACCACTCCCAACACAAATATATGTCCCACACAGAAAAACATAAAGCTGATAAAATTATAACGCTTGAAAAGAGAGATGTTTTAAAGGAATTTCATAAGAAAATTAAGAAGCCATAAATCCCCTTAAAGTGAAAAAGGACCATTGAGCAACTAAGGATTATCAAAACCCATTCAAGGGATAAAAAAAAAGCAAAGGAAGAAAGAGGTACTTAAGAACAAGTTCACATACCATAGCGGTGATTGAAGGCCACAGGTAGAGCTTGAGGTAGGTCATCATTGTTTTGAGTCCCTAACATCTCCAGATTTTCGTTAAGGTTCTCAGACAAATAATAACAGCAAAAATTCCTCTCTTTTCCCTTGACCTGCGAGAGAAAAGAAATAACATCAAACCCCCAATAGTGAGACCAGAACCATAAACTCACCTTCCAGTTTGTTAACTGTGGTTCAGGTTGTAAAGAATAATGTCTTTTACAAATTAAAATAAGATATACAACAGATCTGTCTCGTATCTTTTTCTTTCATCAGTCAACACATGTAGGTCTTCTTGTCTTCTAAACATACAGATAGCCATAGGAATGTAAAACAAACACACAAAGTCCATATATAACATGGTCATTGATACGGCCCTTATAATTATTCAAAACACTTTAACACCACTATCCCTACCAGAACTCAATCCCTTACAAGAAAATAAATGAGATAGACATGTCTAATTTAGATATGTAAGGAATAAAAGCCATGGACCAGCAAAGATTAGGGTATGGAAATTAGTCATACCAGTAACTTTTCAAACATGGTGGCAACTGAATGTCCATGGTCCAATTTTACAAGATCAGAAGTCACTTCATTAGCTGTCAAAAGTTGTGATAGTTATGATGCTTGTTAGCATAAAAATCTGCAAATTTTGAGCATATATGACAGGCTGACAATTCAGCACCACAAAAAAATGAGAAAAGAAGAAAACACTTGAAAACATGCATAGAATCGCTTCATCATCTACAATGCACAATCCAACAATGCCACTGGTCACAAGTCACAACTTATAAACCATGAATACATCCAGCAAAGACCTCATATGCTTATGTCAGCAACAAAAAAAATTAGTCTAGACAAACCTGGAGAAATACACATCAGCTTGCAAACACCCTGTGGACAAGCTAACTCATTTAATGTTGTTATAAAGGACACAATGACCCGTGAGCATTGTGATTGCAACATAAAATCAGGTAAAAATATCGTGATATTTAAAGCAACCTCAGGTTGGTTCTACCCAGACAAAATAATGAAGGAAAGTGAGTCTGAATTAATTTATATCCAGAAACTCCTCAATGTACCCTAAAATAACATTTTTCAATAAAGATGTGGAAAATATTCTGGAAAGGAATAAATTACAAGGTCACAAATATGTGACAGTTATATTTCGACGTACAGCAATTCCAATGCTCATGTTAGGTCCAACATACTATGGGAACAGTCTACGCACAGAGATAATTACCTGATTGTTCATCCATGAAATTCCTGTAACTTATTGTTGAACAATGTATATCCCCCTCTCCATCACAACTTTCCCTTGATATTTTTTGAGAAATTCCAATGGATCCTAATGGAACCACAACAGCTGCGGCATTGTCCATGCTTCCCTTTTCAAAGGCAGTATTTACTAAACATTCAGCTAATGAGTATGAGCATGAAGAAGAGAGTCCGGGACTCTCACTACCATGACTATGTACTTCCCACAGTAGATCACAAGTATCCTGCAAACCCAACTTTTCAAACATACCATCAGATGCAACCACCAGATAGCTATCATTTGTGGTTAGAAGCTGCCAATCTGTCACTTCTGGTGCAGATATAACTCCATAGCTGTTGATAATTCAGAGGAAAATTAAAATTACAAGCACATGTTTCTTTTACTATGAACATAAGGAAAATTTTGTAACATAAATGGATGATAAAAGGGAGAGAGATCCAAGTTCGCATATCAATCAAGAAGTAAAGAATGTAATGAATACATAATTCTCTTGTAGTTCTGAACCTCACCTTTTTAAATGCAAATCACCAATAGCTCGGGAAACAGCTAATTGACCATTTACTCGAGGCACCCCACCCCACTCAAGTACATATCCACCAGCATTTTCCACTCGAAACCTTTCATCATCTCTATCTGGATGATGATCTCTAGTCAATTCCTGGACAATCAAATGTGTAGGTCCATTGGATGATGTTGATTTGATGTTCCCATAATACCTGGCAGGCGAAACTGCTCCATCACGTCTCTTCTCCCTGTATATCCTTAATAAAGTGGCTGCAAATTCAGATACAGTGTATTGAATAAACTTGAGTGTTTTTTCTTTAACAAGAACTGCAATTATTATACCCCTATCTCAACATGCATGAATATTACTATTAACAGCACACAGAACTATTGCCTACTCATATAACTATGCAATTCTAAGAGCATGTGATAAGAAAATTGAACATTTTCTTTTAGGTTTGACAAGGCTTCAGACCTTTTGCCTCTGCAGGAGACTGAAACTTTTCAGAGCACAGAAGAGCCTTTGAGTCTCCAATGTTGGCAACTAAAATTTGACCATCTGCCATCAACGCAACCGTGGCTGTAGAACCTGAATCAAGATTATTTCTGGATGCTTCCTTCATTACAATAGCATGAGAAAAAAAAGATTAGGAAAATTATGCATGCAAGGACTGTAGTACACACAAGTAAGAATGCATCAAATTCAATTATACAACTTGCCTTAGAAAATGTTGCATCGATATCATGAATTGCCCTCAACAATGCTTCCTTCAAGATATCCAAATGAAAAGAATCATCAAAATTTGTTGGCAGAGAAAATTTAAACCTGAAAGGCTCATTTAGAACCAAATATTAACAATTAATAAGAATTCAATAGAAACATAGCATGATACTGTGACAGAGTTCAAGAGAAATGAGGGCGCTAGAGTGAGAGTGAGCAGGCAGTAGGAGCATATGTGCAACTCCGCACGTGCATGTATGAAATAATTTTAGTAAAAAGTAAATTTAACAGCAAGAACAAGAATTCTTCTAATTTAGCACTTGGAAACAAACTCTTAAATCACCTTTCAAAGTTCAATTTCCGCTGACCAGATTCCTCTCCCCAATTTAGCACTTGAAAATCTACATCTTTTTCTCCCTCATTCGGCAACCTTCCATTCGATTTCTTGAAAATAAAAGAATATGTTGCATCTAAAAGAAAATAGGTATGCAAAGCAAAATACTCCAATAAAAGCTTTGAAGCCATCTCACTAGCCTCTGCACCATTATGGCCATCAAAAACTGCCACAATTCCAACCACAACCTCCTTAACCCCTACCTTGCCTGCTCCAACATCAAAATCTAAACGTCACAAAAACCTTCCAATTAAATTAATAATTTCTCAAAACCTAACCCTAAGTCACAGCCTACAAATCAACAGATCTAGAAATACAACAGAGAGAGAAACGTGGTTATACCAGGAAATGGAATGCGAAAGTCGAGAGCACAGAGAGTGCGATCCTCCTGAGACTTTCTTCGGCCTTGAAGCATGGCTGATTGGCAAAGACTACTGGGGGCTGTTGCGGTGGACCGTGGTCGAGAATCATAATTCTGAAGGTTCCAGAGAGGGCATTTTGGGGATTGAAACACTGCCGCTGCACCGCCTTCTTTGTACACCGTTAAGCAAGTCGACGATTCTCCGGCGCAGCGTGATACTGTGGTAAAAATGATAAGCCCTAAAACTAATAGCTTCCAATTGAACACCGAATTCATTGTGCTGTCACATCGAATTTTAGGTTCTTGAGATGAAAGGGTTAGTAGAGATAGGAGGAGAGGAAAAGGACAGATTCGCGTGCTAGTTATAATCTTTGCTTTAAGATTTTGCCGCCAAGGCTGCTCGAATTTATAGGAGAGCATCAGATTAGTGATTTAATTTGAAAACCGTTCGAATATATTTCAATTTATATGTTCAGAAATTTAAGGGGGGGGGAAATTCAGAGCATTAGAGAAATATTAGATTTTAAAGTTAAACTTTCTTTAAGAGACGTTTTTATAATATATATATATATACATATATATATATATATGTATGTATATATATATACATACATATATATATATATATGTATATGTATAACTAAAATAGATCAGGAAAACACTGTGGACTGTGAGTGAAAACACTGTGGATTTCAATAGTGTTTTTTTTTCGTTTTTGAACAGTGATTTAATGAAAAAACCGCTAGAAAACGACAAAAAACGCCACCAGACCGAGGGGCTCCGCGGTCATTACGCACATCGGACCGGACCGGTCCGGTCCGCCCCGCCGGTCTTCTTCTTATTTTATTATTTTTTGAAATTGGCTAAATACGATTTTAGCCCCTAATAAGACAAAAACGGTGCCTTTGGGAACAGGGGTAGGACCGTAATTGACCTATTTTTTATTATTTCTTTCCGCGGCTGTCAGTGCGTGCTGGGCACGCGCCCACCGGTGTTCCACCCCACGCCCTCTGTAGGTGGCGCGTGCGGACTCATACGGTGGGTGGAGACGTGATTACGGAGCCTCCCTCGATGCGTCTCCACATTTTCTTCCTCCTACAGCGACGCATTGTGCCTCAAAATGTCCGTGGAAGCGGTGGCAGCCAGTTAAAACCGCTGGCCACGTTTCTCTCTCTTCTGCACGTAAAAGTGCAGGAGAGTCCCCCTTATTTTCACCTTTTGCACTTCAGTCCCGTCACTTCCAATTTCGTTTCTGGTTCTCATTTATGGTATATAAGTTTTGATTTAGTTCGATTAGGTCCTCTGATTGGATTTAATTCAGTGTCCATTTTTCAATTTGGTCCTCCTTCTTTTAATTTCCGGATTAGATTGAAAAAGATGAATTTATTCGGTACAGTAGTTTCAATTTCTTCAATTTTGTCCTTTGATTAAAATTGATAATATATTTTATTTTCATTTTAGCCCTTATACTTTTAATTTTAGATTGTAATCCTTTTGTATTTAATATTCATTTCAGCCCTTATACTTTAAATTTTTTATTTTAATCCCTATATTTCTTTTTATTTCTAGAATAATCCCTACTTTTGTCCATGTATATATAAGTTTGCTCGGCTTTGATTTTTGATTTTTGTTGTTTTCTTATTTGTTGGGGTAGTATTTTTTCCAAAAAAATTAGTTCTTAAATTTTATTTTATATCCATGATCATTTGAAAATTGATATTTGCGTTTTTTTTCTCTCCATTTGTTCTTTCTTTTTGCTTTTTATCCATTTTTTTATTTTTTTTATTTTTACGTCGTATGACTTTTTTTACCTGATAATTTTTATTTTATTTTTTTGCTTGATCTTTTGTTAAAGTTTTTATGGTTTTTTTAGTCTTTTATTTATTTTATTTTTTTCATTATTAACATAATAATAATAATAATAATAATAATAATTTAATGTTTTTTTTACTTACTCTTTTGTTAATGTTTTTTAGTTTTTTTTTTTTGTTTGATGTTTTGTTGAAGTTTTTAGGATTTTTTTAGTCTTTTATTTTTTTTCCTTTCATTATTAACACACACAAAAAAAAATTAATTGTTTTTCTAGCTTACTCCTTTGTTGATGTTTTTTAGGGTTTTTTTTTTCATGATAATTTAATAATTTTTATTGTTTTGACGGTAATAACAATAATAATTTTTATTTTATTTTTTTGTTTGATCTTTTGTTGAAGTTCTTGCGATTTTTTTAGTCTTTCATTTATTTATTTATTCTTTCATAATAATAATAATGTTTTTTTTCTCGGTATAATTTGATAATTTTTATTATTTTCAAGTGAAATGATTTTTTTCAGGTAATAATTTTTATTTTTGTTTTATCATTTATTTTATTTTTTTATTTGCTCATTTGTTAATGTTTTTAGACTTCTTTTAGTCTTTGATTTTTTTTTTTGTTATTAACGCAATAATAATATTAATATTAAGAATAATAATAATAATTTTAGTTTTTGTTTTTACGTGCTTTTTTTTTCTCTCGAGGTAGTTTAATAATTATTATTGTTGTAACAGTAATAGTGATGATAATTCTAGAAGTTAGCATTTCGATGTTACTGTTGTTATGACAGGGTATTTTGATCTGTTTCATTATATCAAATTTTACATGTAGAAATATTATATTTTAATCTGAATAGTTATAAAAATTATTTGCTCCGCCCGCAACGAAGTGCGGGCCATCAAACTAGTATATATATATATATATATATATATGGAAAGGAGTTATTAAGAAATTTTTTATTTTTTTCTTAATATACAACAACTGCAGCAATATCAATCAGGCAACTAGCTACTCATTGTTAAACCAGCTCCATGACGATATTACTGCCGATACAGAGTGACTGATCCATAAAGTGAAAATCTTACTGGCAATCTAGCATGGCAACAAAAAATGCTTTGATCCAGATAGTGTAATCTTTTTTCTGCAGAAAATCTAGAATAGGAAATTTTGCATATTTCTATCCAGCTTTAACAGTTTGTGGAGGCATTCGCTCAAGGTTTACCCATCATCGCAGCTTTCGTTCACAGGTCCCAGAAAAAGAATCCTGTCAAAGTGAAACTAGGATGACAGATAAGTTGTCGGTGTTACCTCTCCCATTTGCAGTATTGATTATGCATTTCCCTAGTGATGGAGAGGACGCAAATGGAGAGTGAAGATGACAGCTCTGGTCCTGAATTTTTTCTGAAATCTGGAGCCCATAAAAGATCGCAAGCATCCTGAAGAGCCAGGCTTTCAAAAATGTCATCCGAAGAAACCACCAAAAAGGTGTCATTGGACTCCAAACGTGGCCAGCCCATCATTTTTTGGCACAGATATAAGACCAAAATCTGGAGAAAAACATGAGGTTTCTCAGAAACATTTGTTTGTAGGCAGAAACTAAAAAACAGATTTATGAGGAAGAATAACAAGATCAAACAAAAACATATCAGAAAGGATGGAACAATAATGCTTGCCTTAGAGAACGATGCATCGATATTCAAAACTGTTCTTGTCTGTGCTTCCTTCAGAACTTCCAGCTGTTGTGATTCATCAGTTGATGCAGATATACAACTGTGACAGCATCAGCATATATGTAATCTAAGGTAACTTCCAATGTGAATTATATCTTGTCAGGTTCGTTGATTTTGCAAATTCAATTAATTGTGACGAATTAATTCTTATCCTGCAAATATATTTAATTGGTTTTTCTGAACAATTTCTAACCATTTTCTGAACAATCCTTGTATCCTCTTGATTTGTGGCAAACTGAAAGTTCATGTTTTGGTATTGAGAAGAAGGATGAGTATGAACTCGGTTCCAGCATCCCGGAGCTTGTACCCGGGGCGCCACCTTAATAATAAGCTTCCATACATGAAGCAGACATTGCATAGCATATGAACATGGGAAAGCACGAATAAAAATCCCAAAAAAGGAATAAAACAGTTCCGAATCCTTTCATTATGTTGTTGATTATTAAAGCCTGTATCCTGGAAAAAGAACGAAACAAAAGCCCATAAGCCTGATACAGGATAGGTAGGAGATTCAAGATTGAGTTGTGGACTTGCAAACAAATAAATTATATCAAATAAACGTGATATTGCATTTAAATTCAGATTTTACAGCATATTTTATTAAAAAAATAGTTTTGATATTAACATATATAAAAACATCAAAAAAATAAAAATAAAATATAAAATAAACAAACAATTGAACAATAAAAGAGTATCTCGCAACCCTCTTTTCACCAATTTTTTTAAAATATAATTTATATTTTTATATATATATAGATAGATAGATAAATTATTTTAATATACCAATGTTAAAAATAATTTGTAGAAAATAAAAAAATATATTTTTAATAATTTTCAAATAAAAAAAAATTAAAAAATAATAGTTTCAAAACCAATGATCGAGATTCAGGACGACATCGTGGCCTGCCATTACAGTCATTGCTTAAATACTCGGCGAAAGTTTATTGGACAGAACCGGGCCTGGGCTTCAGTGAGTATCCAGGATGACCGTGGGCATGTGTTACGAGTCACAGGCATGACAATATGATAACAATAAATACTAGTGAAAAATGAAAACCCTGTCCAGTTTTATTTGAATTTGATTGTAGTGGAGTTTTGTGAATCTGGGATCACTTTAGCTTCGAGCTTTTATATATAATTAATAGCATGTCATTGAATTAAATTAAAATTACAAGATTTATCAAGATCAAAGAGAAGAAAAAATGTTGTCAATGTAAGGTCCTCGAGAAGTATGGCGTGGTAGCAAAAGGCTTGAGATTTGCAAAGCGGATCTAGTTTAAGTCAGGATGTGCATCTTTTATAAAAGCCTGAGACTACCGGGGTTTTACTCACTCATTTAGGGCTATAAAATGCGCTTTTCAAGAGATGAAGTTTTCTCAAATCCAAAAAAAAAGTTGTCAATGTAAGATAGTATTTTCTAGTCCTTGTACTTTTCATTTCTTTCTTTTTTCTAAATCTTATATTAAAAAATCATTTTGGCACAAGATTTTATTTGCATTCCATTTCTTGAGAGAGAGAAACCTCATATGCATGTAATTAATAATCAAAGGTATTTTCAAATTGTTAAAAATAATGTTAAGATATAGTAATTAATATATTCACCACATGAAATGCATGAGCAAAAGAATGAGTAAGGCATCATTTAATTAATTTAATCATCGTTTTTTAATTGTTTATTAGAATTATAAACAGCTCTTATGTCCATACATTTCAAAAAACAAAACCTTGCCTAGTTGTCATTTGTATAATATATTATGATATTAATGAATAATTTATTTTATTTTATTTTTACAAGCATACCTAGCGTGTTTTTATTTTATTTTAGCCTTTAATATTAAGTTTTATTTTAATATTAATTTTATCGTTACTATAAGGTGCAACAATTATCTTGCCGTGCTTATAAATACTACATTTAATAAATATTATATTTCACAAGCTTTATAAGATAAAAATATGTTACTCGTCCAAATCTTTTTTAAATTTTGATACTCTATCAAAAAAATAATATAAACACTCCATAAATAAACTACATCCACATGAACACGTGTTATAGCGCCGTGCCGGACAAGTGGATGATATTCAAATCATGCAAGCCGATAATGTGTAAGGCTACAGTACCAATTACACTCTGATTACTTACTTTCTGAAACACACGAGTCACAAAGTCAACCCAACCCACTATGGATGCTTATATAATTTTAAGCATAAAAATTATTTTAACTTAGGTTTAATTAAATTGATTTAATATATCGCTTTTTTAATATTTTTTAACATATTAACTTAATTTTTTAAATTATATTATATTTTTATCAATTTTTCATATTATTTTTGAACTTATCAAATTGGTCGAGTTATATCAATTCAACTCTTATTTTTCTATTTATATTTAAAATTTAAATCATATAATTCTAAATAATTTTATTTTTGAATTTGAATAATTTTTTTAAAATTAATATATTTAATTATATATATATATATAAATAATATAACCTCAAAACAAACATCAAAATACTTCAAAAACAGAATATTTTGTTTCAATTAAAAAACCAAATCACAAACCGAAACAGACAAATTCGTCGTGCTGGACAAGTGGATGATCAAATCATGCAAGCCGATGATGCGCAAGACTACAGTACCAAGCACACTGATTACTAACTCTCTGAAACACACGAGTCATAAGTCAACCCTAGCCAGACGTGCACGTCTAGTCAAGCATTTTAGTATAGTGGCTCGCACCACACCATGCCAGCTGGCAACGAGAAGGGCAGCCCAGCCTCTAAACAAACAAACCTGGGAGCCCAGGATTTGTTTGTTGCTCCTAACTCAAACCCTCATCGTAGGAGTCAAAGAGGCAAGGACCCGTGGATTTAGCAGGTAAAAAATGAGTGCATGGTAGCTGGAACCATGTCATTGGACACTGAAAATCCAACAGGGTGGGGTAAATGGCTAGATAAGATTTTTCTTGTCTCCTTGAATCACAGCAAGTCACGGGCCGTCACCTTAAAATAAAGGGTGGAGAAAACAAGTGGAACACTGCTACTATGTGATGAAACATGGTAGTTTGTTGTTGGGGAAACATAGATACTTTCATGGACTTCGATGGATTAGGTCAACAATGACAGATTTTATTAATCTTTAGAGTTATTTAGATGGTTGTTATTGCGTTTCAAAAATATCTTTAAATTTATTTTATTTTTTGTTTTAAATTTTTTAAAAATAGTATTTTTAGATTATTTTCATGTGCTGATATCAAAAATAATTTTAAAAAAATCCTATCATTTTGATGTATTTTTATACCAAAAATATTTTTAAAAACAATATAAACCACAGTATCAAACATACACTAGACATCTACTCATTGTTTTGGTGAGTCACGCATCAATTTCTATACCAAATTACCAACATTGTTATGTGCTATTTAAACATTGATTATAACATGGGAAATTACCAACAACATTGCAGACAGTTATTGTTAGTTGAAAAACTTTTTGTTGGTGATTTCTATTTTTCAGGTCAATTCATAGATAATACAAATAGATTTACAAGCGAAAAAGACTCATGAAACAAAATAAAATACCGGTATCATTCAATTGATAATTTTATCGGTGAGCATGCCATATCACCGACATATAAAACCGCTTACAATTCCATCAGTGATTTATTTTATATTACCAACAGATGGAATTTTTCGGTGATTAACTTATTGCTAGTGATATTTCATGTAATTTTTTTAAAATCTATGAAACTTGCCGGTGAAATTAGTTTGTTGGTAATTTTATTGATAATGTGTTTGGTTTTTTTATTAAGAAAATTAAATATAGCAATCTAGAAAATATTAAAATAAAATAAAAGGATTAAAAAAGGTATTAGCATTTCTATTTAAAAAAACAAAAAAAACATATGGAAGCTATTTTTTTCTACGAGAGACTACCCGTAATTCATGTATCTACAAATATAAATCAATAAATAAAGTCACGAGACAAATTGATTTTATTTATGATTAACATGTTTGTTTTATAAATTAACTATTTTATAAGATGAACCAAGCAAAGATAGAACAAGGCATGAAATTAGACAAGAAAATAACATTAAAAATAATTATTTCCTAACACTTAAATTACCAACCAAACTTTAAATTGAGATTCAATCTAACCAAACAAACACATTATTTAAAATACCTTGATCTATTTCCTTCAGGTTAACCTCAAATCATAAACTCGTAAAATACTTACTTTTTAACAAGGTAATTCCAAATTCAAATTTAAATTTAGTTGAATTTAACCATAAAAGTAATTTATTTTATGAAAATCAATTATTTCTAAAAGAAGAAATACATGTGTGATAAACTTGTGGGTATTGTTTGACAAAAATAAAATATTATCAACGTTGTGATGTCTAACTTTTATATGAATTTTGTCCAAATCATAATTGAGATTTAGTATGACTCCTCTGTCAACGGTATTATACGAATAATATTTAAGTAAAAAAACTTTGTTTTGCTTGTTATGATATTGCAATTCAATCATCTTTTCTAATTTCTCATAGTAGCCAACTTCAAGCTCATTAAAATTTAATCCCTTGACACAAACTCCATTATTACATGTTTTTCCATCATAACCATACTCTTCTTTATAAAAGATATGTTCATTGATGAAATATCTGTTATAACATCTTATCTTTTTTAGGACTTAAATGTTGTAAATTTAAATTATCACTAACATTCCTTTTTAATTAAGAAGCACGGTACAAAATTACAGCCACTAATAATTAAAAATAAAGGTGTAAAGAAATTAAATACTGCAAGATATAAAAATCACTAAGCAATGTTTACACATGTTATAAACAAAAACATGAAAAAAATATTCATTTTGTAGTTTAAGAATTTAAGATTCAGCTAGCAATGGATTTTGAGATAACAAAATGTAATGATATTGTATTTTCAAATATTTAAAGATAATATCAAAATGAAATTACTCTAACCCTTGTCGCACATAAACTTTATGATAGACTGACCCGATTATACAGAATTATAAAACATGATTTAGCTCATGATCTAGTTCGAAACTTGGATTATAGGTTGACAAAACAATTTATATTAACCCGGATAAATCCAAAATGATGTAGTTTTGTATATATAATGATGCTATTTATATAACATAATGTAAATGTAGTATATAACATTTTTACAAGACTAATTTTCAGTTTAAAATATATTAAAATGATATACATTCATGTATTTTTTTATTTTTTACATTAATATCTAAAACTATATAAACACAAAAAAAAATATTAATTTTATGTTTTTCAAATATAAAACAGTTTTAAAAACACTTCAATAAATCAAATTATAAAACACAAATCCATGTGTAATAAAGATAGTATTAGAAACAAGAAAGTAAAAAAGGAAATGGAAGGATAGGATTAAGTTTTAATTAGAATTATTAATTTGTTCACATAGAAACCCTGCAAAACTCTAGTACATTCAAGAAGATTCAAGAAAATTGTATAAGGTCTAGGTGCCATTTTTTTAATATTTTGTCACAATAAGTGGCATCCTTCCCTCGGAACTGCTGAGAATGTGCGGGAACAAATTATTTTTATTTCATGGAGATATTAAAATAATCTTCTCCTTGCCCTCGATATTAAAATGATCAGCAAGAAGGGAACAAAGGACGATTGATTCTAGACCACCACCGCCATGTAGTCCTTGCTCTTTGCCTCTATCCGACCGAAACTTGTTCCCCTTGTTTGCTCGGAAAGAGTAATACCACCTCGGACTTAAGTTCATGAAATATCCAATTATAATAGACCATTTGTCAAGACAATGGATAGGAAGGATATCGTGGCTTCTTGTTTGATTGCCACGTGTGCTGTTTGCTTATTCGAAGACGATTAACACTAGCTCTCTTGTTATTCAGGGCAAAAAGAATGGGGGGCCAAGAAATCTTCTAATCGAATATTGGAACCTCGGATGCCTGGAGTCAAGAATCTAGTGTACAAGAATATTTTGTCGGGTGTTTTAATCTGCCAATCACAACTAAACACGAGTATTTCAAATTAATAATGAAGTATAGCGTGGCGTCGTATTGATAGACACGTGTATCAGTCCTTGATTATTTTTATTTATTTATGTTGTTATTACAGTACTCGAGATCGAGAGGAAATAAAAAGGTGTAAGAAGAAGGAAGTATATGGCTGGATGGTGGAAATGAAAAATAGATCTTGTCCACTTGTTTGGATGACTAGGAGAAAGGCAGGAAAAAAAGGAACGAGTTAAGATATTTTTGCATTTAAAATAAATCGTACGTATTATTTTATTTACCATGGATTAATAAAGCAGACAAGATCATCGAAGAAAGTTTTTTTCTTCTTCTCCAATTGTGTTGGATGACCGTGAAAGATGACAATAAAAACAAGTATTTTTGCATTAAAATAATCATTAGAAATATTTTATTTATTATAGTTAAAGAAGTTGCCTGAGAATGCTTTGGTATACTTTCAAGTGTTTTTTAAAATTGCTTTTAATTTAAAAAAATATCAAATTAATATTTTTTCTGTGTTTTCTAGTAATTTTAATACATTAATAACAAAAATAAAATAAAAACTACAAAAATTATTTAGACATATTCATATTCATTGCGTATTATAGTAGTAAGAATATGGTTTTACTCTCTTATAACATGGAAATCTAGCTTGATTGACAAGAGTAATGGTGTATTTTGTTATTTTTGAATAATAAAAATACAAAGTAATCTTGGTAACAACATAATTAGACACAATGTCATGGTATTACTGTCTTTTATTTTTAAATGCACATTATAGTCAATGAGATGTACTTCAAGTGAAGAAAACCCTTAGCTTTGTTTAAAGATCATTTTCCTCGTTTTTTTTCTTGTTATTGGATGAAATTAGAGGCAAATTAGTATTTTAATATTTGATGATTTTTTTTTTAAAATTATTTATGCGTGATGTGTGGTCATAGTTAGCATTGCTTGATGTCTAAACAATAGCTCTTAGGATGAAGTCCAAGGGCTTGTTTGGGACAGCTGTTGCTGTAGCTTTTCAAAGTGCTTTTCGTGCTGAAATATATCAAAATGATGTTTTTTTATTTTTTAAAAATTATTTTTGACATCAACACGTCAAAATGATCTAAAAACACCAAAATATATTCATTTAAAATCAAAAAAAAAAAATTTGAAACGCGGTTTGAGAAGCTATTCCAAATAGCTTCCAAATCCTGTTAACGATCTCTATGTTCTTGATCGGTGTGTGTTTTGAACGGACCTCTAGTTTGAGTCATAATTTTTTTTATCTTTCCCCTTTCCTTGATTTTCCCGCTTTGTCATCCAGATTTTTTAAGTTGCCTCTCAATCTGTTTCGTCTTTGAATGTTATATTTGTTATTTTGGTTTCTAGTTTTTATCCTTGGCTCATATACAGAGTTTTGGTTTTTTTTAATTTCATCATTTATTTATTCTTGGTTTTTAATTTCACCCCTCAATCCCACATTTATGATATATTATATTTTTTTTAATTTGGTCCTCGTCTTTTTATTTTTTTATAATTTTTTTTAGTTTCTAATTCACCTTTCAATAAAAAAATTATATTTTTCCTCTGATTTATTTTTTATTTTTATTTTTATTTTTATCCTTACTCTTCTAATTGTTATTTTATGGATCTTTTGTTTACAAATTACTTTTGTTTTCAATTTTATTTTTGAATATTTGTTTTGCTCGGGATTGGGTATCATGATTTTTCATGAATGACACTTCAAGTTTAATAACCCCAGTCACAAATTTTAAAAGTTATCAAGTTGATATTCTTTTTTCTTGTATTTTTTTCCAATTTAATAGATCGATTTTTCAGAAAAAAGCCCTACTTTTGTGATTTTTTAAATTTATTTTCTATCGGGCTAACCTAATTTCATAGCATGAGCTACGAGTCTTGAGGGTTAATCTAGGTTAATCCACTTCTTACTAGTCAAGTTATGTGTCTATCATGTTATTTTGAGTTGATCTTAGATTTTTTTAATCTAATTTTATACTATTTTTTCCAAATTATTGTGATCATTTATTTATTTATTAATGTTGTTTATTTTTTACTATTCAATTAAAATAAAACCAATTTATAAACCTGAAGACTACAACGCATTGTCATTTTTTTTTGAAACACGATTGTAACTTCTATATATATATATATATATATATATTAAGAAAAAATATAAATTTACGGTGCAACACTAGTCTATGTCTATTTTTACCTTTAAGTATCTATTTGAAAATGTGGTTGGAGTTGCTTTTGAAAGTGTTTTTTGTTCAAAAATACATCAAAATAATATATATTTTTTTATTTTTTAAAATCATTTTTGATATCAGCAACATGAAAATGATTTAAAAATATTAAAAATAATAAAAAATATATATATATATTTTTTTTTTCAAAAACTCTTTTAAAACACATTGCTAGACACCCTTTAAATCAAGATCCTTGCATAATCTTTGTGATCATGGTTAAATCAACTAGTGGTTTTCAATGACGTTAGCCAATAATTGGCAGGGAAATAAAATATCATTACGCTCTCAAAGTATTTTTTAAAGTAAATTTAAATAATGTATATTTATATTTTTTAATATCAATATAATAAAATAATTCAAAAATAAATAAATTGTTTTTTCTTACAAAAACCACCGTGAACACAATGCCAATCACGCTTGAAATCTAGATAGATACCAAACAAAAACCACTTCGTATTTTACTTTAGACTATTGACACGATGGTCCCCAAACCACACCTCCACCATACCCTCCCCAGTTCTTCCCCCTGGCAAGTTCCAGAAGTTTCCTAGAGGACCACCCCCACCCCCACCCCCACCCATGCCAACCCTTTGCCAAATGAAGAAAGGTGCTTGATTTTTTTTATAAAAAATTATTCAGCACCCAAGACCTCTAGAACTTTCCAAGAGATTATTATAATAAGCTTCACTACCTCTATTTATCTCTTTACACGCTCGATCCTCTCATCCTTGTATGGAGTTCGTGTCACAAATCTATCAACTTTGTAACGACATAAACGACCTTTCCTTTCGCAAAACATAGAAACGCTGTCCTCTGTTTTCATCACAATTTTCTCATCTTTTCTATTCACATGAAACTGTTCTTCCCGTGGCTCTGCTGTGAGTTCTCTTTCTAGCTTAAACCCACCAGAATCTATTTTTCTTTCTAATTTTAGTTTAATCAAGCCCATTACTTCTCTTCCTTTCTTGATCTTTTTCACTGCCAGTTTTTTTTTTTTTTTTTAAATAAAAAAATCTCTAAATCCCATCATACAGAGTTTCAGTTTTGACCGTGGCCAACTCTATCAACAATCTTGAACCGGCACAGGAGCATGTAGATTTTTATCATCAAGCCAGCATAAGAACCGAATCAGTGAATCGAATTGCAATCATGAACCCATATCTCACTGTCAAGCGAGAGTATGCAGGATCAAGTTCATCGCCACCGTCCGGCGGTGATAAGCCGCCACGAATTATTCTGCCACCGCAGCCAAGGGAAGGTTTACATGATACAGGACCACCACCATTCCTGACTAAGACTTTTGACATGGTAGATGACCCAACGACCAATCACATAGTTTCTTGGAACAGAGGAGGTTCTAGCTTTGTTGTCTGGGATCCTCATTTGTTCTCCACAAATCTTCTTCCTAGATACTTCAAACATAATAATTTTTCCAGCTTCGTCAGGCAGCTCAATACTTATGTAAGTATTCTGATACTGAGCTCAATCTTACTTTTTTTTTATAAAAAAAGTAGATAAATAAATTTTTCACAGTCCATTTTATTGAAATAAGCAGGTCTGATATTTTTATGGCATTTTTTCAACCTGGGTTCTTGGTCTCTCAAAATAATAAATTTTATCATACCCAAAGAACAGTGCTAGTGAGAAGAAAGTTCTGGAATATTACATGAAGGGTTCATGGAACTTACCAGAGTTTTTGCAAAAAAAAAAAGTATTTATTTATTTTGGGATCCATTTTCTATTGTATTTTATTTTCCACTGTAGGTGAAGTTTGTCTTCTTCTTTCTTCCTGCCTGGAAAGGGGACCTGTAAATAAAAGAAGCAGAAGTTATACGTTCTGTTTTCAGAGTCCAATTGCTCTGCTCATGTAATGCAGGAATCTCTTCATAGTACAGTGCGCCTGTCACACTGGAAATCCTCAAGTCGTTTTCTTGAGTCAGTGTTGAGATGTAATTTTGTTGATTGGAATTGATGATTGATGCTGCCTCAGGATTTTTTTTCTTGTGTGTGTGTGTGTGTGTGTGACAGGGTTTTAGAAAGATTGATCCAGATAGATGGGAGTTTGCCAATGAAGGATTTCTGAGCGGTCAAAAGCATCTCTTAAGGAATATAAAGAGAAGAAAGGCACCCTATCAGCCTCTCACTCAACAGCAAGCTCCAGATGCTTGCGTTGAAGTTGGCCGTTTTGGATTAGATGGAGAAATGGATCGTTTGAAACGTGACAAGCAGGTTTTAATAATGGAATTAGTGAAACTTAGACAGCAGCAGCAGAATTCTAGATCTTATATCCAAGCTATGGAGCAAAGGATACAAGGGATAGAGCAAAAACAGCTGCAAATGATGCGATTCTTAGCCAGAGCAATGCAAAATCCCGCCTTTTTACAGCAGTTAGTTCAACAGAAGGAGAAAAGGAAAGAACTTGAGGAAGCAATGACTAAAAAGAGAAGGCGGCCTATCGATCAAGGATTTAGAGGTGGCGGCGGCAAATCATGTCATATTGGTGGAAGTGCAAACCCCATCAAGGCAGAACCTTTTGAGTTTGGAGACTATGAATCTGAAGTGTCAGAGCTGGAAGCACTTGCATTGGAAATGCAAGGGTATGGTAGGGCAAGGAGAGAGCAAGAGGATGGAGTAGAAGAGGTAGAGACACCGGAAAGTAAAGGTAGAGAACTTGACGAGGGATTCTGGGAAGAACTGTTAAATGAGAGTTCTGGAGGAGGTGAAGATGAAGATGTCAATACATTAGCCGAGCGCTTGGGTTATCTGGGTTCAAGTCCTAAGTAGAGAATCTGAACAATTTTCTGCATTGCTGACCTGATGGTCAATTATCACCACTGAATTCCTCCAATGATCATTTCATTGTGGTCGCAGGTTCCCATGGACATATTGTTAGTTGAGAGTCTAATTTGTGTCAATGGATCCTTTCAAATGCCATTAAGCTATAATCTTCACCTGCATTTCTTGCTATTGTCAGGATAAGGGAACTACCAGGCCGTACTTTCCCAGTGGAAACTATCTTGTTTTCTGGTGTTTCTAACCCTTCTATTTTCATTTTGTTGTCAATATCTCCATTTTGTACATCCTTTCTTCTTGTTTTCTCCAGCTTGGTTAGGTTGCAGCAGTGCTTGGACAGAGTCTCGTAGTCCTTATCATGATTTGTCCCAAAGGTTACTAGATTTTATTTTTTTCACTCGCATCTAATCTTTGAATTACGCATTCGATTCATTAGTTGACAACTTCCTGTAATTTTCATTTCCTCGAATAAATGTAGACTGTTGAGATGCTGTTGATTTCGACAAGATGTTGCTGCAAGTTGCAAGAAACCAGAACTAGGTGCTATTGGGTTCAAACAACCGATAACTACGTCGGCTCGATTTTTTTTCCCTTTCTTTTTCTTGATTTGTCTTGTTCTTCATGCAAGGGGAAGTGAGATTTGGTCGGTGATGAAATTCTTGATGTTACATTTGTACAATATCTGCAATATGGTTCCTGATATTTCATTTTCAATGGCGGCGGGCTACCAAGATAAGTGTTATAAAGCATCACATTTCATGACCAGTAGCCAACAAATGTGTTCGTGGTGACAATTCTGTGACCGATCGTGGTGCTGTCCTTGAAATGGTTTTGAACGGTAGTTCAGAATCATATTCACGGGTCTGTTTCGGAGACCCAACTCCATTGATCTTAGCTTTCTATACGGCGAACTCTTAATTTATCTGATTTGTTGCTGTATGAACTATGTGAAGTTTGCGCAAAACAGAGTTGAATGGAGGGAAAGAATGGCTTCGATAATCCGACCCTCTTGAGTGGACTTTCCAGGATTAATGTTTCGATTGCTGGAAAGGAGGGAAAAAGAGGTGGAGGGGTTGGAAAGAAATTAACGTAGCTCGTGAAAAGTCTCGTGTTTGGGTTTGATTTTTGCAATTTCCAGCGCGTTTGGTAATACCGATTTAGCTACGGTTGGATTTGGGGGCAGAGCAGCAGTGATCACCGTCCCTCTCGACAAGAAATTGATTTTATTTTATTTTATTACATTACAATAAATTGTTTTGGTAATGAATTTTTCTATCCTCATTCCATATGATTCTCTAATAATCTTTAAAATAAAGCGGGGCACGTGTAGAAGCAGGTGAAAGGTTTGCCCGACGTAATATCTTAACCATGTGTTTTTCTTTTTTGCATATATGTAATCACACAATCCTTGTAAAACAGATCTAATAATATAATCTCTATTTTTTACTAGATTTTGCTGTATGAAAAATAAAAATAAAGTTTCTAACTTTACTTTATAACCAATGTTTATTTTTTTAATTATGAATGTATGACAATAATTAGCTATTACTGTTGATTAAAAATATGTAAGATTAGTATATTGGTTTCTCTTAAAAATATCACATGGCATCGGATACGAGCTGGGTACTTTGATTTAATTTTCTTGGAAAACATATAATATAAATAAAATTGATAAATAAAAAGCATATAATCTAATACTATATAACTTAGAAAAATATAATTACAGGGCATGTGAGAATCCTTGCATAAATGTTTTAAGATATGATTTTATTTTAAAAAATAGATTTTTCTAAAAAGGTCAGGACCCTTTGCTCAAATTGATCCAATCGGGTGTGAGTCAGGTAATGAGAATGGGTTCGGATGTGTTGTGTTGGGTGCATAAAAAACCCACCCCTACCTTATCCGTTTCTATCCCTACCCAATAATCAAGACTTGCAATTTCCACCAGAAGGTCTCTGGTTCTAGGTGGCCTGAGATTCAGGGAAAGCTATTTTTTAATATTGTGGCCTTAGACTATGTTTAATACTGTGTAGCTTTTGTTGTTGTGATTTTAAATAAATAATTTTATAAAATATGTGTATGATTAAATTTAATATGAGATGAGTTCTTACATGTTAAATAAATAAATAAATCATTTTATTTTTTATAAAATTAAGATTTAGAATACAGTTATATATGCAGAGCAAAAACTATCTAGCTAAAAAAATTTATATTTATGATTGGAAAAAATACAATTTTTTATTTTTTATTTTTTTTTGCATTACAAATTATCTTAATATAATAATACTTATTTTTATCTTAATACTTTCTCAATAAAATATACTTTAAAAATCAACAAAAACCTTATAGCATCCACGTGGACAGTGCAGTTTAACGCCGTGACGGTGTGCGAACTCCTTTAAAAAATAAAAATAAAATTGGTTCCACAATCCACAATAGTTAGCGGCGCAGGGGCGTGAAAAGGCATCTGTCCGTTTTAAAGCTCTTGGGAATAATGCCGGGCAATTGTTTGGAGGCTGGGCTAACTATTGGCTAAGTTCCAGGCCGTGTTCGTAAGCAGTCCGCTTTTTTTTTTTTAAAAAAAAAACTCTGTTCAGCTGCTTTTCTCCAGTACAGAGCGCAGATGTCGTTTCAAAGCGAACAAAAGTTCTGGTTCCCCAGAAAAATTTCAGCAGAAAAAACTGACCGTTATCATTACCAATTACTGGTAATTAATGTTATTCTTTTACTTGATTAGCTTAATTAATCTCCGTTAATCGTTTTTCTATTAGCTTAATCCCACCTATACATTGCAGCAGCTTCAAAATCTCTTCGCATCTGTAGTAGTTCTTTTCATTTCAGTGAATACTAATGACAAACGCTGATGCTGATGATCTATTTGTTTATTCCTGTTGAATTGGTGTTTGTTTTTTGGGATTATTTTCAATTACTTGTTAGTGTATTGTGAGTGCGTTGCTGTAGTCATCAGGAATTGGGAAATTTTCCAAATTATTAACTCTACGCTATGTAGACGGATTTTTTATTCAAAGTTTACGAGGTATTTAAAAATAGGAATTTATACCATTGGATGCAAATTATGAAACCATGAATAGATCACTTGTCTTTTGTTTGAGAATACCATCGACACTGAACATTGTAATGCTGATTTCGTAATTATATTGAACTTTTTTTTTCTTGTTTGACCTATTTTCTTGGCACCTTCACTGTCACTTGTGCTTTTCTTGTATTTGTTCAAACTGTGGCCCTACGATGTTTACCTCTAGATAAGCTGACAGAATTTCTTTGTCCCAGTTCTATGTGAGGTGAACACCGAAGAAATTGTACAGAAAGCACGAATCCTTTGTTGGAGGGCTTCCGAGAGGAAGCTTTGCGGTGAGAGGGTAAGATATTCTAATCAATATTTTTCTCTTGTCATCATTGAGTGCTGTCTTGAAGTGAGAAAATAGCTTCTTTCTTTGATAAGGGAGGAATGCACCTGCCCCGGAAAGTAAAATATAGATAAAATGGCTGGCAATTTTGGTATCAGGTAGTAGTAAGTCATCTTGTGATATAATAGCAAGAAGAAATTCCTTATCATTTACATTGGAAAAGGTTTGAAAAACTTTCATGACTGCGTGCTATCACCTTTTATATTGCTGCCTAGCACGATGATTTGCCATGTTAATAAAATGATTCTTTTCTTATCAATAAGATGGGTCTTGATATTGGATGATTGTGTTATATTTGTTGCGATTTCTTGAGTTTCCGAAAATCTTGTGCGTGGGATTATGGTGGATACAATGTATCATGCACAAAAGAATGTTTCGATCCTCTTTTTTTATGGTAAGGCATCAGCATGATGAAGTAGTTGTTAGGGAAGAAGTTGGTCATTGATTCATCTCCATCTTCTGCTCTATTTCCTGCTCTATCTTCTGCTGTCTAAGTCAACATAAGAATTGTCTTAAGAAGTAGGAACAATGAAATCAAATGGCCTTGTTAAAAATCCAAGTTTCAAAACATAGTCTAAGTGATTACAGAGGAAAAAATCATGTTTTCTTAACATCAATTACATATTTAGCTCCCATGTCCTGAATATTAGTGTATTTTGTTGTATCTTTATAAACTGCAACGCACCTCATACTGTTATAGTCTCACTAAGAGAAAATCAATGATGTTAAGTTTTTCCTGGTGAAAACCAGAAGAATACTCTGCTTAATACATGAAAAAATTATGGATCTTATGGACTGCAGATTCAATAAAATTAGAAGCAAGTGGAGTACGATAACTAATGCAGTAACTATTTATTTAGGAACTAATCTTTCACAAAGATTTCCCTTGCCTTGACATGGACACATCACTAACCAGAAGAGTCAATAAAACATTAGTGCCAGTTGGCATTCTTATCACGTAATAGGCCGTCCAAATTGATGGCTACTGACCCTAGGTTTCATCATGTCATTTTTGGTCACAACTACCTGGTTTTTTTTGTTAGTTGCTCTACTCTATCATGGATGCGCAAGCATTAAAACATTTATCTTCACAAGTGTACATCTGCAATTTCTTTCTGGGAATTCTTCGTTTCAGCGTCTCCTTTTGAGAAGTCTTTTACTCACCATCAACAAGGAATGTAAATAAGGGGTGGTGCAGTGGTTAACATTAACTTACAGAAAGTCTAGCTCATAACAGAATCTGTTGGTTAACATTAATTGAATTGAATTATGCAGTGATAGCATGCTGTGTGGAAAATAATGGTGTTTGCTCCATGGCAACAATCATCAGAATATGTTATCACATGAAACTTTTTGAAAGTCTTGTAACCAGCAGTTAGATAGGTTATGTACCCTATGAGAGGAAGTGAAATAGTATCAAATGCCATCATCTAACCCATTTTTGGGTTGTTCTCCAAATCTACCCAAAATAAAACAAAAATAAAACAAAAAGGGCAAAATTTAAGGAAATTGAGAGTTTAATGGTCAATTGAGGGTTGAATTGTATAAATCCGAAATTAAGAACCAAAATAAAAAGGACACGCAAATTTAAGATTGCTGTTGAAATTTTGGTGAGAAAAACTCTATATATTGAGCTGAATCTAAGGCGCGCAAACACTAGAGAGTTTTCTTTTTCTTTTTCTAAATATCTCTACACCTTAAGTATGTAACCTTAGAGTTTGAGAACTCTAATTTTTATCCATTTTATATCCTGCATCAATTGGTATAAAAACAAATTATTCTCTTTGATGGACAAAGGTAATAGTAACCCACTTCGGGATGCAGACTTGAAGGCCTCCTAACCAAAGTTTGATTGTTTGGAGCACACCATAACAGATCTAGCTTGACTAATAGGTAACACAAAAACAAATTGTGTGAAGAGAAGATGAACTTACCTCGAGGCAGGCCAAATCCTAAAATATTCCTAAAGTTTCATCTAGTCAACTAGTTGTCCATATGGAGAGTGTTGGTGGCATAATTGTTAAAATCACGAATTAATTCATAAAATCATATGATTTTACAAGTCAACATGTATCCAACATGCAAAATCAAACTAAAAACTCAAAAATCAATAAAATCATACTTGACTTGTGCAAAATCTGTAAAATTAGTAAACTCAATCCAGTTTTATAAGTTTACTAAATTTTTGATATGAATCATACATATCTCTCAAATTCATTGGATCTAATTGAAATTTTACAGGGAAATACTAGACACATGAAACTATATTTTGGTAATTTTTAAGTCATGAATTTTGAGAATATGTCGTTTTAGAGGATCGAAGTTACTAGAAGAATTTTATTATATTTTCCAAACTGACATTTGTTTACTGTTTGGAATCTATTTAGAGTAACATGAGGAATTTTGTTCAGATTCAAGTTGGGTTAGATCTTAGACATCTCAAGCTTTCCAATTATATATGGTAGACTTAGTAATTCATCTAGATAAAAGAGAAGTATTTGAAATCGGGATTAAAATCTACCAATAAAATTTGAAAATTAGAAATTCAAGTTGCATCGAGAAATTTTAGCATGAAGACTTTATTTTTATTATTTTATTTATTTAATATTAAATAATTATTTTGAATTTGGGTTTTTTTTGCCGCATTAAATATTGTTAGTTTATTTTATTATTGTACTTATGTTTTAAAGGCTGATAAAATGTAACAAACTTTACGAGGTAGAGAATAAGTAGGTTACATGGTTTATGAGATGATGAAAACCAACATCCAAGATAAGGTCAAAGTACAAAAATTATTAACACTCTCTTAGGCAATTAATAGTGTTAAAGGCTGCAATATTAATGAAAAAAAGGTTGAGAAATAATATTAGATTTGACAAGTCTGATCATTCTAGAAGGTCGTATAATAAGACAAACAAATTAAGTTTTACTGATAAAAAAAACAGACAATGCAACCACAAGGTTAGCTTTAGTGAGACCCGATACTATTAGAGCTGGCAAGACTTATTAGAAATTTGATTGGTGAGAAAAGATAAAAAATAACTTTGCTTTAATCAAATAGAAATTAAAAAATGCTCTAGTTGCGACACTTTCAAATTTTGATAAATTGTTTAAGATAGAATGTGATACTTGTGGTGTCGAGATTGGTGGAATTCTATCCTAAGAGAAGAGACTCGTGATATTTTTTTGTGAGAAGTTAAGTAATGCTAGATTAAAGTGGTCCACATGTGACAAAAAGTTCTATGTTATTTTATATTTTTTTTTTAAATAAGAGCATTATTTGATTGGTAAAAAGTTTCTCTTGTATTCCAACCATAAGGCATTGAAATTTTTACAGTAATTGATATTAAAATAGAGTTGTTGATGATTTGATTAGAATAATAGCCTTGCTGGTTATTCCAAGGAAAGCGATTTTTGGATTCATACTATTCAAATTTTTAATAAAACACTTGGAGAGTTTTTTTCTACAACTTAGATCTATAATCTTAAAGCTCAAGAACTTTAACTTTTATACACGCTATATGCCACTTTATTTTAAACTTTTTTTTTGCTTTGTTTGACACTGTGTTTTAAAAGCAATTTTGATTATTGGCTTCATAAACTGAAGTTGGATATTTAATGATTCTAATCTTATCAATACCTGTTGTGTAAATTGAGCTCAGAATTTAAGTGGGTGACATGCAGTACAAATATAGTAGATTCTTTACAAGGATAGTTTGGTCAGTTTATATAGATAAGACATAAACATATTAGGAAGGAGTTAGGGGATAATTTTGTTCAGCCCTACTTTCTTCAATTAACTTTTCTTATGACATAGACGTCAGAAATTTGAAATATGAAATGACTTTGGGCTTGTATAAGTTGAAATTTCAAATTATAATCAATCTAACATGTGATGCATAAATAGAAACTCAGACATTTTGCCAGATCCATATGATTTACTAGGACATGCTTGGATATTTATACTAATTGAAACAGTATCTTAATCATGTTTCACTGTCGTGTCCTTACAAAATATGTAGTTCGAGTCCATAATAAATTTAACAGGGCAGCTAATCAAAATATATTTAATACTTTAACAATGCCTTCAAAAGTGGTCCAATGATGCTGGTTTTTGGCCGGAAAAAAAATTAAAACACTATAGTTAACATAAATTTAAGAATTTTTCTGCACTAAGAATACGTGGATTGTAATGTAACTTCAGTGATCTTGAAGCCGAATAAGAGGAACAGAAAATTGAGTGGCATGAGATACCCTGCCAGGTGACTATTTAGTAATTGGAGCTACTACTTGAGTCGTCATGGACTCACTAGTAACAGAAGGGTCAACTAAAGCACATGACGATTGATGCCAGTTGGCAATCCAAGCAAGCGTGTCACAATTGCTGGCCACTGTACAGCTCTAAGCCAATCATCTTACTTTTTTTGGGTCCTGGCTGATTCTCTTGTGAACCGTCTCTCTGCACTTGTATGCCACGTACATATTTGATGAAAGTTTTGGTCTTGCAAGTTGCAAAACTTGAACCAGTGATTCATCAAAAATGACCTTTCAAACTTCCCCTCCTAAAATGCTAATTAGCAGGAGTGCCTTCAAATTCTACCCTTTTGGCCCCCTTCCAACGAGGCAGTGTCAGATTGATGACCTATTTTTTCATGCGAAGTCCATTTCCAAATAGGAGCTTGATTTGGTTTCTGTTTGGTGAGATAAGTGCATGGGGAGATTGCATAGCAAATGCAAGTTCTTGCTCCATGGAAAACATTCATTGGATTGGGTGACTGACTAGATGGGGAGAAAGCATCAATTGGATTGGGTGACTGACTGGAACAGACAAATGTTTTGAACTTTTAGATAGCCTTTTAAGAAGCAGTGTACATATAGGTTTCTCTGTTGTCTTGTGACAGTAAATAGTTTCAAGTTTGTCCTCACCGATTTGCAGAAGCATCCAAAGAAGTGGCAGGGAATCTAATATTGCAATCCTCTTATCTTTGCTATAGCATTTTGATGTTATTGAGTGATAACAGTGTGCTGTCCCTCCTACTCAAATTAATATCAGGCTAATACTTAGCTTAAAGGTTTTAGCTAAAGAATTGAAGTCTCATTGTTTACTCAAGTCTCCAAAGTTGGCTGATTTTGTTTGTCTTGGATATGTTGTGCTTGCAGAATTTTGGGGACTTTTACCAGTCTGCGTGGACCTTCCATAGCACATACCTGAAGGGAAGATTGATTTAGCACCTTACAGGTCGTGATGGTTATTAAAACCAAATTGTTGCAGTGTGCTTCAATTCCCAGGGTCTGGGTGTGCGGCAAGACTTCTATCTGAGCAACCAAAATCATATTCGATAGATGAATCCTATCATAATTTCTTTGTGCATTTTAGGCGTTATCCAACTTGCTTTTGTAGGGCTAATTAGCTATCACTTCTCTTCCTGTAGCAAGTTTGTTCCACGCCTTTTTATGATTTATCGCTGCTTGTCTTCATCTGGTTGCCGTGGAAAATGCATTATAGCAGGATAAAGAGACGTTTTTTATGCTCGAGTAACAGTTAAATAACTTTTTGGTTCGGATACAGTAAATATTCTGAGGGAAGGTGTGGCAGAAACAAACTCCCTGTTCTTCAAAAATTCTGTTCGCAGCTGGAAACTTAGGCTTCGATAAAGGCACAGAAACAACATAAAATGCCCATCTCTTAGTGAATCTCCGACATTCTAGTTTGATTAAACATGGTTCCCTAATCGAGAGATGGAATTACAAATATAATCTCGAGTTTGGTCCCTCAAAATATTATTGACTGTTCTTGAAGTGACAATTTTTATAGTCCAATACTGCCCTTTAGAACTAGGTAAAATATTAATGTTTGAATTTTATTTTTTTTCTTGTTTGGTGGTTATGAATTGCTAGGTTATAAGTGGTCGGACAGCAGCTTGTGTACATGTTGGCGAAGTCTGTTTCATGCCCCAGAATGATGAAATTCCGGGTCTCACTTTCTTGGACCCAAGTTTAGCTGAAAATTAAAAAGAAATCTGATTTCTACCGTCTCGTAGACCGCCGCAATTTCCTTGAAATCCCTGATGGCCGGAAAACTTTAAAGAGAAGCCGCCGCCTGCAGTTCTAGTTCATGAATCCGGGCACTGAATGCTGGCTATCGATCCAGTAATTTTTAGCCGACGAAATAGCAAATAATGCCCGTTAAGAAGGCAGGTGGCCGGAAACGGCCAAAATTCCGAAATCATGTCATCAAAACTATCAGGATAGCATTCTATATGGCTCCGTGGTCCTACACTTACGCTCCCTTTTCATTTTTCTCATCCGTGACCTGCGAGATTAAAATATAACATTCAAACTAAATAATCCAAATTTGGTCTTTGTCCTCCTTCTAATGGTGCATTGACCCGGGTTTGAGAGGGAGGAAATCTCTCGAAATCATAGTGATAATGATATGAGAGCCATCAAGGACCCACTCTGCTGTCCCGGCTACTACAAATCTTGGAAGTGTATTTCTAATGGTGCACAAGGCCTTTGAAAAAGTTCATCCTATTTAATGATGATCCAGAAATTGAATAAATCCATATGATACGACATGGCTTCATGACCCTCCTGTCTCGTGAGGTGAATTTCTAAGTCTTACGATGACTTTGATTTTTCTATGTTAATACTAAAATATCATGCACGATGTAAACCTTTTTTACAAGTCACGCCAAGGTTCCATGGACGCTAAATTACACAATAAAGTTACTACTTCTTTTTATTATTTTTCCAAATCTTACAAAAAAAAATCACCTTTTCTAGATCTGAACTTCAAACCTTAAAATCGAAAACTCAAGTTTTTAAGGAATAAATTGTGTTTTTTTTCTTCAAATTTTAAATCAAAATCCGAAACTATAGAAAAAATTTAATTGTAAAAATTTCAGAATATCAATTGAATCCAATAATCTTTTTTTTTAAAAAAAAAATTAAGAATACACCATGTAATTGTCTATTTGGGAGAGTGATTAAGATTGTTCTTGAAAATATTTTTCATTCAGAAATATATTAAAATGATATTTTTTTTGTTTTTATAAAAAAATATTTTTGATATTAATACATGAAAATAATAAAAAAGCATAAAAAAATCATTTTTTTAAAAAAATATTTTTTAAACACACAAACAAACACTAGCAAACAAGGACTAAATGGTATGGAAATTGCTTTCGACCAATATAAAGAATTTAATATCGTGAAGTCAATTGCTATCGGCACTCACTGTGGTTACTAAATACAAAATAGTACTGATACAAAATACAAATGTACAGTCCAGCCACATAGGGTTTTTTGGAAGAGACCGAAAAATTGAGTGGATTGCTTGGGATTGTGAAAAGGTTGTTTTGAAGCGTGTTTTATTTAGAAATATATTAAAATAATATATTTTTATTTTTTTAAATTATTTTTTATGATAATGTGAAAATATAAAATAAAAATAAAATGTAAAAAAAAAACAATGATGGTATCGCTGGTAACCTTGCAGTGTCTTGGAAGCATGTGAGTATGACACGTGTATCGAGGCTGAGTTTGGATCTAAACTATTAAGTTCTCGTGACTCAATACCTTTCTCGCGAGGTCATCATGTGTACCTAAGTAGGGTCCGCTGCCACATTGTACTCATTCTTGGTGCCTTCCTTGTTGCTGTTATCTTGGGCCATCTGTGGACCTTGGGCCTGCGATTCTCCCCATGCCCCCAGGAACCTGAATTGCCGTACCTCCCCCAAGGAATTTGATAAGTTCAATTATATCACAATTACAATTAATTATCATTGAATTTGAAATATTAAGGGGATATTTGGTAGAGCTTTTCAAAAGTATTTTTAAAAAATTTGAAAATTTTTTATTTTTATTTTTTATTTTAAATTAATTTTTTTGGTGTTTTTAGATAATCTTGATGTGTTGATATAAAAAAATTTTAAAAAAAATTTAAAAAACAACCGTAACCACACTCTTAAACATGCACTAAATTGATTACCATTGAATCTATGTTTATTGGCAAATATTTCGCGATGTCAAGTAATAAACACCTCTTATTTTCAAAATTGAAAGATTTTTTTTAGTCTTTGCCATAATGATAAATGCTTGCTTTGTTGTTAAAACTTTATAATAATTAAATTCAGTTTAATGAATTGACATGGTGATTTAATAACGTATTAACTTGATTTTATTCCCAACTATTTAGAACCAAAAACTTAATGAACCCGAATGAAATCCGGTCGAATCAACTTCGTTTTTTTTTTTTAAAATAAAATAAAATTATTTACCAGATTAATCTAACTTCTAGATCAAGCTGAATATGAATTAAATGTACAAAAACTTACATAGTCATTCTTCAAAAATAAAATAAAAAAGCTACTACTATTGCTACAACCTGGAGTCTCCCAAATCGATCTGCATGTACATTTGTTATTACACTTTAATCTTGAAATAAAAAAATGTATATTCTGTCCGCCTTCATGATTAAGGTTTGAAAACAAGATTTGTTTTTTCGTCGTGAAAGTAAAAGATACGAGGTTGTTGGGTCACATAATGCGTGATGGTTTGCACTTTGCAGGGCTTAAGTAAGAAGAGGTTCAATTACAGTGGGGTAGCTGTTGAGAGATCGTGAATCAACATGCTCTATCTCTTGCTTGCTTCAAGTCTACTCGAATTTTTATGGCATACAATTCCGGCAGTGGCTATTTGACCCTAAGCTGACTAAAATTGTGCCTTGATTGACCGCGGCCGGACGTGAGATTTTATTTGTCGTTGTGTTTTTAAAATATTTAAAAAAAATAAATTTTTTATTTTAAATTAAATTTTATAGTATTTTAAATTATTTTAATATGATAATATCAAAAATAATTTAAAAAAATATCATTTTAATATATTTCAGAACAAAAAATACTTTAAAAACAACCCCAACCAAACTTGCAAAACTGAGTTCTAGTCTGTCTCCACACCAAAGCTGTTTTTTTGTTATTTTAAGTGTCGTCTCCATCACGCTGAAGCTAAAACAAACCCTACAAGGCGGTGTGATACAGGATTTGGGAACAGGAGGAAGGAACTTTGATTTTTTGTTTTTAAAATCATAACAAACAAATAATTGATTGTCAAGTCTTTTTTGAAAACAAAACCAGTTTTGTGTTTTTATTTTAAAATATCTGAATGCAAAACAGGAAATATATCAAAATCATAAAAAAAAAACATTTAGAAAACATCAATTTGATAAAAAAAATTTATAAAACAAATTGAAAGTACTTCAAGAAATAGAAGCAAACACATCACCAAACATTCTATTAATAGTCAATATAGTTTTGAATTGGAGACCCGTGGTGGCAGCTTGGTTGGTGAGAAAAGGGTGCTTAAATTCCTGTCAATGTTGCGATGTAAAGATGAATCCAGTTTTTAGGGCACACGCACAATAAGGGAAATGATAATAAGATCTCGAGGGAAAATCCAACTATTGACGCACTAATGCAATTATGTCATTCATTGTGTCCTTGGGATATAGGAAAGCCAAACTTGCATGAGAGAATCTGGCAATAGAAGAAGAACCCGTGAAGAGAAAAATGGCCCACAAAGGAGCTGTTCTGCTCCCCACTGATCAATACGCCTCTCTGCATGATAAGAAACTGCGTGTGTGAATTACAACAAGAAACATGGAAGACTACAACTAGATGGGCATCATAGCTTGGTATGAATAATTGTATTCCTCGAAAGGTCATCATTTCATACTTGATATCTCCACTGATCGTGGAAAACTTGGGCTCAGCTTATCACAACCTGCCAGCCATCTAAGATTTTAATCTGGTGTAGATGACAGCTAATCTGGTGTAGCAATTCTACCTCTAGCTACATGTTGAAATTCTTGGAGGGAAAGTACCCAAAAAAATGGAAGTGAACTTTGTATCGAGAAATGTCACACCGATAGATGGTGCCGACCTCAATCCTATCGAAGACACGGTTTCACTTAATCTCGGTACATCAGCTGTCATAAACATTTCAGCACCGATGGGATTCGTTATACGTATATCGCGTTTTTCTACAATTTCAACCGGCAAGAATTTTCTATGGACAAGGACAGACGAGAGTGCCGTGGTGCCTCCAATTCTCTACAAAGGGTATTTGGAGTTTGGTGAGTAAGAAGACTAAGACCTTCTTCCACGCTTAATTGTCCACGATGACTGCCCCTGTATTAGTAACAATTTGTCATAGAATATACCTGTTAAGAATGACCTGTGATGGCTTCGGTCTGATTTCTCTTTCAAATGTCCAATTTAATAATTCTTTTAGATATATAGTGTCTAGATATTATGATGAAGATAATTAAAATAAAAGAGATACGATGCACTTGAACCCTTCATGTTTTAAGATTATAAGAACTCACTAGTTGTCCCGTGCATATATTTTATATTTCTATCTATTTTAGTTTTTATTTTAAAAAAATACTAATTATTTTATATTTTAGTTTTCCCCCCCCTATCTATTATATAATTCTGTATTTTGTCCATCGACCCACAAAAGAATCATATCAATATTCCGTGTATCGTGGATTGAAACTTTTGTTTTTTAAACCGAAAGACTTTGTGTCAATCCTGAGCTATGCATTGTGGCTAGACTGCATCACCCTAGCTTTTTTGGCTTAAAGGTGAATCAACGAAGCATAAATCTCATCTTATCCCAAAAGATAAAAGCAAAATGAATCTCACCGGAAAGCTAAATTGATTAAAAAAAAAAAAGATTTGTAGATCAAAAGAAAAAACATAGGATTCCAAAGGATTTGTTTAAGAGCAACACTATACAAATATTATAGATGGCCATATTTTTTCTGGACGGTCTAATTGTAGATGGGTCCTCCTATACACGACTAAAGGGTTTTACATACATGTGAATATAGTTTGCATGGTTACAACTGAGCTGCCATGTTTAGGCCACGCATGGCCTCTAAAGGAAGGGAATCCCCTTGGATCGCACAAAGCTTAAGACGTTTATGGCCAGCACTTCTATTTGTGGAAGTTCAGGAAAAAAAAGAGGAGCATTATTGTATTATGGAGGGGATAAAAAGATAGATTTATGCTATATTTCTTCATTTCCTTAGATTTGGGTTTGGAATAAGAAAAAGAAAATTTAATTCCTCCTCCTTGGTGGGGTTGGCCTTGAGAAATTTCACGGTGTACTCGCTAGCTAGGACGGGGAGAATAATAATTACAAAAGACAGAGAGACAGAAAGGGAGAAAAATCCTCAACAAAATAATGTAGAACGAGAAATTGATTGAGATTCCACAAGTTAAACTCAATTGTAACGTGAAAAATAAAATAAAATAAAAAAGAATAATGTTCTTCTATATATTCACAGGGCTTTAAAAGTTGATTAGCTATAAATTTCTCTTCAAAAACTATATATTGCTCTTCAATTACCACGGCATGAAAAAATATATATTGTATAAAATAGAGAATTCTAAACAAAAAAGATTTTTTCACAACAACTTCCATAAGAAATTATACAAATCATACTTTAAATTTACTTGATGCATGGTTTAAACAAAGTGTATTATAATCTGGAAGAGCCCATCAATAAGCCAATCATGCTAATTGTGGGGTAGTAGAAAAGGTTGAGAAGAGAAGAACTATCTATCTCTAGCTCTTTGCATGCCTTTACCATCCCCAAGGCTTTTTAAGCTTCTCAATCTTCCAAGCCTTCTACAAGCCAGCCATCCTTTTAATATCATGATTCCATTCAAATTAAGGCCCTTTCTAGGGTTTGGGTGTTTTATAACAGGAACAAATGAAAAGACATAAAGTGCCAGCGTCATCCCTTCAAAAGAAAAATTATTAAAGAAATACTTGTAAGTAAAGAGAGAGTAAAAATAAAGAAAGAAAACGTTCGGTGGGGTTGGGATTCTTCTTCTTAGCCATTGCCTAGCTCTCTCCTTTGTACAATTGTTCCTTTTAAAAAAGAATCTGTATTTTTTTTTTATATTTTCTATAATTTGCCAACCCCATCCTCGGTCTGCCACTGTAATCATAACCTCTTGTACGTGTTATCTAGAAGAGAGCTACTGATCATTTCATTTTAGATTTTTTTTTCTATTTTCTTTATATAGGCATAAATAGACAGAGAGGAGAGAGTTATTGGGCAGTGAAGGGTTTTTAAGGAAAAACAAGCTTGCTGCCTGGTCTTTCTATGTTTTATTGCATGGTGAACCCTCACTTAGCTACCTTATTAATTGATGATTTTTGAGAGAGAGAGAGAGATGAGTTAAGGAGAGATTGGAAAGAGAGATATCTCTGAATTGTGTTGCAGATTTGCTCAGAGAAGCAATCCATGGTTAGATAGCGACTTGGAGAATAACCCATCATGATCATCATCTCCTCACGAGATTTTGGTTTTGCTACCCAATGAATGATGCCTTTCTGTGTCTAGAACTCACTGCCACCTGTTCATCAACAAAGCTTTGTTTAGTTTAGTTGTGTCCAAAGCTGAGGATTCTCTATTTCTGGCCCTGGTCTTACATCTTGTTGTTGTTTCTTCAAGAGTGCAAAAGTGAACCCTTGAACAAGATCACTCCAAGGAAAAGTGTTCGCTAGCACGAAATATATCAAACAAAACAAAACAAAGTGGTATCACTTCTTGGTTTTTTCTTTTTTGGAGTTTTCTTCTTCACGGATATGTTCCCTGCAGCCATGTCCATCTCAACTTCTTTGTCTGAAGAAGCTAGTGTGTCTTCTGGCACGAGAGTTCAAGAACTCGGTAGCTTAAATCCTCTGGCTTCAAACATCTCTCCTCTGCAGCAGCAGCAGCAGCAGCAGCAAAAGATCATCAAGAAGAAGAGAAACTTGCCGGGAAACCCAGGTAGGTTTTTCATTTAGACTTTCGATCTTGTTTTAGACTACTTTGGAAATTCTGATACCCTATGTATAAAAAATGGTTTCCTTAATTATATACGATCTTACAGACCCAGATGCAGAAGTGATAGCATTATCTCCAAAGACCTTATTGGCTACCAATAGATTTGTGTGTGAGATCTGCAATAAAGGGTTTCAGAGAGATCAGAATCTTCAGCTTCATAGGAGGGGGCATAACCTTCCCTGGAAGCTGAAGCAAAGAAACAGCAAAGAAATTAAAAAGAAAGCGTACGTTTGCCCTGAGCGTACGTGCGTTCACCACCATCCTTCAAGGGCTCTGGGAGACCTTACAGGTATCAAGAAACACTATTGCAGGAAACATGGAGAGAAGAAATGGAAGTGTGAAAAATGCTCAAAGATCTACGCCGTTCAATCAGACTGGAAGGCTCACTCCAAAACCTGTGGAACAAGAGAGTATAGATGTGACTGTGGAACCCTTTTCTCCAGGTAAATTTCTTCTTCTTTTTTGTTCCTTCCTATTTTGGGATTTCAAATTGAATATTTATTTTTCCTTTCTACACTTACGCTGGTCTCGAAGTCCTAAGTTCCCTTCTTCGCTTGCCTTTTATGTTTTACAGTTACGCACTGTTTTGGATTCTCTTGGGATTCAAAGAAAATTTTGATCTTTTGTTTAAAGTAGGAAGTCTCATGTCTTCGGGATCGTCTTTGTATTTTGTTTCAGTGTGTTCTGTTTTTTTTACAAGAGTGGTAAGTTCTGCATGGAATAATATATCTGGAGCTCAAATGCATCGGCAGGTATATATCATAGACGTGGACGCCATTAATACAAGTGTCTGTCACTGCTAAAACCATAAGGGTAACTGAAAGCAATGCTACTGATATCTGAGCCTGCCAATTTCAAAATTTTGAAAACAACAAACTAATAGAGAACAAACAACTTGAAAACAAATTAAGTTGGATCAAAGCCATATAGCATATCCCTCGAAGGGTTTGACGTGCTTTTTTCTCTGTGATTTCTTCTCATGGTACTTTTATAATGGAGTGGTGACTGCAGTCTCAAAAACAATGATGAATATCTGCTCTTGTCCGAGAAAAAAGGTGAAAAGAAAAGGTCTTAATTTGCTTTTGGGGGTCTTCAAATGGATGGGTAAAAACCGTGATGATTTCTTTCCCTTGAAGAATGCTATGGCAGAAAATACTGAAACTCTGGCGTTTCATCATGACAAAAACTGATAAATCTGCAAAAACATCTGATGTGCTAATTTGCTTTCATTTTCTTTCATCAGCCTCGCAGATTTGGTCCTTTGGGGGGTTTCAACTTTCAATTGCTTATCATCTTTGTTACATGCATGAGCTCAAGTTTCAAAAGTCTTTCATGTCATCGTCGTTTACAGATTTCTTGAAATTTTGAGCCTTTTTTACCATCCATGACTACTATTTCTGCATGCATAAGCATCATTCAATCTCTCTCTCTCTCTCTCTCTGCACTTTAGTTTTGACCAAAAAAGATGGTTTTACTTTAGTGTTTTTGCTATAGCTTTATGAAAATCATGACATGCATGGTCTTGTGGTCTGCGCATTTTTTTTATAAATGGAGATGATAAATATTATATTAATTATATATTACCAAGTACATTCCTTTTTTCTTTCTATCCGCATCTTTTCTCCTCGACCCCTTATTTGCTGTTTTGGCCACTTAAGTTTGTTGGGAGCGTCGCCTGAACTTTCTTTGTAAATTTTTGAACTGATATATATATATAAATTACCCTACACCACACAATTTCAAATAAAATGTTATTATTATGTTCTTTTAATTCTATATCTAGAAAATCATTGTTTACATGTCCTCTACAGAAAGTTTAATTAAATTAAAAGAGAAAATGTGGTGTTAATCAGGGTTTGAACTTATAATCACTTCATATATAACTAAATCAAAGAAATGTACACTCGATAACTAAGAACTTAGATAGTTAATTACGGTGACAAAATTAGTTTTTAGAGCAGTGTTTTCTAACAATGATCAAATGTATTTAACTAAGTTCCTTCATCAATTATCCTCCTTTTGTTAATCATCTAGTATATATTGATCACATATTAAACTGGATTTATTATTTTGGTTTGTGATAATAGTGTGCACTGAAAACTTCTTCATGTGCTTGCATTGTTGAAACTGCAGGAAGGATAGCTTCGTAACCCACCGGGCATTCTGCGATGCATTAGCTGAAGAAAGTGCGAGAATCTCAGCTCACCAGCTAATCTCCTCCAATCCAAATGGCCAAGCTATCCTCCTTCAAAACCCACTTCAAGCAGCACACCCCATATCTCTCTTCTCCACCCCTAACCCTAGTCGTCAACAGCAAATCTCCCTCGCTTCTCCCTGGGACCCGCCTCCCCATCATAACCCTAATAGCAATAACCACCAAAACCCGGTTCACATCAAGCCGGAAACTCATAACCACTTTCAAATCCCTTCACTTCTCCAAGAACCACCACCAGCATTGCCTAGCCACAAGGGTTTGCTAGCCTCAACCTTCCAGAGCCTATCAAATGCTGCCACGACATCAGTAGCATCACACCACTTGTCAGCCACTGCACTCCTTCAAAAGGCTGCAAGTGTGGGTGCCGCTCAGACCTCAGTGGGCCACAGCCAAATGACCCTGCTGGACATGGGAGAGTTAGGATCAGCGGCTCAGGTTCATGTCGACTCAGTGAGTCACATCGCACAGGGTCCTCACTACAACCTTAACAGTTTTGCCACGTGGCAGAAGAGTGACCGCCTGACAAGGGACTTTCTGGGCCTGGCTGGTGAATATGGGGATCATCATGGCCATGCTGCGAGTAATGCAAATGGAAGCGGTGGGAGTGCTAACGTTAGCATGAATATGAGAGAAATTCTACCGTATACGGGGGGTGTAGGATTCCACCAGCAGCAATACAATGAGAGAGACCACTCACTGCTGAAGCCCCACGGTGGTTTTGGATTCGCCCAGCCTTCAGCCTCTAAAACGTGGGGTGATTGCTAAAGAGCCCCCCAAAGGAAAAGGGTTGAATGGTAATTCCATTTACTCCCTGCAAAATGACTAAAGTACCCCTTGTCTCCTTGCCGCGAGAATTTAATGAAGTTTTTTTTTTTAGAAATTAAGAGCCTTTCTTATGTCATGTGATCAACCTCATCTTTTATGCAGCTTCGTAGCAACAATTTGTATTTTGGGGGTGGGGTGGGGGTGTCTCTTAATTTAAGAGTGCTTTTAGCCATTTCTCATCCTGCTTTTCTGTTTTTATCCTCTCTGCCATTCTCTCCTCTTCGATGTTAGATTTAGTTATGGTAATTAAGAGGGTGGTGGCTTCCTTGTAATTTTGTGGCGGAAAAATTATGTCACAAGCAGAATATGAAGATGTGTAGTAATAATGTTCCATGGAATTCAGTGTGCGTTCAAATTTTATTTTTAAAGTAATGTTTTTTTTTAATTTTATTTATTTTTGCAATAGAATTGAAAAGGGTTTAATTTTAAAGTAAGAAATTCTTCTTTTTATTCATTATCCTTTTGTGTTGTCGAAAGAATATACAAAGTGGGCACATGAGACAACTCATAGGCCTCACTGGCCCTAGGCTAACCATTATTATCTTATTATGAACAAAAAGTAAATCTTTTTATCGTTTCAGGCCCCCCAATCCCTTTCACGATAACTTCAATGATCTAGCTAAACATTCTAGTTTCAATCCCACCACATGTTTAGTGGATTACAGTGAAAGTTGATATACTTAACTCAAGCTGTACTTCAGTAATGTTTCAGATTAACAGGCATATAAAATATGGAAATTCACATATTGTTTAATTTGAAATGTGTATATGTTTGCATGTGATATCGTTCTTGTACACGATTGACCAATGGCTTTTATAAATAGTTTTTAATTATTGTGCTGGGATATAAGAAGAAAAAAAGGAGGATATAATTATGATAGAGAATATGTTTTTTTTTTTTTGTTAAGGAACCATCTCATCTAAAAGCTCAAGCTTGTAGGTGAGGCCCCAGAATATGATTATATTATACTCTAACACACCCCCTCAAGTGAAAGTCTTTTGGGTTTGAAACTTGCACAGGCCCACATCACCTTGTGCTTTTTATTTTTTTTTTTATTAAATAGAATGGGGGTGGTGAGATTCGAACTCGTGACCGCTGGGTCAACAAGACTTTGATACCATGTAAAGGAACCATCTCACCTAAAAGCTCAAGCTTGTAGGTGAGGCCCCAGAATCTTATTGACCCAGCGGTCATGAGTTCGAATCTCACCACCCCCATTCTATTTGATAAAAATCAAACACAAGGCAGTGTGGGCCTGTGTGCAAGTTTCAAGCCCAAAGGGCTTTCACTTGAAGGGGTGTGTTAGAGAATAATATAAATCATATTCCGGGGCCCCACCTACAAGCTTGAACTTTTAGGTGAGATGGTTCCTTAACATTTTTCATAGACACATAAATTTATTTAATAACTATCACAAAGATAGATATATAAATCTATAAATCTATCTTTGTGATAGTTATTAAATAAATTTATGTGTCTATAAAAAAACATATTCTCTATCATAATTATATCCTCCTTTTATATATATATATATATATATATATATATATATATATATATATCTTTGTGATAGTTATTAAATAAATTTATGTGTCTATCAGGTAACGCTAACTAATGCCATTATATATGTCACATATATTACTAGTGGCTGGCTGGTCGTGATATATATTCTGCTGGGTGGAGGAATAAACAGAAGAAAGCGAGTGAATATGCTCAGATCATTCCCATAATAATCAAGCAAGGAAGCTTTTTGCTCTTTAGGTAACCATGAATAATGTTAAACGACGGCGTATCTGTAGATTCCAGACTTCCAAGGATACGACACTTTGTATGTGCGGAGAAAGGGAATTACGATGCCATCCTCCATATTCAAGAAAATGACCGCTGGAAATTATGCATGAAAAATAGAGGGTTTGAGCTTGAAGAGGAGGATAATATTCTGGAACAGGAAGACGGTAATAATCAGATGGGGTAAGCACGCATATTGTCGGTGGAGGTTCTTACTTGTACCCCAGAAATTGACGAGTGTGTCCTTTATCCCCACCAAATAGACAGTGATAGCCCGATGTCATTTTAAAGATGTCTCCTTCAAGCTTCCTGCAATAATTCTCGTGATTTATTTAGAATGCCTGCTTCTGTTATAGAGATTTGGTCAAATCCGGCCATTCTCTCCTGTCGGGAAGCTGATCCAGTGGAATAAATAAACAAAACAAGTAGCATGTAATAAAGCCAATTGCCTCCTCAAAACTTTTACCAAGAAGATACAAAGATCTTTTTGTTAGAGATATAATTGATTTGTATTTGAATATGAGTTCTTGTACCATAAAATAAAATAATGTACATGTTTGTTAGCACTTTTTCCATATAAATTTACATGAACATAATATATATATATATGATCATACCTCATGTATATTGAATTTTTACTTTTTTATTTTATTTTTTATTGTGTGTTTGGTATTATAATGTATGGTGCTTTTAAAAAATAATTTCAATTAAAAAATATATTAAAATGATATTTTTCAGATTTATTTATTCATGAATAAAACCCCGTTCAGCTTTTGTCCAAATAACACAATTAATTTCAAATTCGACAGCTAACCCAAAGGAAGCTAAAGTCTTCTTCCCTAAGACCAATTGTAGCTCAATAGATCTATATACGCGTCGAATTTGGAAAATCCAGCCTTGCAGTAGTGTTCTTTTCTCCTTTAAACCAAGAAAAAAAATAAGTTTTTTTTTCTAGATAACATCGAATATTCGTGGCAACTCATAGGCTTGCGGCTAGACCTTTTACTTTACAATGGCATTACAAAAATAATCAGCTGCCTGGCTTTGAAGGAGCCAGTTACCAGTTTTCATTTGCTTACATAAACTATGCTAAAATGGGAATCCTTGAACCTTGATGAGACCATAGCATGAGCAGTAGGGGCATAGGGTAGTGTCACTTTTTTTTCTTCGATCAAATTCCCATGAAGGATTCAATGGATACAAGCAATTTCCAAGAATTTCTTTTTCGTCAATCATCACTCTATGGTACCAAGGATTTTTTTTTTCTTTTGTGATAATATCAAAGAAATGTAGCCTTTTCTAAAGAGGTGTAGATGGACGTAAAACCTGCTACAAGCGTGAGTAAAAAAAAAAAAAGGCTATTAAGTTGATGGTGTATGTGTATTTGTGCGAGTGTGGTAGTGGTCCGAGACTATTGTGGTACTAGAAACAAAAGATAAAAAGAAGGACGAGAAAAATGTCAACGGTAATGCAAAAGATACTCAACTCAACTTTGAATTACAAATCTTCTTTTCTTTGATGGCCTCCTTGGCTCCCTTTATCAATTTTTGTGCACGTCCCCATATCAGAGCCTCTGATTGGCAGCTTAACCAACATCGTTAACATTCCAATCGTTTTTCTCTACTTTGTTTCCATGACCCACCAATTGATCCCATGCTTGACATTCGAATAATCGACCATTTTAGCCAAATTTTCAATGTTAATGATTGGAAGAATCATGTATAAACTGATGCCGAGAATAACACAATGCATGAATCATGCTTGGGAACGCAGGTGCAATCACAGCCTCACCCTCGATCGAACGGAGCAGAAGAACTGCGAGTTGCGAGCAAATATCCCAGGTTCCGTAACTTTGTATATTCGCTCTCGAGGAGAACGGGCAGATTCTTGTTGCCATAACTTTGTATATTCACTGGGAGAAAAGGGGATACAGAGGGGATTAATAAAAAGAAGAGGTGGTGGTGGGTGTAGTGTGGTATATCCAAGCTTTTAGAAAGTATAGATAGATGGAAGATGCAGGGTTAAGGTACACAATACATGCCATTTGCCTACTAAAAAAGACTGCATCTTTTTTATATCCCTCTGCTGCACAACCAGACAAACCAAAAGTTTCTCTTCCATTACCTCTCCCCTCTCAACATCCTTGCATATGTCATCTTCCATCAGGAATCTCATCTTAACAAACCCACCTTTTCCCCTCTTTTCTTCCTTCCGGCCCTAATTATTACCATAGCCTTCTTTTCTATGCTTTTTCCTCTTTACTCCTCCTGCTGCTAATCCCCATACAGCACACACTCTTTCCCACTCAATCCCTCGTAAGTATCACCGGTGATAAATTAAGAATAAATAAATGAAATATAGACCTCCATGTAAATTTAGACAAAATTTCAGCAATACGATCGTAACAAATGGTGAGAAAACCAGGCCAGCGAGTTGTGTTGCAACTTGCAACTGCATGGTTACGTTACCTTTTTATTCTGGTTTGTGTTGACTGCTGAGATGCTTGTTGGCTGGATTAATCATACATTATGTCAAGTTATTGTCCAGATACATGACACTTTCTCCAGTTTTGTAAAGATACTAGGACGAAAGTCGTTACTCAGGGAAGATATTGCTGTTGAAGTTTCATGATTCAGACTATACATTATACAAAAAAATTATCTATTGAACGAGTATCATTTGAGTCAAATTGCTTGGGATAGCCTAGCATATCGAAAGCTGTGACATGTGCAGCACTATTCAAAGGTTAGCAATCATTTATGTTTCTACAGCATGGATAACTCGATGTAAAAGTACCGATTATGACAGAAAGCTTCTATGGAAATGCTTTGCTCGACTCCTTTAATACAGCAGATGGGACCGATTCTTTCACGGAGTTGCATCACTGCATGGCTTATCATCTAATTGATGGTTTGGGAACGTCAATGTTTACTCCAAGGTATTTATCCAGAGAGTTTTTAAATGCCTGCGACAAGAAAATAATGTCAAATTCAGATCCAAAGTTCTCATTAGTTCCATGCATCAGAGTTGCTCAAGATAATCTCCATCTTTAACAATCAATTATGTTTCAGCTGAAAGGGAAACTTTTAGAATGTATTAATTTATCTGTAGGCGGGCTTGGAAGACTTTAATGTCACTTGCATATGAATCAAAGGAAAAGGTGACGATGCTGCTAAATAATGCAGATAAAAGTTCGTTTGGATGAAGATTGGAAAATGCAAAGAACCAAAAAGAAAGCAAATGCAATGAATAACTTTAAAAAGACTGCTTATTTGGGGAAAAATCGATGTGGTCAAAGTTGAACTGGATCAGAAAACAATAATAAGAGTAGAATCCAAATCAAGTTGGATTCAGCCAGAACAGCTTTTAATTTGAAAAGGAATACAAGTCCAGACCCAGAGTATCGAAACTATGAATGCAATGATCATGCATGGCACAGCACCAGCTCACCACGCAAACTTTTTTACTGAGAAGAACTTGAGAGCGCCTTTTTTTCACAGATACCAAGAATGGGTAAGAAACATGGATTTCAGGACTCATTGCCCTCTCTGGTTTTTTTTTTAATCTAAAACGGATCCTGGCTAAGTGAAAGAAAAAAATGTTTTCATGTTAATTTTCTAACCTATGTGTGCTACGTGAACTCCATCACCAAATTCCAAATCTGGAAGAGCTTCATCATTTGTAGGGAGCAATAAAATCATGCAGAAAAAAATGCTTCATAGCATGAGGCCACTGAAGAATCAAAACAGAATCTACATTCAAACTGGAATATAAACAACTCCAAAAGAAACTTCCATGGTGTGTAGCTAGTAGAAATGTATGCTTTAACCAATTAAACTTCAAATATGATACTTTGTTGAGATTGGGCTAATTACAGCGATGCCAGTGAAAGAATGCTCCAAACTTGGAAGATCACATGTCATGATTTCTCCTTTAAAAACACCATTCAAATCAAACAGAGACTGTGAAGTTAATGGCATTTCAATATATTAGCATAGGTTAAAATGTAGTATGAGACGCTCTCTACCTACTATATTAAGTTGTTTCAGTTGTAACTCGTTGCGTTTCATTGTGATGTTGATTGACCAAAAGTCAGGCCTGTTAGGCCATTACCGAATTATAGGCCATGGAAGTGAGGTCCTAGGATAGATACTTTGGACCTTTCAGCTTTTTCAGTCGGATGCTCTTGCACTCAACCACTTTTATTCCTCACTCCATAAAAGTAATAAATAAATTAGTGAACCTAAAGCAAAATGGATTTCACATGCAAACATAAGTACATAAATACCATACCATATGAAATCATAAATATATATGTGATAAAAATATGTAATTTATGTAGTTCTGACAGGTATTTTCATGAAGAAAATAACATTACCTGTTGAGCAAACAATTCCTTTCCATTAAGGATTGCATCCATTGCAGCAAATTGGTCATCAAATGCACCATAAAAGCCTTGGTAGAATTTGTTTCTGATATAAAAAATGATAAATAGTCGAGTAAATACAAAGATTATGTGTGTCTTCTTCTTTCCTTTTAAGAATAAAACAATAATCCGTGAATTTGACAGATACCGATCATCTTCTGTTGTATTTTGATCAACCTCGTCAAACTTCCGTGTAAGTACCTCTGCTCCTACTGGTGAAAGCAAGTGCAGTATCAGAGCCTCCAGGGTTCTTGGAAAATTGTGCTGGAAAATGTGATATAACATGAAAAACTATTGAAGAAAAAGGTGGAATGGTGTCTAATCTATGTATTGATGGAGCTTATTTTTGTGGTAGCCGGGTATTTTTACAGTTTTAATAAGAATTCCATCCACCAATGGGAGCTTTATAAGGGGGTGCATACTCACCGCCATGGCAAGGAGGACATTCTGAAGAGTGCTTGGATCAAGGGTCCAAAGAATTTTAGCAACTGGATCATCCTCTAGGAAAAATAATTTAGTTGTCAAAGTTTTATCGCTTTCATGTTTCACGCTGACTTTAGAATCATTTGGTGGAGTTGATTGAATGCATTGACTTTGGTCAGTGATGTTAACACGGTCATGAACTACAGAAACAAGTTCATGAAGGGCCTGGAGAGAAAACGGTTCCAATTCATGCAACTTAAGGCCCTTCTCTTGTAAACCCTGTTTCTTGCATGCCGGGTTCGAGTCACAACAACCATGATCTAGCACAAAATTATCAAGATCAGTCTCCAGAAAGACATGGGAAATAAGCTGGGTATTCCTTTGAGTAAAAGCTGAAAGGGTGAAGAAACCTAGTGTTATAATAATGAAAACTGACCTGCTCCATTACTGAGCAGCTCACATGTTTGCCTCTTCAGTTTCTCTGTGCCGGGAGAAGCCTTGGGGAGTGCTTGGTTCTGTCCTAATTTTAAATATAATATACATGTTGAAATGGTTGACAATAAACTTGTAACTCGAAACAAGATGCATGAAGGAATAGAAACAGGACAGTAGACTCCCCAAACTTACTGGATGAGACAATTTTGAAATTTTCATTAGTGGGTACTCTTTAGTCAACAGACTCTGCACATGATATTATTTGAGCATCAATTGTCATAAATTACTGGAAAAAATTGGTGGAGACTTCAAAGCTTTTTAGTCTACAAACAATGACAAATTTTCTGAAAACCTCAAAAAAGTTATGTTCACAATTTTATCTGTTAATGACCCTAGAGCTTTTCAAAGCTCAGACAGGAAGAGCACCTCAACCAATAATTTGTAGAAACACTTCTGTCCTTCCACTGCAAATGTTTTTTGCGCAGCAGAAGTGTGGCTGATGAAGAATGCTGCAAACCCAAGGAAGTCTCACAAAAGAATTATACATTGTAAAAGAAATAACGTAAATCTAATGGGCACAGCTAACAGAATAAACATTTTGCAGAGCCCAAAAACAAGGATTAAGCATTATTGCAACATCTGACGTATCAAAGAGAACGACATACCATTTCTTTGTCCATCAATCTTGAATTCATAGCATTGATTTGGCAAGCCAATAAAACATGTTAGAGAAAAAAAAATCACTAAATCAAGGTAGTTTGAACTGCATTACCAACACCAAACTGAAACAGTTACACGGGAAAAAAAGGGGACCGAAGGAGAAACAGCTGAAACATTGTAACATTATTCGACATAAGAGTACCTTCTTAATATTCTTCGCAAATAATAAGCATCCATGTGTTCTAACTTGTTAGACATTATGTTGGACTTCCACCAAAAGTTCACAGCAATGGTAAAATCACCACTATCTACTTGGTGGAACCTGCAGTGATTGGAGACAATAGTTATCTCACCTGACTAGATACCAAAAGTGAGGTTGAGTCCAAGAAATAAGTCTAATGTCTTAATAGTGTTGTAATAACTTTTGCATAAATAAAGAACAGTAGAATCAGTGAACCGTTTTAGTAAGGTTCTGAGTAGAAAAACACGGTAATAAAAGAGATGGTTAAATTTGGAAACGAAGTTTGCAGCATTAGACAGTTACATAATTGATTCTTTGGTGACCTATTACATCATGAGAAAAAACATGGTAAGAGGAGGGAATGGTTGATGGAACAAAGCATAAAAGGTCATGTCAATGACAGTCATGGATAATTTAAAAAGAAAGACTCCTAAAACAAATTATTGCAGGGACAGGACAACTGTTACAGATAGCAAGAAGTACAACGCTGCAAAAAGGCTCTAAGGTAGGATCAACAATTTTGAAACTAAAATGAAGAAATGATCTGAAGGTGTGAAAGGATGCATAAAGGAGACTCGACTGTAAAAGTTAGCATTAGTGCCCCTCAGTTCTGAACAAACATCCATAAACCCCACACTTCATATTTGCTGCTGCAAAAAAAAAAGCTTCTATTTGTCAATTCTATGAGATGACTCGCACACATCAGACAAGATGAACAAGGCAACTGATTTTTCTAGGAGCAGAGGGATAGTGATCCAATAAGTTCAGAATTACATCAATTTCATATTTTGGAAGTCTTTCCTAGACAATATTAAGTGTGTTTTTTTGGTTTCTTATATTAGAAAGCTGATGCTTTATTTTTAAGTTTTTACTTCCTATATTTTGGAAGTCTTAGGTTAATTCAGTTACTTTTGGTTATGGATCATTTTCTTTAGGTCACCTTCAGGTCTCAATTCCAGCAAGTGTTTACATAATTCAACAGCAAACCAACAGCCACCATCTTTTTATGCTTCCCTCCCCAAGTCCAACCATAAACTCCTAATTCCCCATTCTCCACCATGAGTTTTTATCAATCTCTTCATCAACACACCACCTTTGTGATGACTATGCAATAAAATTTACGGATGCATCCGTGATACAACACAGAACAAAAGGCATGAAAGAAAGCAAAATAACATCTCAGATTTCTAGTGATTTGTTAAGCAAGTAAAACAAAAGGTCAATACCAAACTTGAATAAAGGTAAGCACAGTATCTGAAGCTTGGCATTATATTCTAGAATTACACGAAGAAGTTTCTTTTAATATTTTAAACCTTACCAGCCTTCAGGAATGAAAAGTGCATCACCTGCCTGAAGAGTAACCTTCTGAGAGTAGTCCATGGAGCATTTTGCTCTCGGATACAATGAGAGGTCAGGGTTTTCCAGAGCAACAGAACTGCCAGCCAGAAGAAGACAGATTAACAATTACAAAAGGATAATTATAAAAAGAAGGCAGATCCAAATTTCCAGTGGCTAAAAAAAACCTTACAGGCACTACATTATCATACTCTTGCAAAATTGTGGGGGGGGCAGAAATTAAATTGCTTTTGCTCACAAAAAACGTGGCATACCTGTGGTTTGAGGCCTCCCCATATACAGGCATTGGGTATAAAAATGGAATTGCAGAAGGTGGCCATAAGACAACTGCAACGGAAAAGTATTTCAACAAAACAGAAAAACATAAGAAGCAAGCTCTGAGTTATAAATAAATTGCTAAAGGGAACTGTCTAAACCAAACATTGGCAACGGCTCAAAGTACAAGCATGACATGGAACTAAGTGTGCAGGAAGAAAGCATTAGCATGCAAGATTGAAAAAGAATTTGTAGTTTGTTTACGAATAATAGAATGCTGACAATTATTAGCATTGCCATGAATCTATAACTTGCAGCTAAAGAGAGAAAATCACTAAATTTGTAGAATGGACAAGAAGAAAGAGAGAGAAAACAACAGGACCTTGTTTGCTTCCAGTAACTACACATAGCACGTTATGATGTGGATCATAGTGGGTGCTTGATCTAGATTGAGCATTATTCATCCACAAATTGACAGAAGCTAGTTCTTTTGTTTCCAAAAAAGTAGGCTGTGAAAAATCAATCAACAGTAAACAAATTCTTAATCATGGAGAGCATTAGACTAAACAGCAACAGAGTGAAGAAACAAATGCACAAACCGTTTGAATGTCTTCCCTAAGACCTTCAAGTTGAACCCTCTCTCGATCCTCACTATTCATTATCGGCACCTGAACACAGACAATTAAAATTTTCACCCTAGTACTAACTCAATATCACACAGACTTAAACGCTTTAAACAAGAAAGACAACATTCAATATCTAGAACCCACAAAGTTCCAACCTGTGCTAGATAAATTTGTTGAGGAACATCGCCGGAAAGCAAACAGTCCTGATCTACATCGGTAACAGCATCCTGATGCCTTTCTGATTGCAACAAAGAGCCACCACTACTGTCCGTGTTTCGCATATTTTGCTTGCAAAAATCAATAAAGGTGGAAAACGGTAACTGAACCTACAATAGGAAGAAAAAAAACGCGTATTCTAATAAGACGAAGGAAACACTTAAAAGCTCCAATGTACGATAATTACTCAAATAAAAAATTGGCACAGAAATTACCCTTTCATGGCTTCTAATATCACCATAAAACACAGGTGCAGTTTTAGATAGCATAGCTTCCACAGTAGATGATCCTACCCGTTCCTAAATTTCAATTAATTACCATAAAAATTAATCATGAGTTCAATTCCTACAAAATGATAATGATAATGATAATAATAATTATTCTCAAATAATAAAGTATGAGGTAACCTGCAAGTAATCGAGGCCGCCAGTAGCCGGATTCCACTTGACGAAAGCTTTCCAATCCTTAATGCATCCGTTAAAAACCTTCAGAGCAAAGAAATATAAAATAGGTAAGCTCTACTAGACAAAATAGTATCGATGGAAAGCTCTGAAAAAAAGGAGATGTGGTGAAGGAATTGAATTACAGCGGGGACGTTTTTGGATTCGATTTGAGACGCGAATTCTGTGGGAGAAGGAAGCTGTTCGAATCTTTGGATTTGTAATTGTAAAGACTCTTCCATGTTATTTTCTTCTTTTTTTAATGTTTGCGGCAGCTGTGAGAGATGTAAGGGAGTGAGAACTGAGAAGGTCGAGTTTGAAGTACGAACTTCAAAGACACTGAGTGAGTGTGAGTCGCCGAGTCAGGACTGTTGGATCCAGTATGGCCGGTTATACGTAAAATTCCTGCGCCGGAAAGGGGACCGTGCCAGCTGTTACTGACTGGAAGAGAAGGCGGTAATTTGGTAAGAGTGAAAGGGTTGATTGTGTAATTTAAAAATCTTCATGGTTTTCAATCATTGCCAAGTGTTTATGTCCCAACAGTGACCTGAATTACCGGGTCATTGCGTGCTAAAGCCTTGGTTTCCAAGCCCAGTTTCTGTGAACTCCAGGACCGTGTAGGCTGTACATTATTAATTATAATGGATTTGAATTTGTGAATTAGTTAAATGGTTTTTATGGAGTGATAAATTTTAAGTATTTTATAATGATTTAAAAATAATTTTTTTATGATTTAATTAATATTTTTATTCTTCAAAGTTACAGAAAAGAGTTTATTAAAATCATACTCGATTGTTCATGTCACCGAGCGATTGGCTAAATTAAAATAATTTTAGAGTTTATTAAATAAATATATTTAAGAGTTTTTAATCATTGATTTACCTTCAAGAACTGACAACGTGTTTTTAAAATCGTAACTATACAATATTATTAGTAACCAGCATAATCATAAGATATTTAGCTGAATTAATAAATGAAAGATAAAGTATTGGGACATAATAAATAAGAATATTTGATCCTTTGTAATCTGATGACACTGTAATTATAATTTCTTTAAGCAATCTTAGATATTGTTTGATTATCCTTTTGGAGGGAGACGCTATTGACACCATTTTTTTCCTGTGAACATATCCTTTGTTATTTTTATATATATTAAATGTCCAAATTACTCCTATGCGAGGCTAATATGGGTATTTGATATATGTGTGTGTGTATAAAAACAAATTATGCCAATAGCAGTACTAACGGATAATGTTTAGAATTATGACGCATAATATTTTTAAAAATGTTTTTTATTTTAAAATATATAAAAGTAATATTTTTTCTATTTTTATTTTTATTTTTTATATGATATATTAAAATGACAAAAAAATATTATTTTAACTAAAAAATACAGTCTAATCTTATTAAACAAATATTTTTTAGATCTTACATGAGAGTGTGATAGAAATTATTTTTAGAAATAATTTTGTTTAAAAATATATTAAAATAATATATTTTATATTTATTTTTGATATCATCATATTTTAAAAATATTAAATTCAAATTAATATATATATATATATAATTGGAGGTAATGCTAAATAAAATAGGGGTATTAAATTGCATGTCGATGCAGATGGTTTTCTCAGCTCTTTCTTCTTTTGGGTCCAGGTATCAAGAATAGGATATGGAACATTACATAGCCCAAATAGCCACAGAACGCAATTAATATTCTGCGTGCCAGGCCAACAACCAAGAGATAGGGATCCATTAATTTCTATCCCGTGTTGGATTTTGGTTCGGCATCTCATACCGCCTCTCTGCTAAAAAAAAATAAAACTCTACTCCAGTTAAATTTCATTGAAGTTATTTTTAAACATATTTTTTATTTAAAATTATATTTTTTTATTTTAAAAAAAATTAACATCAATATATAAAAATAACCTAAAAATATATAGAAAATAAAAATAAAATTATTTTTTTTCAAAAACAATTTTCAATTGCATTTTCAAATTAATGATCGTTGACGGAAAACGTTCAACCACTCCTCGTGATGCTGTAGCTTCTACGGTGATATTATTTTTTATGTTCCTCGGGTCACTCTTAAAGGTATCTTCTTCTTTTTTTAATATGGAAATATCAGAAAAAAAATATAAATTCAATTTAAGTCTACTTTTAATATCGTGGTTGAAAATGTTTTTGAAGCGGTTTGGCGCAGCGTTTTACCTGTGCCGTAGCTTTTCATTTTATTTTATTTTCATTTTAAATAAATATATTTTGGTGTTTTTATATCATTTTGATGTGCTGATGTCAAAAATGATTTTTAAAAAATAAAAAAATATCATTTTGATATATTTCGGCACGAAAAGCACTTTAAAAAACTACCACAACCGCCCTCCCAAACAGACTCTTTAAGTTAAGTATAATTTTGATAGTTATTTGATTTTTGTTTTTATCTCGAACTTTGATTCAAGATTAGCGACGATTAGTCAAAAAAAATTAAAATGATTATTTAATATATGTAGAAATGATTTATATAAAATATATTACAAAACAAATAAAGGGCGTGACAAACCCCTGTAGCGCCTCTCACATGTTACTGTGGATTCAAGCAGTGTAAGTGCGCTTTTACCCTTAATGAATCGGCTCCTGTTGTGGCTTCTTGGGGGCGTCTTTCGTCTCTTCCATTCATTTAAAACACAGCTTCTTTCTTTTCTTCTTTTCCTTTCTGGCCACAGAGCGAGCGACGGGCTGGGTGGTGAGGGTTGGTCGGGCGGTCAAGGATGGCTGTTCGACGGCTGGTTTCGGGTCGTTCTGGGTGTTCAATGAGGTATGGTTTTCACCCTTTCTTTGCGTCAATTTCTACTTTTTCTCGGTTTCTTTACATTGGGTTCTTTGGGTCTTTTTTTTCATTTTTCTTCCATCTTCTCCTTCGATTGATGCTCTTTCTGGTATGGGTGTTGGTGATTGATTGCATTTTTAGTTGATTGTATTTTTTTCACCTTCGATTCATGTTCGGTTTTTTTGGTTTCTCATTGTTTTTGCTGGGTATTCGGTTTCTTGGGGTCGGGGTGCTTGGGTTTGGTCGTTTGTGTGTGTTGGGGAGTGGGTTTTTGGTTTAATTGGGTTCGGGTTGGGTTGATCGACGGTTTGAAATCTCGGGTGCTCTCGGTTGGGTTCGGGTGGGTCTTTGGTTTAATTTGGTTTGGTTTGCCGTGATTCTCTGCATGCAACCGAATTAAATGAATTGAGCATTGATGAATTAAATGAATTGAGCATTGATTTGGTTTGTGCATGCTCTCGGTTCGTAACTTCATTTTTGTTTCAGTTTGTTTCATGTGTTGATTTTTTGATTACTGTTGCCATCTGGTTCTGTTTCTTCAACTGGTCTTTTTGCTAAATGTCACTTCGCATTAATGAAATTCTCTGTTCATTTTGCAGGATGACATGCTTTCATTTTGACTTCTTCTCTCTTGATATTTTGTTCTCTGGACTGCACCGCCTCTCTTGCTTTCTTAGGTCATTTATTTAAGATTTTCTTTGCTGTTTTTTACGTTTTGTCTCCTGCATGTTTAAGTTGCTTTTCGTTTGCTCTGGTAGCTTCGTCTTTCTTCCATTTTCCTTTTCAGCTGTCCTTTGCATTTCTTACGTTATTCATTCTAATTCTTTTGTTCTTCTTTGTTCAGATTGTGGTCTCCTGATTGTCACAAATTGCTGCAAAGAGTTCCCTTCACAAAGACTTCCCTTCACCCTTTGTCACCCTACTTTTGAGGTTAGTAAGCTTATGATGAAAATCTTTAAAAACCTTGCAATTAGTTGTGCTCATAATGGAAATTTTTAACAGTTTGTTTGCTGCTTTTTATTATGGTTGTGGGAATTTTTATTGCGAATATGTTATTATGGTTTAATTCCTTGATATTAAACCAGCATGACAATGACCAACACCCTCTATTTGGCTAGGTCAATAATAAAGGTTGCCCTGAAGTTATTTCAGGGCATCCAGTAATATCTCCATGGCAATTCCAGTTCAGTAGAGTATATTCATCTGCTATAATTTCAGTACAGTAATCAAAACATGGTAATAGAATTCGGAATCCACTTGAGGAAGTCAACTATCATAATTCATGAACATATTGTTGCCTTCTCCAGTCTTCATCACTGCTTCACTTCTGTCACTCCATTAAAACTTCCAACAAATCTTTAAGCACAAGGTTCCCAACCATCAAATGAACATGACTGAACATGAAACAAACCTCATTTAACACCAAAAAAAATAAATGTTAAAACCACTTCCAGCAATATTAAACAGTCTCATCATCTCCTTCGAAATACAAACTTCGGACATGCTTAGATTTTCGAATGAAGCTCTAGCCATCCACTAGATTGTAAAATGTATAGTCAAAAGGATCAAGATAAAAGACACAAAACATGAATACAGGACTTTCCATAAATTGCTTCTACAAATGATTATGAATATAGATACAACAAAAACAAGGCAAAAGTACCTAGGTGAACTACAACACAACTTTCTTTTTAGGTTCAAGAATAGGAGGATCTACATCGATCCCCATCTTAGCTGCAGTGGCTGCTATAATTCTCATTGTTGATTCAATGGTTGTGCAATTCAAGTCTGGAAGCTTTTCAGTAGCTACGGTTCATAATTGGTCAATCGTGACCTTGCCCACTTTCTCCATCTGTGGATCTTTAGAGCCTTTCTCCACTCCTAATTAAGAACAATCTATATTACAGCAATGAAAATTGAATGGTAGCAGATATAACATCCACAATCATCTTGCAAAACTATATTATAGAACAAAAAATCACATCATATGAAGAGAAAAAAAAATACTGCCCTGAATTTCATCTTGATTACCTACTCTCTTTCCACATATCAAATTATAGAACTAAGCTCATTATAGAACTATATTAATCCATTCCACATATCAATCAATCCGTCAAGAAACAATGAATAAATCAGGAACATAGAGTAGAAAAAATAAAGAGAAACAAGATGAAAATAGCAACCATGATTGATCACTAGATCAATCAATTATCAATGACCAATTAAAGCTCTAAACTTTAACATCCATACTAATAATAAAACCATCCATAAAACAACACAATAAAGTTCACAGCTTGAACATTTATACGAATCAATCCATACATTCAAACCCCCATAAAACATTCAAACCTAACAAAACCCATTGCCCAAAAAGATGTAGATTCGACAAATAAGCATAGACACATGATAGGACAAGAGAAACTACGATCTAGGATGGAATCAAAAAGGACTCTAACAACAAGCACAAAGAAATTGTAAAGCTGGCAGCAAATAATCCATAAAATTAAGAAATAGATATGCAGATAGTTGCATATTTACCATTGCTGGAGCCAGTCACATGCTGCCCTTTCTTGCTTGAACAACCTTATAGACATTAGTTACGCTGCAAAAAACGGTCATATGGCATAAATATATCACATAATGTAATGGAGATACTAAATAAACTTAACTCACACTCCAAATGACAACACCTCTATGATCTAGGTATCATTAATAAGCATATCTACATAGGTGACCGCATTGAAAAATGATAGGTGGGAAGAGGGGTCTAGCAGTAAATAAGCCAACCACAACTATATTTGTGCTATTTGTTTTCATTTATGTGCATCTTCTTTAATTTTTACAACCTATTTGTTATTTGTTAAAGGTGTATGCGCATTCTTTTTATATTACCTTCATAATCCATATCAACTTATTTTTGCTTTTATACTGCAAATTGATGGCGGTGCCTTTGAAAAATATCAAGAAGTATCTTTTTTATCCATTGATCCAAGCCAGAGTTTGTCGCATTTGGATACCAATGCAAAATGGACACACAAGTAGCTTCAACTGTCTTTTGGTTGACCACCAGGTTCTCAAATTTGACACTATTTACTCAACAATTTTTAACGTTTTATACTTAAATGTCCTCTATAAAGTTCAACATATTATTTACTTTTAACTTCGTATTATTTATAATTTATAGCCATATGTTTGTCAATGTGTATATTTGTTTGTTTTCTTACAATTTTCCTAGATAATATATATATAGATCATCTTAATTCCTTTTCATGTATAAATTACATTAAATACGCTCTGCATATTTTATTTGTTAACAAGTTCAAAAACCTACTTAAGACACATATGCATTCTTCATTTTTCTTACTGAAGTTAATTCAAAATGCATGATAAATTCAATATATATACTATATAATTAGCTGTATAGCTAAGTCATGCATTTAGTTGATTTCATTTCTATAAATAAACTTAACTTTAGATATATAATGCAATTACTACACTTAAATTGATATGGATTTCATTACTTATAAATCATGCTGCTGCTTTTTGAACAATACAACTGGCGATGCATATTAATTATTAAACTTATTTAAAAAAGCATAATATAGCCAATATATATGCTATATAATTAGCCGTATAACTGGATTATGCCTTTTATTAGTTTTGGGTAATGTTGGTGCTTTTTTTAAATTGATTTTCTTTTTCTTATAATTGCATACTGATGGTTTTTTCGCTTCTACTATTAAAATTGTTGACTAGATTGTTTTTATTATTGTTAAAATTGTTTATTAGTTGTTTTATTAGATCTTATAATGGGGTTTAGGAATGAATATGTTCTTCAACATATTCTAGATTGAATTATGTAATTGATTATATTGAAGATGGATATGATTGTGGATAAAATGTTAGTCAAATTGTGTACAGGTTGTGTTATGAATAACTTGGGATCTCCCAATATAGAGGAGACTCTGCCGAAATTTCGTTAGAAATTTCAGCGATAGGAAAAAAAGATGCTTTATGTACTCTTTTTAATAAGGGAAAAATTAAACAAATTAAACAAATAGAAAAACAAAATTTAGGATTGTTACTGATAATGCTTCATTTTCTGCCATCCATTGTTTTCGCCTAAATGTTTATATTAAATCTACTTGAGTTGTTTTATCATTCGTCTCATTCATTTTCTCCAAGTATATATATGTATATCTGCTTTATATTGCTATTTATTTGTTGTTTTGGTATGGAACAAATAAACATTGTTGCATTCAATTAATCTTGAATATTGTTGCTATTTTTTTCAGGAAGATTAACAACAAAATGACATGTGTCATTTCGAAGAAGGGATTTTACTTCATTCTACAACTCAACATCCCTCTATTTTGCACTTATGTACAAATTGTATAATTAACTCTCTTTTGTCATCTTTTGTGACAGTATGTGTATTTCAAAAGATGTAATCTATGTTCACGAAACAAACTCTTTTATATTATGGTTCTAAACTTTTATATTATAAGTTTATCGTTATTAATTTAATTATATTAGATTATATACGCAGCAATGCCCGCGGCATCGCGCGGGCATATAGCTAGTATATATATATATATATATATATATATATATATATATATATACTTTATCATTTTATTTAGCTTTCCCCTGCATAAAACAAAAATAAAAAACCAAAAAATATCTTTTTTTCAGTCGAGCTTCTCATCTATTTTTAGAATCAGCATTGAAGATGCCTTGGAAGTTTAGATTGGAATCCCTCACGCCACCGTTAAAATGCATAAATGTAAGGAGGAGGAGATGATCATTAGGGGAGAGATTTAAAAAAAAAAATAAGGCTTGGACCCGGCTTTCCTTTTTAAATAATGATTAATCCGCAACTCGCGCGCGCTTTCATGTTCGAAAAATCAAACAGTGGGGACCACCTCGACGCGGTTTCCCACCTGGGGTCCTGTGGACTTCGGTCGTAAAATATCGTTTGATACTGTATTTTAAATAATATATTTTAATAATGTATTATAAATATTATTTTAATATATTTTCAAGTGAAAAAAAAAAAATAGTGTTACAGATTTTCAAACAAACCTAAATAATAAAAAATTCAGATACTGAGATAATATATATATCGCCAGCACGTAAAATAATTTATTGTGCACGTTTGCGGAAGATTTGTGATCAGGTTAAAGAAATTGAATGGGCTCGTGAGAAATTTATAAGGATTTTATGTAGGAATAAACTATTTATATATATAAAAAAAAAGATTCTACATAACACGAAAAGATGATTTTCGTGTCAGCATAAATTTAAATACAAAATATGTTATATTCCTCTTTCTGTAAATTCAATTCCGGTCATGTTTTTCGGCTCAGCACGTCACCCATTGGAGTATTCGTCCAGGCTTGGGGAAATTCTATCCTCGTTCTGGAGTTATAGCGACGTTGAATTGAAAAACCCATGCAATTGAATTTTTACAAGTAATATAAAAAATCTAGGTGGCTAACAAAATTCAATCATGTTTCTGTTTTATTTTCTTTTTTCTCGCGTAAATAATATTTTTAAAAAATAAATAAATTGGTGTTCTTGGCACATGCATGAGTGTATTCATAAAAAATAAAAAATAAAAGAAACTCTAGGAATTTTAGAAAAAATAATAAAAATACTTTGTAGCTAGGAGTTTGATGGGCCTTTTTTTATAATTTTATGAGTTTTAATAGTCAAAATAGAATGTCATTTGATTAATAATAATAAAAAAAACTTAGTGTTGCATTATGGACCGTGACTAGTTTTTAATATGAATTATAACAATGAAGTTACAATCTTGCTCTTCACGACAAATCATGATGAAATCGTTGTCGAGGTCAAAATAGTCTTTTAGATGGGATCGAATTATTATTGCGGGATTCACCAGGGTCATGATAATTTAATTATCCTGAAAAGCAGAAAAGTTGAACTGGTATCAGGTAGTTATTTCGTCACTCCAGTGCCCTTAAAATCAAAATTCATCAAGTAGGCTTCCAATTGCATTTTCATATTTTTATGATGATTATTTTGTTATAATTAAGGTGGTTGGTAGCATAGTATTTTGATAAATATGAATTATAATTAAAAAAAATGGTGACACACTCAGCATATAGATTGTCGATGTCGTTTTTAAACAACGTATGAGGCATCGTGTGGAAGCCAAACGATGGCTTCCAGAGCAACGTTCGATTCATCATGATGTGCTTGTCTGAGAATGCGATTGTGGTAGCTTTTTAAAGTGTTTTTCGTGCTGAAATACATCAAAATAATGTTTTTTTATTTTTTAAAAATCATTTTTGACATCAGCATATCGAAATGATCTAAAGACACCAAACCACCGGTTTTTAAAATAAAAAAAAAACAATTCAAATTTTTTAAAATCACCAGTTACAACGCACTCTCAAATAAGGATATCTCCTTTGTTATGGTGTTGTTGTTATGGTGTTGTGTGTGTGACCAACCACCCTCTTACTTGGCACCAACACCTTTTCTTTTTGTTTTTTCTCTTCTTTCCCTCGCTCTCTCCTTGATTTCCACTTCCGCCTCTTTAAATTTTAAAATCAACCTCTCAATCTATTTTCATTTATATTTGGCCCCAGAACTTTTTATTGTTATTTGTTTTATTTGAATTGATTTATAAATTATTATTTTTTCAATGTTATCACCTTTTCTTTTTTAATTTGATTCCTATTTTTTATTGATGTTTGTTTTGTCTATGATTTATTTTTAAAAGTGGATTTTTTAGTGATTTATCCTCTTTATTTATTTATTTTATGCCAGATTTGATCATAATTTTTTTAATTGTTATTTTTATGCCTTGAAAAATATTTTATATCGGTATTTTTTATGTTTTCATGCTTTTTTTTATCTTGTGTTTTCTCAATTTCATATCTCAACATATATTTAATCGGATATTGGATCTTTTTATTTTTCTATTTGTTTTCTACATGCCTTGCATTAATTTTGAGAATGACTCGGGTTATCTTGTATATTTTTATTCATTGTTCTTTATTAAATTTAGTTTTTATTTCTAAACTAAATGGTAAGTATAAAAATGGGATGATACTGACAACTTGTTTTTCATAGATAATTATTGCCCATTTTCATTTTATTTACTATCAATGTCTCTTTAAATTTATATTATTAGATTAATTAGGTTTCTTGAACTTGATCAAAATGATAACCCAAGTCTCAATTTTTTCTTACTTTTTTTAAAACATTGTAGTTGCTTGGACATTATTTTTTTACATCATTAAAACCATTCACTCACATTCTGATGTTAGTCCGCGCGTGTGTGTGAAGTTGTGTATCTTGATACTTGTTTGATAGCGTGGTTGATGTTGTGTTTGAAAATATTTTTCATTCAAAAATATAATAAAATATTTTTTTAAAATCATTTTTTATATTAACACATGAAAATAATATAAAAAACATTAATTTAATATAAAGTAAGAAAAAAAATATTTTTAAAATATCGTGCCAAATATATTAAGATGATACCGCTGGTTGATAAGTGCAGAAAATAAAGCATCTGGAATAAATATATAATGGTGTGTTTCTAGGTAGGATGCTAGACAACCCATGATAAAAAGCAAATCCATATTTTGATTATAAAATAAATTAAAATAAGTTACAATATTTTACTTGAGAAAAATCCAATTACTATTTATAAAAAAGTTAGACCAGACATTTTTTTTTTAAAAAAAAAAATAGAAGATGTCAATGAAAAGTAAACTAAAAAAATCATAATTTAAAAAAAGTAAAGTGTTGCCAGGTTGGCCAAGAAGGAAAAACCCATGTGTGCCCGTTCGTAGAAGATCACACCCGTACACGTAGTTTTGTTATTTGTCTGGGGAAAAAAAGCCAATGAAAAGCTTCTCTTTTTTTTTCACTTCACAAACGACAGGTTTTATCATGGGTGCTTAGTGTGTTGTTCATTGATTCATTTTATGATCATCAGATCATGGTTTGAGGGCTGGGACTGTATTTTTTTACTCTATTTACCTAAAATACCCTAAAACATCTTAAAAATCTTAATAAGCACGTTTTAACCCCAAAAGAAGCTCTAATCAATGTAAAAATTAAAAATTAAAAATAAATAATAATCGTTTTACCTTTTTTATAGGCACAATGAAAATAATAATACTCGAACTACTCTTGAAAATAAATCTATTTAAACTATGATTAGTCTCTTTTGTGGTCAAAATAGGATCGGTCAAATGGTTTCCTCTTATATCCCTTTTTTCATTGACTTTCGTTCTCATCTATACAAACTAAAACTTGACAAGAATAAAGTTCAAGACCTAAATGTAGAATTCTTAATTAAAATTACAGGAGGAAAATTAAAGTTAACAACTCCTTTTTAACATTGGAAATGAAAAGGAAGTTTTTATTTTTTATTAATTATATCCCCGTGCATTCAATTTTCTCTACCACGACCTAAAATTTTATACATGAAATAATATCAATATAACTTGTGATGATGAAAATTAAAAAAAAACAAATTACAGTTCAAATTGGAAAAAAAAAAAAGAGTCGTAGAAAAAAGCAATAATAATAATAATAATAATAATATGCAATGCACGATATTTTTGAGTTAATAGTATAAAATATGATGAATTCACCCTAAGAGCATGTTTGAGAGGGCGGTTGCGGTAGCTTTTCAAAGTGTTTTTCGTGCAGAAATACATCCAAATGATGTTTTTTTATTTTTTAAAAATTATTTTTGATATCAGCACGTCAAAATGATCTAAAAATACCAAAATATATTCATTTAAAATAAAAAATAAATAAATTTAAAAAGATACGGCACAACGGGTGAAACGTCACGCCAAACAGCTTCTAAATCTTCCAGTTTCGTTTACAGCTATGATGTTATGATCATTTTTGTCTCGTTTCCGACATGTGAATTAGAGAATGATGGACGAAGATGTGAAAATGTTGATGATTTCATAGGCTGCAACCAAGCACGTCACAGTGCGTCATCAACTAATTAATACACGAGTAATCCGGGCATGAAGATTAAATGAATTTGACAGCTGAACCATTCAGCATCGAGTTTGCATTATGTGTCTGATTTTTTTAAAAAAAGAAAAAATGATTTTGATATGATTGATGAGAATTTGAGAGCCATAATATCAATGCTATCCCCGAAGAAAAGCATTTCTAACCACTTTTAAAATATGAAAATATTTTTCATTTATAAATATATTAAAACAATGTTTTTTTTAATATCATTTTTATATTAGTACATTAAAATAATTTAAAAAAATTAAAAATTTCAATTTAAAAAAAATCATTTTTCTAAAAAACTTTCATGACACAATTACAGACATTGATGGTTGCATTGCATGAGCTGTACCACCATTTGTTTTTTTTTCTCTTCAATTGTAATAACGAATGTTTTCAATTGCGAGGATTGGCTAATGATACGTGTGAGATTAGACCAACTAATATTCCTGCAGCAGATAGGAAGGCAGAAACAAACAAAATAAAGGTACAAGCTCACGCATTAACTGCCCCTTTTCTTTATTTTTCTTCTGGAGACATGGGGCTCGAGGATTTGTAGCCCGGGGCAGTTGGAGTTATAATAATCCACTACCTGATACATCCACGAGAATATTATTTTTTTAATTATTATTATTATTAGCAGTTGGAGTTGTAACCTATTACCTCATACATGCACGAGTTCCCCCCCCCCGACATTAGCTTGATTTTGAATTTATTTTTATAAATTATTTTAATATATTTTATATGAGTTTATTCATTATCTAATAAACATTTCAATATTTAACTTATACTTGATTTTACCTTGGTGTTTGTGTTGGAACTTCTTTTTTCTCTAAAAATAGTAGTGTGTTTATTTTTATTATTTTATAATTAAGTAGAAATAGTTTTAAAAAATAAATTTCTTAAACGTGGTAAAATTCATCACTCACATCATGAGGTTCAAATTGATTTAGTATATTAATATTTTTTTTTAAATATCATTTTGATTTGTTTATAAAATCAAACCCCAGTTGTAAGTTGTAAGTCATGCGTATATGTTATTTAATTACTCACGGTTATATAATTAAAATTTGATTTAATTTATATTTTGTTCTACTTCTAACCATGGATTTTTAAAATTAGACTAAACACTTTCAATGTTTTTATTTTGTAAGGATCATTGTGTAAAAATCATTTGAAAAAATAAAAGGTTGATTTGGATGGGTGACAAATAAAATAAAAAATTTATTTGTTTTCAATTTAGTTATTCAAATATAATTTCTTATGTTTTTTTTTCTTTCATTTCAGTTCCAATTCTTTTGAATTTTATTTTATTTCCCTGAAGTTGTAGTTAAAGTTTTAATAACTTTTAATTTTATCATTCAATCAAAGTTTTTTGTTTTTATTTTTTTAGTTTCAATATTGTTTTTTTATTCTTATTCTTATTTATTTATTTTTCCTTTTATAAAATCTTTTTTTTCTTTCGATTTAGACCTTCAGTTGCATTTCATTGTGTTTTTTTTTATTATTATTATCATGGTCTTTATTCTTTTTATTAATAATGAATTTTCTTAGCCTTTATGTTAAAGTTGTAATGACTTTGAATTTCAACATTAGATCAAAGTTTATGTTTTTTAAAAAAAAAACAAATTGGCCCTGATTGTCTTAATATGTTTTCGCTTTTGTTAAAACTGTTATTCAATTCAATTTAATTCTCAAATTGAAATTTTTTGTTTGCCCTATAGTTATTTTTTTTTCTAGTTTTATTTTTTGATATTTGATTTTTTTAAAAAAAAAACAAAATGGTTTTATGATTATCTTTGATTTATTTTATATAAACTTGTCATGACACAAGTTTTGCTTGCCTTTTTTAGATAATATTTTCTAAAAAACTATTTTGTTTATGTTTTTTTAAAATATTATTACAATTCATCCATGTTTTTTTATATACAAATAAACTTTATTTAAAAATAAAATATTTATATTTAAATAATATTCCTTATATGTTCGGTCTTGTATAATATTTTTTTAGGGCACGAGTTTATTCAATTGATTCTATTCATGTTTTTATTGCTATCGTGTTTTACTGATTTAAATAAACAACTCGGTGAAAATAATCAAGTAAATATTTTATTTTATATGTTTAAACATATTGATCTATGCTCATGTTTTAATTTTTTCGGCTATTGCTAGTCCTTTTTTTCTTTGCTGTTTTACATAGATGACTACCAATTTATTTAATTAAATATATACATAATTTTTTTAATTTATACTGTCAATCTTTTATATAAAAAACACACTAAAACCCGGGGTAAATAACAAGTTAAATAGCTAGTAATAATTATATTTGAGGTATCATTGTTTTAGCTACGCTCCACGGCTCCACGCATGCCATGCCATCATACGAAATTCAGCAGAAAAGTCCGAAGCAATCACTTTCCTGCTGAGTTTATCATGACTAATTCATGTGCTGGGAAATTTGGCGGTTGGCACGTCCCAACTCACAGGAATTGGCCTTTTGATTTATTATTTTCCGGGCAGACCAAATCAGTCCTCGACCATCTAAATATAAATTTATTAGAAAATAAAAAAAGATGTGGGTTATTATCTTGATTTGTGAATTATTAAATCAACAAGATAAATTATTTTTATTAAAACAATATCATTTTATGTTTTGAAATCTTACCACCTGGTCAAGTCTTAAAGTTCAACTTAAAATTAGCTAGAATTAAGAACTGGGTTGCAATTTTCAAAATGAACTCCCTAGCCATGTTTAAGATCTACATTGAAGAGCATGCCCTGAACGCATCTTGATCATGCTGTGCGTGGGGCGAGATTGACTTGGTAGCAATTCGCCCATTTGAACATCAAATGTCGAAGACAGCACACTTTCGTAGAGCAGATCCTACTTCTTCAAAGTGCCAAGTGGGATTATATTGAAATAAAATCTAAGCACAATAATTACCAAACCAATCTATCTACCAAGTGATTCAATGATAAGAATTTTAAATTAATAGGTTTGCTTCATCTGTAGTTTCCAATTCGAGTTTTATAATTATTAATATGATAATAATTAAAATTTTATATAATTATTAATTTTAAAATTTATGATATTAATTAAAATATATGTCAGTTGATCCGAAAATTTATATTAATAAAACATTCATATTAATAAAACAGAAATACGAGACCAATGCCGTCCACATTTTACATTGATCCAGTCTTCTCATGAGATGATATTTTTGGCTACGCCGCCACCTCCGCGCATGTCATGCCATCATACGCGAATTAGCAGAGAAGTCTAATGTGATCACCATCTTGCTTAGCTTATCCTGGTGATAGTGACATGTGCAGGGAAATTTGGCAGCTGGCACCTTCCCACTAACTGGCACTGGCCTTTTGATTTCTTCCTGGCCAGACCACGAACCGGTCCTCGACTATATATAGTTTTCAAATTAAAAGTCTCCCGACTATCTTATCCTGACAATTTCATCCATGTTTCATGATTTTTTAAGTTTTTTTGTTTAAAAATATATTTTATATATTTTTAAATTGTTTTGATGTATCAATATTATTTTTTTAAGTGAATGTTTCAAAATATTTATGAGAAAAACTCTAAGAAATAATTGTTGTCGCAATTTCAATCACCCCCTAAAGGCCTGTGTAGGAATGTAGGATGAGTTGTTTTTTCAAAATATTTTTCAGTTATAAATATATTAAAATAATATTTTAAAAAAAATATTTTTAACAACAACACATCAAAATACTTTCAAAACACATAAAAAATTATTTTAAAACAAAAAGATAAAAATAAAAAATTCAAGTATTTATGAACAAAAAACACTTTGAAAAATAAGTCATCACACTTACAATCACCCCCTTGTGACCTATTTGAGAGTGTGATATAAATTATTTTTTAAAATATTAATATATTTATAACTGGAAAATATTTTGAAAAAACACTTTGAAAAATAAGTCATCACACTTACAATCACCCCTACCTATTTGAGAGTGTGATATAAATTATTTTTTAAAATATTTTTCATTTAGAATTGCATCAAAATAATATTTTTTTAAAAAAAATTACTTTAACAACAACACATTAAAATAATTTGAAAACATATAAAAAATAGTTTAAAATAAAAATAGTTTTTTTGATAAAACTTTTTAAAATCTCTTTTAAAACTCACTCCTAAAATAATTGTTGAATAACGCATGTACTAATCATATCATGTGTATTTTAACCTATCCAGGCCTTGGAACCATTTATAATATAATTAAAATAATTTTATAATACAGCTTCGCGCACATATTGGATGGAAGAACAAGTATGGTATTCCAGTAAGGAAAGCATGCTTATATATTTCACCCATCTTCAGGTATTTTGATAGAAATTCTTGAATGGAGAAGAAAGGTATATGAGCGGGGACGTAGTTAATGAAATTAGAGTTGGAGGACTCGATTGAAGGACAATAGAAGTTGGGGGACCCATACAATGTTTGCCGGGTATGAGTGCCAGTGGAGCTGCAAATTTATCGATTGCTTTTCATCAAGTGACAAGTAGCTTCAAGGATACAAAAGATAGTCACCTGCCTTCTGCAGCCCATTAAAAAGAGTGTTTTGGAATGCAATTAAAAGTATTTTTGTTTTTATTTTTTAAATATTTTTAAATTATTTTGATATGATACGTTAAAATAATTTTTTAAAAATAAAAAATATTATTTTAATATATTTTTAAGTGAAAATCACTTTTTCAAATCAACCACAACTATATTTTTAAATATATTTTTTTTCAGAAACAAATGTTAGTAAATAATCAACGTACATATAAATTTTATTGTTTTCTAAATGTATTTTATTTAAAAATATATTAAAAAACAGTTTTTATTCTTAATAATATATTTTTAACATCTACCTATCAAAATAATTTAAAAATAAATAAATATTAGATTAAATAGATAAAAAAAATAAATGAAAAATAAATATTTTCAAAATACAAAAACAAAATAAACTGACACGATCTACTCCATGCCTTTCCTTTTATCATACTCCAAGCTTACTTTAACCCCATGTTTCTACCACGAAGGATTGGTCATCTCAAGTAAAATAGGTCTCGTGTCGTCTTCCAAATCTCAAGTTCACCTAATTCACCTCTGCTTTTCTCTGGAAGATCTTGGTTTGGATAGGAACTAATTAAACGAAGCAATTTCATGTAGTGGTGTACATTATTTAATGTATTTTAAAAATATTTTTTAATTAAAAATATATTGTTTAGATATTTTTCTTGAAAATACTTTAACATGGACCCATTAAAATTACAGAGAACCATTAATTTAATGATTTTTTTATATATATAAAAACATTAAAAAATATATATATTCCAACCATGAAAATAATCACTCTCTGCATGCAGTACCTTTGTTTGGCTGTTTTTGTTTTGACATATCCACGTGGCAGTAATTTTACAAGATCTCGCCACGAATAGAGAACGGCATCCACACACGCACCATGAATATAGCAGTCTTGAGCGACACACTGGACATCACATGCTGCTATTTGACTGCTTGATATTGATATTACATGCTGATATTGTTTTTTTATTTGAAAATATATTAAAATAATAATATTTTTTTATTAGTTTTTAAAAAATATTTTTGACATCGATATTTTAAAATGATATAAATATATATATATATTTTTTAATTTAAAAGTGTTTTTGAAACGTAGTGTCAAACACCTTATAAGTTTGCATAATGAGTTATAGAGGTTGATAATATTTTTTAATTTTAATTTTTTTACATATCAAAATAATTTAAAACATTAAAACATTCAAATTAAACTTAAACTAAATAAAAATAAAAATAAAAATATATTTGTAACAAGTCCTTACTTGGCAATCAATTAATCTAACTAGTTTTTTTTTTTTATTAACACTGATGTCCAAGTAGTTTGCGAGTACCTCAATTAATCCCATGAATTCTAAAATTAACGATCATGTAAGCTTTCAATTATCATCATATTAGTAATTTCATAACTTGAATTCAAGATCACACGGAGAGTAAACTTTCTAGTACTAGACTCTTATTACTGAAATACCTATTGGAAAACTGTCATCTGCCAACTTTATCTTGCGAGATGGATGCAAACTTTTTCTTGCGAGAAAGTATACATATCCATCCTCTTTTGTGCAAGGACGTGGGGGATAATTTATATAGATGGCAATTCAATTATTTGCATGAAATGTCAATTAATTATGTTTTACTCGATTACAAGGAACGAAATATACTCTTGAATATGCCCATCAAAAATTATAAACCTTCCCTTGGATTCCATCAAATTCAAAGACAAATCATTCATCATTAGAAATGAAATAATTGATTATTGAGTTTAAAATTTTCACCATGGAAAAGGGTAACGTTTATCTCACTATCATGTAATTCTTGACAATCAAAGATATTTAAAATAACTTTACCCCCCCCCCCCCCCCCCCCCCCCCCCGAAAACTCGGTTCCCAGACACCCTTTTCATACTAATTATTCTATTATCATCGCATGCATTGATCTTCCACATTTTAAGTGAGAGTATGATTAAAATTGTTTTTGTTTGAAAATATATTAAAATGATATAGTTTTTTTTTAAAATTATTTTTAACACCAGTACATGAAAATGACCTAAAAACATAAAAAAATTAAAGAACAAAATAAAATTTTTATTTTTTCTAAAAATACTTTTAAAATACAGTGTCAAACAATGTATAAAAGTCTATTTGATACTATGGTAGAGATTATTTTTAACTTGAAAATATTTAAGAATAATATATATATATTTCAAAATCTATTTTAACACCCCGTATGAAAACGATCTAAAAACACACACAAAATTGATCTGAAAAAGAGAAAAAAATAAATAAAATTTAATACAAAAACAAATAGATTAAAAGTAACCACACTTATTTTTCAAAAAGAAGAATCATCAGTCAGTATTAAAGGAGCGTGTCTGTTTGCACAAAACGCTGTGCTCCAAATACTACAAGATAGAAAAACATCAGTATGATGGTTTCTAATTTATTTGAAGTGGACAAAAACAACCTAACACTTATTTTAGATTTTAAGGAATACCGAGCGGTAAGATAATCAATAGTAAGTAGGCTGTGCATTAGATGCCTTTGTCATTAAGGAACTAGCAAAAGTTAGAGCGACATTCATTCGAACGCCGGCCAAAAATATATCACTACACAGTCAGGAAAAAGCCTCAAAAGTAGCTCTTAAAAATTAACACAAAAAAAAGAAAAAGAAAAGAAAAAAGAGCTTCTCGTCGCCCAAATTTTTTTTATGTTTAAAGCTTAAACCTCCCTCGTAATCCCTTGGTGAGACCAAACGAAGACCGGAAAGGGGAGAGGAAATCACGTCCGGCCCGTCAATCTCGAGATGCCACGTGGAGTTCCCGAGCGCCGTGGATCCCACGCTGACGTGGTTGAGGTGAAGCAGCGTTTCTTTGTGATCATAGATATGGTCTTCGAAAACAAAATAATATTAAAAAGAATCATTATCATAGACGGAAACGAAAAACGGGAAAGAAAGACGGGAAGAGAGAGAGAGAGAGAGAGAGATAAATGGAGCGAGAAACAAGGCGCGGAGCGGCAAATAACAGCAGTGGAGAGAGAATTTCTTGATTTGTCATAATAATAATAATAATAATTATTAATATAATCATAAATTAATCGTCATTTTGCTATCCTTTTCTTTCCTCTCTCTTTTCTTTCTCATAATTATAGCCGAAGTCGCGTTTTCCTTGTTTTTAGGGCTAAAAAATTTCACAATTTCCTTTAAAAAAAATTCAAAATCAAAATTAAGTAAAAACAGCAAGACAAGGAAACAAAAAAGAAAAATAACACGAGAGGAGAAATTAAAGCGCCCAGATCTTGCTGCCCTTAAATCCCGACCCCTCCTTTTTCAAACATTTCTTCTCTCAATCGATTCGATTTCTTAATATTATTTTGCTCTTAGTTCTGAGCCAGGGAAGGGAAGGAGAGAGATCCTTGTAGTTATTTGCGAGTATTAGTGCTGTTCTAATATAGAAAGAGGTGTTGGATCTGGTGAAACTGAATTTGAAATCGTCGTCCGTCGTTCTTCGTCGTCGTCGGATGAGAGGGAATCATAGAAGGGAATTGAAAGAAAAAAAACGATGAAATGGGTAACATTGCTTAAGGACATAAAAGAGAAGGTCGGTTTAACTCAATCTCCTTCACCTTCTAGTTCACCAGCTACTACTGCTTCTCCTCCTCCTTCGTCATCGCCTGCTTATTCACACAATGCTTCCTCTTCTACCACTTTTCAAGACTTACCTTCATCTCCTTCCAGGTTCTTTTTTTCTTCCTTTCAACAAATTTATTTTTATATTTATGTTTTTTAATCGCTTCTGTTGTTTTTTCTTATTTGGTAGATGGTTGATAATTAATTCCGTACATTTTAGCTGCACATTTGATATTGAAACGTAATCTGCGTTGACTGTTCTTGAATGTTGATCTGTAATTGGAGTAGACGAGCTCTGTTGACTGTTATTTTGTTGCTGGAATTTGGCGCTTTGTTGTTTCTGATTAAGTATTACTTTCTTCAACTAGTAATTACTGGTAGTGGTGTAGAAATTTATATATTGATTCGATTTTTTAGGGGAAATATGGATAGATATTAAGATTCTATAGGTTTAAGAGAAAACAAGACTGCCATAGACTATTTCGAATGTAGAATGGACGAGGATGATTTATTTATATATAAAAAAATAGCATGTAGGAGATTTGTATTCAGCTAGGCACTTCGTAGATTATATTAGCTTAGAAAGTGAGCTTTGTTGAAATATGATGATTGTGGATAATCAGGAGCGAAGTTGACAACTTTTCCTGCATTTGGAAATTGTTTCTCGAAGCACCCTACCCTCCCTTGTAACCTGATCAGGCTAGTTGCTGTTGTTTCCTTTGATCACCACTGAGTTACTAGAACATGCTCATACTGGAAGTATTTGAATCACGGTTTAGCATTTGGCAAGGCTCATGTTGGGCACAGCTAAATGATAACAGGATTATGAATGCTTTCAAAATTTAATGTTGTTATTGTGTTTTGGATTTTTTTGGGGAATCCCCCCATAAATGTTTCCATTTTTCTAGTAAATTTCTATACCCACTTTACCTTCAGCTCGTTTTCTCTTTTCTGTCATACAAGGGATGCTGGTGATGCAATTTTTGCCAATATGTTTATAGCAGACATTATAGGATCAAGTTCTGTGCATAAAGTTGCACTTTAATATTTGAAAACCTTCATATTTGTAATGCCACAGGACCATGTCCTTTGCTTTAGTTTGTCAACTTCAATAACCAGTTTCAACTTTTTTTGCATTATTTTGCCAGATTTAAAGTGAAGTTAAATCATAAGACACCAGCTTTCTGGCTGCATATCTGTATCTTCCTTCTTGATATTCCATTCTAAATCTAGTCTCATAATTTTATGATCTATTCTATGTAAATATTTGGCTTCACTTACATGTTCTAACTTCTGATCTATTACGGCATTCAAGTATGCCATTTCACACGTGTAAACTTTTTTGTTCTCTTTTTTTTCATCTATGAAATGCAGAGACCGACATGAACTGGAACTGGACTTCAAGAGATTTTGGGAGGATTTCCGCTCATCCAGTTCTGAAAAGGTTATTGATTCCCATCTTTTGTGTGATATTTCTGTACTGTTTTCTCCCAGGAAATCATCATTACTGGTAAAATGATTAGTGAGTGCTGATGGCTCTTTCATTGTCTATGCAGGAGAAAGAAATGGCATTGAATTGGACTATAGATGCTTTTTGTAGACTAGTGAAGCAGCACGCTAATGTAGCTCAATTAGTTACCATGTATGGATTGTCTTCCACTTTTGATTTGCTGGGCTGATTTTAGCTTTCTTTTGCCATTACATAATTCTCATAACCTGTAAGATTATCATTTGCCAAAAATGGGATCAAAAGATCATGCTAGGTATGCTGCTCTTGTTTTGTGCATCTGGATGCAGTGGAATTATAGAATTTTCAAGAATTATTTTACAAATTAGAGGAGACCATAGCATTTAGGTTTTCCTTTAGGTTTACTACTTTAAAGGACTTTAGAGGTGTTTCCATGTCTGAGATTTGCAAAGTCTTATTGCAATATTTTTTCCCTTCAAGTTTTCTTTTCCCTTCTCTTAGGAGAATGTCTTCTTCTATGTTTTGTAGTTACTGTTTCCCTTTCTATAATTAATATAGTTCTTTATTATTAAAGGCTTGATTAGCGTTAGTTAGCATTTCCTCACTGATTATTCAAACTGCATTTTCTTAATCCTTTTCTTCTGAAAATTCTGTAGCAATTATAGCTCTGGTTTCTTGAATCCCATAACAACTTTTTGTACAGGATAACAGTCATGAAACTCATTTCTCATGTGTATAGAAGAAGTTTCTATTGGCTTCCACCTTTTATCTCATTCAGAATTTGTTTTTTTCACAGCTTATACTCTAAAATCTATGTGATTTCCTCATTTGCATAATATATACAACTTTGGTTGCTTTGTATGAAATGCAGCTTTCAGTAGGCACCTCAACTGCAGGATTGGCTGTTGTTTTTATTTATTAAATAAAATTTCTGCTTTTATTACTTTGCATGGTTCTTGGCTTGTTGAACATGTTTTCATTTTTTGATGAATCACAGGTTAGTTGAAACACACATATTCTCTTTTGTTGTGGGAAGAGCATTTGTAACCGATATTGATAAATTAAAAATCGGAAGCAAAACAAGATCTTTGGATGTAGAGAAAGTGATGAGATTTTTCGCTGAAGTTACAAAGGTTTGTCTCTTAAAAGATTTTATCAAATGCTGTCCTTTCCTTTTTGTCCTGGTGATTTGTTAATGCAAACCATATTCTCCATGCTATTTGCTCAGGATGCCATCAGTCCCGGTTCAAATTTGTTAACTGCTGTTGAAGCCCTTGTATCCGGGGTATGTTTCTCTTACTACCACCAGCTTAAGATAAAATACAATAAAAACCAAAAGACAAAAAGCTTTGGGAAATTATATTTTTTTGCTACCTTGTTCAGAGTTTGGCTAATCTGCAGTCCCTTTTCAAAGCAAAGGGATTGACTTCAAGTGATTGAAACTGTTTTGATATTGAAGCTGCCTGGTAAATGAGGCTAGCAAGTAGTCAGCTAGGGGAAATTCCATTTTTATTTTCATGCTACTTTTGAGAAAGAACTATAAGCAAGGTGTTTCTTTTTCTTCTTCTTTTTCAGCCTATTGATAAACAATCTCTCCTTGATTCTGGAATATTATGCTGTCTCATTCACATTCTCAGTGCCCTTCTGAGCACTGAAACCAATCAAAGGCAAAAGCTTACAAACTCTGAAGGACCATTGCTACCTGAAAAAGATCAAGATGGTGCTTCAGGGCAAGTTCGCCGGCTTGAGGTAGCTTTTTATGTACCAGCTCTTCTGTTGCTGTTAGTTTCCATATAATATTTGGCATGGTTCGGGTTAAACTTGTGTGACATTGTCTTTTTACTTGCCTTTATGTCATCTTAGTCATGCAAAAACAATTTAGCAGTTGTGGATACACATCTAAAGGACTAGAACTATGCATTTGAAGCCTATGCCCTCTTCTTTCTTTCTTATTATTTTCTGTATAGGTGGAGGGAAGTGTAGTACATATTATGAAAGCACTGGCAAGCCATCCTTCAGCGGCACAAAGCTTGATTGAAGATGATTCACTTCAGTTGCTGTTTCAGATGGTTGCAAATGGGTCTTTAACAATATTTTCTCAGTATAAAGAAGGTCTTGTTCCACTGCACAACATACAACTTCATCGGCATGCAATGCAGGTAAATGTTTAGGCCTTTTGGCCCATATATGCATTAGTGGAGCTCCCATGAAATTATAGCCACTTAAAAAGATTCAGATAAACTTTATCTTTCAGTGTTTGAAAGTTGAAATTGGTTCTTGCTGTTTGTGGTTGCTCCAGATACTTGGTCTTCTTTTGGTCAACGACAATGGAAGCACTGCTGGATATATACGCAAACACCATCTGGTATTGGAAACTAACAGATAAGAATTATATAGAAAAGCATACAGTACTGTAGGGAACTTGTAGTTAACATTTTCATATACCCCCATCTTTCATACTGAATGTTGGAACCTTCTGGTTTTCTGACAAATACAAAATTTTACTGGGATTTAAATTGTCATTACGAGATGTTTCCCAATTCTTGATACAAAGTTTGTATCACATAAATTTGTCTAAATTTGCTGGCACAATGATTGAAACTTTTAAAGTCTGTTTTTTTAGTTGAATTAAGAAGTTGGAGTAGTTCAGACAAACTTTGATCATAAAAGCTCTATTAGTTTGTATGTAGGTATAAATGAGTCCTAAATGAAAACCCCAGAATTGTAATCTACAAGCAGTTTGAACCATGGGATCACTAATGCAAAATGAGATCACACGACAATTGTCTGCAATTGGTCTGCTGCAATGTTTTTTTTGATAAGCAGAGTCATACTGCAGAGGTTTTCTGCTAATTATTTTACAAAGACTAGAAGAGATCTTAGTTGTTAACCCATTTCATGCGCTTTTACTTTTAACCAAGTTATCTCTCCAAGCTTTCCCGTAAATAATGCATCCTGCAATGAGTAGTTTATTGTGTACTTGCTAACCTTTTGCGAGTGATCTTTCCCAGCAATATTCTTTGGTAGCTAAATATATACCCTGCCTTGTGAAATCAAATTGCAGTTAGAATAAACTTTGAGACAGTTCTGCAGCATTCTGTCTGATGATGTAATTTTGAACATCTGGACAGTTCTGAAACATGCCTCAGTTCCCTCAAAACTAACCTGGTTTGGGAAGTGTGTAGTTGCTCTTGTTTTAGCCCATAATTTAGACATTCTTTTTGCCATTAAAGCTTTTTTTTTTTAAATTCTTTTTACCATGTCATTCCTTATTTACTGTCTTGTATCTGATTATAATAATTGCCACAGTTTGTTGTCTAGTTTTATTTTCAAAAGATCATACTCATTGGGTGATATTCTCTGTTTCACATGCAGATAAAAGTTCTTTTAATGGCAGTTAAGGATTTCAATCCGGACTGTGGTGATTCTGCCTACACCATGAGCATTGTGGACTTGTTGCTTGAATGCGTGGAATTGTCATACAGACAGGGTAATTTCACAGTCAATTTTACTTCTTGAATTGCACAAAAAAATGAGATGTAAAAAATATTAATTTATGGTTCCATAGTTATCTGGAATTCAAATAATTTCGAGCTTTAAAACTGTCTTATGTATGTCACTGCTAATGTTTTGTACAATTTTGAATTTTAGAAGCTGGTGGTGTCAGGCTCAGAGAAGATATACATAATGCCCATGGTTACCAGTTTCTTGTGCAGTTTGCATTGGTTCTGTCCTCTGCACCACAAAATCAGGATTCTCAGTTTGTTTATTCCAAGACTTCTCTTGCCTTTGATGGCACAGCAGATGGCTCACATGCAATGAATGGTGAACAGAGACAGGAATTAACAGAAAAAGAAGACCCCTCACAAGCTCAATTATCACCTGCATTGTCTAGGTTGCTTGATGTTCTTGTCAATCTATCTCAAACTGGTCCTGCTGAATCTACAGCATGGTCTGGAGGCAAAAGTTCCAAATCTTCTAACATTCACCCCAAAAGAAGTCGCACGTCATCTTTAGATCGAGTTGTTGATGAAAATTGGGAGAAAGACAACAGTAAAGTTAAAGACCTTGAAGCAGTCCAGATGTTGCAAGACATTTTGCTAAAGGCAGACAGTACAATACTGCAGGCAGAAGTATTAAATAGAATGTTTAAGATATTCTCAAGTCATCTTGAAAACTATAAGTTGTGTCAACAATTACGGACTGTTCCACTTTTCATCCTAAATATGGCTGGTTTCCCACCATCATTGCAAGAGATAATCTTGAAAATTTTAGAATACGCTGTAACTGTTGTGAATTGTGTTCCTGAGCAAGAGTTGCTATCTCTTTGTTGCTTATTGCAGCAACCGATAGCATCAGAGCTGAAGCACACCATACTCTCTTTCTTTGTGAAACTTTTGTCATTTGATCAACAATACAAGAAAGTCTTGCGAGAAGTTGGTGTACTGGAAGTTCTGTTAGATGATCTGAAGCAGAACAAGTTTCTTTTGGGTCCAGAACAACTAGCTGTTAACCCTAATCAGCCAGACACAAAATCTAGTACAAGTTTCAAGAAACACTTGGACACCAAAGATACTATTCTTTCTTCACCCAAGCAAATGGAATCTGGTGGCTTAGGGAAATTCCCTATTTTTGAAATCGAGGGCACAATATCTGTTGCATGGGATTGTTTGGTCTCTTTAGTGAAGAAAGCTGAAGCCAGTCAATCATCATTCCGGTCAGCTAATGGTGTGACCATTGTTCTTCCTTTTATTGTGTCTAATGTTCACCGTCCTTGGGTTCTCCGGATATTGTCATGTTTGATCACTGAAGATATTACACAGGTATGTCAGCAAGCATGCCGCTTTACTGAACTGTGAATGCTCTCATTTTTGTATCAATCCCCAATTTTTTTTGAAAGCTCATGCTAAAATAAACCTTTTTTTTTACCAGACTCATCATGAAGAACTAGGTGTGCTTGTTGAGGTTCTCAAAAGCGGAATGGTTACAAGCGGTGCTGGACATCAGTATAGGCTTCAAAGTGATGCAAAATGTGACACAATGGGTGCCTTATGGCGCATATTGAGAGCTAATACTTCAGCTCAGAGGGTCTTTGGTGAAGCTACTGGCTTTTCTATTATGCTAACCACACTCCATAGTTTCCAAGGTGATGGAGAACAGGCAAAAGAATCTTCTTTGGAGGTTTGCATGAAGTTGTTCACATACTTATTGCGCCTGATGACAGCTGGAGTGTGTGATAATGCTATTAACAGGATAAAATTGCATACTATTATGTCATCCCACACTTTCTATGAGCTTCTATCTGAATCTGGCTTGCTTTGTGTGGATTGTGAAAAGCAAGTTATACAGCTGTTGTTAGAGCTTGCTCTTGAAATTGTGCTTCCACCATTCTTGTCATCAGATAGTGGTGTGCCAACTAATATGATGGAATCTGGGTCAACTGGTTTTCTTCTTGGTACCCATTCAGGTCTGTTTAATCCTGATAAGGAACGAGTGTACAATGCTGCCGCTATTAGAGTCCTGATCCGCTCGCTATTGCTCTTCACTCCTAAAGTGCAGCTAGACTTACTAAATCTTATAGAAAGGCTTGCTCGTGCTGGCCCCTTTAATCAGGAAAATCTCACCTCTATAGGTACGAATGAAATTTTTAATCTTTCAATCCTTTCTATTTTATTGATTGTCTGTATTCTTTTGCCTTCTGGTCCATGTGTGTGTGTGTGTGTGTTTGCTTGCTCTTACTTTTGTCATTTGTGTAGGATGCGTGGAACTTCTATTGGAGACAATGCACCCCTTCCTATCAGGCTCATCTGCATTACTTCAGTACGTGTTGAAGATTGTGGAAGTTCTTGGTGCATATAGGTATGTCCTTAGAGAACCCAGTGTGCAATTTACTTGACAATGGTTATCCTAGAAACTAATGTTTACATTTTGCTGATAGGCTATCTGCATCAGAACTCAGACTGCTTATTAGATATATACTGCAGACGAGGCTTATGAATTCAGGTCCTATTCTTGTTGATACGATGGAGAGGTTGATTCTCATGGAAGATATGGCCTCAGAAAATGTCTCTCTGTCACCGTTTGTTGAGATGGACATGAGTAAGATTGGCCATGCTGCTGTTCAGGTGTCTCTGGGAGAAAGATCCTGGCCTCCTTCAGCGGGTTATTCATTTGTTTGTTGGTTCCAGTTTAAAAATTTCTTGAGATCACAAGCAAAGGAAACCGAGCTGTCCAAAGTTGGCCCTTCAAAAAGGCGGAGTAGTTCAAATGGGCAACATAATGAACGGAATATTCTCCGAATAATTTCTGTTGGTGCAGCTAGCAATGAAAACACATTTTATGCAGAACTTTATCTTCAGGAGGATGGTGTTCTAACCCTTGCTACTAGCAACTCTAGTGCCTTGTCTTTTTCTGGATTAGAATTGGAAGAAGGCAGATGGCATCACCTTGCAGTTGTTCATAGCAAACCAAATGCGCTTGCTGGACTATTTCAAGCTAGTGTTGCAAATGTTTATCTCAATGGAAAGCTAAAACACACAGGAAAACTAGGATATTCACCATCTCCGGCTGGAAAACCTTTGCAGGTCACCATCGGGACACCAGTTAATTGTGCAAGGATTAGTGAGTTGACATGGAAACTTCGTTCTTGCTACCTTTTTGAGGAGGTGCTTACAGCAGGGTGTATTTGTTTCATGTATGTTCTTGGCAGAGGATACAGAGGGCTCTTCCAAGACTCAAACCTTCTACGTTTTGTCCCTAACCAGGCTTGTGGTGGTGGTAGCATGGCCATATTGGAATCACTAGATGCTGACTTACCATTGGCAACACAGAAGCTCGAGAGTGCTAGCAAGCAGGGGGATTCTAAAGCAGATGGTAGTGGGATTGTTTGGGATTTGGAGAGACTAGGAAACCTCTCATTGCAGCTTTCTGGAAAGAAACTTATCTTTGCATTTGATGGAACATGTACTGAATCTGTTCGAGCATCTGGCACATTCTCCTTGCTCAATTTGGTTGATCCAATGTCGGCTGCTGCCTCTCCTATTGGGGGTGAGTGATTAAAATTTTGATTTTATGTTTCAAACAAGTTATGCAGAGTAGAGGGACTGTTACTTATCAGCCCCTGTTCCCTCCTCTCCTCCCTCATTCTTTTTATTTTTGCCTCAGGTATACCACGATTTGGACGCCTTCATGGAGATATCTATGTTTGTAAGCAATCTGTAATTGGTGATGCAATCCGCCCGGTAGGTGGTATGGCAGTTGTCCTGGCCCTTGTTGAAGCTGCTGAAACCAGGGATATGCTTCACATGGCTTTGACATTACTTGCTTGTGCTCTTCATCAGAATCCTCAAAATGTGAAAGATATGAAAAAATACAGGGGATACCATTTGTTAGCTCTGTTTCTGCGTCGTAGAATGTCATTATTTGATATGCAATCTCTTGAGATTTTTTTTCAAATTGCTGCATGTGAAGCTTCATTTTCTGAACCAAGGAAGTTGGAACGCAGGCAAGCTACTTTATCACCAGCTGCCACATTGCAGGAAACCAGCTTTGAGGAACTCAGCTTGTCAAAATTTCGTGATGAAATTTCTTCAGTTGGATCTCATGGGGACATGGATGATTTTTCTGCACAGAAAGATTCATTTAGCCATATTTCTGAACTAGACAATTCAGATATGCTGGTTGAAACTTCAAATTGTATCGTCTTGTCAAATGCAGATATGGTTGAGCATGTCTTGTTGGACTGGACATTGTGGGTGGCCGCCTCAGTTTCAATCCAAATTCAACTTCTTGGATTTCTGGAGCATTTGGTTTCCATGCACTGGTACAGGAATCATAACCTTACTGTTCTGCGTCGAATAAACCTTGTCCAGCATTTGCTAGTGACTTTGCAGCGTGGTGACGTTGAAGTTCCTGTTTTGGAGAAATTAGTGGTGTTGCTTGGGGTCATTTTGGAAGATGGGTTTCTTGCTTCTGAACTAGAGAATGTGGTGAGGTTTGTGATCATGACATTTGATCCACCTGAACTGAAACCAAGGCAGCAATTAGCTCGAGAATCAATGGGCAAGCATGTAATTGTAAGGAATATGCTCCTAGAGATGCTTATTGATCTACAAGTAACCATCAAATCAGATGAGTTACTTGAGCAGTGGCACAAGATTGTGTCATCAAAGCTGGTAACATATTTTCTTGATGAAGCAGCCCATCCTACAAGTATGAGATGGATCATGACTCTTCTTGGTGTGTCTCTTGCTTCTTCTCCCACGTTTGCTCTTAAATTTCGCACAAGTGGTGGTTATCAGGGTCTTATGCGGGTGCTTCCTAGTTTTTATGATTCTCCTGATATATATTATATTTTGTTCTGTCTGATATTTGGAAAGCCTGTGTACCCAAGACTACCAGAAGTGCGCATGCTAGATTTTCATGCCCTTATGCCAAGTAATGGAAGCTATGTGGAGCTGAAATATGTTGAGCTATTGGAATCAGTGATTGCGATGGCAAAATCTACTTTTGATAGGTTAAGCATGCAGTCCATGCTTGCTCATCAAACTGGTAATCTTTCCCAAATTGGTGCAAGCCTTATTGCAGAGCTTGTTGAAGGAAATGCAGACATGACAGGAGAGCTTCAAGGTGAAGCTTTGATGCATAAGACATATGCAGCGCGCTTAATGGGTGGTGAGGCATCAGCTCCTGCTGCTGCAACTGCAGTCCTGAGATTTATGGTTGATCTCGCAAAGATGTGTCCTCCCTTTTCAGCTCTTTGCAGAAGGCCCGAGTTTCTTGAAAGCTGCATCGACCTTTATTTTTCTTGCACCAGGTTTGTTTTCAGATATGCTGCAATTTGTATTCTCTTTTCTGGATGCTACATTGAGAATTTTGAAACTACTCATTCCCAATTTTAATTACTTGAGCAATATTGTGATTGGATGAGCCTTTTCCCCCCCTTGCAGAGCAGCTTATTCAGTGAAGATGGTGAAAGCACTTTCTGAGAAGACGGAAGAAAAGGAGTTGAATGATTGTGATGATACCAGCAGTTCTCAGAATACTTTCTCTAGCTTACCGCTTGAACAAGAACAATCTGCAAAGACATCCATTAGTGCTGGAAGCTTTCCTCAAGGGCATGCTAGTACAAGTTCTGAAGATATGCATGTCCCCGTAAATGATGTGGCTGATGTTAAACCAGAGATTGCCATCTCTAATTCCCACGAGGAATTGAAAAAATCAGCCCAAGGTGTCCCAGTTGTTCAGAACTTTGTTGGGAATAATGTTGACCAGAATTCTGCCACCTCCAACTCAATTGAATTCAATATCCATAATGTTGATGGCAATATGGATTCTTTTCGACAGGCAGATTCCCAGAGTTCAGCTTCTCTCAACATACCAGATTCTCCTATTATATCCGAGAAGTCAAGCACAAGAACCCCCCTCACACCATCATCTTCACCGGCCTTTGCATTATCATCTTGGCTTGGCAGCGCCTCCCAGAAAGAATCCAAAGCTTCATTACAAGCCACTCCTTCCATGGAGTCTTCTATGTCTGGTAGTGAATATGATCCATCTGCGGACCTGAAGTCTAGTTCCCTAGGGCCATCTGCTGTAAACTCATTTTTGGCAGTTAGCCCGAAGCTTCTCCTTGAAATGGATGATTCTGGCTATGGGGGAGGGCCATGCTCTGCAGGAGCGAATGCTGTGTTAGATTTCATGGCAGAAGTTCTTTCTGATTTCATCACTGAGCAGATTAAAGCAGCACAGGTTATAGAGGGCATCTTGGAAACAGTACCTCTATATGTTGATGCTGAATCTGTGTTGGTTTTTCAGGGTTTGTGCCTTTGCAGGTTGATGAACTTTGTGGAAAGGCGTCTTTTGCGTGACGATGAGGAAGATGAGAAAAAGCTAGACAAAAGTCGATGGACCTCAAACTTGGATGCATTATGTTGGATGATAGTAGATCGTGTCTATATGGGTTCCTTTCCTCAACCTGCTGGTGTGTTGAAAACTCTGGAGTTCCTGTTGTCAATGTTGCAGCTGGCCAACAAAGATGGTCGCATTGAAGAAGCAGCTCCTGCAGGAAAGAGTCTTTTATCTATTACAAGAGGAAGCAGACAACTTGACACTTTCATAAATTCACTCCTCAAGAACACAAATCGTATGATAATGTATTGTTTTTTGCCATCGTTTTTGGTCACCTTGGGAGAGGATGATCTTCTTTCATGCTTAGGTTTGCTTATTGAGCCCAAGAAAAGATTACCATCCAATTCTTCACAAGATGATTCAGGAATTGATATCTGCACAGTTTTACAGTTGCTAGTTGCTCACAAGCGCATTATTTTCTGCCCCAGCAATGTTGATACTGATCTGAATTGCTGTCTTTGTGTAAATCTAATATCTCTTCTCCATGATCAAAGGCAAAACATTCAGAACATGGCAGTCAATATTGTCAAGTATCTGCTGGTGCACCGCAGGGCTGCGCTAGAAGACTTGCTTGTTTCTAAACCAAATCAAGGGCAACACATGGATGTACTACATGGTGGCTTTGACAAATTATTGACTGGAAGTTTGTCTACTTTCTTTGAGTGGCTTCAGAGTTCTGAAATGATGGTCAACAATGTATTGGAGCAGTGTGCAGCCATTATGTGGGTTCAGTGTATTGCTGGATCAACAAAATTTCCAGGAGTGAGAATTAAGGGTTTGGAGGGTCGTCGTAGGAGGGAAATGGGTAGAAGATCACGTGATATTTTGAAGTTAGACCAGAAACATTGGGAACAGGTAAATGAACGAAGATATGCATTGGACTTGCTTCGTGATGCAATGTCTACTGAGTTAAGAGTTGTCCGCCAAGATAAGTATGGATGGGTTCTCCATGCTGAAAGTGAGTGGCAAACCCTTCTTCAACAACTTGTACACGAGCGTGGAATATTCCCACTGCAGAAATCCTCCTTGGCAACTGAAGATCCTGAATGGCAGCTTTGTCCCATTGAAGGACCATACAGGATGCGCAAAAAGCTTGAGTGCTGCAAATTGAGGATTGACACTGTTCAAAATGTTCTTGATGGAAAGTTTGAGTTAGGAGAAGCAGAGCTGTCCAAGGGAAAATATGAGGATGGCCCAGATGCTTCTGATACTGACACTGAATCGTTTTTTCATCTTTTAACTGATGGTGATATGTATGGTGAATTTCTTAAAGAATCAGATGGTGTGAAAGTTACATCTTCTATTAGAAGTGGATGGAATGATGACCGAGCTAGTGACATGAATGAAGCAAGTCTTCACTCAGCACTTGAATTTGGTGTCAAGTCTAGTACTGTGTCTGTCCCAATGTCAGAGAGCATGCATGAAAAATCAGACGTTGGAACTCCAATGCAATCATTGTCTAATAAAACAGATGGAATCATAGTCACAGAAGATAAATCAGATAAGGAACTGAATGATAATGGTGAATATCTGATCCGACCATATTTGGAACCTCAAGAAAAGATACGATTCAAATATAACTGTGAGCGAGTTGTGGGTTTGGACAAGCATGATGGTATATTTTTGATGGGGGAAATTTCTTTGTACATAATCGAGAATTTTTACGTTGATGATTCTGGGTGTATTTGTGAAAAAGAATGTGAGGATGAACTCTCTGTTATTGATCAGGCTTTGGGTGTAAAGAAGGATGTTACTGGCAGTGCTGATTTCCAATCCAAGTCTACTTCATCCTGGATCACAACAGTAAAGGCATGTGTTGGCGGTAGGGCCTGGGCCTATAATGGTGGTGCATGGGGCAAGGAGAAAGTGTGTACTAGTGGTAATTTACCCCATCCCTGGCATATGTGGAAGCTCAACAGTGTTCATGAGATTCTGAAACGTGATTACCAGCTTCGTCCAGTTGCTGTTGAAATATTCAGCATGGATGGATGCAATGATCTCCTCGTGTTCCACAAAAAGGAGAGAGAAGAAGTATTCAAAAATCTGGTTGCCATGAATCTTCCAAGAAATAGCATGTATGAATTCTGCTGCTCATTGCTTTTGAATGTTGTAGGTTCTAAATGTTTCTTCTGTGATTGTTATATTTTTGTGCATACTTGTCATTATCTAGCAATTGCATTTTCTGATTATTTTTTGATTTTCTATAAATTCTTATCAGTTCTCAAGTGTTATAAACGTTGCACATATTCGTTATGATCTGCTAAGGGTTGGGCAGGATGCTTCATGTCTTGTTACATTTACAACTTATTGTGAATGAAAAAAAAGTTAAGAGACCAAGGCGTTTTAACAATTGATGTCTCAATGCTGATCTCATGGGAGATATAGTGTATTGTATTGTTGATGGAGGATGAAGAAAACCTTCTAAGATTGATATCTATATTTTTGTATTTTTTAACAACTGATGTCCTGTCTCAATGCTTCATTCATGATTTTTTTTTTTTTGTAATTCTTAGGAATTTCACTATCTTCAATGTAGTGGTTGTATAAGTTTTTAGTACGAATTTAGTTCTATTTCTTAGTGGTTTTTCTATTTTGCTTTTTATTTTGGTTTTCCAACTTTGCAGTATCTATGATCCTTATATGTAGCCTTCCTAGTTAGACATCCAAGTTAAGCTATTGTTTATTGATCTAGGAAATTGAGTTTCAGCGATTGATTCTGTGAAAATTTTCTGTCACTTGGTTGTTGGTTCTAGCACTAGTCTGTAGGTTTCACATTGGAATGCAGGTTGAACACTTTTATGGACTCTTATGATTGCATGTTGCTATCCCCACCCACCAAAGAATGATGATGATGACAGATGGATATGCTAATGGATATGCTTATAGTGCCTTAGAATCATAATAAGTTGACATTATTATATTTATGTTGCTCACGTGCTGATGCTAATTGGCTTTTTAGATGCTTCTTTCTCATAATATTTGAACCAAAGATTGCTTAATTCACAATTCTCTTGTATATCAGGTTGGACACTACAATTTCTGGATCAGTAAAACAAGAAAGTAACGAGGGCAGTCGCTTATTTAAGATAATGGCTAAATCCTTCTCTAAAAGGTGGCAAAATGGAGAAATTAGCAATTTCCAATATCTCATGCATCTCAACACCTTGGCTGGTAGAGGATACAGTGATCTGACCCAATATCCAGTATTTCCATGGGTTCTTGCTGATTATGAGAGTGAAAATCTGGATTTGTCCAATCCTAAATCATTTCGTAAGCTCGAGAAGCCAATGGGTTGTCAGACACAAGAGGGAGAAGATGAATTTAAGAAACGGTTAGTCCTTGTGTTTCTACCACCATGATTATCCACTGCTTTCAATTCATTCTATCATTTTGGTTTTCTATTCAGATATGAGACCTGGGATGATCCAGAGGTTCCAAAATTTCATTATGGCTCTCACTATTCTAGTGCTGGAATTGTCCTCTTCTACCTTCTACGCCTTCCACCATTCAGTGTAGAGAATCAGAAGCTGCAGGGTGGCCAATTTGATCATGCTGATCGTCTTTTCAACAGTATTCGAGATACTTGGTCAAGTGCAGCAGGGAAGGGAAATACGTCTGATGTTAAGGAATTGATTCCAGAATTCTTCTACATGCCAGAATTTCTGGAGAACAAGTTCAATCTTGATTTGGGAGAGAAACAATCAGGAGAGAAGGTTTGTGGAAGTGCAAATTTATTTACTGTTGACTAATCTTTTTTGTTTGATTATTTGCTGGGAAAGGACTACAAAAATCATTCACTTTCTTTTGTCGAAATTAAAAATTGCTAGCATGCTTGTTTTTTTCTTCCAGGTTAGTGATGTCCTCTTACCCCCATGGGCGAAAGGTAGTGCTAGAGAGTTCATTAGGAAGCATAGAGAAGCACTGGAATCTGATTTTGTTTCCGAAAATCTTCATCATTGGATAGATCTCATTTTTGGATATAAACAGAGAGGGAAGGTATGCTCAACATTCAGAACTTCTTTTGCATCAGAGAATTATATTGTCCTTTTGCAGGTCAATTGCATTACAATCCTTGACCACCTGCTATGAAAATATTGTTTTTTACTGTTTACTTCTAACTGGGCTTCTCATTCCATTTTACCTTCTGAGATGTAACCGCTGAAGGCCTGGTAGCAAAACAGAGGTGGTGACAGATCAGCAGAATAAACCTTGTTCCAATTTTTACATGATATTGAAGTTGATTACTTTCAATACATTTCTGTAATGTTGGTGGTTTTCATCCTTTTGTTTGCGAAATTACGAAGATCTGTGTCTGCCTTGTTAGCCCCCCACCCCAAAAAACAAATCGCACATCTGCCACCACCTCCACTACTTTGGGAGGGCAACTCTTGCACTAGAATGTGTTTCACTGTGATGATTTATTTACTCGTCATTGTCCTGCTACCTGTTTGGGTGATTGGACCACTCTGCAGCTGTATTCTCTAATATTAATTGTCATTGTTCTGATATTTTTTCCTTGCATAATTGACAGGCAGCTGAAGAAGCAGTGAATGTTTTCTATCATTACACATACGAGGGGAGTGTGGACATAGACTCAGTTACAGATCCTGCAATGAAAGCCTCCATTCTAGCACAAATAAATCACTTTGGGCAGACACCCAAGCAGCTATTCCTCAAACCCCATGTGAAAAGACGTTCTGATAGAAGGATTCATCACCCACTCAAGTATTCATCCCATCTCGCTCCACATGAAATACGCAAGAGCTCTTCTGCCATAACCCAGATTGTTACTGTTCATGAGAAAATTCTTGTGGCAGGCACAAACAGTTTGCTCAAGCCTGCAACATATACCAAATATGTTGCGTGGGGTTTCCCAGATCGTAGTTTGAGATTTATGAGCTATGATCAAGATAGACTTCTCTCAACTCACGAGAATCTTCATGGGGGCAGCCAGATTCAGTGTGCTGGTGCTAGTCATGATGGTCAAATTTTGGTCACAGGAGCTGATGATGGGTTACTCTGTGTTTGGAGAATCAGCAAGGATGGCCCGCGTGTGCTGCGGCATCTGCAGTTGGAGAATGCACTTTGTGGTCACACGGCCAAAATCACATGCCTTCATGTCAGCCAGCCTTACATGCTGATTGTGAGTGGCTCTGATGACTGCACAGTTATTTTATGGGACCTCAGCTCCCTGGTTTTTGTTAGGCAACTACCGGAGTTTCCCGTGCCAATTTCAGCAATTTATGTGAATGACTTGACCGGAGAGATTGTGACAGCAGCTGGGATTCTGCTTGCTGTCTGGAGCATCAATGGGGACTGCCTTGCAGTGATTAACACATCCCAACTGCCATCTGATTCTATTCTCTCAGTGACGAGCTGTACATTTTCTGATTGGCTGGACACAAACTGGTATGTAACTGGCCACCAGAGTGGGGCAATCAAGGTGTGGCACATGGTTCACTTCTCCAACCAAGAGAGTGCCTTAAGCAGCAAATTTACCAGCAATTTGACGGGTGGGCTATATCTAGGTGATAAGGTACCAGAGTACAGGTTACTTCTCCACAAGGTACTTAAGTTTCACAAACATCCGGTCACGTCCCTTCTTCTCACGAGCGACCTGAAGCAGTTACTCAGCGGGGATTCTGGTGGGCATTTGCTCTCCTGGACACTACCAGATGAGAGCTCGCTGGCTTCATCTAATCAGGGGTGAGAAGGGGGGAAACTGATTCAGGCGTGATTGTTTCAGCTCGTGGCAGCTATTTATTATTTATTGAAATCCCGTACGGGTTTTGTCTGCGATCCACGACATTGAGAAGGGAGAGAAAGGCAGCAGGGCTGTCCTGGAATTGAAAGAGGAGAGGCAGAAAAGAAGATGAAATCATTTATAGATGACTGATAAATGTCGAATTCCTGGCGAGCATGAAGACTGCCCTTCCCGACCTTATTGAGAAGGGAAAGTGAAGCCTTGCTTCTTGTTGTACTTTGGCTACTCGGCGAGGACATTTTTGGTTTTGCACGTGAACAGAGCCATTAGGTTGTTTGCTCAATGTACATAGATGGAATTACCAAACAGTGTGTTATGAAGTTGTATAGAGGAAAAGTGTGCTAGGAATGGAGAGTTGTGAAACCACCTGGCCAAGTTGAATGGGCGATTGTATTCTTCGACTTCATTTTTTTTGCATAGTGTAATGGGGCACCCCCTGCCCATTTCTAGTTGAGAAGCGTGCACTCTCCTTCCCTCTCTCTCTCTGCTGAACTGGTTCTCCTTGTGCGCTGTCTTTTCAGGCTAGTGAAGTACCCTCACCATGTTGATGTTTCTTGTCAAATGGAGTGCAATGGGAAAGATTGTTGATCTTAAACAAAATAAATTTCTTTGGAATTAGGGTTGTCACTTTCTTTTTATTTTGGTTAAAATATTTTGTATCAATTAAAAAACAAGATAAAATGGTATTGTTTTTATCTCGGTTAAAATTTTGGTCAATTCCGGATTTTTCTACCAAATACTAGTCGAAATGGTATCATTTTGTTTGTGTCATTTTGGTCAAATAGTTTTTTTTTAAAATAATAAATAATTTTACAATATCAATCATATCTTTTAATCCGACTGTTAGATTGAGATAAAATTTTATGAGGAGTCTTTTGATATATTTATATATATTATGTTAAAATTTAAGATCAATAAAAAAATGTAATGACCTTATAAAATTGATGATGATATTCTCATAATATTATATATTTTCATAATTTTGTTCAGAAAAATTATTTTATTGTATATTTTTTTAGATTAGATTATATTTTTGGATTTGAACTAATTTTTTTTGAATTAATATATTTAATTATATATGTATATATACATAAACGATACAACTTCAAAACAGCGCGCCGAAACTCTTTAAAATCAAAATATTTTGTTCTAATAAAAAACAAAGTAACAATCGAGACGGAATTGACAAACTTGATCGGATCCGAAGGTCCTCCTTGCACATGCTCTAATGGAGGATCCTAGTCTAGATTGCACATGGTGTCTTGATACGGGTTGTTTTTGTGGTTTGCCGGGTCAAGAACTGATTTTGGATAAATTTCATTCAGCTGTCGTGTTAACGTAGGAGTAGAAGGTGCTCTTTTGCTGAAATGGGAACATGACAAGAAAATATCATAAGATTGAAGAGGGCATCAAGGAAAATTAAATGCAATGAAATAAAAGCAAAACCTTAAAAATGAAAAGGTAATCTGCCTTGCTCACTTGCGTACATTCTCATCCTCCTAGCCACCTTCCATTCTTGTGCAAAGTCTCTTTGATGGCTTCGTCAATTTCACAGTTCTATTACAAAATCCCTAAAACTTCTGCACAGCTCCAAACGTTAAACAAAACCCATGTAGCGAACCCGTCTCTCAAAACTCCAAAATTCTCTCAGAACATAAAAAATTCCCTTCTTAAAGTGTCAGGCAACCAAGGAAGCCTCAAAGAAGCTTTTTTCTCATTTTCTGCTCTTTTCAGTGACCATGCCAGCTCACTTCTGATTAAGCCTGACAAGGTTTATGCACCAATCCTTGAGCTTTGTGCAACCACGAGAGCTCTTTTACAGGGCTAACAGATTTAAGCCCTTTTAATAAAATCCAATTTAGTATCGGAATTTATGTTTTTGAGCGCTAAGCTTGTTTTTATGAATGGCAATTATGGGTCTATTTTGGATGCGGACAAATTATTTGATAAAATGCACGAATGAACTATCTTTACATGGAATGCTATGATGGGTGCTAATGTATCAAATGGAGAACCTTTAAAAGCCCTTGAATTGTTTAGGGAAATGCAGGTTTTGGGTGTTCCCTTTGATTCTTTTACTTTTCCGTGTGTACTTAAAGCGTGCGGCGTGGTTGAGGATATGCACTGCGGGGCTGAAATTCATGGCCTGATAATTAAACGTGGATGTGATTCTATTGTGTTTGTTGCTAATTCTCTTGTTTCCATATGTATGCCAAGTGCAATGAAATACTCCGAGCAAGGAAACTGTTTGAAAGAATGAATGAAAGAAATGATGATGTGTCATGGAATTCTATAATTTCAGCTTATTCTTTGAAATGGCATTGTATGGAGGCGTTGGGATTGTTTAGGGGAAATGCAGAAGGTTGGTGTTGGTTCAAATACTTATACTTTGGTTGCTGCTCTTCAAGCTTATGAGGATTCTTCCTTCAAGAAACTAGGCATGGAGATTCAAGCTGCTATTTTAAAATCAAACCAAGTACTTGATGTTTATGTGGCCAATGCTCTGGTAGCTATGGATGTTAGATTTGGTAAAATGAGTTATGCTGCTAGAATTTATGATAAGTTGGATGAGAAGGATATTATCACTTGGAATTCCATGCTAGCAGTTTTCACTCAAAATGGTTTGTTTAATGAAGCTTTGCAATTCTTCTGTGGTTTGCAGGATGCTAATCTAAAACCAGATCATTTCATCTGGACAACAGTTATAGCTGCGTATGCTCAATAATTGCCATACCGAGGCTTTAAAATTCCGAGGAAAGTGCAGACGAAAAGGAAGGGTGTAGATACAATGATGATAGGAAGCACCTTGCTGGCTCGCAGTGGATTGAGATGCTTGTCCCATGCAAAAGAAGTTCATGGTTACACTTTGAAGTCTCTGATTTTAGCCCCCCCCCCCCAATGAACATTGACTATAAGCAATGATCACAGGAGGCAGTGACTATAGCTCGAAGTGGACAAAAAGAGAAGGGTGAAGAAAAAGCTTACAGGAGTGCAAAACTAAACACGAACATTCTCGGGTATTTTATTTGGTTACAAAAGTCCTTTACCGACCGAAGAATCCTCAACTTTTCCTAAAACATAGTAGAACCACAACCTTTTTTTACTTATTCTAGTTAGCTAGCAGTGACTTGAAGGAGGGAAGTAGTTAGCAGTGACTAGAGCTGCAGTAACATTAGCTAGAAATAATCTCTGGTCCTTCCATGGCCGCATGCCACTAAACAGTAGTAACTTTGTTTTGTGCTGCGGGCTCCTTGTTAGCATGCGAGGAGTAAGAATGAGGTTCTCAGATGCCAGGCTCATCGCGCAATTAGGAGGAGGACCACTCTAGACTCTGCACCTTATACCCACTCTATAGTCTATACGCGTACTTGCTTTTCAAGATGGAACCGCAGCTTGTCGGTCATCAACTACAAATGGTTAGTTATCGTTTATAAATTATTAATAAACGATTCTCATGTTAAATTAATTGGTAAATTGGTTGAATTTATATATGTTATCCAGTATATTTTTATTTAAATTTTTATCCACTCATTATATTGATTTTTTAATCTTTTTTCTTAATTTATTTCTTCTTTCAATTTAGTTTCTAATTATTTTCTTTCATTTAATTTTTTATGTTCGAGAAACTTGCTTCGTGATTTTCTAGTGTGTATCTTCATAATTCATGATTCATGTCATTGATTTTGAATATTAACCAAATTTAAGTTTGTTTTTAAACAATATTGTTATTATTTTCATCATTCAACATTGAATATGTTAAATTTCATAACTTATTTTTATTTTTTAGGGTTATTTTAATCTAAAAAAATAAATTAAATTAATTAAAATTAACTTGAATTATAATCAGTTTTTTTTTCATGTTAAGAAAATTTTAACCCTATCATTCTACCATCGATTATATTGGAGTTCATCGACTATATTGCCGTTCCTTTTTTAATGTTAGGAGGAGTTTTGCACATCTGAAAATTACCATGTTTCTTTTGGAAAAGAATATTTGATACTGTGTTTCAAAAAGTGTATTTGAAAAAAAAAATATTTTAAATTAAAAAAAATTAGTTTTTTTAGATTATTGTCATATATTTATATTAAAAATATTTTTAAATAAAAAACATTTTAAAGCTATTCAAACATTCTAATCGTTCTCTGAGAAAGAAAAGGAAAAATAAACTAGTTGCTGAGGAGATTTGTCATTCGGTTGCCGAAACTAAGTGGTAAGTTGCTGGTAAAATAGTAATTAAGGGGCTGACTAAAAACATTACAGACCCGCCAAAAAGCGTGGATTGTACAACTCGCTGCCCTACCGGTACTTTATCTGTAAATTGCAGGCTCTGTTACCGATAGCCACTGGCATGCGTCCAAAATGGATCAACAACTTTATATTCATTTTGGTCCTCCTTTCTCCGATCCTTTTCTTCTCTCCCACTCCCCATTAACAGGTTTCAATCAGTGCCACGGCTACAGCTTTAGCTGTTCGGAGGAGGTTCTTGGTGAGCTGCACAGTTGAGGTGTTGAGATGATCAAGAGAAAAGAAAAAACAAATCCTGAAATTTGAAAAAAGAAGAAGAAGATCAGTACGAATTTTCAAAGCCAGTGCTGATCTGACATTTGCAAAGTGAGATGTTTGCCTTTGTCGAGTAGCTTGCTCCAAATATTTCAAATGCAATTGTGTTGACATGCGTAGTTCTTAAAACTCGTGTGATTATAAATAATTTCTATTGCCTGTAATCTAACATTTGACGTTGTTCATGTTTCTTATTTTATTTTAATATAAACATATTTTAGTTAAATTATAGATAATTTACAAGCCCCTTTAATCCAGGATGCACCCGGATCGATTGAGTACATGTATTTTCTTAGTTATTACAGTATACTACATTCTATGTTTGAAAAATCCATTTTAAAAGGTAAATTACTAGTATAACATTTAAAATAGTGTAAAAAAAAATAAATGTAACTTTTATTTTTATATGCCTTCCAATGATAAAAACTATTTAAAAGAATTAAATTGTTAATGTGGTGTTTTAATTATTATTAAGATTTATTCAATAAAAATAAAATTTTAAAAACCAGGATTAAAGTGTGAAAAAAGAAGAAAACTATGACCAATCTAGAATTCTAAGAAACAATTCCTTTTCATCCTCATATTTTTCTTTTTTTCTTTACGATCTCTAATTATTTTGTAATTTTTATTTTAATCCAAAAGTAATTTTCTTTACATTTTAGTTTATGGGTTTAACAAATGAGCAAAAAGTCATAAAATTTGGATTGATGAGAAGGAGAAACATTGGATGACATGATGGTGTCCACTAAAAAATAGATCTTAATATAAACGAATTTTATTAAATAAGAGAAATTGAATGGAGTGTTATTTAATTTTAATCTTGGTTTTTAGTTTATTTTATATCCGAATCAATTTACTAAGAATTTTACTGTGTGTTTATGATAAAAAAAAAATGAAAAATAGATTATCTAATTCAAAAATTATCCATCTTATTTTTACTACTACGATAACTGTGGCCAAATTCTAAATTTTTATTGCAGCAAGCGATGCTATATCTAAAATAACATTTGCTTCTAAGAAACTGAACGCAAACGATCAACAAGCATGTGCGTCCAAGGCTTCCCCACAAGCAAATTCGATCACTTTAATTAATCTTTTACACAGATTTGTTTAACGTTGGATTTTTTCATGATTTTTTTATATAATTTTTTTATTTAAAAATGATTTTTCTCATTAATTTTCTCATTCAATACTTAAATTGTTAATAATGAAATGTTTTGATTTTCTTATAAAGCTATTTAATTTGTTATCATTTTAACATTATTTTGTTTACCCTTTGTTTTCATTTTTGTTTTCTATCGTTCAACCTGAGTAGCAACATACAAAACTGAGTTGAATAAAGTAACATTCTGGCCAAAAGGCTATATCATTTAGCTCCGGATGTAACTCGTTATTACTGCAAGGATAGATCTTGTCGCCACCCTTAACGATCCATAAGCCAACAAAAGAGAATAGAGAGTTTTCTCGATGGACGAGAACTGGCAGGGAAACCATCCACAAACCATGAATTGACAACTGAATTTGAAGTGTAATAGCGAGTAACCCTAACAAAACGCATTGAAAGACTAACCAAACCCTAATAAAAGGCAGAGTACAGTGACCTTCTGCCCCATGAGAGGAACAGTGGTGCGATAACTTTCGGATCCTCTACTGTACTGTGCACATAAAACAGTACTTCTTTATGTGGGCACCAGCCCAGAGACTTGTAGCCTCCGACCTTGCCTGCCATGCCGCCCTATATTTTCTACCGCCACCTGTGACCCTATATTATCTCCACTCTTCTTATATATATACCTTACTCCATCTCTTCACAGCCTTACCCCCCGGTTCTTAGCTGTCCACATGATCTCTCTTTAATTCACTGTTCAGCAAGTAGGGTTTTGCGTCTTTTCTTGATGATTCTTAACTCCTTCCTTCTGCCTCAGCTTTCCCTTCTATATTTATGTTACACTTGCATCTCAGAATTCTAGGGTTTTTCTTTCTTTTCTTTTAAGAAAAGTCGTTCACTAACCTCATCAACTCTCTCCATTTCTCTTGTTCCCTGTTATCTTCTGTATGTGTTCCTTTGTATGATTTATTTTTTTGTTGTTTTTTTCCTTTAAATGTTTTCGTTTTTAGAACCACAAACTGCTGTTCTCTTAACGTTCTAACTCAGTGAAGTTTTTGCTTTTTGAAGATAGATTTGGTACATTCTTCAGATTATAGTTTTGAAGGGTTTTTTTCCTTTCTCTGTAGGCACATACTTGAAACCAGTCCCATGTATTTGCACCTTCTTGATCTATCTCCATAAATATGAAGCGTCTTTCTGCTTAAAAAGATAGGAATCTTCTGCTGAGTTTTTGTTTTAATTTTAATACTATAACGAAAGAACTGTGCAAGGAGTTGACCTGATCTGTTTATGTATGGTTAAAGAAGTTCACAAGGGAAGCGGTGAAGCTGCCAGCATGATCTATCTTTGGCTAGAAGGAAAAAACTAACCCTAGCTAGGTCATGCTCTGACAGCCTCACTCCTTCCTATTTGGGGACCCCTAATAGATTCCAGACATCTTTCAAATCTAAAAAGATGCACAACAACTCACTGTAAGTATATTCTTTTCCTTTAGTTCCTTGTGCTCAGGCATGCGTTTACTAACCTTTTCTTTTCCAATTGCTTTGGTTATTTTTGTCTTTCCCTTTTGTACTCCCCCACTTCGGCCGATGAAAATATTGTTTAAGTCAAATATTATGCCACACGATATGCACTGGCATGAGTGTAATAAAATCCCGCATTAACTCGTCTGGGTCCCCGATTACTTAGCTCGAGCTTTTTGTTTGCCTTGGTAAGGGCCTCTTTCCTTTATCGTGAAGAGATTATATTGTAAACTGTTGTTGATTCGTAAAAGCTGTCAAAAATTCAAAGAACTATTATGCCTGTTTTAATGGATCTCATCCCATGTGGGTCTTCCTTCTTGCATCATGCTGCTACATGTAAGCAATTATAGTTAGATGAGATCAGTAAATCACGAGCATTACTGATCGTCTGAACTATAGCGATTGAATACCAGCAGGGAGAAGTTTGATCACTTTCTTCACTACCAGTCACATGGGATATATTAGCTAAAGAACCAAGAATATTCGTCATCTTTTTCAATATCGTTTGAAATATTCTTTATTACAAATCGCAGAGCGATATACTCACGAAGGAATCCATCAACTAGATCATTAAATAGATATGTACTTTTAATAGGAAACAACTAGTAAAGCAAAAAATAACAGTGATGACTTGGAAGGGGTTGTGCAAAAAAAATGCTAAATTGGCTTTTGGTCAGCTAGCTCAGTTTATATTAAAAGCAGGAGTGGATGAAATTGCAAGAAAGCGGAGGGAGTCTTCAATTTGTGTATAGCCCAGTAGATAGATACTGGTCTCCCAAACGAACTGGAATTTTGGTGAATCAATGATCATTTAGAGGATTCATTAACATCCAAATTAATTACAGGATGCATGTGGCGTATTGATTATAATTTTGTTTTTGTTTATGGCTGGTGGTTAGTTTTTTATTTGGGACTTCATAAGTTGTTTTGATTTAATTGTCTTTCACTTGGTGTTTTATAAAGGGGTTTATTATAACTTTATGTTCTTAGTAGTGATTGTCATTACTTTTCAAAAATGATTTAAAAAAAATATATATATTTACTATGAATTAATATTTTTGTGCTTTTAGATTATTTGTTGTTAATAATTTTTAAAAAAATTAAAAATATTATTTTGATGATTTTTTACCGATTAAACACACCCTAACACAAATAGCCAGTCTACAAATTGAATTTTATAGATTTTGCCATTTGGTCTAACTCTTGAGACCGTTTTAGAAATGTTATAGGTTTTCTGTTCCTTCTTAGTTAGCTTTTGGTGCAAAGGCTCCAAATAAAACGAAGCCTTAATTATTAATTGGACGAAATGTTTGCCTCTTATTAGGATGCATGTATATCTATATATATATACATAATATAGATGATGACCTTCAATTTTTGCCTCTTTTTCTAAATTGTTTACAAATTGCTCTGTTAATTTTGAAGATTATTTCAAGTTTATAAATTGTTTTAATGATGATTGTAATACCTATGTTTGGTATGTAGTGTTTAGATTAAAATCTCTAATTTTTTTATCAATATATTTCGATTTTTTTGTAATAAATCTCTATATATTCTTGATATTCGTGACATTTAATATTTTATGAAAATTAACATTAGCTTTCTAATTAAGAAAAGTGCTAAAAAATATTATTTTTTTATACATTTTTTGAGACATGTTAGAATAAAAAGACTTCTGCTTCTCCTGATAAAATTCAAATGCAATATTTTTATATCGAGTAAGTTTATTATATAACTCATTATATCTTATAAACCAGTGATGTAATATCTCTTAACTTTACATTTTATGAATGTTTTTTATTTTTATAAGTAAGATAAAGGTTTGGTTATGATGTATACAATTCCAATGTGCGTTCTAGTTCAAAAGTATATGGTGGCAATAAAAGATTCATTTGATAAGTCAATATATACTGTGGTTTCATTAATAACTTAGGATGCACTATATAAAATTGTTTCTAAGTTACACCTTTATACTAATTTAATCAATTTTAATTATTATCAATTCTAAAAAAAAAATTATTTCAAACTTTTGTCTTAACAATAAAAATATTAAAATATAATTGGCACTCATTTTATTATTCATTATTTTTTTTAAATATATATAACGCATCTAATACAAAAATGAAATTCAATTTCATTAAAAAACAATAAAATTATTATTTATAATTCATTGATACAATGAAATTATCTAGAAAAAATTTGTAAAAGACATACAAATATTGATTTTTGTAAGAAAATAACTGTTATAATAAAAGTTGGTTGCAAAAAAAAAGGTAGTTTTGTTTATTTAATTTTGTGAAAGTTCATATAATATTAGAACAAATATAATAAAAGTTATAACGACTAGTTGAGGGTGGCTGATGTCGGTGTCTTAGATGGAAAGATGTGTGAGAAGGGTGGCTAGATTTGCTAGTAATTGTTCAGGGAAGGTTTTTTTATTTCTTTTTACATAAGGTAGAAGAAGAAATAAAGAGGAATAGAGGATTTTTGGATTTTATTTATTTAAATTTGCTGACAGTTTTTTTATATGTTTTAATTTTGTTGTTTATATCACTGGCCTTAGGATACTATTCAAACACAACTTGATTAGAAAAAAAAACTCGCCCCGTCAATCACTGCTAGAACTGTGTGCAGAAACAATGGGGTCGATAAAATAAAATGAGACTGCCTTTAACCAATGGAATCCCTATTATTAAGGAGCCCATGAAAATCTAGCAATCGAACCAATCACATTCCATCTGCTTTTTTCTTTCCGACCGCACTAATCACTTGAATATCATGTGAAGGTACTGGAAAAGCACTTCGCTAGGAGTATGAACAAATAATCAAATATTCAAACCACATAGTTGGGAACGCCAAACATCTTTAGAATATTATGTTTTTTCCCACCTTTTGATTCCTGGATTCGGATGTAAGGGGATCGCTCTGCATCCATCTACTGGTTCCCATTTGCACAAACCTGCCAGGGGATCAAAACAACTTGAAAGAAAACAGAACGTCAAGATCAACAACATACTTTATCAGAATTTATATCATTTTCGTGTCTCTCCTTTGTCAGAGGGATTGCTCACTTTGCGGATTAGATTGCCAAATATTTGCTTGATCCATGGCATGATAGTGTCTTCGAAGATAACTTTAACATGTACCTGACAAATATTAGATGCATGCATGAGGACCAAGTTTCTGACAAATGGCATGCCGCGTTATTTATAAAGAAAGTAGCTAAAGCTTCTATCACAAAAAGAAGGGGAAAAAAATGAAAGCAAGGATGAAACTTAAAAGCTTTAAGCTGTGAGTCGAGGTTTTAAAATATAATTTATATTATTTTTTAATATATTTCATCAAGTAAATGTTTTTTGAGTTTGTAACTTATACATAGATCTATATTATCTTGTGTTTATTTTTTATCAAATAGAATAAAGGTGGTGATATTCAAATTCATGATCGTTTGATCAATAAGGTTTTGATACCATATTAAAAAATCATCTCATCTAAAAATTTAAATTATTAAGTGAATTTACATAATATAATTTATATTATTCTCTAACAATGTGTTCATCTAGAACAATATTAAAGGGAAGATTCTTCCCGGGAATAAAAGGGTATGCATCAAAATATATACCAGTACTGGAGTACGTGATACGAGAGACACAGAATATCATATGATTTTTCTCTTGGCCTGAGCAAATATGGCACATGGTTCTGCTAGGTCATGAGATTTCTGATTTCCCTAAGCAGCCATGAAAAACAGGGCCCCGTATATAAGATTAATTATTATGGTTATGCTTAGCACTCTTTTTTAGGTTCATCGAGGAAGATAGTACTTGCATATTGAAGGAGTGAGAGGTGGATAAAAGTGATAAAGAGGTGCAGGGGAGAGATTTAGAAGAACTCGCTTCCTTGTCTGCATGGTGGTGGCGTGGGCGAGATAATATTCATTTTGTCTTTGCTTTGGACAACTGTCGTCTGTTTTCTTCCACATTTATTACTATATCAATATAATATATGCTTTTCAGTCGCCTTATTATAAAAAAAAAGAAGCTAAATGACCTAACCACACTAACACCGAGAGACGGGACGGGACGAGGCATTCTTGTCTTGGCACCTGGCCGCTATATATATCCTCTCCTTCCTCTCTTCTCTAGCAGCAGCCCCATATATTTAATCATATTATATAATTTTCTGTTGGAGCTCAAAATTAGCTACATTTACGTCTCTCTACCTCCCTCTGCCCCCCTCGATCTCCTTCTCCGGCCAAGTTACTGGATATTGATCCGTCTCGTGCACCACTAGCAGTTGAAGCTGCCAGCATGATCTGAATTAACTTCCTTCTTTAGCAGGGATGGATTAGATCATGTGGTAGTTTCACCTGTTGATGGCATCACGAAAAAACCCTAGCTAGCTACTTCTTATTCTAAATTCTACTTTAAATATCAAGCTGTTGCTTGTTGAATAAATATATAATCATTGGTGGGTGTTAGATGTTGTAGTTAGTAGAGTTATTTTAGAGATTTTTCAAAAAGGAAAAAGAAAACAAATCTTGTTTGCATTCGATGAAGAAAATATACTTTAATCTGCAGCATTTATAGTGCAGCCCGTTGGTGGTGTTAATGCTCCCGCATCAATTTCGACGAGCTCCCCTGGACAAGGTTTGCTCTAATTATGGCCTATTTTATTCTAAAATAAATAAATAAAATCTAACGAAGCAATCTCTTTGGGTTTTGAGAGGCAGCATTTCTCCTCTGTTAGCATGGTTGATGCTTTTGAGATCCTATCTTATCCCTCGTGCGTTGAGCCCTTATTTTTCTTGCAGTCAATTTTTATTTCTAGTAAATGCATCGTAATCCTAAATATGCGTAGCATTTTCATTGGCTCTGAGTCTTAGTTTTATTTATTTGGCATGATGATTATGGGTACTTTTTTTTATGACAAATTGCTATTTTAATCATCCTGCCTTAAACTAATCATGGAATATTAATAAATACAATAAAGTGGGAAAAAAGAAAGAAAAGGGGAAGCACTTGGAATCTTGATTTGTGGCTCACACTATTATAAACTTCTGATCAATTCATATTGTTTTGATTAGGATATTCTTGTTTATCCACTTGAATCTTCAAAGTGGCCATGCACGAATCAAAGGGGTTTGCCGCCTGTCATGTCTGAGTTGAATCTGAGATATTATCTTATGGTTTTAGCTAGCTGAGGATATATTTTTTTAACTGAATAGAATATCATTAAACCATTTTCTCTATTTGCAGGGAAGTTTCAGACACTGATGAACATGAAAGAATTTGTTCATTCTTGAGGGCGTTTTGTACATTCTGCATCGATCGTAATCTTGAACCAGGTGATGCGTTGGCACAAGTTTTATAACTATGGAAATTAGAGTAACAGTATGCTGGCCATCACCTCAAGAGAACCGAAGTAATAAAACCAGTTTACAGTTCTCAAAAGAACAAATCATCAAGAACTTTCATGGACTGGAGTCCTTGTGCTGGGCATTTAGGCTTTCTTTTCTACTTCAATGTCAGGTCGCAACCCTTACAATTTTATCGATACAGTGGCCTCGATCCATGCTAAGGAAACAAAAACGACGCCAGTATGAGCGTTTGAATTGGAGCGTACAAGAAGGCGGTGCGTTTTGGCCTTTATCTTAACACTTTACCATGTCTGAAGCTGAAGCTAGCTTGCCCTGATCAGTCATTAATTTGCTATTTGGTGCTCTCTCCCGCGCTGCGTTTTCTCAGTTCAGTATTGTTAGATAAGTTTATGAAACTGAATCCTATTGCGATTATTCTAAAAGCGCACATTTTATATGTATTTGATGCTTTCAAAAGACTTAATGATTTTCCGTTTATCAGTACCAAAATTTGACTGTGATATTTTCTGGTGTTTTTAAACTAGGGTTTGCAGGTTAATAATTTGGAAGGATAGATTGCATTGTAGCTTGATCTGGTCCGAAAAAGCTCCATGGGAGTTGATGATTCTCTAATTATATCTTGGTAAAGCTATTGATGAAGTTGGAAAACTTCAAATTGAATTAGGCACCTCCATGCATGACTGATAGAATGGGTTTAGAAGGATTTTTTTCCCTTTCAACTGGGTTGGCTTGATATTCCTTAATTTTTGCAAAAAAGTACCCCATCTTGATAATAATAAAAAAAAGCCCTCTAAAATTTAATTTAGTGAATCATCAGAGGAAAATAATGTATAAAAAAAGAGCAGGAACATGGGAGTATATGTTATAATTGTTGTGTGTTGTTATTATATCATGGGTAACTTGTAAAATAAGTTGTTAGTTATTGGATTAAGTTGTTGATTGACGAGAGTTGATCATACCAACCATTGGTGAGACATTCATGTGCTTGCATCAATAGTTATGCAATACAGAATTAGGTGTGTTGAGAAATATTAGTAGGTGGCTACAATTCATCGTCGTATTTTAAAATTGTTTTTGAAAAAATTTAAAATTTTTATTTTTATTTTAAATTAAAAATATTTGATGTTTTTAAATATTTTTATATATATTAAAAATAAAACAAATACATTTTTAATTAAAAAAAAAAACTTCAGCGACACTCTTAAAAATATACTTACACGGACCAAGCCCGAACTCTTATGGTGGTGCAGGAGAGGCATCGTGACTCTAATAAAAGCCTTATCTGGAGATGCAAATAGCTATATGAGTTTTTTATAAGGTTGAGCCGAAGACCCAACCAATCTTTTTGGACAAGTTGTTGTCTTATTTTGGCTGTTAGGCCTTGTACCCAACAATTTGACCGAACATGTTTTTTTCTTTATATGATAGCCTTAGGCCTTTTGGCGTATTAGTTTGCCTTTTGCCTCTTGAGTCTTTAGAATTATGTGCAATTCTATATATATTAAAATAATTTATTGTTTATATAAATAATAATAAAATACATCCCAGAAGAAAAGGTTGTGTGGCAATTTAGAAAATAAATGCATCCCATGGACCCGAACCAAATAAATCATAATATAGAATTATTGTTATAAATTAATTAAAGAATATATTAATATGCTTTACTGTTAATAAAGATCCTATTTCTTTTTGTGTTTTATAATATTATTGAATATATACCAGAAGATTATTAAAAGTTATTTATTTAAAACTGATATCAAAGTTCATTAGCCTTCATAAAAGCAGTCGTAATCAAATATAGACAGAAATACAGACACAACACATCTATGATTTTAAAATAACTATCTTTAACTAACGAAAAAAACCCTTACACATAAAAATCTTGTCTCTTCTTCCCTAGATTCCATCCCTGACCTGTCTTCTTCTCATGGACGCACTCTCACTGTACCGTCCAATTCTAAGTTCAAGAAAAAAAAATCCTTGCAAGTTGTGTGTTTGGGGAGCAAGAGCACATGGGTGACAATATTTTTCTTTTTCTTTCTCCTTGCGAATAAAATTAGCTAGCAAGTCTGCCAATGGGTGAATCAAGCTCGCCCAGCTGTAGCATCGCCTGAGGAGACATTATGACAACCTTATCTGTTATTGTTGAATTGGCCCGATGCTTCGAGGTGGAGAAGGCACGGCGGAGCTCCAATTATCCGGTCCTTTTTTCTCTTTTCCTCAGGGTTTTTTAAAATTTCTTTCTAGGAGCCTTCAGCCAACCAGCTATAATGTTTAATGTCAAAAACACCTTGATTGCGCTCTCTGTTGTTCAACAGAGGTTCTGTATCTCTACACATCGGACAATAAAATAATAAATTGTACAAGAAGACAGCATAGCGAGTTTCATCTATCAGAATAAAGCTACGAGGCATAGGAGGAGGAGTTTGCTGAAAGTTTGCGTAACGCTAGTCCATAGAAAATTACTCCAGGCTTATCTCAATCAACGAATCCTTTTCTGCCACATTCATGTCCTTCAAGTGTGGTGGCGTGAATCTGGCAAAAGAGGATTCGTGAACTGGGATTAAGAGTAACTCGCCTCCGATTAAACGTGCTTATTCGGAATACTACTCCGCCTATACCGTTGCCTCGCCATTCTAGAACCTTTTCTTTACCTTCCACCAAACCCAGTTTCGAACCCAGGAGAAGATGTTCTTCTAAAGCACATAGATTGCAGAACTCTTTGGTATGTTCCTTTTGGTTTTTTGAGGTAGCTGAAGAGTGGTTTGTCTGAAACTGGTATGAGTTTCACAAACCAACCGAGTGGCCATGAAACAGCGGCAATCACAATACAAGTCACCCACTGCCACCAGTTCAGCCTCTCGGTGCTTGCAAACTTCTTTAGGAACTCCACCATCACCACCTGAAGAACAATAGTGACTGCGATGATACCCAGAAACAAATGGTTCCTGTGGATGCCTTTGAATACATTCTGTTTTTGCATATTCCTTGCGTTGAATTCGTTGAAAACTTGGCAAAGCACAAAAGTGTTGAATATCAGTGTATCGTTAACCCCTGCACTCACATTGAAGATGGACTCGCCAGCAAATTGTAATGTCAGTAAGATTGCTATCTGGTAAAAAGCTTGGGCTAGAAGATTTCTCCACATTATATTAGTGATGAGAGGCTCGGTTCGCCCCACAGGTGACATCTCCATTAGCTCATCAGTGGGCCGCTCTGTAGCAAGAGCCAGAGCTCCCAATGTGTCCATGATGAGGTTCACCCACAGCAACTGAACAGCTGTTAACGGAACCTCACCTGCAGAAACTGCCGCAATAAAGTTGATTACAAGTGCCGCAACGTTCACAGTTAGCTGAAACTGGATAAATTTCTGGATATTGTTGTAGACACACCGTCCCCACCTCAAAACAGTGGCCACAGAAGTGAAGTTATCATCCAAGATGACGATATCCGAGCTCTCCTTGGCAACCTCGGTTCCTTGGATGCCCATAGAGAGTCCTATATCTGCTTCTTTTAATGCAGGTGCATCATTTGTGCCATCTCCTGTGACCGCAACAACGTGACCTCTCTGTCTCAAGCATTGTACCATAAGAAGTTTGTCGAAAGGGGAGGACCTTGCCATCACGCGGATCTTATCAACCTTTTCCATTCTCTGTTCATTTGTGTAGTTCCGAAATACGACACCTTCCACCACTTCTTCATTGTCTACATGGTCATTGAGCTCAAGGATGCCGCATTCTGTTGCTATAGCTTTTGCTGTGAAAATATTGTCGCCAGTTATCATTTTCACGCTCACTCCTGCAGCTTTGCAGATTTCTACGGCTTTCTTGGCTCCAGGTCTACATGGATCCTTCAGACCAACTATCCCTAGAAAGGTCAAACCATCTTCTTGTAGCCTCTGGTGTGACTCGCCATCATCGTCTTTTATTCCTTCCTCGGTAACCCTTTTATGAGCAAATGCAATGCATCTAAGGCTACTAGCTGCCATACCTTGGATTATCTTCCCGATTTGACTTCTTTCATCCTCGTCCATGGGCTTAACAATCCCGCTACTCTCATAATAACCTGAACACAAAGCCAGAATCATCTCAGCGGCTCCTTTCCAATGTACATGAACAGTATTGTCAGCCATTTTCCTTATTGAAACCCCGCTTCGTTTCTTCTCTGAGTTGAAGGTCTCAACATGGAGAATGGTACAATTTTGCTTCAGCTTTTCCATATCCATGCCCAGTTCAGAAACAGCCCATGAAAGAATTGCTTTTTCAGTTGGACTGCCTGAAAACTCGAGTGCAGATCCTGATGCAGATTTGTACACGCTACCGGTCGTGTTTAAACTGACTCCTTGGTGGAGTAATTCAAGAATTGATGGCGCAATTTCCTCATAAGAATCTTCCTCAATTAGTTCTTGGGCAAGCCAGAACTTGGTTACTTTCATCTGATTTAGTGTCAATGTGCCTGTTTTGTCGGTGCAAATGACTGTGGCTGAACCCATTGTTTCACAAGCTGAAAGCTTTCTGACCATAGCTTGATCAGCCATCATTCTCTTCATGGAATAAGCCAGTGTTAGTGTGACTGCCAACGGCAAACCTTCAGGAATTGCCACAACCACAATAGTGACTGCAGCAGCTACAATTCGTACAACTGAGTTTAACACATCATCCGTATTTGTTTTGCTACCGATATACTCCTTCTTCCCATTTTCATCTTTTGTATTTCCCGTGAAGTAACGAATTAACATGACTGAAAGCACTATAAAAGCAACTGAAAGGCCGACCTTCCCAATAGAAGAAGTTAGTCTGTCTAGCCGGGCTTGTAGTGGTGTTCGTTCATCGGAGTCGCCATTTATTGAGCTCATCATTTCCCCCCACGCTGTGTTCATCCCCACAGATGTCACGAGCATTCGAGCATATCCATCTGCAATCTTCGAACCAGAAAACAAGAAGGGGTTCTCTTTGGTGTTGACTGCCACATGGTCGCTCTCTCCTGTCATGCTTGACTCGTCCACTTCCAAAGAGTGTCCATCCAAGAACAGGCCATCAGCAGGAATTTGATCACCGATCTTCAAGAAGACAATATCTCCAACAACAATATCAAATATGGAGATTTGTAGTCGCCGTTCATTTCTGAGAACATCAACCTTAATATTATTACTTATTTTCGATAGCTTGTGAAACTGTGTCTCCTGTCTATAGTTGCTGAGGGCAGAGACAGCAATTACCAGAAAGACAGCGACGAAGATACTCCCACCTTCGTACCAGCCTTCCTGTATGCCATGTTGTTTGATGCCAAAACCAAGGGCAAGAGCAGCACACACCAGCAGAATAAGAATTGTGGTGTCTCTAAAAGCATCCATCACAAAAAACATGAATCCTTTTGGAGGTGGCTTGTGGTAAGTGTTGGAACCGTACATCTCACGCCGCCGGCTGACTTCCTGGTCATGACCAGTGATTCCAGTTTTTGATTTTGTCCCAAGAGCGGTGGCTACACCTTCAACTCCTCCAAGATGGTTGAGAGATGCCAGGTCTTTCTGCTTCACCATTTCAGTGAGTTTCGTTTGATCAATATCCTGATTACTGATAGTTGGCTCATTTTCTTTCCTTCGATGATGGGAACTGCTGGGCTCTGTATCAAGCACAGTGTAGGAAACAGAATTCAAAATCCCAGAAAACTGGCGGCTGTTCGTTTCTGATACAATATCTCTTACAAGAGAAAGCATTGCCCTGACGGAGCGAATTGTTAGATAAGCAATGCGCCATCTCTTCTGGGCCTTCTTGAAGGTGCTGACAAGCAATGCGCTGCAGTCGATATGTGACGGCTTGCCGCTTGCCATGTTTTCTTCTTGTTTTTTCCTTCGCTCGGGAGGTGCTCAGAACTAGGAAGAGATTTACTATTTCAGTTCGGGTCCAAGGATAACACCGATTAAGAGATTCATTTTGAATTAACTTAGCGTTACAGGTTGCTATATAATGAGCTAAATTGCTGACGTGGAGGTTTTTTCGTTCACATTTCCAAGCTAGCTTCTCTCGCGTCTATTCATTTTTGTTTTATTATAAAAAGAAAACAATCCCAGAAGGGGATTTTTATGATATATATATAAAATAATCTCAAAGTAAGTTGCCAAGTGGCAACGATATTATAGTTTAACGTGTTTTATATTTGTACGGTGTTATTTTTTTATCTTTTAGTATTATTATATTAAAACAATCAAATAAATTAAAAAATATCAATTTAATATTTTTTTCAACTGAAATACACCCAACGACATAAGCTACCCAACAATACTTCGTCCAGAGTTTGAGTTTTGCCTCGGATATTCACGTTCCCACGAGACAAATATCCGTACCCGGTTACGTGTATGCCTGCAAAACAAATGGTAAATTATTTGGTGCCAACAGATTCGGACCAAGACTGTCCCAGCAGCTGGAAAGTTAATGGAAAGAGCTCTTAGCCAATTCTCGAAAGAACAAAAAAACTGAAATTTTCAGCAAAAATCTAGTAATATTTTCTTCAATTACCGGCGCATATTTACTATTTTATCCAAAAATTCTTCATGGATTTTTATTCAAAGTAAACGGTCCGAGATCGAATAATAGCTTGGGCCCGAAAATTTTGGAAACGCGTTTTCTAGCTGACTATTTTACACGTGAGGTTGCTTGGTTACGTGGGGCAGCGGTTACATGTTGTAGACTTTCAGGGTATTTGTTACGTTCAAAAATAATTTTTAAAAAATAAATAAATATTATTTTTTATATTTAATGTTTGATATTAATTTTGAAAATATTTTTTAAAAAATATATATTAAAATAATATTATTTTTTTATTTTTAAAAAATTATTTTTAATATAAACATATCAAAATAATTTAAAAATATCAAAAAATATTAATTTAAAATAAAAAAATTAATTTTTTTTTTTTAAAAACAATTTTCAAACGCATTTACAACACCCACAGTCATAGTGTCATACTAGTCAGGAACGTCGCCTAAATTGATTTTTCTTTGATTGTGTTTCAATTGTCCAGCTCCGTACTGCGTCCAATGTCCAAATCTTTTACCGGTCCTCGTTCTAACCAACTGCTTGCCTCCCAGTTTTCACTCTTCTTTCTACCAGTAACTGTTGAGATTACTTTGACTTCATTTTTGGATTATAACATTTTTTATTGTCTGGGATGCAGTAAATTATATTTTATATTATTTAACTGTTTGATGCAGAAAATTAAGACGGTTTGGTTGATTTTATTTGGCAAACTAGATTCGTATAATGGCAAAAGAAAAGGAGAAGGGTCCCAGTGTGTCATTAGTTCATGTCATGATGCTATTTTTTCACTTTTTATTTTCTATTTTGGCCCTTGTTACACTAAATTATAATTTAATTTATTGGAGAGGGGTGAGATTGAAAAATAAAGGTTCAAAATTAAAATCATGTAAATAATAGGTGGCTCTAAAAAACTTAGGCAGAATAATTATTGTAGTTGATACTGGATTCTTTCCGTTTTCAATATAAAAAAAAAACAATTTTAATCTCAAACCTTATTTTTTATATTTTGGTCCCTTATACAAGAGAGAGTTGTCAATACCGTTCCGGTCGCCGTTCTGGTTTTTCTATTTGAACGAAATATTTCAGTTTCGGAGCATTTCAGCGTGCCGTTTCGAGGTTGTACTGTTCATATATAATTAATTATATATATATATGAAAAAAATATATATTAATTTAACAAGTATAATTTAAATTCAAGATAAATTGACATTAAATTATACAATACAAACACAAAGTCAAACAAACATAATCTCAAAATTAGAAATATCTCTAAAATTCCAAAATATTATGATAGTAAAATGTTCTAAAATAAAAAAAATATATGATTTTGAGCCGGAACAGTATCAAGGCGTTTCGGCTGGAATTTCCAGAACGGATCAGAATTAAAACCGAGATGAAAACGACGTCGTTTCATCTCGAGTTTTTTAATGACACGAAACGTTCCGGCCATTCCAGCCAGAATGGAATGGAATTAACAAGTCTAAGAGAGACATGAGAAATTTACTAGAAATCGATGTCAAAAAAAAATCTATCATCATCAATTTTAACCACCAAAATATTTAAACCGGTATCAAATTATTATTTCCTTGCAAGAAGAGCTTATACTAAGAGTTTTTATCATGAAACTGAAAATATATTTCAGGTTAATTCTGAATTTTAAAATATATATTTTTTAGACTAAATAAAATTCATAGTTTAATATATCAATTACAAACACAACAAGTCGACATCTTTAAGGTTCAATGTCAACTATTAGGTGCCAAGCAATGACCGGACAACTAGGTTTGAATCACAAATTTTCCGTACCCCATGTCCCATCCCGTAGACTCGGTGTGCGCCGCTTAGGCACCATCAGCCACTGGAGAAAAAGCATAAATTGTGAGCTTTTTGGCCTGGCACGCGAAAGAATAAAAACAACATGACTAGTTAATTTATGATTCAATAAGTATTTTAGTAGTGAAATAATTTTTAAAATTTATATTTCATTTCAGCACGTGAAAATTTTAAAAATACTAAAAACTAATTTACAGCAAAAAAAAACTTTTAAAATATAAAAACAAAAATATTTGTTTTGTATGAATCGTGAATCCATGGTCGGTAAGGGGGCTGTGCCACGTTTTCCGCTGAAAATCGAAGAAGAAAAGTTGAGTTTTGTAGCTAATCAGGCAAGAAAAAATTATCACGAGTGCAATAGTGCTGGGTGAGAGTGTTTTCCAGTGCACCGAAAACTATATCCCGATATGTAGAAGCTGTTTGGGATAGTTTTTGAAACTGTGTTTCTAAAAAATTCAAAAAAAAAAAATTATTTTAAATAAATATATTTTGATGTTTTTAGATCATTTCGATGTGCTGATGTCAAAAATAATTTTTAAAAAATAAAAAATATCATTTTAATATATTTCAGCACGAAAAGCTACAACAACAGTCCCAAACAAGCCCGTAGTCTATTTGTGCCTGTACTCATCTTTTAACAACCAATATTTTAATCATTTAATCCGAATTTATAAATTTAATATAAAAAATCAATTTTAAATAAAAAACCTTATATAAATACTTTATATTTACAAAAAAATAAATTATATTTGTAAATATAATATATATTGAAATAATTGTATTATTTACAATAAAATCACAATTTCAAACTAGTCATTTATTTTATTACCATATTATCTGTATTAACTTGCGCATAGCTCAACCGATTCTTCAAATACTACTCTCCAGTGATTTGAAAGAAATCAACTTATTACTATGACTATTACTATATATCTAAAAGAGGATGGATAGTTACTGTAGCGCTAGACTCATTGTCACTGTTCACTGGCAATTTGCTCCGGTGCTTCGCGCGTGCAGGTGCTTTTTTTTTTCGCTGGTCTACTTTTTGTATTTTTTATTGTGGAATTGATAAAAGATTAAATGGCAATTTGCTCCGGTGCTTCGCGCGTGCAGGTGCTTTTTTTTTTTTCGCTGGTCTACTTTTTGTATTTTTTATTGTGGAATTGATAAAAGATTAAATGTGGCCGAGCGGTTCGCCTGCGCGCTGGAAATGCAGCGCGCAGGGGTTCGAACCCTCCCAGCCAACAAATTTGGCTTTGCTTTTTTTTTTTTTTCTTAAATCCTTTTTTTTTAAGCAATTGTTTCCTTTTTTGGTTTTTTTACTAAAATCCGTTTTCTTTAAAGCAACTTTCCATATGCTTTCCCTTTTCTTTTTTTTTAAATATTCGTTTTCTTTTTTTAGATTAAATGTGGCCGAGCGGTTCGCCTGCGCGCTGGAAATCCAGCGCGCAGGGGTTCGAATCCTCCCAGCCAACAAATTTGGCTTTGCTTTTTTTTTTTTCTTAAATCCTTTTTTTTTTTTAAGCAACTGTTTCCTTTTTTGGTTTTTTTACTAAAATCCGTTTTCTTTAAAGCAACTTTCCAGTTGCTTTCTCTTTTTTTTTTTTTAAATATTCGTTTTCTTTTTTTTGTATAACATATATTCTTATTATTCTTATTATTATTATTTTTAAACTACTGTGTTTTTTTTTTCTTCTTCCCTTTTTTTTTAAAGCAACTTTCCAGTTGCTTTCCCCTTTTTTTTATTAATATTCTTATTATTCTTATTATTATTATTTTTAAACTACTGTTTTTTTGTTTTTCTCTTCTACAATCCTGATTTTGAAAATGACTATTTGGAAAATTTTCTTTCCCTTTTTTTTATTATTCTTATTATTATTATTTTTTAAACTAGGATATCAATCACAGTTTATGCGTGCCATAACTAATCTCCAGATCCATTTTTTTCCCTTTTTTTCTACTTATATGTTTTTTTTTCTTCTTCCGTTTTTTTTAAAGCAACTTTCCAGTTGCTTTCCCCTTTTTTTTATTAATATTCTTATTATTCTTATTATTATTATTTTTAAACTACTGTTTTTTTGTTTTTCTCTTCTACAATCCTGATTTTGAAAATGACTATTTGGAAAATTTTCTTTCCCTTTTTTTTTATTATTCTTATTCTTATTATTTTTTAAACTAGGATATCAATCACAGTTTATGCGTGCCATAACTAATCTCCGGATCCATTTTTTTCCCTTTTTTTTCTACTTATATATTTTTTCCATTTTTTTGTTTCAATCACAGTTTACGCGTGCCATAACTAATCTCTGGATCCATTTTTTTCCCTTTTTTTCTACTTATACATTTTTTTCTATTTTTTTGTTTCACTTATTTTTTTTCCCGTGACTGGGGTTTCAAGGTTAACTTATGCACACCACAATTTTTTTCTCATTACTGTTTAAAAAGGTTATTTCCCCTTGCACTTTTTTTTAATAATCGTGCTTTTTTTTTTTATTATTCAATACTGTTTGAAAATGTGTTTCCGTTTTTTATTTTAACCGGGATTTTTATTTGTTTTTTATACCGGAATATCCGTTGCAGCTTATGCGTACCGACTAATCTCTGGATTCATTTTTTTATTATTATTTTCCCTATTTTTTATTACCACTTATATATTTTTTTTCATTACCGGGTGTCCGGGTTAGTTTATGCGCACCATGTTTTTTTTTAAGAACTGTTTTTTTTTTAAAATGGTTTTTTTTTATAACTGGTTGTTTTTTTTTTTTTTACAAAAAACAAGAATTTTTTTTAATAACTAAGGTGTCCGGGCCAACTTACGCGCACCACGACTAATCTCCGGATCCACTTTTTTTTTTACATTTTTTTCCCTGTTTTTGTTTTGCCACTTATACTTTTTTTTCTTAACCGAGGTGTCCGGGTCACCTTACGCGCACCACGATTTTTTTTTCCCAAGTATATTTTCTTTTTCCTCGCCAACTGAGCGCACCGCGAATAAGCCCTTGGCTCATTTTTTCTTAACATTTTTTCCTGTTTGTTTTTCCTACTTATACATTTTTTTATATAATCAAGGTGTCCGGATCAACTTACACACATTATGAGTATTATTATTTTATAGAATACCTAAAGAAGATCGCAATTCCACAAGGTTATGAATATATATATTTTAAGATGCTAATATGAAATAAAAAACAAAATATATAATTACTCTATCATATTTATCATAGATAAAATTACAACTAATTTTAAAATACAAATCACTTTAAACTAAAAATATATCATGTCACATATATATAAAATAAATGCAAAAAAACACAGACTTATTTGCCGTCTTTTTAGACGGCAAATAAGTCATTATAGCACGCAAAAAAAAAATTCAAAAAAATAGTATGTTTATTTTTAAAAATAAATTACATTATTGTTATTTATAATGCGTCATATCTAATATCATTGAGGAACAAAAGCAACTCATAAAAATAAAAATGAAAAATTTACCTAGGTTATCTACAATTAAAAAATATATGAACCATTTTTCATTTCGATTACTCTAGAAAGTATGTGAGACTAATTATATCTTTTAATATTTATTAAATATTATCGCCTAAAAATATATATAGAGAGAGAAAAAATAATTTTATTTACAAATTTACTTAAGTTATCTACAATTAAAAAATATACGAATCATTTTCCGTTTCAATTACACTGTTCCTTTTAGACGTCAAATAAGTCATTATAAATTTAAGTTCATTTCTTAAAAAATTACAATATTTTTATTTTTAATGTGTCAGCTCTAATATTACTAGGGAAAAAATACACCTAAAAAAAAGTTGACAAATTTACCTAGGTTATCTACATTTAAAAAATATACGAACCACTTCTCATTTTAATTATCTATTATAATGTTACTAATTAAATATTTTAGCAACTAATTACAGCATTTAAAAAATCAATCAGTTTTCTACATAGAAAAAACCCTAACACAATGCGCGGCCAAGCATACTAATTATATAACGCAAAAAATTCATTTCTAACATATTTGATCTATTGCGATTTCAGTAATTGAACATTAAAATAACTAATTATAGCATGCAAAAAATATAATTTTATTTCTGGAAAAAAAATACAATATTTTAATTTATAATGTGTCGGATCTCATATTATCGAGGAAAACATGCAACTCATTAAAAAAATTTACCTACGTTATCTGCAATTGCAAAATATAAAAATAACTTTCTATTTCGATTATACATATTTCATCAATTATAATTTTACTAATTATATAAAAATAATCAATTTTCTACATAGATAAAAAAAACCCGGCGCATTGCGCGGGCAGATGGCTCGTGATTACTAGAAAGCAAATTTAAGAACTTCCCATTTGAGCTGAACTTATTCAAATCAGCCATAAAAGGTCAAGGTGCGTGCTGGTGGTGTCCCCGCGATTCAGGGCACGATTGAACCGTAATGATGAACATGCCATGAACGGGATTCCATTCCTAGCCATGCATGGCTAATATATCCAACTTGTATATTTAACGAGGCTCATGCAATCATGGACACACTATTCTCTTCCATTCTCACATTTCAATTGCTCTAGATTGAATTTATCCATAAAGAGCAATGCTATAATCTTCGAAAATCATGTGATGAATTGATTTTTCTCAAATTATTTCCACTTTTAGACGAGTGGACGCTCACTTCGTTGCCATGTGGAAAATCTTGGAAGAAGCAATTCCAGTTACGGTTTTAAGAGAATCCAGTTACTTTAATTTGATATAGGTAACTAAATTGAGATTTAATCAGATAAAAATAAGTTTATCTCGTGAAAAAAAACAAATTGAAAATTATTATGATTTTGTATCTATTTGGGAGCGTGGTTAAAGATATTTTTGAAAGTGTTTTTTGTTCTAAAATACATCAAAATAATATTTTTTTATTTTTAAAAAATTATTTTTAACAAAATTTAATTTAAAATAAAAAATAAAATTAATTCTTTTTGATTTTTTAAAAATATTTTTGAAATACAATATCAAATACTTTATAAGCTGGTTATTTTTTCATTTCCAAAAAAACAAAAACAAATGGTTTTCCATCAGCATTCATTACTCTCACTTTCAATTCATCGAGTTGTGAGAGGAGATTTTCCTCCCTTTACTTTTCCTCCATCCCAAGCTTATCTAACTTTCAACGAGCGAACTTGCCCGCGTGTTGCGCTGGACTTTTATTTATATAGAAAACTAATTGATTTTATACGTGTTGTAATTAATTATTTTAATATTTAATTAGTAAAATTATAATTGATAAAATCTGTTAGCGACAGGTTTTTTTCTGCCTAAAAATCATTGAATGTTGCTACTGTTAAAACTGTTTTGATAGTTATTTAATCGGTAGACTATACAATTTTAATAAAAGAAACTATGTTAAAATGAGTTACATGCTCTGTGTAACATACTGATTGATTATTCTGTATGTTTTATTTGTTTTATGAATTCTTTCATTAAAAAATAGTAAAATTACAATCGTTGAATTGTAGCACAGATGAGTAATTTATTTTATGTAGCAAATAATTTGATTGATGGTTTTATTTTAACTACTTTGATAATAATTTACTTGGTAGATACCAAAACCGCAATTGATCAAATTGACTAAAGATATATTATTTGTTACTTGCAACATATTAATTGTTTGTTGGACATGATTTAACTATATGCCGAATAATTTATTTGACAGATAGCAAGAATACAACTGCTAAAATTTATCAAAGATTATTTTTTCTTCATATTATTATATTAAAAAAATTTAGAACACCGAGATTAAATTAATGTGAGATTTTTAAAGAAAAGTCAGATCAATTTTTTATATATATTTGAAGACGTTAATATGAAAAAAATATCACAATATATAATTAGTCTCTCCTATTTTTTTAAGAAAAAAGTCCCAAAACTAATATATATAAAAATTTAGGACCATTAAAAACTTGTTACATTTAAAAAAAAAATTGATGTCAACTGTGGCGAAATGAAGGGAAATTTTTTATTTTATTATTGTAGATAATTTGACATAATTTTTCTACATATCTTGTTTATGTGTTGTTTTGCATTTTTTTTGTGATATGATCCGAAATATCATGCATAAAAAAAGATGCGGAAATTATTTTTCAAAAAAATAAAATTGACCAATGAATTTTTGTCACAATTATTATAGTTGTCATTATAAATATTATTATACATAATTAATATTCTAATTATTATTGGTTATACTATTGACGACACCGTAATTATTGTATGAAAAAGAAATTATTATTTTTAAGATTTATTCCATATATTTTTATATTAAACATATTTTAGAATACTGATTGTAAATAATTATTTTTAAAAAATAATAAATAGGTCATTTATATATATATATATATATATATATATTAAGGTGCTAATATTAAATAAATATAAAAACATATAACCAGTCTCACATATTTATAAGAAAAAATATTACAAATAAGCATTATTATTATTTTGAATGCTTGGAAATTTCATCACCTAATAACATTTTAAAAAAAGTTAAAAAAAATGAATAAATGATAAAACAAAAATAAATATTATTAGATTTGAAAAGTTATTCGACTTGAAGAATAAATAAAAATAATTTTAAAAATCAAAAAGAAAAAATAATAAATATCAATTTTCAAACGATCATTAACACAAATTAAAATATAAAATTTTAAAAAATAACCTTAATAAAAATGGAAATAATAAGAACTGGTGAGACCATAATTACTGTTAGAGAAAAAAAATTCTATTAATTTTTTTTATCTTTATAAGATTTATTCCTCATATTATTATATTAAAAGTATTTCAGAACAATGATTTTAAATAACAAACAAAAAAAAAAGAAGTCAAGGGAAAACACATTTTCAAACAATAATAAAAAGTGAAAATCACTGTTAATTTTGGGGAATAAAAAGTGATGTGCGTAAGCCAACACAGACAACCCGGTTATCAAAAAAAACAAAAAAAAAATTGTATAAGTGGAGGAAAAGAAACAATAAAAAATGTTAATAAAAAGTGGACTGAGAAATTAATCATGGTGCGCATAAGCTGCCCCGGACACCACGGTTAGAAAAAAATTGTTAAAAAGGAAAAAACGTTTAAGAAGAAAAAAACGTTTAAGAAGGAAAAAAAATGTTTAAAAAGAAAAAAAAAAGAAATCAGTTTTTCGCCCCACTGGAATTCAAACTCCGGGCTCCCGTGTGCAGACACATTTTTGAACCACTCGCCCAAAGCAATTTCTTTGTTTAACATTGTATACAAATTATAAATAATGCAAATAATAAGATATTAAAAATCCAAAACCATTTTTGTCGCCTGGGAGATTCGAACTCCAGTCTACTTTACAGACGCGCGTGCCTTAACCACTCACCCGAAGCCATGCCTTTGTTCGTTCTTGGTATACAAATTATACTTATATTATTTTGTAATCTCACTATTCAAGTCCACAATTATCTGAGTTTACATGAATAGTGATCCATGCTACAGTATAACAGTGATTTGTTTTAGCTTTATAGATAAGAAAAAAAAAATGGATTCGGGGATTAATTATAGTGCGCTTAAGCTATTCCGGACACCCCAATAAAAAAAATATTTAATGTAAAAAAATGAAAAACAAAATCAGTAAAAATATGAAAAAAAAAAAACTATAAAAAAATAAGATCTGAGGATTAATTGTGGTGTGTTTAAGTTAACCCAAACACCTCTATTATAATAAAATAAAATAAAATTATATATAATTAGAAAAAAAATATAACCAGAAAAAAAATATTTCATGAAAAAAAATCATTAGAAAAAAAAGGAGCGAAAAAAAGAAAAAAAATATCAAACAGCAATAAAAGTGAAAATCACTGTTAATTTTGGGGAATAAAAAGTGATGTGCGTAAGCCAACACAGACAACCCGGTTATCAAAAAATAAACTAAAAAAAATTGTATAAGTGGAGGAAAAGAAACAATAAAAAATGTTAATAAAAAGTGTACCGAGAAATTAATCATGGTGCGCATAAGCTGCCTGGACACCACGGTTAGAAAAAAAATGTTTAAAAAGGAGAAAAAAAAAAGAAATCAGTTTTTCTTTAAAAAAAAAAATCACTGTTCAAATCCACAGTAAAAACAGTCTAGATGAATAGTATTATTTGCACAGTATTTGTGCGATCCCATTTAGCTTATAAGATAATTAGTTGGCAGGTCAATCTTTAAATCTTTTAACTTTCATTTTATACTTAACTCGAATTTAAAATTAAATAGCATAGGAGGTTTTTAGTTATGACTCAGTCGATTTGGTATATCTAAAATTAATTTTACCAGCTTTTTAAAAAATATTAAGTGTAAAATTAAGACAAAAACAATATAATTAACATAAAAAATCTTTAAACCAAAATTTTCTATTCAATCCAAACTTAAAATTATATGGAATAAAAAATAGTCTAACTCGATTTAATCAACTCGAATAGTTCAAAGATAATCTTATGTAACCATATAAATAAATAAATAAGCATGTCCTAAAGTCTATGGATATCTATATTAACAGACAAAGAAATCTGAAAAGGAAACCACAAAAGTTATATATTTCTCTACCTATTCACTTACACAACAATCTATTGATGATTAAAAATAAAAAATAAAAACACCGCCAGGATTTTCAATTTATTTTTATTTTCCTCTCAACTCAAATTAATCACGCAACAGCTACCTTTCCTTCCTCTTGCTCGTCAACGTTCTTAGTAAACTCAACTTTGCAACTCCGTCTTTCATAATAAGATGTCGATAACTGACACGACAACTTTCGGGAAGTTACCCAGCAATTTCGTGGTCCAAATTGCAAGCTTTAATAAAATTGAAAAGAGGTTGCTGGGTCTATTGCAGCCGCCATTGCAGCTTCGACGAAGTTTCCTGTACACAGACATCGATGAAAATTTCGAAGCCTGAGACGGCTGGGCTCTTAAATATCATTTTCCGAAGGGACGGGTCATTTCTCTTATTGGCGTTTGACCATGGAAGCACAAGCAATTATCTTGCATGTTCTTCTTCTCATTTTTTTAGGGTTTTTTTTCCCTGTCAATGGCTGCACGCCTGCACGAAAACTTGTATTACTTACTCAAGATGGTGAGCGTGATCCATATGATTCCGAAATGTCCAGCTAACTGCGCTATGATATTTTAATATCCACCAACTCATTTGAATTTAACATGGAAACCACTTCGTCGCAAGTCTCGACTATATAAATATTTCTCCCCGCCACAATGTAAAAATAATTTTAGTGACGGTTTTACACTGGGTTTTATAAAGTTTTTGAATAAAAAATTTATATTTATATTTTTTTTTTGATGTTTTGAGATTATTTTGTTAGATTAATATCAGATATAATTTTAAAAAAATAAAATAAAAATTATTTTGATATATTATAAAATAAAAATCACTTTAAAAACACAAAATTACTCTCACACAGACCCTAAACTACCATACAACGCCAACACCATCTCCAATTAAAACATAATATTAATTTAACTGTTCATATTAATAATAATAAATCAAGTTAATATGTTATTTAAAATTATTTAATTAACAAAATTGGCTGGTACGTGCTGGGACAAGGCTACAGGCAATATTTGTTTTCAGGGGTCAAATATCTCTTTTTTTTTTAAAAAGAAGAAGAAGAGAGATGTGTGAATAATAGGCCCAGGTGCCAGGTCCACGGGCCTCTCATATATCCATGCGTCTAGGTTTTGCTGTATTACATTTTTTAGGGTTTTTTACTGGATATTCTAGTTTTTTTAGTCTTTTTTTACAGCACTCTCCAATACAATATTCTATTCTATTTTATTTCCCGGTATTTCAGTATTGAATTAATGTTTTTAAGGTTTGAGGAACCTTAGTATATAGTTGAAATATGATAATGAACAAGCAAAATGGGACCCCGGAAATATATGGTAGAAATTTCCGTGAATGCCCATAGAACGTGGTTGATGTTGTTTTTTAAAATATTTTTCATCAAAAATATATTAAAATAATATTTTTAATTTTTTTTACACCAGCACATGAAAATAATATAAATACACCAAAAATATTTAATTTAAAATATAAAAAAAAATTATTTTATTTTCAAAATACTTCTGAAACGTGATCCAGGGGACTTCATTTAATACATCAACCGTTAACTAGCAGCTAATGCATTCTTGGTATTATCAAAATCTTTTCGTTAGCTATTAACTGAACCATGTAATGTTACAAGAACAGGTGCCCTTCTGTAAAAATGTTTGCTTGAAGTGCTTGTAGAATTCACCGTGTCATTTGTCATATGATGTCTAAAATAATTTATAATCTTCGGACTAGTTCCTAGCCCTTTTTCAAAAGTAGTCGGAGGTGCGTGTCGTGTACAATTGTCAAATTCATGTGAATCTGATCGAAATGAGCGGCGGGGTTATCTCCGCCGACCTCCAGTTATCTCTGCCGACCTCGACTTTTTAGGTGGGTGGGACAGCGCTTCTTCCAGCGATCTCTTGCCCTTGATACGCATGTCGGTTCTTTTCGGAAACTAGATAATACAATCGTTTCGTCAAAACATCTGCCGACACCCTCGGAAAAAATTCTGTAAACGCCCGGGAAGGTATATCATTAGAAGCCGTGGCCCGTTCAATCTTTCATGTATTCAGGTAGTTTTTGAAGTTTGAAAAGAAAAATCATGATCCATAATAAGAGATATTATTTAAAGGTAGATTTTAAGGAGTATATTATTAGTTTGTGATAAGAATATATGATATGTAGGCTAAGTTATTTATTATTGGTAGAATAGTTTTTTTTTTAAAAAAATTTAGCCTATGTATGGTTCTTTTATATTTAGGTTAAGTTAAACATGTATTTGATATTTAATTATGAAACCCTAGATTTTTTATAATTATCTCTTTATGTATTTTAATAACACAATTTATTTGAAAAACAGTTCATTATAAATAGAAAAATTGTTATTTTAGTTTTATAAAATTAAAGTTTGAAATTCTTTTAAGTGTAGAATCAGTGATAAATACATAAGCTATTTAACTAATTAACATTTTTTTATCCGTTGTTAGACAAAAAAAAAAACCCGACTATAATACCAAACTATCTCTAAAACATTTCATGATAAATAAAAAATATAATAATATCTCTATCCAAATTGATCTCTTCTCCTGTATTTATCTATTTTTAAAAAATAGATTTTAAAGAGTATATTATTATTTAGTTCTAAATAAAAAATGTATATATGTGGTGGTTATTTATTTATTCACTTTTGTATATATATAATTAAAGGACCAGTTAAGATTACAATTATATTTTCTTATTAAAACATTAGGGCTAAAACATAAAATACAAGACACGACCTAGACCCAAAATCAACGGGCTATGGACTGCATCCAGAAGCTCAAAGCTCGATTGCAGACCACTCCTTTTTAGGCCGGGCACAGTGCACCACCCAACACCTTAGTAGACCCTCCAAGCTACCTAATTGTTCCAACAGACCCACAAATAATAGGTTATTTGGGCAAAAACATACGACCGCGACCAAGGTTCGATAAGATACGTCTAATTCTTAAAGTTAATCGAGATATATTTAAATTGATCTGAATATTCATATTAATTTTTTTAAAAAAAATATGTCAACATCTTATTTTATGGGCTATAGTTCATGCCCAACTTAAATGCAAAAAATTACTTAAATTTATTAAGCTACTTCATAGTATCCACACAGAGCCAGCATGTAGACTCGCCAAACTCTCAGCAATTATATAGTTGGAGATAGCTGTGACTTGTGATGATAATAAATATTTTAAAAATATACATACTTACCCAAACTCCTGGATGATTTCTTTAAGATAATTGATTTTAGACATAAATACCAATAGAGAACTAAGATTTTTGCTTTTCTGATGTTCCCAATTGATAGACAAGTAGTAGTTTGCGCAAAAATTCCGAAGAAAAAAAGTAATTTTTCTTTTCTTTTTCAAAGGATGTTTTGAAACATGGTAGCTAAAAGTGTATTATTCTTAATATATATATATATATATATATATATATAATTTTGATGTATTAATATTAAAAAATAAAAAAATATATTAAAATATAGTATACATCACAATACCAAACACGATATATCACATAACTCTTATGCGATCATAACCCGTAACTTAAAAATAATCTTTATTCTGAAATAATAAAACTTGATTACAGGGTGTGTGTGTGTGTGTTAATTGAACAGAACTTGCATATCTCTGCCGGTGTTTATTTTTCTAAATACTAAAGTTGACAAGGCAATATGGAGGTCTGTCATTTCTTAGCCAGTCGATCCTCCACACCGAAGTTACTATGTATATTGGATTGTTTTTGTTTTTTCGCTGCAATTTGCATTGTTACAGACAAAACAAGAAGCAAAATGCGTCTGCTCTCTACGAGGGTAAAAATAAAAAGAACCAAGGTGGCGGTGTTGTCTATAAAGCAATCAGAAACCCCCCATCATCATCCTTGCAAATTCCTCGTAACTAACTAGACCATCACCGTCCACGTCAGCCTCCCTTATCATTTGCTCAGCCTCTTCCTCTGTGAGTCTCTCTCCCAAGTTCATCATCACTTGTCTTAGCTGTAAATTATTAGGGTAATGGATGTGTCAGAAAATAATATAAATAATATTTTTGGATTTCATTCAAGAGTTTAAGTTGTTAAATGAGATGATTTTTTAATATGATATCAGAATTTTATTGATCCGGCAGTCACGAGGTCGAATCTCATCAACTTTATTCTATTTTGATAAAAAATCAAGCACAAGGTAGTATAAGTCTGTGCAGGTTTCAAGTTTAAAAGACTTTCACTTGAGGGGATGTGTTAAAACATAATATAAATTATATTCTGAAAACTCATCTAAAAACTTAAACTGTTAGATGAAATGATTACTGTGAACAGTAATTATGCAGTTGCATAAAAGAGTAAGTATCAAGATAGAATATTAGGTTAGGAGGCACGAGCAATGATCTTCACCTCATTAGCCGAAATATATCCGTCCTGGTTCCTGTCGAAAACTTTGAAAGCTTCTTGTAATTCCTCAGCAACATTTTCCTGCAAGAATCACATTTACACACACACACATTAATCCTATAGTCTCATAGAAAACAACGAGCATTTCCATATAAAAGCAACCACTAATGCGTTTTTTTTAATATATTTCAAATAATAATAATAATTTGCACGTCACTTGTGTTATCATGCATGTCCCAGAAATATTGTTAATTACCTTCTGCTTTCTCCCCATGACAATCAAGAATTCTTCAAAATCCATTGTCCCATTTCCTTCAAGATCAACGTCACATATCATCTCTTGAACTTCTTTTGTAGGACGTCCATCCAATGACTGGACTGTGGTCGCCAGTTCTTCCATTGTAATGAAACCTGTGTGTTCCAAATGAAATTAATTTTTTTTAAAAATAATAGCTTCAAGCTGAACCCTACTGAAATATAATGAACTCTAGTTATGAGCGCTCGCATTCCAGTTGTCTTAAACTTCCTAACCTAGAGTCTCGAGGCATGATTAATTAATAAATAGAACTTTTCAGAAAATAAAAGTAATAAAACACAAATAATAAACAGGAATAAAAAAAAAGCGTGGAAGGACACACCATCTGCGTCCCTGTCAATCATTAAAAAGGCCTCACGGAACTCAGCAATCTGTTCTTCTGACAATGAATCTGCCATCTTCTTTTTTCTCTTACAGATTCAAAACAAAACTCTCTGGTGTGCTAGCTGATAGATGGAAAAGATGAGCAACGAGGAAAGAAATGTATATGGAAGCTTAAGCTTTAGGTATGGTGGCTTCCCATTTAAAAAGAAGATCTAGAGAATACAAATTAGGTTAAAATTATTCAAGGGAGAAGATTGAACAGTCAAACGCGCTTTAATCAATGAGTTCCATTCAAAGCTCTAAACAAATCTGGAAGTGAGTCGTAAATCAACGCCTGGATGGGCAAAATTCCAATGCCGTTCCATAATCGACAGGGCGTGTTTGGATCCTTGAAAAAGTCATCTACGCGGTGACTTTTTTCATGTCATTTCCCATGGTTACTAGTTTTGTATCCATGTTTTCACCGTGGGTTAGTTGTTCTTTTAATAAATAAAGTAAATACATGGTTTTTTTAATGTATTTCTAATATAAAATATTAGTTATAAATTAAAATATTTATAAATATAACTAATTAATTGGATCTGATCAATAAATAAGTAAAATTAAAATATTTAATCGTTTAAGATGAGTATACTAAGTTATATTTAATAACTGTATTTTTTATTTAATGAAACAACTATATGTGCTGATATAAAAAATAAAAATATAAAAGCAAAACAAGTTGAATCAAATGATGAAGCTTGGCTATAAAACAATTCAATGTTAAATAATTAAACTAGAAAAAAAAAAGATTTAGGTTAACCCATGTAAACACACTTACTCTATGACTATGAGTATATGAAATAAAAAACATGAAGATTGCTTATGAAAAAAATAAATATTAGATGATAAAATTAAAAAAATAAAATAAAAAGAAATTATCTCACAAGATAAAATATATAATTCATTTTTTTATAACTATATTTTTAGAATATATTTTTTATTTAATCAAACATGTGAGGAAAACAATAAATAGAAAAGGCATTGAATGGTCAAAAATCCAGTGCCACTTACTGCCTGTTTGGGAGTGCGATTGCGGTAACTTTTCAAAGTGCTTTTCGTGTCGAAATACATCAAAATGATATTTTTTTATTTTTTAAAAATTATTTTTGATATCAGCACATAAAAATAATATAAAAACATCAAACTATATTCATTTAAAATTAAATAAAAATTAAATTTCAACAAAACACCGATTGAAACGTACAGCCAAACAGGCACGAACATAGTCTACAAGGCGTGTCTGTATGGACCCTTCTAGGTCATCTACGTGATTGACAGGTGGACAACTACTCCTAAAAGTCAATCTATGGAGAAAAATCGGTCAACTCGAAACTTCTGTGTACTTATATAGACAGTAAGATTCAAATTTCAAACCGATGACGTCCTCTTTTTTCTCTAATTAATTTTTTATCGCTTAATTATTGCCGATTCAACTACCAGCCAATTTACATAATATTAGCATGGCAATTTGGACGGTAGAGATCTTCCGTGATGTTATAGTGTGATGATGGGTATCCACTCACATGATGCCACAGGATAGTTTTTGAAACCTATATTTATTTATAATAAAAACAGTTATTTTTATGAAAATAATCAAAATTTAAACTCTTAAAAAATTATTATATTTTATTCATGAATTTTTTACCAAAAAATATTTTTATTAGCATGCTTTGTTTTTCAATTAAAAGTAAAGGTAATTAAAAAAAAATTCTGTAAAACTTATAACAAGTTTAAATAAGTAGAAAAAATGTATCTTTTCAATATAAACTATATTTTCTTATCGATGCATTTTTTTTTTTAACAAAGACATGTTTTTTTACCATAAACATTGTTTTTTTTTTAAATTAAAAAAAATAAAAAGAAAGTTTTAATAAAATAAAATAAAAATCATGTCTTAATATTTTGTATACAATTGAAGGGGAAAATAATTAATGTATAAAAAATCATGTAAACAAACTATAATAAAAAATAACAAAATTGAAAATTGAAAAAAAAAAACCCTACAAGGATATATTAAAAGAAGCCATTCGCCTATGCCTGGGTGTGAGAATGCAAATGGTCCAATACAAAGAAGCCCGAATATGCAGGCCTTCAAGGCCAAGTCCATGCACTTTGCCTTCTTGCTTTTTTTCTTTTTTTTCTGTAGACTGCATGACAAGTTGTCCATTTATTGTATTTAAAAATAAATAAACAGATGAAGCGTTGTTTATTGATAAAAAAAATTCTAGCAACCATGGCTGGAAAGTCTACGTTTAATTTTTTAATTTCAAAGACCATTTTTCAATATTTATTTTTACTTTGAAATATTTAAGAAATACCTTAGACATTTAAAATAAATCTTTTTTTAATCTCAAAACACCTTAAAACCCAGTAAAAAAAACCCAAATATACCTTTAATTTCATATTTGATTGTAAATATTTTTTCATTTTTTTTTCATATTATAAGATAAAAAAACCCAATTCAACATGGCAAAGTCACGACCCAGGTTCAAGTTTTTTTTTAATAACATTCTTTATTATTGAGTTTTAATTAGTTTAATCATCTAGTATTGGGTTAATTATGAATTAGTTTTTATATTTTTTTATTATATTATAAAATAAAATAAAACAATTAAATTTAGTACAGTTTATAATTTGAGTTGCAAGTTTTGTGTGGTTCACTAAGATGAATATAAACTCTTTTTTTTTCTTTGAATCTACATGGTGAGCAAGATTACATGGAGATATCTTCCATCCATTTTAATATAAGGCCCAATCTAGGAAAATAATCAGGTCATTTTTTTTAATTTAAACTGCAAGTTTATTGATAACAAACGGATCCCCACGTCACCGTCGCCCGTCGTATCTACGAACTTCCCAGTTCAAACGGACTCGAAGTTGAATTAGTTTGTTTAAAAGATTGGAATTACATATATCTAAAAGAGCTCGGCCGTTCGACTATAGATGCAGACTCAGTGGCACTGTGGGCTGGCCTTTTATCATTCGTGTGTCGCGCGAGTTCGTCTACCCTATTTTTTTTTGTTTTTTCCTGATTTGAACAGTGTAATGACGCTCGGACCCCGCTAATAAGACAAAAACACGTTTTCGGCTGAGGGCTACGGTTGTGATTGCACGTGTACGGCCGGTCCGGTCCGCCGGAACCTTTTTTTTTAATATTTTTGAAAATGTGTTATGACGTCCGTAGCCCCCGAAATGACAAAATCCATCAATTCCTCTCAGGGGTGGTTTAGTAATTGACCACGAAGTTACTGTTCCCTTGCGTCAGCGCTGTCAGGAAGCCGTACGGGCGCGTCGGCGCGTTTCGTGACCTTGATCGATTCAGGAGGCGCGTGCAGCTTCATACGGCGGTGAAAATTTTGCCTCCGCCGGTGAAAACGATTTGCAACCCTTCCCTGAATCTCATGGAGTGACGCGTGCTCTTAAAAGATCTACGTGGAGGCTCATATAATCAGTTGAACGTTTATGTCCTCTTTTCTCTCTCCTTAGGGCCGGAATCAACTTTAGCCCCTCGGTTTTGTGTAGATGCATTTCAGTCCCTTGGCTTTTGTTTGATTTCTGTAATAGAAGTTTCGAATTCTTTCAATTGCATCCTTTCATTCAAATTGATATATATGCAGTTTGCATGTAATTCCTTCTTCTTTGAATTTTTCGGTTTTCTATTAGAACCCTTAATTTGTTTAGTGCAGCAGGTTGTTTTCTTTTCAATTTTATCCCTCATGTCAAATTCAGTATATATTGCACTTTAATTTCAGTCCCTCTTCTTTTAATTTTTTTTCCTTGAAATCTTTTAATATTTTTGGTACAAAAGTATGAATTTTTGTCAAATTAATCCTTCACTATAAATCAATCATATCTTTTATTTTTATTTTGGGCCTTGTGTTTTTAATTGTTCTTTTGGAATTAATTTCCTTTATTATTATTTATATATTTATGCATTATTCCCTATTACTGTACAAGTTCATGTATATATTTTTCTTTAATTTGGTTCTGAATATTTCTTTTATCTTTTCTTTTGTTGGGGTTTCTTTTTATTTAGTCTTCAAATTTTATTCCCGGTAGTAATCATTTTAAAATTATTATTTTTTAAATCACAAATATTTTTTAAATGCTAACAATAATAATAATAATAATTTAATAATGATAATTTAATTATTTGAATATTTGTTGAATATTATCGCCTAATAATAAAACAAATATTGAAAGTGTGTAAAATTAAATATATATTTATATATTTATGTCAAATTAAAGTATGTTAAACTGCTTATATGTTTGAATATTTATTTAATATTATCGTCTAAAAATATATACAAAGAGAAAAAAGAAGACCACGGATTTTTTGAAGGAAAACAATTTATATCAGTAGTCTTAAATACATTTAGTATAATAATATGATGAATGAATCTTATAAAATACATTTTGCTCCAAAATTTAATTTTCTGCTCTTTTGTTCAAGTTTTTTTCTGGAAAAAAAACTTTCAGTATTTTGATTATTAATATTGCAGATCTAATATTATTGAGAACAATATACAACTAAAAAAAACAAAAGGCAGACAAATTTACCTCCATTATCTGCAATTCATAAACTATACAAACCACTTTCTGTCTCGATTACACTGTTCTTTTTAGACGGCAAATAAGTCATTATAGCATGAAAAAAAACTCAGTTTATTTCTAAAAATAAATTACAATATTTTGATTTATAATGTGTGAGATCTAATATTACTGGGAATAAAATTTAACTGGGACAAAGAATAAAATTACAAATTTACCTACGTTATCTAAAAATTAAACATATACAAACCGCTTCCCATTTTTATTCTTTATAAAGTATGTAAGACTAATTATATGTTTTAATATTTATTGAATATTATCGTCTAAAATATATTCCCATTTTTATTACTCTATAAAGTATGTAAGACTAATTATATGTTTTAATATTTATTGAATATTATCGTCTAAAATATATATATAAAGAGAGAGAGAAAATTTGACCTTGGATTTTAAAACAAAATTTTTTATATCAATATGCTTAAATACATTTAATATAATAATATGATTAATAAATCTTCAGAAAAAAAAATTTGCTTTGAATTTAAATTTTATACTCTTTTCTTTAAGTTTATTTTTTAATATTTTTTTTTCAATTTTCCCATTTTTAATATTTCAAATCTGATATTACTTGAGAAAAAATACAACTCAAAAAAACAAAAAGTACACACATTGACCTACATTATCAACTCAATTTTTTTTCTGTTGACAAATTTACCTCGATTATCTACAATACTCTCCTTTTTATTTATAATGTGTAAAATCTAATATTACTGGAAAAAAAAGATAACTATAATATTTGTTTTTTATACATTTACCCAAGTTATCGCCAATTAAAAAATATACAAACCACTTCCCATTTCGATTACACTATTCCTTTTAGGCTGGGAAAAAATTTATTTGTTACATATTTTATCTATTATAATGTTACTAATTAAATATTTAAACAACTAATTACAACATGTAAAAAATCAATTAGTTTTCTACATGAAAAAAACCCTAGCGCAATACGCGGGCAAGCATACTAATTATACAACGCAAAAAACTCATTTCTAACATATTTTTATCTGTTGCAATTTTAGTAATTAAACATTGAAATAACTAATTATAACACGAAAAAAATATAAGTTTATTTCTGGAAAAAAAATATTTTTATTTATAATGTGTCAGATCTAATATTACTGTGAAAAAAATGCAACTCATTAAAAAATAAATTACCTACATTATCTATGATTTTTAGCAATTGCAATATTCAATCACTTTTTGGTTGAAAAAAACCATTTTCAATAATTTTTTTCAATTACAATGTTACTAATTAAATATTAAAATAACAAAATACAACATTTATAAAATCAATCAATTTTCTACATAGATAAAAAAGCCTTGTGGAGCGAGCAAATCGGCTCGTTCAACGCTATTGTCTAAAATATTGGTGGCTTGTTTTTGTGTTTAAAAAGATATTATTATTATTTATTATTTTAAATTAAATTTTTATTATTATTCCTAAACTGTTTAATGAGAAGTATTAAGAAAATAAAATTATATATATGAATTTCTAAATAATTTTAAAAACAATAGTTATTACAAGAGTTTACATTCCAGCACGTGGCGCTCAGAAAAAGGAGCAATCATGTATCCGCATGAAAAACTTCTTCCCTGCGAAACACGAGAATGTACCCTACCCCACTAAACACGTAAAAACGGTACCGAAACCTATCACAGAGCAAACGCACAGCTAAGCAAAAAACATACAGTTCTCGTTCTTCGGCTCACGATTGCGGCTGCCGTTGTTTCTGTTCTCCAGGCGTGACTCGCTAGTTCACTCAGCCCCGAGTCAACTTAATCACGTAATTTAGGTAAAATCGAAAAGCCATCTCGCTCTGAAATCTTCTACTAATCACCTCGATTTATTTTTTCTTTCAAGATATTCTAGCATTTTAATTATAACTAGTTCTTGTTCCATTGTGCAAGTTCGATGAGTTTAAAGCTAAGAAAGCCTGATTCAATTGTTTTCTGGGACTGAATCTAAGATTCAGGGTTTAGGGTTTAAGATTTTTCTATTTCTGTTTTAATTCAGGGCTGCATTTCTAGATTAAATGCTTATCTCGAGCTGCTTTCTAGTGTTTTAGATAGAGGTGAGATGAGCAAGAAGACGAATCCTCTCGTATTCTTAGATGTGTCCATCGACGGAGATCCTGCTGAAAGAATTTTTATCGAGGTAATGCAATTTCCTTAATCTTCTTTATTGGAAGGAAACTGAAGTTTGATTTTGCAGTATCAAGATATCGATAAAACCTGTTTCATTTGAATGGACAGCTTTTCGCAGATGTTGTCCCCAGGACTGCGGAGAATTTTCGGGCACTCTGTACAGGTATTTTGAACCTCTCTCGCATTCTTGCAGTTCCTTGTTCAGTTTGTATTCGTCTCCTTTTGGCTTTAAGAAAAGCTGTTGAATTGAAGGCACTAGTACTATGAACTGTTGCCTGTAATTTACTGATGGGATCTTGAGTTTCATCCAGCTGTGCTCTATGTGCAATGAATTTCCATTTGAAACATTGTTGACAACATTGAATTTGTGATTAAATGTTTGCATATTATAATGTGTGTAACCATTTAGCATTCATGCCAAGAATGAAAGATTCTGTTTTAAATTTGTGATCTTCTAAGTTATGATGCTTATTGTAATTTGTGATATCCTATAACGCTTCTAAATTGTTTTCCTGCTTGATTATATATGTAACACCTTGGTCTTCTTCCTTTTGTGGCCTGATGTAGCTACTCTTTGAGGACAGTGTTTGAGAATGCCTCCCTCTGGTATACTTTATTGAAATTTTGATAAGAAGTTCACGCCTTGTAACAATTTAAGACGACATGCTTGGTTTTTTGATGGATATTCTTGGCGAGGAGAAGGGACAAAGGACTAGGATGTATTGACATAATAGTGGCCAAAATGTTCACTAAACTGTAGGAATGTATAGTTAACTTCTAATTACTACACATGTCTGTACTCTGGAGAGTGATTTGCATTCAAAAGGATCAGAAACAAGCAATCTTCGGTTATAAATTGGAAGAAGAACACGGAGAACAACTTATGCTTTTGACAGGATCAAAGTGGATGACATTGTGTTTATAAATTTAATAGCAAGTACAATGTATCGCCTGGTCTAACTGGTTCTCCATATCAGTTAACCATCCCGGATGGTTAAGTGCACAGGCATAAAAAGATTAGTAATCCTTTGAAAATTTTATCATAGTGTTGAGAATACTGTACCTCTCCATGAGGAAGGAGATGAAACAGAAAAGGATGGTTCTTTTCAGCATTGCGGCAGCGCTTCCTTTCAGCAAGACATTTCTTATTAAAAAAATCTTGTCTGTGACCGGTCAGGTTTGTGGTAGTAGATGGCTATATTTCTTGTCAGCACTGCCACATCAAAAAGATGTTTTCAATATATTATTATAGTTATGCAAATTTAATTTGGATGCTATCCTTTTCTTTTTGTTGGCATGATAAATCAGTGGCAAAATTTCTCCTGATAAATGCTTGAAGGAATTTTCTTCTTTGTCAGTCAATATATTTGAAGGTGTTATGTTTTAGTTTCACTAGCAGTGTGGTAGATTTCACCTGTATTTGTTGTCCATTGTAGGTGAAAAGGGCATTGGAAAAACCACTGGGAAACCTCTGCACTATAAGGGCTCTGCTTTCCATCGAATAATAAAAGAATTCATGGCCCAAGTATGTTGTTTCTTTTCCTTGTCAATAAGTGTTACTACAATATTTTATGATGCTTGTCTTTTTTATTGTAAGTAGTTTCTTGCAAATTTATATAAGCGTTGTCAAGCTATTGGAAAAAGCTACCTGTTTTCTATCACTGATTGCTTTCCAATTTAAGATTTTCAAAGTATTCATATTTGTTTGTGAAGACAAGCTTTGGCGGGGAACTTACTGATTGCCATAATCAATGAATTAAATAATTGACTTGATGCATGCTTCTGAGCATGTTGAATACTAGTAAATACTGAACTCTGGTCTGTTGACCTTATCATTTTTTTATCTAACTAGCATGTCATGCTTAAAGATTACTTATCTACAAATATTTCTTGGCTATTATATTTAAATCACCAACTTTGATTTCTCAGTATGAAAATATGATGCATCAACTTATGGATAAACTTCTACATTTAGTATACCACCTTTGTTTATGTGCCCCCCCCTATGCAGCTGTATCCTGGTTTCTTGATTGTGCAAATAATTAGTATCCTTACTTTGTATATGTTGTTTTTATGAGATCAAAGTTCTGCACAACTATTTAACTATCCATTGTTTTGGAGATGGAATAGCATAGTTATATACAGATCAAAAGTTATTGGAATTAGAGGGTCTGTGCAATAGCACTGCAGAAAAAAGCAAGTTATTTAGGTTTTTGTCAATCTAAAATAAACGTATATATGATTAAGAGAAATTCTCAATCACTTTTCTTGTCCTGACAGGGTGGTGACTTTTCGAAGGGAAATGGTACACTTTTTGACTTCATATGTTCTCTTTCCTGCTAATGAATCCTGTTTCTCTGTCCGAGTCCCATACTCTTGGCCAGACTAGTAAGGTTAAGGTTCAACCTTTAATTGGTTTGCAGGCACTGGTGGAGAAAGTATCTATGGAGGGAAGTTTGCAGGTAATCTTCCAAGTTTAATCATCTGTGTGCTTGCAATGATGGATTCCTCTCATCACTACTTTGTTTATAAAAAAATATGCTCTTGTTTTGTAGATGAGAATTTTATACTGAGGCATGAAGGAGCAGGTCGTCTCTCTATGGCAAATAGTGGTCCAAACACAAATGGTTCCCAATTCTTCATAACCTTGAAGCCACAGGCTCATCTTGACGGGTATTTGACCTTCACCTATCCTGTTCTTTTCTTTGGCTCCTATCACGTATTTACCAATCAACCCTCATATTTTTCACCTTTCATTGTTGCTTTCGTGATCTCATAAAGCTTTTTTTTTCAAACAAGGATAACTATTAAAAAATGCTCAAATTGTTAGGTTCCCATTTTCTTATGTATGGCAGGAAACATGTTGTCTTTGGAAAGGTGGTTAAGGGAATGGACATTGTAAAGAAAATTGAACAGGCAGGAAGTGCCCATGGCCAACCTGCCAGACCTGTAAAAATTGTGGATTGTGGTGAAACTTCTGAAAGTAAAATTGAGGATGCTGTTGGGAAAGATACAGGTAAAACTTGGGTGGTTGTTACTCTTGTTTCTGGAGCATGCTTGCCAAACTTTTTAAGATGTACAATATGATATTACGTTCTCTCAGGAAAGAATAAGAAAGCTGGGAAGCCTTCAGATGATGGTCCAAATGAACAAGTTAGAGGAAGAAGTAAAAAATCCCTGAAGGATACAAGGAAGAAAAGAAAAAGGAGATACTCTTCATCTGATTCCGATTCATCTCCATCTGATTCCGAAACTTCATCTTCGGAATCATATTCTGATTCAAGTTCATCTAGTGATGGAAGGCATAAGAAAAAGAGGAGGTCAGCAAAAAGAGGTAAATACCATGGGAGAAAACAGAAACATGGACGAAGGGAGAGGAGGAGAGGCCAAAGAGAAAAACATTCAAAGCGGAAATCTAAATGGTCAGGTTTATATTTAGTTGAAGTGCAACCTCTTTAATGATGCCTTTTCCCTTGTATTTTCATGTACTCCTCAATGGTGTTAATGGCACATAGTGGTCTTTTTTTAGGAGTTCTGAGAGCTCAAGTGATACAGAGACTGATAGTTCTAGCACTACCAGCACTTCTGATGATAGAAGTCCTGTTTCTGCTCATAAGACCAGCAACTCAACTCAGGCTGGAAAGAAATCAATTAAGAGTTATGGTATGCATTTTCTTTGTATTTCTTCAAGTTACAAGCTCCATTATATTTACACAACGTTCTCTTCCTGGATTAAAGGTTTTGTAATGCAGCAAGACTTCAAATGAATTGCATTGAGACTGTTGACAGTGGTACTGCAGATTTTAACTCATTGCTGAACTGATATTGCAGGTGCAGGTGGAAAATCCCTGACCCATCTCGCCGTGAAAGAAGTTGTGGTGGAACAACTCCAAAGGAATCAAAAGCCCATGATAGCTGTGGGCAACTCGTCACATGAAGAAGGTGAATTGTCTCCCAAGAATGAAGAACATCTAAACAATGGGAATGGGATGGACTCTAAATCCAGTGCAATTCCTAATCAGCATTCCTATTTAGATAACTTAAACAAATCCAGGTGTCTGCTTTTTACATATTTGTGCTTTTGGTGCTCTCACAATCCCACTGGAGTTTATAACTTATTGTAATTGCACATTCTTACAGGAGAGCAATGCCAAACTCCAAAAGTAGGCCAAACAATAGCCGTAGGAGCAGTCCTAGCATGAGTCCTGAAGAAGTTTCCAGGAGTCCAAGATTCAAAAGAAACAGTAGAAGTCCAGTCAGGACACTGGGTAGTCCTGCCAACAAAGGCCGCCACGAACCTTCTATGTCAAACCAGAGTCAATCCCCAAATGGTGCCCCCACGCGCATTAGAAAAGGGCGTGGTTTCACCGATCGTTATGCATTTGCACGTCGGTATCGCACCCCTTCTCCTGAGAGATCCCCTCGGAGGTCCTACCATTATGGAGGAAGAAATATCAATGGGAGAAACTTTGATAGGTATGCTCAATGCCATAAATTGCATTTCATTTGAAGGACTTCCATCATCTGAATACAATCCACTTTTATGCCCCCACTCCCCAGGCTGCCAAGCTACAGAAGTTATTCTGAGCGCTCTCCACCAAGACGATATATAAGTTCACCAAGAGGCAGGAGCCCCCCAAGGTTCTCTCTCTCTCTCTGTCTGTCTGTCTTTCAAAAAGCACAAATTATCTGTCATGTATGAGATATGGCTAGCTGGCTTTCACTCTCTGTATTTTTGTTCCCTGGTGCTTATAGTTTATATTTTAATATAAAAAGGCCTGTAAAATCTTGCAAAGTCTTCTCTCACCAGTATAATGACAGTTTGGGAGGGTGAAGGAGGTTCTAATAAAATGGAAACTCAATGGCATCATGGAACATTTAAATGTTAGCCAGAGTTTTCTTCCTTTTATTTTCTGCATCAAGTAATTGAACTTTGGCTAACTGTGGATCAATCCATCCAATTTATTTACCTATTGTATTATGGAAAAAGCTGATGTATGAATATCATGCTAGCGGTCAGACAACTCCATTCCATGCTGTTTTTGTTGTTTTTGTTTCTAGGCATTTATGTTGCTTTATTTTTGCAAACTGAGGTGCTACATGCATGGCGAATTAACCAGACTTTTTGTTTCATGGTATGGAAGGCGGGGTAGAAGCAGGAGTCCAAGACGAAGTCCTACTCCTGGTGATAAGCGAGCTTCCATAAGCGAGGGTTTGAAATCTCGATTAGGTCCCCGGGTTGATGATCAGCCTTTTCCTAACAAAGGAAGACTGAGATCCAGGTCCAGTTCCAGGTCTAGGAGGCGTGGATTTTCTCTTTCTAGATCTCCCAATGCTGTATCACCAAAACATCAAGGCATAGCAGCTAGAGCCAGCTTGTCTCGCTCAAGCTCACCATCTGGACAGCAAGGTTTAGTTTCCTATGGGGATGCCAGTCCTGATACTGGAATGAGGTAGCCTTGAGAGGGCCTTTTTGTCTTGGAAAAGGAGAGCGGCAATCTTTACCATGTTCAAATTATGCTGGTGGGCAAAATTGGCGGGGAGTTTATGCTGCCTGCGTCTCTTAACTGGGGGCCAAATGAACTTTCCTATGTTTCTTTCTTGGCCTCCATTTGAACATGCGGCTTCAGCAAAAAAATTTCGTTTCTGTTTCTGATACATGCACGACCGTTTTGCCCTTCATAGTCGTTTCAATTTCAAGCACGATAAGATTTTTAAGTATTCGAAGTGTTTGTTTTTATGCTTAGATATGTTTTTTAATTTATTTTTTTTCTGAAAAAGCATTGAATCAATGTTTTTATTTTATATTTTCAATTAAAAAATATTTTCAACACCCGCTCCACATCAAAAATTGTGTTTTCCCAATAGGAACTCTCTTTCATTGATGTGATTAATTCACCGGAGGCCAAGTTTTAAATTGTGATCTATTGCTTGTATCTTCCTTCCTAGGAAAATTGGAGGGGATCAGGTAAACATGACCTGAAATAAATCATCTTCTTTGAAATAATAGCCTCTTCGTACTTAATTTGGCTTTGTTTTATTTTATAGAAAATGATTTTCAAAAAACTATTTTTCAAGCGTTTCATATTTGGTGCGTCTTGTGAAAACCAGTTAAGAAAACACTTTCATTGATCACTCTTTTTTGCTGAATAAATTATAATTTCATCTTTATTTTTTATAATTTTACAAGTTATTCCTATTTTGAAATGTGTAACTTCGTTTCTTGATCAAAGTTGAACGTGTTTACTTTTATTTTGAAATTTGTAAATTATTCTTTTTTAAATGCACCTTAAATTTTATCAGTGATTTTTTATTTATTTAAAACAAATGATATTTTAAACAGAAAAACAATTAAATGTGAAAAAAGAAGACCAAGTTACAATCAAATATGAAAATATAGGGACTTAATATTAGTTTCTTAAAAACAAAAGGACTAGCTAGTTATTTTATTATTTTATATTAGTGTTCATATTTTTGTAATGGTGCTTTATATTTAAGGTGTTAGGAAGGATATAAAATATGGTTTATATTTATGTACATGTTTTAAAATTTGATAAAAAATACCTGAAAACGACACCCTACCAAAAACTCAATTTAATCAGCCAATTAATGTCAAAAAATAAATAATATAACACTAATTTTTTTTCCAACTCATTTCCCACCACAACCAAATATTGAAAATCAAAATTAATGTTTTAAATTAGTTTTTTCTCCAATTTGTTTTCCATAAAACAATAAAAACACCAAAAAGTAATTGATTTTTCCATATAAACAAGGCTTTAAAGTGATGTAACCAAGGATGGAGATAGAATAACATGGATCAAACGGATAGGGACACCAGGGATGATGCAATTGACGTTTTCTAGTTTGTCTGGTGGAGATGAAGACTTAACAGAGATAGCAAAACTGGAAGGGGTGCTTATTATTGAGGGAAAAAAGTAAATTATTTCAGAATAAATGTTAGCGTGGGTGTATTCTATTCAGGAAAGCTTTATCCTGTAGCACTAGCATTACTCGGGATTCATACGAAAAAATTTCTCTCGAACAGCCTCATAATTCATTGTAAATTGCATGTGATGGACGGGGAAGAATAACCAGGGGCCTGGAACGTTTGTTTCCTCGTGGCATTTTTTTTTTTTTTGCTTGGTCCCAAAGAGATGTGGCACAAAGAACTTAAAATGTCAATGCGTACACCTCTTGTAAAATTCTAAAACAGTCGGGATTTTACTCGCTCACCTGGACCAATAAAATACGCTTTCCAAGGTGGGATTTCCTCGGATCAAAAAAAAGAAGAAGTTGTTTTTGCTTGTGTAAATTTGTCAGGTTCTCTTCATAGAAGAGCAGCTGCTAAAGTGTACCAATCGCTTGTCTTGAGCATTATGTTGGAAGAAACTCCATATCTGAGCAATCTTGGCATGGCTTTTTAAAATCTTAAATGCTTGTTAAAGAGAACTGGAGGAGATGAGGAAGAAATGCCATGAATAATTTGAGGGAATTTTAAATAGAAAACTCAAGTTTAATACCCACCTAGGGTTGGACATAACAGCATGCCTATGACTTGAGCATTGTGGTTAAAAAAAACAAAACAAGGGAATGCATGTAAACTCAAGGACTACGAGCAGCTCTAACCTCTCTCTTAGATTGGTCTACCTTTGGGTACAATTTGATCTTTGAGCCACATATAGATGGGAACCAGCACATAGTACGTTGCTGCCATGGCGCCCAAAATGAAGCGCAGAAAGAAGCCGAAAGGGTTTACAGGCTTTGACACATCCTCTGCCTTCGGACCAAGCTGTGGTAAAAGAAAAGGAAAATTTGCAAAGGTGAGAATAAGATTCGTAAAGAAGCCTGCAATTGCAGAACAATGCATAATTTTCAAATAGATTTCCATTCTCAATTGCTCCAAAGGCATTAGTTTCATGGTCACATACAAAATCATTCGTCAACTAAAACCTTGCATTCATACTTTCCAGTCAGTTGCAGGAATCTGATCGTGCCACTACTAAAAACAAAAGTTGCTGTGCCCATAAACAAGTCGGAGAATTTTCTCTATTTCATCATTTTAGCCGTTCAAGAATTTGGGCCGAAGACCATGCTTTGATGATGATTATGCAGGCCGTGATATTGATCTCAATGGTGCAAAGATGATGAAATTAAGCGTAAATACACATGTTGTGTGTCAAATCATATTCTTTCTCAGCAGGGGACCTTTTGATCAGATTCTAGCTTTCATTTTTTATCAACTTTCCTGTAAAATGCTATAGCAGAACATTCCAAAAATCCTATATCATTGCATGATTAAGATTCAAAACTGGAAAGATCAAACCAAGTTCATTTACATCTAGAACCTAAAAAAGTTCTACAAATGTGCAACAACCTTCTTTCTTTTCTTAGTGGAACCTGAACTATTCAGAATTACAAGCTCAGCCCCTTTCAGCCAGGATCAGCACAAAATAGATCCAAGAAATAGGAATTCATTTTGCAGAATATGGGATCAATGACTTGCTTCAGGAATTCTTAACAGAGACGATTACTGGTGGGGTTCAATGTTGTCAAGTTTACATCCAACCTCATGACCTAAAACAGTGAATTACTCCCAGCAATGAAAAGACTCTGATGATAGAAAAACGACTACAAGATCCACTGCCATCTCAGATATCAAAATATTCCTTCTGTTGAATCTCTACGAGAATACAACAAATTCATAGCTCAAGTTTTACATTACATATTAATAATGATTTAAAATTGAAACCTCGATGGGAATGCCCAAAAAATAACATGGCAGGTAAGCTGGCCAGGTGCAAATAACAAACCGTATTACCTCCATTTAAATGACATGCCGAACTAGAGTAAAGTGGGTAATTATTATCATGCGATGGATAAGTCATGAATAGTTACCTGCAAAGGAGAATCTCCAGATGCAGGTTTAACACCTGTTACAGAACATCCCATGATCAGCCCGTGCCTACGAACACCACGATACCACTTTGGGCCAATCCTCTTTAGCTGAACATCCTTAAATCCAGCCTTCTGGAACCACTCAATGTACTCTTCCTCCTTAGGGAAGAGCATCCAGACATCAGCAAAGAAGCGAGACAACCAGAATGTTGGGTGCACTGGACCAATTAAGCAGGCTTTACCTCCTAGCTTCAAAACCCTGTATGCTTCCTTGATGCCACGTTGGGGATCAGGCCAGTACTCAATACTGAGAAGGTGCAGACATGTAATTCCCATAAGAAATCATTAAGTTTACCTCACTCAAATCTCAACAACAAAGCATCGATTATTTATTTTTTCTTGAAAATTCACCATGTTCTTACTCTTTAAGCTACATACTGAGAGACCAAAATTGATGCATGCACACTTGTAAGAGCTTACCCAAAAGATTCTATTACATCAATGGCCAGCATCTAGACTAACCATTAACATGATTCATAGAAACCAAACAGAGGCCATCGCTGATATGCAGGTTGTAGTTCAGGAGAAGCCACTTCATGCAAAAATATTGAAGACAAGGACTTTCTCCAAATTCTTCCTCTTTTTGGCTGGGTACCACTTTGACGGAACTATATATTTTTTTAAGTTCTGATGCCTACTGGAAAGTAGATACCAAATTACAGGAAAGCATATACACAAAAACCATTGATGGAAATTTGACCGGGAGAATCATTCTAGATAATGCGTAAAAGGAATTAAAAAACTCAAAAGTAATAAAAAAACGTTTGCAGAAAAGTCTCATTTTAGTCCAACATAAAAGACTGTTTCTTCGGCCACCAAAACATGAAACAAACAGAATTTAGCACAACAAAGTGCAGTATCAAATAGCAAAAAAAAATCAGTTCAAACAAAAGGCAAGGCGTGTAAATCAGAGATATACCTCCCAGCAGACACATATCTATCAGCATAATCAGTAGGAAATGGTAGATCCTCAGCATCGCCCTCAATAATCTTACAATCCTTCAAAGGCTCTTTCTGCTTGGCCTTTGCAAGCTGGTGCGGAGATTGATCAAGGATGGTTACATTTTTGGCATCCACGTGCTTAACTATACCCAAAGTGGTGAAACCAGTGCCGCCACCAACATCCACCACTATCATATTCTTGTCACTGAGATCAGCAGGCTCGAGCGCCTCATCTCTCATGTCCTCAGTCCAGTGCCCAGGGTTTATGACATGGTCATACACAATTGAAAGAAACCTATAGAACAAAAAAGCCTCTTTCTTGTGTTGGATAAACCTAGGCTGTGAAGCTGGCCTAGGGGCTGATAAACTGCACTTCGATGTTAAAGTTCTTGCCCTTGAAATTCTAGTGCTGGAGATTAAATTCACTTTAGAAAAGTGTCTCCCTTGCAAATCTGCCCCCCCAAAGCCTAACCCTTTAGGGGTTATGCCTCTAATCAGAGTGAGGTTTTCAGCTCCATTGAGCATTGAGGAGGTCATGACTGAACCAAACAAAGAAAACCACAAAGAAATGGAAGTGGATATGGAGATTATAGAGAAAACCCACTTGCAAGATAATTAACTGGCTGTGGTGTGTCGTTGTTCAAAGCATAATGTCGATGAACAAGTTTCTAGTGTGTACGGTTGTGGTCACTCGCTATATCTCTCAAGAACTGAAACAAAATATAATATAAAACAGACAGCAAGTGACCTAGAGTAGCAGTCGAGGAGGCTTACCGCCAGTTAGCAGAACATGCAGTGAGTTTGGGACTTGAGGTTGGGATTTATGTGCGCAGAAGTGGTGGTAAACAGGGATCCCAATCCGGTAATAAAAGCACAGGTTTTTACACTATAGTAAGCTTGGTAATTTTGGCAAGTTACTATGATGATTTGGTTTAATTGGTTTCTCTCCCTTTAGTTTAACTTTACTGGTTATTCGACCGGGGATGGAAAAAAAATCTGAGAATAAATTATATACGTCGATTTTTATAAATATTTTATAATATAAAAATATTTCAAATTTTAATTTTTTTTATCCTACATCTAATTAAATAGATCAAAAACAATATATATAACAAAAAAATATAAAACCTAATTTTTATCCGGTTCAAATAATCGGTCAAACCTATAACCTAGATCATATATTCTATTGAAATTTAATAATTATTTTCTTATAACTTCTTTTTTTTTCTAAAATAGTTACCTATACAATTAAAAATCAATCATCACATATCAAGGTGATTGAAAAAAAAATCAAAACAAATTAAGTTGTGCAATTAATAATCAATCAAACATTAAGCTATAATTTAAAAAAAAACAAGAAAAAAATAAAAATATAATCCAATTATAATGGATAATAAATAAATAAATAAATAAAACAAGTTTGCTTTCTCGGGTTTAGATGACCCAAAGCTTTTAGGTCTCCAAAAAAGGTAGCTTTTAGGTCTCTAAAAAAGGTCTAGCCATGTGCTTTAATGTTATTTTTTTAATCTTATTATTCTCTTGATTCTTTAAAAAATAATAATAGACGACATGTTGTTTGCTCTGTCCAAATCCTGGTGACCTCTGATCGTTAGAAATCAAATTGGTCTAATTCAGACTAAAAAACCTATTTTCAATCATACCTTAATCCCGGAAAAAAAATAAAAATTCTAGATATCTTGTAAAACATATTCATAACCCCCATTAACCAAAAATTAGCTACAAAACTCATAATCCGAAACTAAAATTAGTTTTTGGTTCAAATTTACAATTCCAAACAAGTTCAGGGGGGAACAAAATATCTTGAATAAATTCATTGACACTGAAATCACTCGTTTTCATAGCTGAAATCAGTTTCAACCAAAAAACAAAATTACCACTAAAATCCAAATACTTTCCTTTTCCTCTCAGACAAAAAATAGAAGAAAACAAGGAAAATAAAATTTAAGATCAAAGTTAATTTTATAAACTGGCAGGGACTAGAAGTTTATAATGTGCAAAGTTTTTTTAAATAAACATTTTTTTAGTTCAGTCTTTTATCTTTGAATTTTGTTATTCCTTGATAAACATGCTTTAATTGGACATCAATTTAGATTTATAGAGGTGTAATTAAAAACAATAAGAGAAACTAAAAAACAAATTATAATGGCAATCCACTGTAATATGTGAAAAAATACTATTTTTTTAGTATTTTTTAATGATTTTAACATGCTAATAAAAAAAATATTTTAATATATTTTTAAAAATCATCATATCTCGCAATGTTAAATTATATAATATGAAAAATCACCTACAAAAAATAGTTGGTTGTGCAAAACAAATAAGTAGAAATTGAAAACTCACATTCTACAATATGTTGAGTTTTAAAACGTCGTCGTGCTGTTGATGTACAAGTGTAATGAGGACAAGACACTCCATAGTCCATACTACAAAGGCGCGGGGCATGAAATACTATTAAGTTTTAATTATAAAGTTTTGAGTTTAAGTTGAATTTAAATAGACATTTAATATGGTTTGGTACCGGATAATACAAAACTTAACTCGTGTTACTATTTCCATCCCTAAATGAAATCTATCTCTTTTGGTTTTTTTGTTAAATTAATCACTTGCCATTCTAAAATTATGAACTAGGTTTCAATTTGACGAGGTTCTAAAATCCAAGATGCATAAAAATAATGTTCATATATTGAGTTATTGATTAATCTATCAGCTTAGACAATTCGATATATTCTCTTTAATCAAAGTATATGATAACTTGATATGAAAAGACTAGATGGTTAGTGGCTGATACCTGTAAAAATCTTCTTTGATAGATATGAGGGCTTTTAGATACTCAAGTCAATAACTTTATAGAAAAAAAAAGTGCGATGATATTTTAAAGAGACAAACTTTGAAAAATTATATGCTGAAATGTTAAAAATAAAGAGACTGTGAACTTTGAGTTTGAAGGATTCTTGATGTATTTATTTATAGCTTACGGGTCATGTTACCATCCGGAGATAAGAGACTAAAGTGTAATCTTACTATTGTGATATTTAAAATTGTATTGTACTTAAAATAATACTTATTAATCAAAATAAAATATGGAAGGAATAGAAAAAACACTCAAAAGAATGTAACGCTTTAGTAAATTGCTTTAACACATTCGAGAAAAAAAAAAGAAAAAAGAAAGAAAGATCCTAAGTAGGCTGTCTAGGTCCAAGTATATTGGGCTTGAGAATGGTATCCGTAGCCCATGTGAGTGTTAGGCATGTCATAGCCATGCTGGCCATGACAACACTCCTAGCGAGCTGAGTGTGCATGAACTAAGATTATCACACTTGAGTACGATACATCTTGGTAGCGGATGGAATGAGTTTTTTTTTCAAAAAGATAACAATTGATTTTTATTTTTTTTAATCCTCTTAAATTTCGGTTTATAGAGTTGTTTATAAAAATCGGAGAGAATTAATGGAAGCCAGCTGGCCACATAACCTTTATATATACATATAATAGACATTAAAATCTCGAAAAAGGTACAGTGGTACTAAAACTAAAACATTGAATGCAAAGGAAAAACAAAATAACACAGGGTGGATGGGAGTCGGGATCCATGTAGAGTCCACAGATGATAAGTCCTCCCACTCAAAGAATGAGAGAATTTCGACGTCTAATTGGTGCTACAAAGTCATTAATTGCAGCCCTTTTCACACCCCGTCAATTTTAATTGCCAGCTTGATTCAGGTAATCCGCAGTCATTTATATGCAAGCACGAGGCACTGATTGCTAACACAAACGCTAATCTTTTTTCTACTTGCTCCTCTTGTCCGAAATTACTTGTTTAACCCTCAATATGACAAATTTCAGGTTACAAAAATATCGATGCTTAGGGCTATTAAGTAACTTAATAAAAGCTGGTCATGGGGGCAAAGTCCAGGCACCTTAGAGAAAGCACAGGAGCAGATTCGCCCGCTATTTTCACCTATATAAATGCGCAAATTCACCGGCCACCTTCCCAAATTAAATATCATCACGCCGTGCTTGCTTCAAGATTCAACACCGCCTCCTGTATATCGGAGACAAAACTCAGTCCAAATTAATGGCAGAAATTCCACCCATCCTATTGCCTGACGAGGCAAGCCCATATTGGATGAACAAAGGAGACAACGCGTGGCAACTCACGGCGGCAACTCTTGTGGGTCTTCAAAGTGTGCCTGGCCTCTGGGGACCTTCTCAAACAAGTTGATGACGCCATTCATGGAGAAGAAGCCTGTGCATTGTGGGGTGATGGGGAGAAGTACGAGTCCAAGCAAAAGAGTTCTTGGCGTTGAAGAGTTCCATCAGGCCGTGTCAAAAGAGGTCGAGATGGCCTGATGATTTGCTTGCGCTTATTTGAAAATGTTTCCTCTTTTTTCTTCACATCGTATTATGTTCTTACATTCCCTTTCTCCTTCGTTAGATTTTTAATTTGGGGTGAAGTTATAAAATAATAAATACGATCTGGATGCACAATGACATGGGATTTCTAGTGATTGCTTGTGCTATTCGTGTGGCATTTAATGTTACTTTAATTTTCAAGTTTAAGTCCAAACAAAGAAGGCTGTGACGTGGGGTGAATGAAAGCAACATTTGAAGTGGTCTGTGTCCATTTTCCTTCTTCCTCGTTGCCATAGAAAATTCGATTCAAGTTTTATGAATAGCATGATAAATTAATGTTTGGAAAGATGGTCACTTAAGTTTTTTTTTTTAAAAAAAAATTGATGTTTTTTTCCTATTTTTTCAAAGATTTTAATGTGTTGGTATTAAAAATATAAAATAAATATAAAATAAATTTAATATATTTTTAAAATAAAACGCACATGTATTTAAGTGTGCCTTGATAAATAATTTAATGGTTTTGAGGCTTTCGGGCTAAACAATCGGCATGTGCCGATATATGGAATTGAAAATGAGATTGATTTGTTTTTTTTTTAAGGAAGCAAACAAAAAAGACAGCCTAAAAGTGGGGAGGTCCCATCAAGAAAAGCAACTTTGCCAAGATAAATACGGCATCTTGATGGTGGTGGCGGCCACCAATAAATACTGCTCGTAAATGTGATTGAATTGATTTTGTAAGTTATTTTTGTTTAAAAATTTATTTTAATAAAATTTATTTTATTTTTTAAAATTATTTTTAATAGTAATACATAAAATAAATTATATTTTTTATTTTTTTTAAAAAATACTTTTAAAATCTAAGTACCAATCGAACTAAGTCGATGTGAATGCGAAGTATTCAATAAGCTTTTCTTGTTTTTTAGTTGCTTATTTATACAACCCCGAAGAGGTGGAGCTTTCAAAGTAATTTGTATGTTTGTGTATATATTGTCGGTTTTTTAAATGTTTTTTAAATATATTAAATAATTTTATTTTTAATATAAACCTCAAAACAATTCTAAACCATAAAAAATAAAATCACACCGCAAAAATAGACTCACCCTGACAACTTGCAACAACAAGAATCATGTTTTCGTTAGGTGAGGTTATTTATTTGCTTGTGGATGAACTCATATAAGACAGCATGGAATGACGAATACAATTTAGAATGTCAAATATAGTTTTTAAGAATATAAATTTAAATATATCACACATTGAAAACTATATTATTAAAGAAAAAGGTAGAAAAATATGGATGTTTAAGAAATTTAAGATTTCCTTATAATAACCATTAATTTATTTTATAAGACGTTGATAATTTTAAAAATTAAAAAATATATTATTTTAATATATTTTTAAATAAAAAATATTATTAAAAATAAAAACGAAGAAAAGAAAGTTGCTGTCCTTTTCTGCCTCTTAAATAAAATAATAAGAGATAAAAGCCACTGGAGCCTCGAGGGAGCTGGAGGACGCAGGAATATAACCCCCCCACCCCGAAACAAAAAAGGTCCAAGAGTTGTACGGGCATTCTTTCCTAACAGTCTGTTTGGCTGCAGATCCATCCGTAGGGCTGGATGTACCGATTCTTGTTTTCAATTTAATGCAGTGAAGTGAGATATTTTTATGTTAAGAAAACAAGAAGTGGTGATGGAGGTGTAGGAACTCAATCATGGCCGAAAAAGGAGTGGAGTCTGAAACGGCGTCGTCGGTTGATGAACAAGTTAGCGGTGGAGGTGGAAGTACGTCAGCGGGAGCTGATACGAGAGGAAAACATCGGATTCTTGCTGAACTAAAGCGCGTGGAGCAAGAAATGAAGTTTTTGGAGGTCAGTTTGAACCTCTTTTTTTGTGTTTGGTATTTTAATTGCTATAGACAGCCCACATTATTAGCTTATGAGATGTGCCGTATAGGTTTGGTTTTATGGGAAAGGAGTTTTCTCCCATGATGTCGTTAAGACCTTAGCTTATTATGTCTGATCACAGGAAAACTTTTTCTTTTTTTAGCATGTCTGTACATCGGCTTATGCTTAATCCCGCTGACTGGGTTTAGACTGGACATTGGCATCGAAAAAGGTTTATGCTTTGATTGAATTGTGTGGAAAGACCGAAAGAGAGATCACCAGGAATTTGGTGGGAGCTCGATGATTGTATTGGAAAATGATTCTTTCTGATTGGAAATTGAGTTCATTGTCAATGTAAACGGAACAGGCAATTATGCTATCTAAATTGACAGAACCTAACATGTTGCAATATTTCGGAGTGGACTAAAAGTCACGCTCAAAGTTCTGGGATTTATCAGGAAGGAATGGTTTGAAGGAAAATTTGAAGAATGCAGGGCATAATTTATGCTTCTTATCATGCGAAGTTCAGTGTTTTTTAGCTCTTCTGTGGTGTCTAATTTTGATGGCTTATATATCAACATGAATTCTTTTGTGTTTAGTTAGCTATAGAAAGTTGGACTGTTTGACTATACCGTTGTTTTCCAAGCCATATTACCTGGGCATGCTTATTGAGATTTTTTTTTGAAAGCGATGGTTGAAACTCTTCAATCTCTTTCGATGATTCTAGTCAATAGAGTGACTTTTAAGTTTCATGGCTAACATTTTGTTCAAGAGCTGTATTGCTATGCCTGGGAAATATATGTATACCACACAAAGCATCATAGCAGTTAAGCTTTGGCTCAGATGTTGTGAAGAGTTTAGTCCCTTTGTAGCTTATAGCATTGGGGTGGAGCATTTCTAGCTTTATACTTTTGGCTTATGATTAAGTACAGTACCCCTTTGACATTGTGACTGGGAATTTAGAAAAAACGAGTAAAACATCAACGTGTCTGTGAAAATCACCACCCAGCTACAGGTTTATGCATCTACTCCTGACTGTGTTTCTTGAATAAAAAGCAACTGCTTTAACCTGGCATATTCAATAGGGTTTTGAAATGTGACCACCGAGCTGGTGTGGAGGTTAATGGTAGGGGTCTAGGTTTGCTCCCCACTCAATTTCTTTTTCTCAGCCATGTTGTGCAGATCGATGTGGGTGCATTATCATCTCCATTTCTTCATATTTATTTAATTATGCGTCATTGGCATGGACTCAGTTGTAGGCAGAGTGTATTCTGGACTCATCTTATTGCATGTTTCGTCTGCTTTTCTTAGGAAGAGTTGGAGGAGCTCGAAAAGACAGATAATGTATCAATTGTGTGTGAAGAGTAAGTATAACAAATGATTTTTTTTTCAAGAATAAGGGATTTTCTCAAGAGTTCCTCAATCTCTTCTCCAAGTTGTTAAGAATTTTCTTAGGATTGAATATGTTTTAATTGCTGCTCTTCAGGTTGCTAAGCAGTGTGGAGAACCTACCTGATCCACTAATTTCACTGTAAATTCACTGACACCTTAAACATGCCCTCTTGTTTTCCTCATATGACTTCTTGTTATCGTCCATGATGCTCATCCATTGGTTTCTTCCATTACAGAACAAATGGCCCTGCAAACCCATTGTGGGACCGATGGTTTGAGGGGCCTCAGAAATCACAAGGTTGCATGTGCAGGATACTCTGATCTGTAACATTCGTTGCTGGAAGCTTCAAGACATGTCATCTAACAGATTTGTGAAAATATGATAGCACAATTACTATTTTAGCGAATGGTCAACGGATTTTCCCACTGCAATAGTGAAATTATGGGTTTTGAGAACTGATATTACAACCACTTCCTTATCATAAAAATGTAAATCAGTTACATTTTAGAGATTCTCACTCACAAGGATATTAAAGTGGTATCCTCCCATCCAGAAAGCTGATCGTGTTACACCAGCCGCTATTTTTTTCTTACAGATTCCTGGTAGCTATTGAGAATCATCATAGCCTTCATGGGGATTTTTGTACATTTCCAGAGAGCTATACAACAGTCACTTAGCTTCAAACAATGTGCTAATGAGGAACGGGCACGATCCTTTCTCGTTTTTACAATGATCAACTCTATTGGCAAACATAAACAGTCAACATCAGAAAAGCACTACAAGTCTTAACGTGGTGGTGGTTCTGAGCTTTTGATGAATTTCAGAGGCCCTACACATCTTATTGGAAACTGCTCTTTGCATTTTCACCCCTGCCCTGATATTTTGGAAGCAACTTCGGTGCAACTCCGTTTTGAGAAATCCCCACGTTTTCCAAAACAAAGCTGCTAAAATTATTCCCTTGGAACGTGATTGACTCGAGGGGTTCCGAGGGTTCTTTACATCCCTAGCCAGAAATATAGGTCGTGGTTGTCTTGAAAAGTAGCCGTTGCGATGCTAGATTCCGGAAGACCAAACTATCCGATGTGTTCATATGCGTACTGTAAACATCCGGGTTTAATGGATCTTATGTCACTTACAGAGACTGCTGTGTTGGAAGGGATTGCACCAGACTTCCAGAAACTAGATGCAGGATAGATCAATGTTCCAGAAATGAGCAGGCATGATACTTGGCTGTGGATCTCCACGAGTCCCATGCAAGCTCTATCCATGGCAGCACAACATGCAAGCCAGCTTAGTTTTAACAAGACAGACCAAAACATTCTATTCCATGCACATAACCTTATCTGTTGAGGTGCTGAAAGGGTTTCTGTCATAAACAGGCATCAGGAACGGAAACTATAATATTTCAAAACAATGTACACGGTAACATTGATGTACAATCAGAAGTTGAAACGAGGCCACCAGCCATGAAGTAGTTTGAAATCAGCTGGAACCAATTCTGTAGACCTACAAACAAAGAGGTGGTGAAGGAAAGAAGATGATTACAGGACTTGAGTGGACAGTAGTTGCCTCAGATGGAGGAGATGTTCCTCGTCTGAAATGTGAAGGGACAGGCGAAGATTTGTTAGAAGTGACTCCTGCTCCCAACTTAATGGACCTGAGGCGTATAATGCCTGCACAGTTGACCGATAAGCATGAAACTCCAGCTCATGGATTTCAGCTTCTAGTTTCTGTTCAAAATAAGGAGTTAAACGCTTGATGAAAGAAAAGGAAAGAAATGATGACCCGGCATCTGACTTATGGGATGCATTATCCAATGGTGTTTGGAAATCATGACTGGAGGAGTCGGCGAAGCCATTAGAACTGCAGCTAGCAACAGAACTTTGGTTGCTATCTTCAGTCAAAAGAGCCCTGGAAGAAGTATATAACAGCTCAGTAGTTTCTTTTACCATTTTGGAATTTATCTTAGCAGATCCCTTAAATTTCTCATCCACTATTAATTTTTCAGGAGATATGTTGTCTGCCCCTTCAAAAAAAGGAAGATTTGGTACGAGTTGCTTGTGGCATCCATCCATACAAGAAACCAGGTCCTTGGAAGATCTTTCAAGGTGATGCCGGTCAAGATCCATTTTGACATTATGTTGTCCATCTTTAACGTGTTTCTGTCCATCCTTTTCTCTTAAGCATGGACCTTCCCTCGTCACTGATACCGGAGCCCTTTGCACCATGCTACCAGGATGCTTTGACTTTTTTTCTCCGAATTTTTTGGTATATTCTTTATTTTGAGCAACCTGCAATTGAAGTTACTCGGATATCAGTAACAGTTTCTCCCCATAAAATTTGTCAGAAGCCTTTACCATTTCGACTAAAAGACTAAAATGACACAATTCACGTCAAAATATATTGTAATTGTTCTCATACGAGTGTATGGATGCACAGCAGAGGAAAACAAAAGGCAAATAAACAAAGACTTCTATCAAGAAGACACTGGATTCAAAGAAGAAGACTTCTAGCCATATGTTAGAGAATGACTAAAAAATTCATGGATTTAAAACAGAGGAAAACGTGTTATATGAAACATTTCAGTGACAGAATACATCGAGACAAGAAATTGAGTTAAAAATATCAGAAGACTGGTGTTCACACGCAGCAGCAGCAGCACACACACAAGATCTCATACGGAAAACTCGCGAAAAGATTACCGTTAAGCTGATTTTTCAAGAACTTTTGCACGCAATTCAATAGAAGAACATTCAGTTTGCAGATCAAAATGCAGTTCATTCTCAATCTCAAAGTATGATAAGCTAGCATTTATCCACAGGGAGGAGGCCAATTTTTTGAACAGCTGGAAAGGTCTAGCCGAGGAGAAATGGAAGGTAAACCAAAGCATAAGCACGAAAACAAATACCTTTCCTATCACCGACCAATTATTATTATGCCAGGCCTGCTGAACCCTCATACTCGATCCATGAAATTCTTTAAGTTGGATGGACCCGAACAGTCTCACGACAAAGAGGTTATTATTCAACACCTTTGCAATTTTCCCTTCTCTCCAGCATTGAAAATCAAATATCTCAGCAACATCACCAGCCACCCATCTTTTCCTTTTCTTTTGAGGAGGCTGAGGCCTGACATCCTCCTCACGCACCTTCTCCATGACTGGCTCTCCCTTGTTGTCCGAAAGTGATTTGTACCTGATTTTACAGTAATTGCCACGGGCCGAAACTACACTGCCGGGAAACCACGACCCACTTGGCTCATGGTCTCTTCTTAAAACCTCCACCAGATTCCCTTCTTTAAACTTCATGATTCAAGGGTCTCTCAGGCTTGATCCTGAAAATACAAACATTAAATTTAGCGAAAAGAACAATCAGAATCGTATCCATATGCCATCTTTTGAAATCATGACAATAACGAACAGGGAGAAAAGTTATAAAAGATCCGTCCCAACAAAAACTCAAAATTCCATCCTGTTACATCAGATCAAAGATTTAGAGGATCAGATTACTGAAGCATGAAATTGAATACAATCTTTAGCATTGGCAGATCAGGTAAACAATGTGCTGAGTAAGATCTCAAATCCAACATATCATTTTCATCCAAAGAAGAGCATCGTATAGCAATTGAGACTTGGCCATCATTGAACAGCAATCAACAGAGACACAAACATAAAAATCACCAAAACTTCAACAATGCAAGATTTATTCATCGAGCTTTTGAGGGGCACTACGACATAAGATTCTCCTTTTAAAATTTAACAGGCACCATATTAAGGTTGTCTATCATGAATCGGGCAAATCAGCAATAGAATATGTCACAACCAGATACATATAACATCATTCTTTTCCTTACTTCACTTTTTTAACCAAGAGAAAACATATATTGTTTGTTGAAGAAAAAGGGACCCTCCCCAGAATTCATCAAAATCTTTAAACTATGAGTAACTGGAAAACTGTGGACTAAAATACAAATCAAACAATTCAAGATTGAATTAAAAAAAACAGGTAATTATGCTCAGCAAAAAGAAAATAGAGAGGCTGACCTGGACTGGGAATGACAACTGCAAAAGAACAGGGACACGGCTTTGATGTGTTCGTAGCCACAAGTTTACGCATATTGGCTATCTGTATGTTTTCACTCTTCTTCCTTGTTTGAAAAACTTTTCCAGTATGGATTAGCTCATTTGATACTAACTTAAACCCGCTTTCAAGTTTAGTATTATCAAGTCTTCTGTCACCCTGTATCAATTTCATTGGACCATTCATCCTTGTATTTCCTTTTTATTTTTCTTTAATTATTTGTTGCGGCATAAGCTTTATTTATTATTATTATTATTATAAAAGTGGAAAATTAATTTTTTCAGAGTCAAAACATTAATGATGATCTTATTTTTTAAATTGATTAATGTCTTTTGGACCTTCAATAAGAAGACATGAATGTTCTCTAAATGCACAACACTTTCCTCGGCGAGAATAATGGTTGCTTGAAAACAGTCTCGGGGATGGATCTAGCGGTGGAAATGTTTTTCAGCTTCTAAAAACACTGTTTAAATAATTATTTTAAAGATATAAATCCGAATAAATAAAATCAGTCTGGTTAAAATAAAAGGAATAACGCTTGCTTGCCTTATTTTATTGCGAATCTATATGATTCTGGCTGTACGAGGATCGTCCATTAATAGTGGTGGATCGCAGGTGACATCATGTTGATAAGAGTGCTTCGTCTTTTTATATATCTGATAGGTTATGTGCCGAAAGGGCCAGGTGGAATGATAATTGATGCTTGCGTCATAAAAGCCATCCTTATCTTTTAAAAAATTTACACTTTCGAATGTTTGTTTAAAAATATATTAAGATAATATTTTTATTTATTTTAAAAAAATTATTTTTAATATTAGCATATAAAAATATCTAAAAATATTAAAAAAAAATAATTTAAATAAAAAATAAAAATATATATTTTTTATTTTTAAAAAAAATATTATTGAAATGTAATGTCAAACACAACTAAAAGATTTGTTTCATGTGTTTTTTCAAGTTAATTGTAATTTGTTCGTGTTTTTTTTTTAAAAAAAAGCTAATGGGATTTTTTTATTATTTTTTTTTATATAAAATTTTGAATCATTTCAGTGTGTTCATAACAAAAATAAATTATTTAAATATATTTCTTAAAAACAAATCTACTACTGCCTAGATCAACCCAAAATAAACGGATTTAAAAACATTATAGGATTTAATATTTGTTGAGTATGCTTTGTATGTTATAGCTAATGACATAGGTTAAGAGTTGACATTTTTACGTCAGAAAATAGTTTTAAAAATTCATACTATAAATAATGTCTGCTTTATAATTGGAAAGTGTTAATTTTTTTTATGAAAAACATTCCAATTAGAAAAAAATAAACAACACTTAATAATAAAAAAGAGGGACCATTGCTTAATAGCAGTTTCTCATTGTTCTACGCCGCTCATGAGTGACAGGCCAAATGGGTTAAAACGCAGAGGCAACCAGTACGTCAGGGTGATATTACAACCCAGTTTTATCCGCTTGGTTATCTATCGGACTAGCTGAGCCCAAATTAATATAAAAAGAGCCCAAAATGCAAATAACCAGAAGAGAATATTTTTTTCCATCGGACCAACATGGCCGGCAACTAATTCATGTGGAACCTATAAATTCCACCTATATGTGTTCTCCAAAAATAAATAAATAAATATATGAAACCTACGCACCTAGGTAGATTTATAGGGTTTAGTTTGTCGATACATTCTTAAATTCATCGAAGCAATGATGGTCAGATTTTTAATATTATAAGATATAAGGGCTCGCTGTCTGCATTTGAATACAGTTTATCCAACTTTAGGTGAATTTATTCTGAGAGTAAGCATTGCGTCACCCACACTATTATATGGTTAGAGTGCATCGATTAATTAACTTAACATAAATTTCATCGAAAGACTAAAAAACTGGTAAATATTTTGTTAACAAATGATTATCAAAGGAGACATCCACAGTGGCTCCATGTTCTTTCCCTTCTCCAATGAGGGCCGTTTTCACTTGAAAGAACGAGAGTGAGGGGAGCCATGTGGGGCGAGCATGAATCGATGATAAAGCCCGCTACTTTTTGGCAACGCTTCCCGAGCAAATGGAAACGGACACCTTGCACACATCCGCGCTATATATATATATATTTTTTTTACCATTATATTCATTTTGTAGTCTTACAATATGTTTGATATTTTATTTTAATAGTGTTTTTGAAAAAAATTCAAAAATTTTATTTTTATTTTATAATTAAAATTATTATTTTTTTGATATTTTTAGATCATTTTTATATTTTAATATCAAAAATAATTTTTAAAAAATAAAAAAATATTACTCTAATACATTTCTAAACAGAAAAACATTTTTAAAAACAATCTCCAAACTCTCAAACAATCATTTATTTTGGCATCGATGGCCTCTCGATTGTAAACAAGGGAGAGTGCGTTTATATATGCCAAAAGTAGTGAGGAGATCGTGACCTAAAGACAACCCTAATTCCCTGCCAAAAAAATCCTAATTTATATACATAGGGTCCAATTAGGAGTGTAGAAATCACATTTTTTAAGAAAAAAAGTTAAGTATACGTAGAGCAAAATAGAGAGAATATATGAAGCAAAATAAGCTAGGGTCTAGCTATGGAGAATGATTATTATTAATTAACCACCTAAACGGTGTCGATGCCTAGAATTAAACCCTGGTCTAGGGTCTAAGAGGAAAAACCAATCCCACAAAATATGCGTCCGAGTGTCTTAATCCATGTTCGAAAGGAATTTCCACCTCTTTGATGGGATAGATAGGCCAAAATCGTAGATCGACGCCCGTGATTAACGAGGCTAGTTTCTATTTTCTTTTGGCTATTTTACTTGGATGGTGCAACAATCATAATATCTACAGGCAAGCTTAATCTAATAAAGATATATTTTGCGGAATTGGGAAGAGATTATAGTCAAGGAGCAAGTTCAAACACCAAAACATGCCAATGCATCATGCACATGCATGCCTAAATTTAAATAATATTAAAGAATAATATAAATTAAATTATGAGTTTTCATCTAATAGCTTAAGCGGTTAGATTATCATAAAATAATATAAATTATATTCTACAATATCAGCTAACAGCTTAAGTTTTTAGTTAAGATGATTCTTAACATGGTATCAGAGCTTTATTGACACAACAATCACGAGTTCAAATCTCACCATCTCATTCTATTTGATAAAAATCAAGCACGAGATAATATGAGTTTGTCCAAGTTTCAAGCTCAAATAATTTTTATTTGAGGGAATATGTTAAAAATAACATAAATTATATTTTATAGTCTCATCTAACAATTTAAATTCTTAAATAAAATAATTTAAATATTAATAAGTGTCCCTCCCTTTGTTCACCTAGTCAGAGATAAGAAGAAGAAAAAACAATGACTATACACATGCACATGGTAGGAGAATTTCTGTTTCGCTTTTAGATAATGCGACATTGGCTTCTGATTCATACATATTCCATCTAACTAGACTGACACGAGAGTCGTGGACTGTCATTAGATTCTTAATTGCACAGAGGGAAGAAGGTGGAACATTTTCCCTGCTACAGGACAAGCACCTCATCAATTTCCATCCTCACGAGGGCTACCTTTTTCTCTCTTCCTCTTCAATGAAATAAAATGGCCCTGTCAATTCCACCTTGCTGTTGAAACTATGATTGATCTTGAAATAATATTAAATTTAATGGTTTTTAAAAGTTTTGATGGGTTTAAGTTGAAAATAAAAAATATTATTTTGATATATTTTCAAATAAAAAATATTTTTAAAAATAACACTTAATTAAATTTTATTTTCTTACTTTACAAAACAGAGGTGAACCAATAACATTCTAGTTCAGCTACCGTTCGTTTCTCCCAAAATATCACTTAACAATGGTGTCAGTGGCCCGGAATTTACCGAGTCAGGGGACATAAAAAAGCGCCTGTTCCATTTATAGCAACAGTTTAAGAACTATAAGAAGTGGGAGAGATCGAGAAATGGTCGGTGGGGTTAAAAAAATTCAGGGATGGTTGTTTTCCTTGGTTATACGGGCTGGCCGGTGCCAGAAATTAAGTAATAAATGGCAGTGTTAAATGTGAGTTCATAAGAAGATGCTGAATGCCGAGTTTGAGTTGTTTTTTTAGGAAAAACAAGTGGGGTAGAATACTAAAATTAGAAATATAAAGGGAGCAAATTTGGAATTCCAACTTCTTAGTGGAGATGTTTTATTAAACACTTACTCCTCAAATAAATTAAAAAAAATAAAAAGTTATTCTATTTTAAAAAAAAGAGTGAGAAAAGTTACTTTTTACCCATCATGTGTAATAGCACGGTCGTGATACACAAATCCATGGCCCGACTTTTAACCAAACGTCGTAGTTAAACGAAGAGAGTTGTGTCATCTGTTCGGTGGGTATTGAAACTGATATGGTAACTGACATTGCTTTTAATTATTTTTTTAAAAAATATATTAAAATAATATTTATTTTTTAAAAATTATTTTTGATATTAATATGTAACAAATGGAAGAAAGAAAACAGAATTGCAGATAAAATATTTTTCTCTGTTGTGTATTAATGACGCAGCGAGTCTTAATATATATATACAGCAGGCAAGGAAAGTTCTAGCTAACTTTTATCCCATGCAGAAATGATGCTACTCTTTATGTACAGTCCTTTACAAAACTAATTAAAGAATAAAATAGCAGAGTAACAGAATTCAGGTAATTGTGCTATCCTTCTCTGTGGTGACGTGGTTTGGTGATGAATCATCCTCTAATACCCCCCCCGCAAGATGGAGAGTAAAGATTTACGACACCCATCTTGGATAAATGAAAGTGTAGAACAGCGGAAGAGAGAGCCTTAGTCATAATATCAGCAAGCTGATGTGAGCTGGAGACATAACGGGTGCAAATATGGCCAGCTTGTATCTGGTCCCGAATAAGATGACAGTCGAGTTCAATGTGTTTAGTCCGCTCATGGAAGATGGGATTTGCCGCAATATGGATAGCAGCCTGGTTGTCACAATGTAACAAAACTGGTTGTGGATGGGAGACATGAAGAGCAGACAAAATGTATCGCAGCCAAGAAAGTTCAGTGCAAGTGACTGCCATGGAACGATATTCAGCCTCTGCCGAAGATTTGGAGACTACAGATTGTTTCTTAGATTTCCATGAGATTAATGAAGAGCCAAGAAAAATGCAGTAACCACTAACAGATCGTCTCGTATCTGGGCAAGAAGCCCAATCAGAATCGCAATAGGCTTCAAGTTGTAAAGATGAAGAACTGGAAAATAAAAGGCCTTGACCTGGCGCACCCTTAAGATAACAAAGAACTTTGTGAGCTGCCTGTAAATGTGTATCAGTAGGATTAGCCATGAATTGACTCAAATTGTTGACACTGTAACAAATATCAGGCCGAGAAACTGTGAGGTAGAGTAGTCTGCCAATAAGACGTCTGTATATGCTGGGATCAGCTAAGGGAGCGCCTGTGGTCTGAGTGAGATTCAGATTTTGTTGCATGGGAACCTTAGCAGGGGTGCTGCCCAAAGTTCCAGAATCAGCAAGGATATCCAACGTGTATTTCTTTTGACAAACATGGATTCCCTGGGAGGATCTTGCAACTTCTATGCTGAGAAAGTAGCGTAAAGGGCCAAGGTCTTTAATCTGAAAATGGCTTTGGAAAATAGATTTCAATTCCTGCACAGCCTGTATGTCACTACTGGAAACCAGTATGTCGTCGACATACACAAGAACAACAACAAAAATGCCATTAAGGTCACGGGTAAAAAGGCTATAATCAGCCTTGGATTGAGAGAAACCTGCAGCAAAAAGAACATTAGAAAATTTGGAATACCATTGCCTTGAAGCTTGTTTAAGACCATACAAGCTTTTCAGCAATTTACAGACTTGAGTAGGGGAGCCCTTGGAGTAGCCAGGAGGTTTATTCATGTAGATATCTTCATCCAAATCCCCATGCAAAAACGCATTATTTACATCGAATTGATGTAAAAGCCAGCCCTTAACAGATGCAATGGCTAAAAGGCACCTGACAGTAACCAACTTGGCCACAGGAGAAAATGTCTCCTGATAATCCACTCCCTCAATTTGGGTGAAGCCACGAGCCACAAGTCTTGCTTTAAGACGTTCAACACTTCCATCAGAATTATACTTTATCTTGTAAATGTATTTGCAATCAATAGGGACTTTACCAGGGGGTAAATCTGTAAGCTGCCAAGTGTGATTGGCCTCCAAGGCTGCTAGTTCATTTTCCATGGCTTTGCACCAGCCAGGATCTTTAAGAGCTTGCTTATAAGTTTTAGGTTCTATATGAGTGGAAATAGTAGTAGAAAATGCTTTATAAGCTGGAGAAAAATGCTTGTAAGAAATAGTATAATGGAGTGGAAAAGTTGTACCTGATAGAGAACCTAACAACGTGTCCAACGGTGGAATGAGGGAAGTAAGAGCAACCTGTTGACAGTGGTAATCCTGCAAGTATTCAGGAGCACGTCGAGTTCTGGTTGACCTGCGAGAAGGAGAGTCTGAAGAAGAAGAAGGGAAGGGAGTGGGAGGAAGAGCAGGTGAAGTAGGTAAAGACATTGGCAGGGGAGGTGGGGAAGGAGGAGAAGAAGGAGGGGAGGGAAAAATGGGCTGGGAATTAGTAATAATGGGAGAAGGAGTAACAATGGGAGGTGCTGGTGGAGCAGGAATAGAAGTAGAAGGTGAGATAGATTTGGAATAATGAGGGTGAAAGGGAAACACAGATTCATGAAAATAAACATCTCGGGACAAGAAAATTTAGGCAGTCTGGAGATCAAGTAGTTTGTATGCTTTTACTCCAAAAGGGTAGCCTAAAAACACACATGCACGTCCTCTTGGATCAAATTTCTTACGTCCATGAGACAAGGTAGAGGCATAAGCAAGGCAGCCAAAAACTCTCAAGTGTTTGTATTTAGGAGGAGTTTGAAATAGATATTCATATGGTGTTTTGTTATGAAGAAGAGGGGTAGGGGTTCTATTGATGAGGTAGGTGGCTGTGAGGACACAATCAGTCCAATAATGGGGGGGAAGATGTGATTGAAACATGAGAGCACGAGCAATGTTCATGATGTGTTGGTGTTTTCTCTCAACTCTACCGTTTTGTTGGGGTGTTTCGACACAACTCGTTTGGTGGATGATACCCTTATCGTTAAAAAAATTTGTCATATGAAACTCAGCACCATTATCAGTGCGAATGGTTTTGATTTTAGTGTGAAATTGAGTTTCAATTAAATTGTAAAAGGCCATAAAACAAGACCTGGTCTCAGATTTATTCCTAAGCATATAAACCCATGTTGTCCGAGAGTGATCATCAACAATGGTAAGGAAGAAACGTGAACCATCCACGGCAACAACTGAATTGGGACCCCATATATCACAGTGAACAAGATCGAAATTATGTATAGCAGAATGTGTAGAATTGGAAAAAGAAACACGTCGCTGTTTGGCTAAAGGGCAAATGGAACATGGAAGTTGATTCTGAAATGTGTGAGTAGGTGTGACAATAGGATCTGTGATTAAAGCTAGTCTAGAAAGGGAAATGTGTCCTAAACGAAAATGCCATAAATCACACAGTGGTTTAGTGTGAGTAGTGGAAGCAGAAAAAGAAGAAAATGGAAGTCTGAGACGAGGCAATGCATCAACCAGAGCAGAAGGTGACACCCGAGACCTGAGAAGGTGATACAGACCAGTTCGAACTTCACCCATCCCAATCGTTGTCCATGAAGTTAAGTCCTGAAAGAAACAAAAAGTGGATAAAAAAATGAGACAGCAAGAATGATGTTGAGTAAGTTGTTTGGCAGACAGTAAGTTGAAATGAAAAGATGGCACACACAGAACATGGTGTAAGGTGAGATGCTTAGATAATCTTACAACACCAATATGAGTAACTGGAACAGCTTGGCCATTTGGAAGTGTAACGTGATAGGAAACAGTGGCTGTTATGGATGTAAACAGAGAAGTGCAACAGATCATATGATCTGTAGCACCAGTGTCAATGATCCAAGGTGATTCAAGTGTGCGTGGAGATGGTTGTGTGCGTATATTTAAGCAAGTATGCATACCAGAAACACGAGAGTTGCTAACAGGAGGGTTGGGAGTGGAGGAAGATGAAGGTGTAATAGGAAATGAAGCCATGGCTGAACTAGTCTGCTTGGAGTGCAAAAGAGAGAGTAATTGTTGATATTGATTCCTTGTAAGCATCATGGAGTCAGATGAGTCCTCTGCATGATCATTATCTGTGTGTTCCTGGTATTGAGTGACAGTGGCTGCAATACTCTTACTAGTATTTCTGGTATGGAGTTTATGACCAGGGGGTAGCCATGCAATTTATAGCATTTGTCTGCAACATGACCAGTCATATTGCAATGAGTGCAACGTGGGGGGTCAGCATTTCCAAGCTTGAAACAGTTTTCAAGAGAATGGCCAGGAAGCTTGCAATAAGAACAATACGGGCGATTAGTTTTCTGGGAAGTGTATTTAGAGAAAGTTTTGCCAGAGGTAAAGGTTGGTTTGGCCATCATTGCCATAAGATCAGGGGTTTTAGCAACAGGAATCATCAAATGTTGTCTCTCTTGTTGGTGGATCATGGAAAACACACGATTAAGGGGTGGGAGAGGATCAAGTAGCATAATCTGATCTCTACTTTTTTAGTACACATCAGATAAACCCATAAGAAATTGAATGACACAATCACGGTCATAACGATCATGTAGGACTTTTAATTTTCCACATGAACAATCAGGAAGAGGGTCATAGATAGCAAGTTCATCCCATAAAATTTTGAGGTGACCAAAATAGGTACTGATATTGTCTTGATTCTGAGACAAGCTGGCTAGATCACGTTTTAGTTGGAAAATTCGAGGACCATTTTGGTGAGTGAAACGATCTCTGAGTTCTAGCCACAACACTCTTGAATCATCAACTAAAACAAGACTAGATTTAACTGAAGGACTTACAGAATTCTGCAGCCATGAGACAACCAAATCATTGCATCTTTCCCAGGCTTCAAAAAGAGGGTATGAGATATCGGTGGGTTTGGGCAACGTACCATTAACAAAGGCAATTTTGTTCTTCGCGCGAAGGGCTCGAGAAATCGCACGAGACCAACTGACATAATTATCAGTGGTTAAGAGCTCAGAAACAAGAGCAGCAGCTGGGTTATCACCATTCTCAATTCGAAAAGGGTTGAACGGATCAGAAAAATCAAGGTATTTGTTTGTGGGAACAGTATCATTGAAAGACTGGGAATCAGTTTCTTTAGGAGCGTTGGCAATTGATCGGCTGCTCTGATACCATGTAACAAATGGAAGAAAGAAAACAGAATTGCAGAGAGAATATTTTTCTCTGTTGTGTATTAATGACGCAGCGAGTCTTAATATATATATACAGCAGGCAAGGAAAGTTCTAGCTAACTTTTATCCCATGCAGAAATGATGCTACTCTTTATGTACAGTCCTTTACAAAACTAATTAAAGAATAAAATAGCAGAGTGACAGAATTCAGGTAATTGTGCTATCCTTCTCTGTGGTGACGTGGTTTGGTGATGAATCATCCTCTAATATAATACAAGAAAATAATTATAAATTATAAAAAATTAAATAATTATAAATTATAAAAAAATTAAATAAAAAAATTAATTTTTTTTTAAAATATTTATAAAATATAATATCAAATATCCTATTAAAGCTGCAACGGGAGCTCTATCCATGAGGCAAGTTGATTTTTTTTTCCAGTAAATAAATAAATAAAAACTGAGTACTTTGCCAGTAGTTGTGAGGGAAATAATATTAAAAGGAATTGAAACAGAAGGCGCAAAATTTGAAGCTGACATAGGCAATCAGTTCATAAGAAAATATAAAATGCCCATGTGATTTTAGGATAGGGTCAGAAATTTCAAAGTGGTCCAACTGCTATACCCTAGAGAAAAATCAGAATCCCCCATCTCTTCATGATTGTTTCAGCATTCCCATATCCATTTAGCCTAATCAATTAATTTGCAGAGTAAATTATGTTCCCAGGGCTCCCTAAGCATACGGGGACTCCTCAATAAAACAACAAGGGCTCGCATTTCCCTGAACAGGCTTTGAATATTCATTCATCTACTAGCAGGCCTTGTATTATTTTAGTGTTCAAGGCAACAGGCACCATATGACCTCGTTGAGGCTACCGAGGGAGGACCAAATAATCACTTGATCTTTTAATCAAATAAATTATGTATAGAGATGAGAGATGGTGATGAGAAGCCCGGTCTAACACATTAGAATGCGAGGGAACGTGCGGTAGAGCTGTGGCTGGAGAGGGAGGGGGTTAGTGAGAAAAAAACATGGAGTTTTCAGGTCGGTATTTGTGCTATTCACCACATTCATGTAACCAGGACAAGGGGACTTGATTGGGATGTGGGCTCCATTAATTAACAGGACACCCCACGTCCATTTTCACCTTTTCTTTCTTTCTTTTGACCACTTACACTTATGAACTCAGTAATTGTTTCGTTAAGATATTTTTGAAATTATTTTTTATTAGAAATATATTAAAATAATTTTGATATCAGTATATGAAAATATCTAAAAATACTAATTTTTAAAATTTAAAATAAAATAAAAATTTCGTTAAGATATTTTTGAAATTATTTTTTATTAGAAATATATTAAAATAATTTTGATATCAGTATATGAAAATGATCTAAAAATACTAATTTTTAAAATTTAAAATAAAAATAAAAATTTTAAAAATATATTTTTAAAATATGGTGTCAAACACCCTCTTAGTTTGAGTGGGCTGCTTAGTGATGAAGGTAAGAAATACACACACAATGTATTAATAAAAAAGGTAAAAATTAAAGGTATGCTAGCTGCAGATCTGATTTCATGTGGGTTAAATGAAAAGGATCTCGGAGAGTGATGAAAGGTAAAAGAGAAGCGGGTGCATGCTCTTTTTTTATGATATATAATAATTATTGGACCATGGCTGGAAAAGACATGTGAAAGAGATGTTAGGCCCTATAAGATATAGTGTATGATATTAGGCAAGACTTAGAGATGTGCACTGAGAGAGACTCACATGTAGTAATCCAGGAAAGTTATGGGTGTTTGACAATGTGTTTTATAAGATAATTTAAAAATTAAAAAAAAAATAGTTTTTATTTTAAATTAAAAAATTAATGTTTAAAATCATTTTAATGTTCTAATATCAAAAATAATTTTTTATTTTAAAAAAATATTTAAATATATTTCTGAATAAAATATACTATTAAAAACAACTTCTAGCAGTCCCTGTGATTATTCGTCCCAAAGACAATCCACATGGGGTGGCAGCCCGAATTTCCATCTTGGAACCCCACTTATCTCATGAAAGGCATGTTTGGTATTGCGGTTGTGATTGAGGTTGAAAAAAAGCAGTTTCATAAAAAGTGTTTTTATTGCGGTTCAAAATAAATAGTGAAGTGTTTGGTTAAAACTGTGGTTGAGTTTAAGGTTGAAAAAAAGCAGTTTTAAAGTGTTTGGTTACCAAGCTTTTAATATTGCTTTTAACTTGTGAAATTACTTTAAAATGCATATATGTGTATATATACATATGTATATATATAATTTTTTAAATATTATAGATTTAATAATTATAATAATAAAATATAATTAATATTTCAAATAAATTAGACACTTGTTTTTATTCTTTCATTAAGCTACTTGTAATTTTATCACGAATTAAATTTATCCCGGAACAATAGTAAAATATAATCTAAAATAAAATTAGAATTGCAAGACAAAAATTATATTGTGATATTCTTATAATATATATATATATATATATATATTGTTTTTTAAATATTTAATAATTATAATAATAAAATATAATTAATAATTCAAGTAAATTAGAAACTTGTTTTATTCTCCCATCAAACTACTTGTAATTTCATCATGAACTATAAATCCATATATGAAGGTCTTTGTGATCTCAGAACAACATATAGTAAAATATCATCTAAAATAAAATTAGAATTGCGATACAAAAATTATTTTGTGATCTCCTTCTAATATATTTATTTATTTAATTAATTAATTAATTTATAGATTATTTTAATACTTAATATATTTTAAACTTAATATATTATTTTAATATATTTTTTATATTAAAAAAAAATCTCCTCGTAACCCCCCAACCCACCCCATTCCTCTCTCCCCTAATACTCCACTCCTCTCTCATTCACATTACACAGACCAACTAATCCACACCCCCTCCCCTGGCTCTCCCTCTCGCGCGCGCAACCCACCTGATACTCCACTCCTCTCTGGCCCGCCCTCTCTAGCCCCTCTTATGGTGATTGGTTTGTATATTTTTTGATGGGTTTGTCTGTCCTCTCTCTTGCCCTCCCTCTCTCGCATGGGTTTGTATATTATTTGATGGGTTTGTCCTCTCTCTTGCCCCCCCCCCTTCTCGCCCCCGTGGTCATGGGTTTGTATATTATTTGATGATTTTGTGTTTTGAGTTATTATCGGGTTTGTATTATGAGGGACGGGGGAGAGGCGCATGAAGGCAGCACATCATCTCTGCATTTTTCTTGATAAGAAGTTGAAAAAACCTGCTGCACAAAAACCACGGATAGAAACGCAAATTTGGTGGGGCCTAATCACTGTTCATGTGGTTTAAATTTATAATTGTCCATTACCAAACACTGAGTGCCTGGCTTTTTTTGAAACGTTGGCACAGCAACACAACCAAACGGACGTGAAGCCATGTCATAAAAGTAAATTTCAATGCAACTCAAGGTGCCCTGTTTGGCATGCACCAACTAACTTCCCAGCTATCTGACCGCTTGTTACAGCTGTTGAAATTGATGCACATAACTAACTGTATCAGTTGCCTCCATATATATGGATGACAATTTATTCTAACCTACGGATGATAGATAGATTTTTTATGTTTATTTATTTTATTTAAAATTCAACAATATTTATAATATTTATATTTTTTTAAATTCAATACACACGCGCTGATATATACGACAAAGGTAAAAATATATATACAGAGCAGCTACTTCAGCTCATTTGCTCCATCAGTTTTGGATTTTGACCAGTTGGAGCTCTTTTTGAGGGAACAGTCGACCAATACTAGGTAACTCGAAGTTTACAACTAACCATATACGACAATGGTAAGAAAATAGAGTGACCACTTTTGTTCATTTGCTCATCAGTTTTGGATTTGACCAGTTGGGTCTGCAAATTTGTAAACTCGCAATTGGAATTAATATATACAATAATATGTTAACGTGTAGATTATGACTGGCCTAAAGAACTTGCCAGTTTGAAGCCGTCACCAAATTCCAGATAACCTAACTGTGAGAAAATATGTTGCTGCTTTAGGTAGATTGTGTAAATGGGTGTTTGAGACTATATTTCAAATATATTTTTGAAATAAATTGATTTTTTTAATTTAAATTAAAAAAAAATAGTACTTTTAAATTATTTTTATATGTTAATATCAAAAATAATTTTTATTAAAAAAAAAATCACTTTGATGATATCGAAACAAAAAATATTTTTAAAAATAACAATAATCACACTTTCAAACAGTTATTTAGTATTTACCTCAAAAACTCCTCGGCTTCGATTGTCTTGCATGCACATTTATATCGATCTAAGCTGTATCACAAGCAAAGAAACCCAGAGCAGCTAGCATTCAATTCAGTAATCTGCATGCAACTTCACTCAAGGAAGTTAGTTTACCGTTACTTAATTGGACGCGTAAATATCAATTATAAAAAGGACAATGCTTGTGAAATTCACAACGGATACAAGGTGAGAGCGGGAAATCCCAAAAAGGATATTGGCGCTCGATTCTCAGGATGGGCACAGCCACAAAAACAATTGATATTCATGCCTTGTGTTGAAAACTGTGTCTTACAATAATAATAATAAAAAAAACACAAGAAAATATTTATTTTGTTGTACCTTGAAATACAAACAAACTGCGCGTAAATAATAAAGTACGTACTCATCACTCTATGTAAATTAAATCAATGCATTTGCATTCCTTAAAACTCAAGTTAATGTTCATGTATATTGATGGAACATGGGGTGCTAATTAATTAGTTACATCGACTTATTCTATTATGAATAATGAGCATCCCAATTATCTTTTTATTTATTTATTTATTTATTTTGCAAACGTTCCACTGAAATGCTGTGAAATCCATACTATGTATGACGAGTGAATATTTCCAAATACCGATTTCACAGCGGCAGATCCCATGGCACATATAAAAGATGATTCTAATAAGAGATACATAGGACTATATAAATCTAAGATCGCGTGATCATTTGATCATTGTTCTGTGAATTGGATTCGTAGAATATCTTCATCGATGCCGGCCAGATTAGCAGTTGTCTAGCACACACCCGGTAAATTGAAATTTTTTTCACGTGACTTGTGAAGACCTAGAAGATGTAGATGGATACATGCAGCTTCTCAGGTCTATACATTTAACCAATCTATGTACAAATGCATGCTCCGCATGGAAAAACCTTTGGATTTAGTTTTTTATATATATGATTGAAACTAAGAGTGAGGGGAAAAAATAAAAAAACCGATTAAACCAAGAAAACTAAAAAAATTAACCAAGAAAAAACAAACTACTAAAAAACAAAATTATTTTTCAATTTTTTAGTTAAAAAAATTGAATTGAATTGAAATCGGTTGCTTTAAACCATGTCGGTTCAATTTCTTTGTTTTAGATTTTTTTAATTTTATTGTTTTTATAGATAAAAACTGAACCGAATAAAAAAAATCACCCCAATTAAAACCACTGGATATAGTTAATACAGGAGCATTGGAGGGTACTAGAGGAATTGTTAGGTATTTTTGAATTGAAAATCATTTATTCTATTCTGGTAAACAATGAGATATGTAAATATTATAGAATAATTATCATAATATATCTCTTTTCATACGATTAGGAAAATATTAGTCATCAATTACCTCAGAATCTTTGTAGAATTAATGTCAATGTCTAATGTGTTGATTATACTAATAACCATGAAAAAATATATAAATAATTAAATTAATGAAACATAAATAGGTGTGAGTTTGTTTGAATGGGGCACGTGCATTATACATGCGGGTGTTTGTTTTTTTATCTCAACCAAGCTAGCCGTCGAATTATATTATTAGTATTTGATATTGAGATAGTTTTTTTTAAAAAAAAAATATTTTAATTTTTTTATATCAATAAATCAAAATAATTAAAAAATATATTTTTTTAAGACAAATACACTTTTAATATAATCATACACAGATAAAAAAGTTTTTACTATAAGCCGCCCTTCTCCGGCAATATTGCGTGTCAGGATGTGTTACATCGCTATTTCAGCCCTACTGGCTCGTTGATTCTCTCAAACCGTACTCTTGCCTCCTTTTTTGCCTGTTGTGACGTGCATTTCTTGCCCAGGTGTAAGCAGATGCAGATGCCACGTGGAATACTCTATGGGACTTGGTCGGGCCAAGTCTTGCGTCTTTTAGGAGAGTGTACGGAAGTGGATTGTACTGGTGATTACTGATTAGTGAATACTTAACAACCTCGTTCTGGAGAGACGGTGTGAGGATGAATGACGGTGGTTGTCACGACCTTCTAGACTCGGAAAGCGAAATGTTATTTTCCACTGCTCACGGGCTGCCTTTTCACTCTAAAGTTTTCACAGCCAGAAATACAATCACCGCGGTAAATAAAAGTTAAAAGTTAAAACCACCTATTTATCTCCTCCTCTCTCGTGACTCGCGTTAATACGAGCACATTGCTCTCTCTCTCTCTTGGCGGCTTTAAAGTGCTTTGCAATGCACGTGCACCCCGTCAGTGATTGGTCAAAAGTTCTCGAACCCAAAGACCGTCGGATCCCTCCACCAGCCTCAATTCAAAAGAAGGATCCTTAATTAAATTTCTACTGTGCTTAAAAAAAAGAGAGGGGCTATTGTTGTTTCAGTATTTTCAAGTCACATGAATTGAAGTCTCGAGAGGTTAAAAAGATAGAAAGTGAGTAATAATTGCATCGGAACACTAATTTATTGTTGTTATTTTTTTATAATCGGAGTGTCAGGGTCAGTTTGCACAATACAACTAATTCTCTAATTCATTTAATATCCTGTAAGCCCAATAAAAAGGTAAAGCACCGCGGGGATGATAGGTGTGCCTAACAAGGCTTGAACCAGGGATGAAAGGAAGGGAGAAGCCTTTCTTGACCGCCAGGTCAAGACCCTGATGGCGGGACACTAATTTATTATTTTTGCTTACCCGACACCCTGTATAAGTTTGCAATTATAAAAAAATATTTAATTAAAAGATGTAGGACTGATATGTAAAAAAAAAAAAATACATGTATAGGTAATTTATTACTCTCTTTTTTTTTAAAAAAAAAAACCACATGCAAATAGCTATAGGTAGTAAGTTCAGATTTTTTAAGTTTGATTTATTATATTGGGTTTAATAATAATACTAAAAATACTTAGAATTTAAAATTACTTATTTATATTAAAAAAATACTAGCTCAAGTCAAAGAGTAACACATGGAGTAAATGCATGTTTGAGAGTATGATAGAGGTTGCTTTTGAAAATGTTTTTTGTTTAGAAATGCATGAAAATAGTTTATTTTTTTTGAAAATTATTTTTGATATCAACATATAAAAATGATCTAAAAACACTAAAATATAATTTAAAATAAAACTAAAAAATTTACAATATTTTTAGAAATATTTTTGAAACACAATATCAAACACTCCTAAATTGAAAAGGGTGAGGGTAAAATCAGTATCCAAGAAAACTAAGAAAAAGATACGAGATTAAAGGGACGTTTGGAAAACCATTTAAAAAGAGTTTTTTAAAAAAAATATTTTTTTATTTTTTGTTTTGAATTAATTTTTTTTGGTGTTTTTATATTATTTTAATTTAATGTGATGATATCAAAATTATTTTTTTATAAATAAAAAAATAATTTTAAAATATTTCTAAACAAAACATTGTAAGAAATAAATTCAAACTTCCAAATATATAATGAAGAACATTAATTAATAAATAGATTTTGATGACAAATTATTGTAAATGGGCAACATTCAAGTGAGGTACCACCAGGTTACTCCACGTGTTATTACAAGTTGTATCATAATAACAAATACAATGAAGAGGTCAAAGATTACACAACAGACACACATAAGTGTAGTTAGATACGGTTAAACCTTAGAGAAAACGTTGTCTATGAGCATTAAAAGTCGGAACCAACTAATCGACTAATTATGAGTTTAATTATGGTTATTTTTTAAAATATTTTTTGTTTAAAAATATATTAAAATATTTTTTTTAAATTTTTTTTTAATATAGTACATGAAAATAATCTAAAAATATTATTTTTTAATTTAAAATAAAAAATAAAAATAATTTTTTTATAAAATTTATAATTTTTTTCAAAAACATTTTAAAAATCCAGTGACAAACATGGGTTAGTTTAGGGAAAAAGTGAGTCAATCTATAAGTCACTGTTCAAACTCAAGATGCTCTAGACAACAGTTTATCTGACACGTAGAGTGCATTGCCCACGGAACATGCCAGTTTATGGGGTGGTTAAAATGTAGTAAAGATTGTTTTTAAAGTATTTTTTTTATTAAAAAATATATTAAATGATTTAAAAAAAATCTTATTTCAAGATCAATATATTAAAATAATATAAAAAATTAAATATAAATAAATAAATTTTTAAAACACACGGCTTAACCGATGTTCACAAAAAAATTAGGTCTTGTTATTTATAAATGGTTCATTACCTCTTTGTGTTAGATTATTTAAATTATATTGGATTAATTTTTAAAAAAATAAAACCAGTTAGACTAATTAAGTTATGGATTGACATTTCAAGCTAATAAAATTAAACCAAATCAATATTAATTTGTGTTTTGTTTAAAAAACTAACCTGTTCTATAATGAAAAGACGGAAACGCCTATTTCAAGGGCCGCTCTTATTCGAGGACGAGGACCCAAGTGCCATTTCCTGATAAGGCACAAACGGCTAAAATCCAATTTGTCCTTTAGAATAAATAAAGAGTAAATCTCGTCAATTTTATTTTGCCCCTCTTCTTAACTTTACCCATCCTTTTAAAGACCAGAAAAGCGGGAGACGATGATGTAGGCGCAGTCTCAGAGAGAAAAAAACACACACAGGAGAGAGAGAGAGAGAGAGGGAGAGGGAGAGAGAGAGTTTTCCTTTCTAAGAACAAGAGAGTTAACGAGAAAGTGAATTTGTATACAAAGAAGGGAAATACAAAATGATGGGAATGGTACAAGAGAAAAATATGGAGAAGCACATAGAGAAGCAGATGGGTTGCATGGCGGGCTTCCTACAGATCTTTGATCGTCAGCAGGTTATCACCGGAAAGCGTCTCTATGCCACCAAACGTCTCCCTTTATCTACGGTAAGTTTTGATAATCCTTTTCAATCCTCACTCTCTGTTCTGTTTACATGTCTCTGCTTTTAATTTTAGCGTGAAATTATTTGTTGGAATTCTCAGGGTGCTGATTCTACTCCGGAGTCAGAAAAGTCAATTGGATCACCAGCTATGTCGAGGGAATTGGAGACACCGCAGCCAACGAGATCAATGCCTTCTCCGGAGAGGTTTAAGCAATCTCCGGTGACGGAGCTCTGGTCACCTGCTGCACCGCAGTCCCTGTTATCGGATGAGATTCAATCAAAATCGCCTCTTCCTCTTCCTGTTTTGGAATTAAAACAAGGCTCTAAATCATCTTGGAAATTCCGCAAAGAAGCTCCAAGACTGTCTCTTGATAGCAGGGCGACATTTGATGCAAAAGGAAGCCTTAAACCTAGAGAAATTCGTACAAACGCTGCAATCTTGTCAGTCAACCGTTGCAATGAAGAGCAAACGGACGATAGTGACAAACAACGCCGATCGCCAAGTGTGATTGCAAGGCTTATGGGGCTGGAGCCATTGCAGGGTTCGAGTCCGGATCCTTCTGAACATGTGAACAAACCTGAACTCAGAAGATCTGCTTCTGAGTCTAGAGCCTCCAGAGATCTGTTTCAGTATCGATTCATTGATGGAGTCAATTTTCAGTTAAAGCAAACGCAGCATCAAAACACACAAACCAGTGTTACAAGAAACGGAGGTAAGAATCTGAAACCAAATGGTAGAGCAGTAGATCCAAAAACGTACAATGCGGAGCGGAACGTGAGAGCTGAACCAGCCAGAGCTCAAAACAAAGGCGCTGGGCAGAGAAAGAGCTTCTTCGATTCAGCTGATTTCTTTCCAGAGCCAAAACAGGCTGTCTCTATTTACGGGGAGATTGAGAAGAGGCTTAAAATGAGAGGAATCGATGAACCATCGAAAGATCTTGAAACCCTTAAGCATATCCTTGAAGCTCTCCAACTCAAAGGCCTTCTGCATTGCAAGAAGCCAACAAATCAAACTAACCAAAGAAACTTCGTTTACGAAGAATCTCCAGTAGTCCTAATGAAGCCAGCAAAATCACTAGCTTCAATGAACCGGCCAGATGGAAGGATCATCAGCAATTCGCCTCCTTCAAGTTATAGACCAAGACCTGGTGTTCGTCGAGATCCATACTACTCCGCTGAGACACTGCCTGGTATGAGCCCCAGGCGCGAGCGACCGGAGATTGAAAGGAATGCGAGGGGCCAAGTCAGAGGTAAGAATATGAGTTCGCCAATGGCAAATGAGAATGGTGGTAGAAGTCCCAATAGAAGGAGACCTATGAGTGTTGAAACGCAGAGGAGAGTTAATAATGATCCATTGGAGCAGAGAGGAGAGTCCCCGGTTCAGTCTCCTAAAATTTGTTCGAGGTCGACAAATCGGTCACCGAGAAGAAAACCATCGGTTGAGATTTATCACAAGGATGATAAAGTTTCGGTTCCTGCTGAGGATGAATTATCCACTGTCTCTGAGAGTAGTCTCAGCACATCTTCTCACACAGATATAGAGGTGACTTTTCAGTATTTTTAAAAAATAATAAAGGGATTGATTTGATTTAATTTAATTTGTTGATTAATTTGTGTTAAATTTATAACATTAAGTTGCAGAGGATGAAATCGGAGGATCATAACGAAGGAAGAACTCTCTTGGAGAGGTGTGATAAGCTGCTTCATAGCATAGCAGAGATAACTGCAACCGAGTTGCAACCTAGTCCAGTATCAGTGCTTGATTCCTCGTTTTACAAGGAGGAATCTTCTCCCTCACCAGTAATGAAACGGCGCGTTGAGTTTAAAGGTAAGTGGACTCCCTGTCTCTGTCATTTTGTTCTTATATTTGCTTGTGTGGTAAAAAAATCCCAGAGCCGGCTTCGAAAGCTAGATTGGTAACGTAGTTTCTGATTCCTTACTTTAGCCCTGGAATTTTAGGCCAATAGATCTAGGCCTGCTTGTACTTAGCGTAGGGGTCCTTTTCTCCTCCTGCTTCTACAGTGCAGCAGTCAAGTAAGACCCATTAAAAACTTGCCATGTCATTTGCTAATAATATGCTTAAAATCTGGATATCGAATTAATAGATGACGAGGGTTGGTTTAATTGGTGGATTGGCTACCGTTTGATAACACGGTAAGTTATGATATATATTATCGTTACGGGTAGCAACCTCAAAGCAGGTGATGGGGTCGGTTGGTTCATGTAGAAACGACGTAGGAGCTTGCAAAATGTATCACGCACCGCCTGTATAATCACGTGGAGAGAGGGGAGTACTTAAAGTTAAAAGTGATGATGATCCCTCGGATTCGGGAAAACGACTGCGTATCTTGGATAGTCCTTGTTGAAGAGTGTTAAATGCCAGAGTAACAAAGTAACTGTGCGTATGATATGCTGCTAGTGTTAAAGTGATGCCGCTGCAAAGTTACTCAAGTAAGAAAGAAAATATATCACCGAACCCCCGTACTCTTCTTTCTCTCTAAGATCGAGAAGAATATGGCAGATGTCCGTTCAGGACTTTCATTATAAATTAGAATGCCTTATGCTTGTTGTTAATAATGGCCCACTATGTTAAAGACAGTGCCCTCCACGGTTAGGGTTTGTGGGTGTGGATTTCTTTATTTTTATGACCAGTTGCTCTCGCTGCCAGTTCTATTAAGACTTTGTTACTATCATGGTCCGTGCTGATATGGACACTCTTTATCTCTTGTTAGAAGTAAAGGAACGTTTGAACGGGAACAGTGCTGCTGTTTTGTTGATTTATCGTAACTTTGGACGTTGATGTCTTGTAGCTTTTTTGTTTTTTTTCCAGATCAAATGGCAGAACTAGAAGATGATATGTGGAGCACAGCAATCCCTCATGCTGAGTCAAATCCAGACGACTGGGACTTCATGTACATTTCTGATATTCTCCGAGCGTCAAATTATTTGCCTGAAGACTCGGATATATTCGAGTTTCTAGAGGAGCAGCGGCATCTCAAAGGAAAGGACACTTCCAGAGTGTCAGCAATGCAAAGAAAGCTTGTTTTTGATACAATCACGGAAATTCTGAATCGAACGAGAGATTTGCCTCCTTGGAAGGGAGGAGAAATCTCCTTGCAACAAATTTGGTCAGAGTTCCAGAGAATTAGGGAGAGAGACGCATCGGATGACTTGTTTGAGGTGATCGGTGGTATGCTTAGAAAGGACCTCGCCGGTGATACTATTACCGGATGGGGAGATTGCCCAATTGAGATGTCTGAAGCTGTTTTAGATATCGAGAGGCTCATATTCAAGGATTTAATTGGCGAAACCATCCGAGATCTCGCTGCCGTTTGCCGGAAGGGGAAATGCAATCAAGTAGCCCCCGTGCCTAGAAGGAAATTAGTATTCTAAAATCGGAAGAACAAAAAAATAAAGCGAACTTGTTTTTTTCCTTTTCTTCTTCTTTTTCCTTCCTTTTCTGGTTTCGGAGGGATAGTGTTTATCAATGTGGTGGGGAGTTTTTAGTTTAATTCACCAGAAAACCAAGGAAATCTAACGTTCAGTTTTGCAATTTGTAAAGAGAATTGGGGGGCAAACTACGAAAGAAAATGCTAAATTTGGTGTGGGTAAGCTTTCAAAGCACACATTATATGTTTGGTGTTTTAAATTATTGGCAAGTTAAAAAGTGCATGGAAAGAGCCATTATTTTACAACTAAATCATAGTTTAAATGCACAAGTCTTGTCTCTAGTGAGCAATGAGCAATCATTCCACCTGAGGCTCTTAAATTATGGTCAATTATTCATTTCAATGCCGACTCACCGTAGAGGGTGTTGGTTGGTGGTCATCCTATTTCCAACATTCACCGACCACCGTGAGCTCAAATTTTCAGGAGAGACCGCCGCATGTGTTTTGACTGCTGGATAGTCCCCTGTTTGGATCATGAATGCTCATATGATGTAGTGAGAATTCTAGGAAATGTAAGTACTGGTTGGTTGGGAAAATGGATTTATTACAGAAGAGGAAAAATAAAAAGCATGGGCCATTGTTACTGAAATTAGAGGGAGTGATTTTTAACTACCTCACTCTGTATCAGCACTTTTTCCTTGTCAGTGCAAGATGCATAAGATAAGGGAGTGCTGATTGGGTTATTTAGTAGTGTGGTTGAAGTTGTTTTTATAAGTATTTTTTATTTCAAAATATATTAAAATAATTTTTTATTTTTTAAAAATTATTTTTAATATCATTATATAAAAATAATCTAAAAATATATATTTTTTAATTTAGATTTAAAAATATTTTTAAAATTGCAAACTGTCCAGGGTAATCCATGAACTGACTTTAATTGGAATTGCTGTCAATTTAGATTTGATTTGACGGGTTGATTAACTATAATTTTCCAAATATTTGCTTGGAGTTGGCTATAATTTCCTGTTTCTTGTTTGTCTTCAAAAGTACCCTAAATAGAAAATTGGCTGATGCATTAACTAAATAGAAGTCACCTAGGTTTCTTAGACACGAGTACCTCTCCCTCTCCCTCTCCCTCTCCCTCTCCCTCTCCCTCTCCCTCGTAATAGCATGGCAGCTAAAGCAAGCATGCCATGTGCTGATTTTTTGTGCTTTTCGATGGCCCGGAAAGAGACTGTTCTCATCTCATCTTTCCACTATTAGTCCGTAGAGCTTGGCCCTCATAAATTCATGGGCACCGTTCGCTTTAAGCTTGAATGATTTTTGTGTTTTTGAATTGTTTTGATACGTTAATATTAAAAATATTAAAATATTTTTTAATTATTTGTTTTTGCCAAAATACCAATCATGTAATGTTGTCCGGTCGATGAAAGCTAGGATACAAATGCAGTAGGGTTATAAAGCGATATGTACCTCAGCACGCTGCCCTCTTTCTCTGTGGGCCTTGAGCCTTTCTTTCATATCACTTTCCATTACAGGCCTGGTGGCCCATGTATCCCAGTTGGTTGGTCCCTCATCGTTATTTGTCCAGACCGATGAGGTTCAATTAAAATTATTTTTACTTCAAATTAATATTTTCCAGTATTTTGAATTTTATATGTGCTAGTATCGAAAATATATTTTAAAAAATTAATAATTTAATTTAATAAAAAAATAAAAAAAAAACATTTTTTAGCACGATATCAAATATCATGGTTAAACATTAGCCCGAAGACCCGTTTACCAAGGCCATACGAAGCCCCTCACTCAAGCAATATAATCGGTCCAACCGAAGCCCATGAAGAGAAGCCCTGTCTTAAAGAGCGATGATAATTTCTCTCTGTCTAGAGAGAGAGATCGGAACTGGACAGATCGATGAAGGCACGTGACATGATACGCTGATCCAAGGAAATCACGCCTCCTGCAGTTTAGAATGATGTGCAGCGATGATCATCTAGGAATGGTTTTTGCTACAAATTCCAAAATGGGATCTCCAAGTTCCTTCACCTGAGCTCTCTTTGCTCATTACGTGCTGCTATGAATGGTACCTTCTCGTTTTCTTGTATATTTGTTTTGTTGATTATCAGTTTTTTGATTATTTTTGTTAGCCTGGCTTTGATTGTTGCAGTAGCGCAGAGTTAGGTTCATTTACTGAAACTGAATTTTCTTTTTCACGGGCTGAAAATTATGCAGTTTTGAAGGATAATTGGCATCAGTTCATGATATTCTCTTACTCCATAATCACACTCCAAAGACTTGAAATCAATTAATTAATTATGCGTAGTTGATACATATGTAAGCATTAAACAATAATTGAGTGCGATTATGCTGTGCAACACTGTGGAATTCACTGTTCAGGACCCCTTTTGTTTGTGGATTAGAGGTTGAAGGTGGAAGTCCTGCTCCACCAATGTCTGGAGTAGCGGAAAATATTGGATTTAAGTGCTTAACCTCAATTTTATGGATTCTTAGTTTCGTAGAATTTTTGGCAGCTTTGTTTAGGTTGATATGTCGAGATGACCGAAAACCTCTGTCCATGGTCGTGAAGTTTTGGCAAGAATAGGCTTGGTGATGAAATTCTTACTACTGCCAATATCGCCCAGGTATTCTTCCTTCTTTATCCGTTTAGATTTGTGGTGCTTCTCAACGCATTATCCATTGTGCCCATTGTTGAGATCCAAACACAGTCTTTGTAGAATGAAAATGAAATGATACCTCTCAAGGTTGGCCCCAGGTATACTTGTCTCTCCACTGAGTCTCACATTTGAACACTTGCAAAGAGATTATTAAGAAGGGTGTCCACTTTCAGCTAAATTTTATATAATGGGTGGCAGTAGTCAGTCACTCTCTCAACAAGACAGAAGTGACAGCAGAAAATTCTTAGCTTGATCATTTGACAGAGCATAAAAGGTGGGAGACAATTTTGGTCCACCCTGCTGATTCTAAACCCTACAATAAATCCTTGGTCAAAACACTTTTCATAATAAAAGGTTAATTGTCTTTGCTATGAGCATGATTGAGAAAGTAGGGGTCTAGCACCTAGTCCAAGCCTCGCCAAATATTGCGATGAAATCAGCGTGGTGGTAATTCTATTTAGAGCTGCTCACAAGCAGTTTTTATTTAGAGGGGAGGAACAATGTCTTAACATTTTAGCTATCTGTTGAGGATCTGTCTAATCCAAACTGTGACTTTATTGTTTGGCTTTATTTAAATGGCGCCCACCATGATGGCTTAATCTGAATGAAAGGGGTAAAGAGAGAGTTGATGCTAATAGCCTCTTTGATTTTGAATGACCTTTCATGTTTAGTAAATGATGCAAGCATTTATTATAAACCCATATTAGAGGTAATCATGATATGCTACTAGCTCTTCAATTTTTCAAACATTCTTGTCTCAGTTATGTGTGACCATCGTTAGTGAGTTTCATACAAATCCACAAATATTCCTTCCCCATTGACACCGTTGCTCGTTATAGCAGCTAGGTCCATTTATGACTGGCATCCATTACTGATCTCCAAAAAAGGAAAAAAAGAAACCTATGGAATTATCCTGGAGTCATGACTAGTAGAGTATCATTTCCACCCAAAGCCATCCTGGGTTTGATTTCTTGGGTCCTGTGACATCTATCATAAATTGGCCCAAAAAAAACACAAGAAATTTATTAGAGCTTTTCATTGAGGAAAGTTACACATTAGCGTAGGTCAATGTATTGATAATCATCATATTTTGGTATTTACTGCCATAGCACTGTGAAATCTGAATCACCCAAGTTATAGGCTAACAATTATATACCTCCAAGGACTGCATGAAAATTCTTGAAGAAACAGGGCAAAACTACAGTAGATACAATATCGGAAAAGGGAGAAGCAGAAAGGGGCAAACACTTAAATCTCTATCAGGCCAATATTACCGTTCCTTTACCAGTGCTGGACAAGTCGTCTCGTATTGCTTAAGTGATATATTGAGCAAGTAAAAAATAATTACAATATTGTGACTTATGACAAGTGGTCATGAACTTCTGGATTTTATACAGTATGAAAGAAATATCTCTCAATTAGCTGTCAGGATAAAAGGTTCTTTTTGTAAAACGAACTCCTCCTTCCTTGCGTCTTCATGTTTACTTGAGCATTTCATAATGTGCTTTCGGTTCGCTTTGCCTGCAAAAATAAACAAGGATTGTGCGAGTGAGAAACGACTTCAATTTTTTTTCCCCTGAACTTTGACGTTATTGTTCTCAATTAGTAGACGGTCCTTTTAGAACACTCAAAAAGTTCTTCTGATCCACATATGGTCAATCTGCTGCCAGATTGGATGTGTCTCTTTGGTTCATTAAGCCCAAAACATAAAGTTGAATTAATTAAGGAAGCACGAGCATGTGCTTATGTGAGGGTGACTTGAATTATTACATAGTTTATAGCATGGCTGTTTGAATGCTGGATCTTCAGTTATTGCTGGAGGCTCCTGACCAAATATCATCTCACAGCTCATATCATCAAAATCTACAAAAATCAGACAGCAAACCATTAGTAACTTAGCTGCAGTAGACAAATTCCCTTCATTTAAATCATCGTGTTTTGATTGCAAGATTTTAACAATGGTGGCCCTGCACTCAGCTAATGATTGGCACGTGGGAATGTGACTAACGTTCAACTTAGGTGCTTGTTGTCATGATATATGGGGGTAGGTTAAGGATCATGATTAATTTCATGGGAAATAGGTGAAAATTAGCGGACTGTTTTGAACTTGGACGACTTGGTGGCACCAATCATGGAATCATATATTTTTAATTAATGTTCACTAATTCAGGTAATTTGACTTGATTTGCACAACTCGATTTATATTAGCAGTACTCTTCCATATGCTGAAATTCTCACCTTAGATTGGATGGATCTACTTGCAGTTTTGCACCCTTAGTGGTTATGCTTGGGGCCCTCTTGGGGCCCTCCATTGACATGGTGAGCATGGCTTCCACATTCTCTAGTGCAGGTACTATTACTCGAAGTATACCCCTTTTTTAATTTTGTTTCTTTTCAATTGCCATGCGAGGAAAATGGAAAAATCGTTGTTCTATTGGCCACCTTCTATTCCAATGTTCTGCACATTATACACCCTTTGCAATGCAAAACAAAATTTGAGTATTGATTTCTTATGCAGTAGTATACTGTGTTTGTCGTTTCTTTCTTTCTTTTTGACCTCAAATGCCGTCTCTTATGATTGTGCCACATACAGTGATTTGATTCTTATGCCTGTGTGGCCGGCCATGCATATAGTTGCTGAATGAGAATACTTACTAGGAACCATGTCAACTGGCATTCCAAGGGAGTGCATGATAAATGTTTGACTCGGGATCTTACATAGATTGGTACACATCCCAGCACAATTTGTCTCCTCTAAAAACCTGCAAGGTGTAGGTTTGATGGCTAAGATTCCAAGTGCAATAAAAACTTTAATGATTTGAAAATGATGATGATGATTGCCATTATGATGGTCATGATGGTAATGGAGAAGGAGAGAGAGCCTTGAAGCATCAAACTTGTTGGAGCAGATTGATTTAGCAAGGAAAGTGTCTTAGGTTGGTGACCTGTATGGGATAGTGGGACCCCCATATGTTAAAATAATTAAGTTTGAAATTGCAGGGAAGTTATTTTACCTGCACTTTTTTATGTGGACTACATTCTTTTCCTTCTTTCCGTTGAACTCAGATTCCCGCACCTTGTTTTGTAAAATCCATGAAATCACTCTCGTTAGGCTATAATCACAGTTTAATAGAAATATCTCAATTCGCAAAATGCTTTGTGTTAGTATGTGCTTGTGCATTATGGAGCGATTAATCTGCGAAATGTTCCCATAATTGTGGACATCAATGATTGTCATATGACCTAACGTAGAGCTAGCTATTGAGAGAAATTTTGGGTCAAAAAAATAAATCAAACTGAGCATAAGGGAAAAGAAATATGAGCAAACAGATCCAGTATAGATGAATTTAAATGAAAATGTGAAAATTGAATGAATAGCCCGACCTTTATGGCTAGGATTTTGACAGCATATTCAATATAATTTTGTTTCAGGATGCTTAAATAATGTTGAACATGTAATCAGACTAATTATTTTAAAAAAAAATCTGTATATCAGAATTGCGAAAATGAATTTCTCAGGTATTGGGTTGCTGAAGTTTGATTAATTAAAATAATCTAGAACTATTTATTTATTAATTTGATGAATCAATTATTTGAACTAGTATTTCTTGTAGCACAAAAAGGGTGTTACAAAAGAAGACGAATTCTAGCATTTCACTTCAAGAGTGTTGTTAGAGTAAGACTAGTTGCTATCCAAAAAAGCAAGGTGATATTTTATTAATTACTTTTTTTTAGATTTATTTCGAGAAAAAATAGACTACAAGCTTGACTAATTTCGAGGGCAAACGCAAGGTGAAATGACAGTGGTGAATCATATAACAGAATCAAGGGCAGCTCCATCCGGAGAAAGAGAGATTTCGGCAGTTAAAAGTAAGGTGAGAGAGGAGCCTTTGGATCCTGTTTCTTGCACATCGAGAGGTTTAAGAGGATAAAATTTATAACTCAACAAAAACAATTAAAATATTTTTCCTAGTTTTCCTTTTACCTATTTTTTTTATAAAAAAATATGGATGGCGGGAAGTGATTCTCCACCATTCGAATTTTTTTATTTTTCGGGTTCAAAACTCAATGTTCAATATGCAATCCCCAACTATTCCCCCGGTCGAGGGAAAGTTATTCCTTACAGACTTTGTGTCTGTATAATTTGTTTTAGTTTGTTTTTGATACAGACTTTGTGTCTGTATAATTTGTTTTAGTTTGTTTTTGAAAATATTTTTTTTTTTAGAAATGTATTAAAATAATGTTGTTTTATTTAAAAAAATATTTTTGATATTAGATATTGTATGAACATCAAAAAATTAATTTAATTTAAAATAAAAATAAAAATTTTAAATTTTTTTTAAATTTTTTTGAAAAAAGAAACACTTTGTTATGCTACTGTCATGGTTTTTCCCAAGGAAAATGATACGAAGCCCACCCCTTCCCAGATCCCACCCCTCGGGTTTCACAGGAGAAAAAACAAAGAAAGCAAGCATGAGAAAACAAATTGAAAGTTTTAATTTCTGGAGTGATGTTAAAAAAGCCCATGTAAAAGCAACAGCTCATGTAAATGGAACTCCTTACCTCGCTGGGTCCGACTAGCCAAGCAAAGAACAAGGTCGTGAAGGCAGCAAAATACTCTCTTTTAAACGTGGACTCTGGCAGCACTATCCTTATCTGCACAAAATCGAAACACCAACGCTGATTTGTTACAATATTGGAGCATGCTTTGAAGAATTCAGGGATTGAACCTCACATGGCATAGATTAGTGGGAAAATAATTTAAGAGTTCCATGCAATCTAAAAAATAATTTCTGCTTTTAATTTGCTTTCGCCAAACAAACCGTCTTTTACACAATGGTAAACCCAAGAAGGAAAATATCGAACTTGCCATGTTCAAGATCGGCCTGGGGATGGCTCGATCAAGAGATTGAAGCACAAGCCCGTGCTGTTGAATCGGACTGAATCTCTGCCATGTATCTGTAGCTGCCTGCGTCAAGCTCTCGTAACCTCTCTTGCCGTTTCTTAACCCTGCACATGTTTTCACGGTCTGTATTTCTATCCTCGGAAAGGAAATGAAGTAAAGCCCGTGAATAATCGAGAGAGATTAACTAAACCTGTTGCATCTTGAAATCTCTGGGATAGATAGTTTATCGCTAGCTCGGCAAACCAGCTATCATTATAGATAGTCTTTCTCGTAAGTCCTGGAAACTTGTCTGTCCGATTTGAAGCATTCCTCTTCTCTGTCACTTCAGTCAGAGTACTACTACCTGGTGTTCTTGTAAGAACTGCCAGAACAGCAGGAGAGTGGTATTTGACCTTACAACCACGCGGCAGGGATGGAGTAGGACATCTAGTTTGCCAAAGAATTCTCGCCTCCATGTCTCTGGTTGATCAGAAAGAGATAGAGAGGTTAAAGGGCCTAAACTCTGTATTATATCTTGTGATCTAGTTTTTGGCAGAAGTGGAGCCTGAGACAACAAAGAGAGCAGACGTAGATAGCATTTTAAAGAAAACTCAAGATCCTGTTGTTTTTGTTTCAGGTTTTTTGGAATCTTGCAGCCTTAATTGTGTTATTGCATTTCTCGTCATATATATAGTACTTATGGCAAGTACAAGTGGACGTTTACTTGGTGCATTGATTATCGTCACCTTATTGAGTGATCAGCGTAGGTTCTTGTGGCAGCGCCCTGTCTTTCATTCAACTTGCATCACATCAATACATCATGGATCAAACAAAACACACTCCAAAGAATCTTTTAGTGGGAAGCTACAAATTCTGCCTCTTCTTTTTTTAAGGTAAATTGCGTGCCTCGTTAGACCAGCTTCATAAAAGTTTAGGCCAGAGCCAGAGATGGTTGGATCCCATTGAAACCTGTGGTTTATGACCATTTCAGAAAGAGATTCGTGGTGAATGGAAAACAAACATGAAGAGTCACTCGAGCAAATATTGTATGGTAGCTTGAAAAACTCCCTTTTTTTCCAAAACGTATTGAGATTTCAGAAAGAAATGCAAGCCGGTACGTATCTGTTATCTTGGTTCATGTTAAAAATGTGAAAGCTCCTGCCCGTGGGGCAAGCATGAGTGTTGATTTTGGTTAGACACTGAGTTAGGACTTGGGACTCTTTTTATATGCATGGTTTCTGTGGTTGAAACTCACTGCAGAGCCAAACTATTTGATAAAGAAAGGAACCGCAGTTTTGCAACTTTGGATTCCACCTAAAACTGCAGTCGAACCGTAATCTATGAAAAGCATTTGTGAGATGCTTTTCGACCTCAGCCCACCAGATATAGCAGGCACACCAATGAGATCGACGAGAGCAACAGCCACAGCCCAAAACACAGATGACACACACATAACCGAGTTGCTTCATGCACAACGATCATCAGGGAGAATAGAAAAAATTGAGGGGGAGAAGATGCATGAGACAAGAGCAACAACCACAGCTTCGACAGCTCTCTCTCTCTAAAAAACAGTCACGCCATCAGCCCTCTCTCCTCGGCAGCATGTCACTGGCGACCACCATTGGTTTCTCCTACAGCACTGGTAGCCTTTCCTCTTCATCGGCAGCTACTGCACCAGTCTAGTCTTCTCCCATAGCTTCGTCGTGACTTAGATGCAACAACAACAACAACAATCTTCCAACACTTCTCCTGACCACCAAAAACCATCATTTCTGACACCACCACTACAGGAAAAACAACCTCAATCTCTTCTACCTGGCGGCATCAGCAGGTGAGCCTCTCATCACCATTGATCGACCACCCAGCTACTGTTCACGTGCTACGTGAACAGTGCAGGAGTGAATTAATTCACTCTACACTGTTCACGCAATACGTGAACAGTGTTTCATCCCGTTTTGTTTTTGAAAAAAAAATATTGGGTTGGACCTGCTCTCGGCTCGGCCTAAGTCCAACAAATTTAGGCATTTTCGGCCCACCTTGACTAGGCCAGTCCATTTAATTGGGTTAAATCCAATCCAATTTTTTTGTAAAAAATATATGAAAGTCATATTTAAAAAAAAAAGTGTATTTGGATGTAGGAAATAATTAAGAGAGCACGATCATGTATTTGGATTCGGATCCCACCAGAGTGTACAATAACATTTATTAATACACCAACCTCCACAGTGCAAGATTGGATTAAGATGGTTATGGTGGAAGCTGGTGATGGTGCAAATATGCTTGCTCATCAACAGTTTGCCGAGCATATTTATATTGATATACTAAGAAAAGAAAATCTCCAAACCAATTTATGCAATGTAATCTGCTTTTGTGTATTTTTTTATTAAAAAAAAAACAGTGCAGATAAAGATATTAAATAAGAAAAAAAGATAGAAACAATGTTCAATCATGTTAAGGAGAAACCATCAATCTTCGATCACTGCAAATTGGCATTTTGATTCCGCAGGTTCAATCATCTCAAGAATTTCAAAACTATATGAATGGTAAAAAATATGTATTTATGGTCCAACATGACGTGTTTAGATCTACGAGGAGATTTGGTCACGTCAACCAGAGTGATGACTCGAAAAACCATAACTTTGACCATTTAAATTCTTACGAGAGTTTTCAGAGACAATTTTCCTTCGAGTAGATCATTAATCTAATCGTTGAATCTTTAGATTGAAAACACATCATCCTAAGAACCTAGTTTTGGAAATTTTGTGATTTTTCATATGAATCAGTCATTTGATTTAATAAATTGGTCTCCCGGTTAATTCCAAATTTAAATAGATATTATGGTTCTCAACCGTGACTTTCAAATATTTGTTATTTCACCAAAAAAAATATTTATTATTTAATTTATCTCATGTTTTTCCTGATGAAGTCAGTTCTCGTTATTGCATGATAACTTTAGGGGATGCTAGCATAATGCGTTCCTCTAAATTTTATTGGAGAGAGAAGTGAGGAAAGAAAAAATGAGTAGCCAGGGAATTATTTTGGACAAACTCGGTAATATCTTGATGAGAAAATTCTAACTACATCCTGGAAAATTATTAAATGAGATCATAATCAACCCTAAATTAACATCAAACAAAACCCTTAACAAATTAAAATCATGTTTGGTAGTTTTTAACGGTACAATTAAAATTATTTTGTTGAGATCTTAACAGTATCGAGATTGTCGAAAACGGAATTCCAATATGCCCCCGGTGACCTATTATTTAATGATTATTGGATCTTGAAACTTTATTTTTTAATCACTAGATTTTCATTAAAAAAATATATTGATTTTTGTAGCTGTTAATTAATTTGACTAAGAAATGATTTTTGAAACTACTATTATTTTCCATAGCATGTCTAACAACTATTTTCAATTGCACTTGTATGTAATATTTTTTCAAAAAAAAATTATTTCATATATATATTCTTTTTTAAATTTTATTTCTACTACAATAATGACATCGATGCTAACTTAACCTGACCAAGTTCAGTCTTCTTAGCTTTCAGTCCATCAATCAATCTCGGAAAGAAAGAGGGATTTTCCGTAAACCTCGTCCAAAAGTCGGTTCGTGTTTTACATGCTCAAGTGTATTATCAAGGAGCCTGTTCGAGCCACTCTCATGTGAAAAGACGGAGAGTGTATTGGGCTACTAAAGCTAATGGGCCAGATGAGCCCATATGAAACTGGAAATATGTTGTCCCGGGAAGAATGGTCTTTTGTAATAGTAATTATTATTTAATACCTGTTATTTATGTAAAATATAATTTGTCAACCCCTTTCTTTTGGAAAACTAATATCGATTCCCCTTATGAAACTTGATTGTTTTTTTGTTCACTGACCCCTGAAAGTTCGATACGCTCAATTTTTCTAACACTGAATTTTTTGCCAAGTCTCTGCTTGCTAGCTGCTTGAGTCCTTCGGTTACTTCCTGCCACATAACGTAAATGAAGCTACACAGGTCAGCCTCGACACAGCTGACATGAAGCTCTTCTTCTGCAGAAATTGTTCAGAATACCTGACTTCATTGACCCAAAATGTTTTGCAAAATAGTCTCTCACCATCCTCCACAGCAGGACAGGTGAAGAACATATGATCTCTGTAGTAGAGAGAATGTGATCTACACTGAGTTCAGATTTATACGTGTATTTTTTATAAAAACCTGTGATAATCAGTATTTTGCTCATTCACTTGAACTTATAAAATATATTGATAAAAAATAGAGTTTAATCGCATCCGGAAAAAAAATCTTAGTGGTCGGCCTTCTCAAAAGTATATCCGGCCACATGCATAGGACCCTAATTCTGTTGTGAAAAATCAATTATTGATTAATAGTGTAATAGATGAAAAAAACACAAGATTTAACATTTAACATGGTTCGACCATATGTTTATATCCGCATGAAAGATGAGTTTTTGTTTTCACTATATTAAAATAGGGCATTATAAACCGTCCAAGAAAACCTGGTCGGCCGATCCTAATCATCTAATAAATATGAACAGTTTTTCTAGTATCATTTTACCATACCGTAGAGGTGGTGGCCCGCATCTCTAAACCTATTAATCATCCCTACCAACAAAACAAAAAATAAATTCTAGAAAAGCCGCTCCGCTTCACTCTAACATCAAAATCGAACCAATCTACCATGCTTCCCTTCTCTGGAATAATCCCAAAAACTTCTGTAATTAAATAGTTTGTATATTGAATTGCAACCATCTCATCAGATCCAGAGGAACAAATCACATCTGACACTGCTGTTGGAGGCAATCCTGATTCATGAATAAGCCTCGAGATTACGTTCCCGGCAAAAATACCTAGAGAGTACAATCGTACCACTACAGGAATGTGCTTGCCGGAGTTCCAATTTTATGCTTCTTTTCGATTTGACCCTTGTTTAACTCTCGTCTTTCTTGTGAAACTTGAGGAAACTTCAATTTCAGGACAGCGTCATCTGATTTACAATTATAATGACAGCATGCTACAAAGCTAATTTAGGACAACCAGTTGCATGTTTTCCTTTAATACCATACAATTTGTAAACTCGACTCAGTTTTTCTAATCGATTTCATAAATTATTCACGGATGCTAGTTCAAAATGCGTTGTTTTACAGCCTTGACCCATCACCTCAAAACCTGGAGCTCAACCGATCCAAATCGTACTGAGAAAATCTTGTTCCCGGTAAGTGGTGGATTGGCTGTAGTATTTAAACGCTGTGTAAATTAAAAATATATATATATATTTTTAGATCATTTTAATATAATGATATTAAAAATAATTTTTTAAAAAATAAAATATATATAATTCAAATATTTTTATTAAAAAAAAAACATAGGCAAACTCAAACACAGTCTAAAACAAGCCATTAACTGGGATGCAACAGACCATCAACTGGCATGATCTCCATGCTAGAGGCTAGTCCATCCTACCAAAACGAAAAACAGAATACTTTTTTTCTATTCATGATAAGTTAAAAAGCAATGTACCATCATCACCTTTCATTAGCATAAATTATAAAACACTGCGTTTAGAAGATCAGAAACATGGAAAGAAAGTCAAGAAGATGCTAAGAAATTCAAGGTAGGGATCCAACAAACAACATTCCTACTCTAAACGAAGGTGCTAGTTCTAAAGGACAAGCCTAGAAGTCAAAGGATATGTACTTAACCACGATGTCCTACACTAACGCAACCATAGCATTAAAATACCAAACAAATCTACCTTAACCTAAACGCAAATACGGTCACCAGATTAAACACATGATTGTCCAGCTGAAAGCAACTTGAGATGAGATGCCAACAACTTCATTCTTTGGTGGTTTTGTTGATGAGAGACTTGTGAATATGAGGGATGACACCGCCACCAGCAATGGTTCCCTTGATGAGGGTATCCAGCTCCTCATCTCCTCTAATGGCCAGCTGAAGATGCCTTGGTGTGATTCTTTTCACTTTCAGATCCTTGCTAGCATTTCCAGCAAGCTCAAGAACCTCTGCAGTCAGATATTCAAGGATTGAAGCCAAGTAGACAGCAGCAGTGGCCCCAACTCGCCCGTGAGATGCGATCCTTTGCTTTAGATGCCGGTGGATACGACCCACGGGAAACTACAACCATCCATTGTAGACATAAGAAAATAGTGTCAGATAAATTCAAACACCGTTAACAAATCACAACAGTCTTGCACAAACGCTACTATGAAAGGAGGAAAAAACTTCTTTAACAGAACACAAGCGGTGCTGCAACCAAAATCTTACCCTACAAACCAAAGGAATGACCATATCTGTTCTAGCTACCCAAAAACAAGGTACTCCAAACAAAATCATGTTTTAAAATAAGGACTGCCATTCTTGTAAGCTTATACCCAATAGTAAAGCGTGCATTAACACACACTGACAGGCTTGAGAATCTTTTTAATCACAAATCACTTAATTATGTTTTTCAAAATTTGTGCATGTAATTTTATATTCCTAAAATTGGGGTTCTGTTTCATGAAGAAGACCCCCTTCCTTCAAATCACAACTGTTTTAGTATAGACAACTACTGGCGATTTTAAGACAGTTTTTGCAAGGGACGTGACATTTACAGTTAAAAGATATCACCCCAGATAAACCGTGTAACGTGTAATAAAGTTATCCAAAAAATGATCTTTGATCTACTGCTAGAATCACTCAAGTTAGCAATGGTAAATGATCACAGGCAAATTAATTTGATTGAGCACATATGTCACCTGTATGCCAGCACGAGAAGACCGAGAGACGGGCCTCTTCTTGTCCTTCTCCTTATCTTTGTCCTTGTTAGCCGCTGCAGTTGTTTTCGTTGCCAGAAGCCCTTTTCCTCCTTTTCCAGCCATCTTACACCTTTTCTTATCAAAAAATCAAATTCTCAGATTGATAATAATTAACAAATTAAATAAAAGGCACAGAAGAAAAATACAAAGCTGAAGAAAAACTGTAAGAAATTGAGGCTGTTAGCAAAATATAGTTCGAAACTATTAGCAAAAACAGAGGAAAGAGATAGGAGCCTCCATAAATGAGAGCAACTGGCTGAGATTTGTAATTGAGAGAGAGAGATCTGGGCTTGACTTTTTAGTAAAGACGAGAAATTTGGAATTTGGAAGAAGATCTAAGCAAAATTAAGTAAAAAGAACTCTTAGATCTAAAGAGAACTCGAAAGAATTTCAATGAAAAGGATTAAAGCAAAGAAAATACGAAAGACCCAGAGGTCCATTTCAGTAAGAAATAAAAAGGAAATAAAAAAATCAGAGAGTTAGAGAGAGAGACCTGAGGCGCTCTGGATCTGGAGAGGAGAGGAGAGGGAACTGTAGAGATTGAATGAAACGAGTGGTAAGCGCTTGGTGTTGAGGATTGTTATAAATTTAATAGGGAAGGTCGGAATTTGAACGTGCAAAAACCCAAGGAGCGGCTTCTTTTGGTGGGAAATAATTCCCCAAATTTTTTCGATTTCGAAATTTTTGGCTTTTTTTTTTAGGTTTTACCTGAAATGAAGAATTGAAAAAGAAACTAAAAATTGTTTCTCATGCTTCAAAAGGAAAGATAGATGAAATATTATTTTTATACATTTTGTAAGAACATTAATTCACTATTTCAGTAGTTTTTAAAAAACAAAATGGCTGTGTTAAATATATTTAAATATAATTAACTATTTAAGATGTTATTTTTAATCATTGAATATCCCAACAAAGGATGTTATTAATGATATGATATGGCTCGGTTGACTTATCGAGTCTAAAAATAACCTGTATGATTTTTATTCAACTCAGTGTTAAATGGTAATATTAAAAATATTTCAATTGAAAAAACAATTTACATCAACTTGGATGAATTCACTAAACTTTTAAAACGGTTCAAGAAATTAGAATAGTCCCATTTAAGTCAAGAAAATATTTTTTAAAAAAATAAAAATAATATTATTTTAATAAATAGTATTTTGGTATTTTTAGAAAATTGGAGATAAGAGCGACAAAAAATGTTCCTTCTAAATTTTTTAAAACATCTTATTTCCTTCTTGTTTTTTATCATGACATTACATATTTCAATCCTACCCTACCTCAACCAAGTGGCTTATAATTTGATCAAATAAAAACCAAAGTAAAAAAAACCCATAAATAATCGGCCATACTGCCAAGTAAGTGTCTGTTTGGCTGTGCGTTTCAATCGGTGTTTTTTGAAATTTGATTTTTTTTATTTTAAATTAATATGGTTTGGTGTTTTTAGATCATTTTGATGTGCTGATGTCAAAAATAATTTTTAAAAAATAAAAATATATTATTTTAATGTATTTCAGCATGAAAAATACTTTGAAAAACTACCGTAATCACACTTCAAAACAGACAGTAAGAGAGAGCATCCACGATATAAACCCCCGTTCCTTTTAAATTTGAAGTAATGAGATAGTTTCAGCGTCAACGCCTTGGAAGTAACCAAACGTGTCTCTTTCCAAGCATTGACGCCCACCATTGCATGTGCCTTTGGCCACAGTGCATCCACGGTGAGTTCCTACATGTCAATCGTTTGAAGACAAGTTAAATCGAACCCCTAGATCCATTTTTAAATGATTTTTTTAAAGTGTTTTTAAAAATAAAAAATATATATTTTTATTTTTTTGATATTTTGATATTATTTTTATGTTTTAATGTCAAAAATAATTTTTGGCAATAAATATTTAACAAAGTCTCGTGGCATACTAGCCCTTGGATTTTTTTTTTTTAAAAGATTTCTTGCACACAGCTTTGAAAAAAATAATCGTAAGAGAAAATTAAAAGGGACAGTGGAAATAGTAGAAAAAAGATGAAAAATTCGATCCACTCGATACCTTTAGCTAAATAATGCTGAAATTTGGGTTGGTTATTTTTGAAGGTGTCAGACAAAACTATCACTTGTGTTAGAGTTTGGAAGAAAAATTAGAGAAAATTAAGGTGGAAAAAGGGTGGGGAAATGGAGAATTGCACTCTTTTCTTTTGGATTTCGAAGATAAGGGATCATTCTGAACCTTTCCTACAGGCGTTAGGATCGATAAGGAAAGATTGTTAAATTTAAGGATAAAAGTGAAATTTAACTAAATTTACAGAAATTGAAAGATAATTTCCCCTCCACGTTAAAATCTACAGGCCAGTCAGAACTTCTCACGTCATCAATTATATCCACTCACTACATGCCACGTGTTAACAAGCTTCCCTTTATTGACCTTTCTTCCTGTGACTAGCCCCACAAAACCTCCTCTGCCCTGTTCACCGTCACCTGCCCAGAGCGCAATCAATCTCCGCAGCCTGCTCCCCGGTGAATGGAAACCGTCCAACTCCCGATTCATATTATCCAGTGCATCTGGTGACTGAAGCGGGGCTGAAGGAAAACGGGTCCAGGAGCAAAGCGAACTCTTAAAGGACGAAGACTGCGTGTACTATAGGGCCACGAACGGGCGCGTATTCAAAGATCTAGAGGTGCTAGCTGCCGGAGACATGGTTTCCCAGTTGAAGTTTTCTGTTTCGTTTTTCAATCAGAGATATATTTTGCAAAATAACTTGACATTTATTTTGGAAACGCAGAGGTTGTTAAACTGATCAAACCCCTGGCTTCGTAGCTATATGGATAATAGTCTCTTCCAGATTAGTTGTTGGGGAATAGTTTTGTTTCTTTGTAGTCTACTAATAGGTTTAGTCATTCGGAATGACTCCCTCCGTCACCACACCACGCTAATAGTTGTAGAATGGGATATATGGATGGGTAGTCATGGCATGGGCATGCTATCATGCTATCTTTGTAGTGGGCCCTGTGGAGTTGAGAAACACTGGTCGGCTCAATGTTGAATTTTGGAGAATCGAAAAGCCTAACCTGTGCCCTAACCATTGACAAGGTAGGCCCAAGATGCCTGATCCATACCCATCCAGATGGAGTGGATTCTGTTTTGAAAACCTCACCCACCAAGATCAAGATCGTGGGTCTGTTAATAGCTAACATAAGCTCGAACCACTTGGATGGTCAGTCAGGACACGTCAAGCATAGTTCATATTCTATAGGCATGCTATACATAAATCATTTAAGTGTTTTACATAAATCAATTAATACTAATATTGATTATAAATGTTCATTTCATCAATATTAATATTAATATTATATACAAAATAACATAAAACAACATTATATACATGTGATATTTCAATTACTCTTAATATATAAAGATCTCTCTGCCTTAATAAAAGGGGAAAAAAACTTATGATCCCTCGAATAAAATGATGGAAGTTCTAGGTATAAGGGTTACAAATACTTCATCAGTACCAAGAGGATGGAGCTTACACCCTTCACTCTCTTGCACTAAATTATCAACATTTGTCATGTATAAATGAATAACAAATATTTTTGTTCTTGGAATTTAATGTCCATTTACTATAACTCTTTGTTATAAAGTCGCTAGCTTAAACATCAAATGGTCCACAAATTCCACCAATAAAAAGTATTATGTAGAAATTCAAACATTTGTCAACAAGCTTTTGCGCCTTTTATTGTAAGGAATGAAAATTAACATCAATATATGATCATTCATTACCTAGATACAAAAAAACTTAAGTTTTCTACCATATCAGATTTTGGAGCATCATCATTTTATTCTCAACCATGATGTATATCTCGGTCTATTATTACGAGGATATTGCGATCGACACAAATATAGGAAGCATTTACTCTCATAAAAATTTAGAAGAAATCATTCACATATTAGATGGAGCCATGATAGCCATGAGAGATTTAGTTGCATAGATTCCATTAGAATTGATCTCATTAACATAAAAAAGAAGATTGTTTTGGTATGTAAACAACTAAATAAGCATGTTATTAGTGCACCTCAACTGTTTAAATCCATGGTAGATCCTATCAAGTTTTTGATATTTCTAAAGCAATTTATAGTGATTGAATGAATCAATGTTTTTTATGGGTCAACCATGGTTTAATTCATTTAAAAGACATTAAATGTGCTAATTAGTGTTTTTTTAGAATTGTGAGGTGGTGGAAGGAGGAGAAACATTTAGCTATCTCACTTGTTGGTATTTTGGAACAAAATATAGTTTAATTGTTAAATTGAGTATGCTTTCATTTCCTTTAAATTGGACGTGAACATATTTTGCATTTAATTTGTAGGGTTATTTAGGGTTTTTTTGTCATTTCAACACATGTTAATAAAAGCTCTGAGAAAATAATACATGTTAGAAAATAACACAATATGAACATAGACAATCTGATAGTTGTTTCAAAATTCATGTACTCTTAACATTAATTAACATATAAAAAAGTCAATATAAAATTTTATAAAAATCTAATTGCGAGGAGATAAGATTTAAAATCTAATGACTTGAGAGAGAAAATGACATGGCACGAGAGAAAAAAAAGAATAGACAAAAACAATGGGTCATTTAGGACACACTAGAGGTCTATTTTAACACATTTGATACTGCTATAAAAATTTCAAACGATTCTAACCACAATATCATAATTTTTAGAAATTTTTTTCAGGATTAATCATTATCTCATTTGGTAGTTTTTTAATACATGATTAAAATTGTTTGTTAAGATTTTTTTAACAGTACCGATCACATTAAAAAATAGATTCCCACTATACTCTCACTTCTCACGGCCCATTATTTATTTATTTTCTCTGTTTATCTTTTGCCATGTATCTTTATTTTATTTTTAATCTTGAATCATATCTCTTGGTTACTAGATTCTCATAAAATTTCGAGTTGATTTTTGTTAAAATTAATTAATTTGCAAAAGCAATAACTAACTAATTAATGGTATGCAAAATTGATATCTAGAAATGATTCAAACTATATTATTTTTTCAAATATTCTATCAACAAGTGTCATTCTTCTAAAATTGACACCAAACTAAACCATTTTTGAAAAACAAAATCCTGTCATAAAATGGTATTTTCCCGAGGGTCTATGTCATGAGAAGACATTAACATCAGCTTTCCCATCCTAGTCCTGTTTCTACAACTCATCATTTCATCGTTGTTTCATAGAGGTCTTCCTGGAATCTTTTCTTTTTCCTGTATGGATCTGTTCCTCTAAACCGTTGAAGTTTATCTTTGCTGATAGCAAGACGATCTTTTTTGGAATTTCAGCTACTTCCAAATTAGAAGACGATGCATTTTTTTATTTTATATAGAAATTGGGCAAATGGCATCTCTTCTGTCCCGTTCTCCTCCTGATCTAAATGGAACTTGTTTTGCTCCTTAATTCAAGAGAGGGATTATGGTGTCTGGTGACCTTATCATCGTTGCCTGTCCTGAATTCAGTCATTTCGAAGTGATTGATGTTCCCTGAACGTAATGTTCTTCTGGCTATACTTATACGGTTGCCTTCTGAATTCCTATCTCATTTTAATTCATTTTGTTTTCTGGTTGGTATTTTTTAATTCAAAGTGATCGATGTTCTCTCTAAACAAAACTGGAATTTTCCGATAGATATTTCAGTTAAAAAATCCAGAATAGATCATAATTTAAATTGAGATTAAAATAATATTATTTTATTTTATTTTTTAATTGATACAAAATATTTTAATTAAAATAGAACGAAACTACAACCCAGATTCTATTCTTATTTCTTTTCAGCCTCACCGGGGTGAAACTCCGGTCAGAGAAACGCGCCTCACGAGACCGCACATGCTTTGCTTTTTATTTACTTTTCCCTATACGTAGACAGTATCAAAAGATGCAAGTATTTCTTGTTAGTAGTGAGCTTGTGGTTTAGCTTCGGGCGCGGTAGTGGTAGTGGCAGGGGCAGGAAGGAATTTCTGACAGGCAATACGATCGGTCTGTGCACTCGCCTGTCACTCTGTTTCCGGGCACCACCTTGCAATCTTGTAATCAAATATAGATCAAAAAAGGGCCTTGTTTTGATTTGCAGAGATCAAATTATTGGAGTCATTATGAAAAATCTAAGATACACTCAAGGAGTAACTAGTATTTCTATCTAGTATATTTGAGAAATTCTTAAGTAGCTAGACCTGATTTACGAAATCATCAAATCTCATGAATGTTCCCGATTCCAGGAAATTCTAGGCAGAGAACTGGGTAAAAAACCAAATCCTTGCAAGCCCATGCATTTTCTTAAATCCCGCCATGGATCGATCATTCCAGTGTCCACGTGTTCTTTCGCAAATAGAACTCATAATGCATCGTGCATAGGTGATTGATGGCTCTGTGAAAATTGCCACCCTGAAACGCGTGGAAAGGTACTAGGTAGGGTGGTGGAAGGGAAATCTATCGGGTGTTGACAAAAAAGTAGACAAGAATAAAGCAAATCCCAAATGTGGAGAAAACTAGGAGATTGTGTTGTGTTTCCCTGTGATCATTTTTTCGTAGTATTGATCATTGTCTTGTATTTGCAGCAACAATTCAAGGAAAAAAGGGGAATCATTGATCGATGGACCATAAAGAATGGCAGTCGATGGGTCCTAGCCCTAAAGCTTTCTTGGAAAGCATCATTAACTTTGCCCCATGCAAACAAAACTTGTGCTTTTGTAGTTTGCAAGCTAATTGAGTAAGCTTGCTGCGAAAACCTTTTTAACTTCACTCATTTAAAATAGTTCAGCCCATGAAAACTTCCCAGATGTTCGTTTTCTTATCTTTAAATCTTGTTTTAATCTTGAATATATATATATATATATATTAAGAAATCATTTCGACTAAAAACTTAAGTTTGTAGGTGAGATCTCGGAATATGTTTATATTATTCTCTAATACACCCCTTCAAGTGAAAATTCTTTGGTCTTGAAATTTGCACAAGTCTATAATGTCTTGTGCTTGATTTTTATCAAATAGAATGGGATAGTGAGATTTAAATTCGTGATTGCTGAGTCAACAAATCTTTGATATCATATTAAAGAACCATCTCATCTAAAAACTTAAACTTGATGAGGCCCCATAATATAATTTATATTATTCTATATATATATATATATATATATATATATATATATATATATACACACACACGCGCGATGTTGAAATATTTATAAAAACTCTTGTCACAACACCAATACGCGCTTGAAATCTTCTTTTTCAGCAGGATTTCTTGCAGGTTAAATATCGGGCATCATTCTTCTGTGGATAAGACAAAGACGTGTGTGGTATCCCTTGAATTGCAAGACATGAAACCATGTAACAGCCAACAGAAATGTAAAACCAGGGGCCATAAACTTTAAGCGACCATGGATTGATATAGCAGGAAGGAAATGCCCGACTGTGACATGTCATGTACTTCATAGCCAAAGGTGAATAGATTATTTTAGAGATTTTATAAATAGTCTTTTACAATATTTATATACATGACACATAGTCTTGTTAACTTTTTTTTTTAAAAAAAAAATATTCATAAGAGGTATTTGGGATAATTAATAATAAATCAATCCCACGTGACTCCAAACATCAAATGATGGGTTTAATTCCACATGCTGATTCAGTGTGGTCGAAGTGAATAAACAAAAAAAAAATCACTACAGTCTATGGGGCCTAGCAGAGTCAATATAAAAAGGTGTGTTTTTAATATTTTTTATTTCCTTTATTTAAATTATTTTTTAAATATTTTAAAAATGTTTTTATATGCTAATATGAAATTTTAATTTTTAAAATAAAAAATATATTAATATATATTCAAATAAAAATACTCTTAAAAACATTTACCGCCACTAAAACAAATAATATCAAAAACCATTTTTAACTTGAGCTGTTTTGCTTTTGAAATGAATTCAGGGGTTCAAACTATACTTTAAATATCACGTGATATATATATATATATATATATATATATAATAGTATGTTCACTAACTATTAAAACAGAAATAAAGGGCAGAAAAAGATATAACTGTTTTGTTACTGTTTTTTTTACTATAGAAATAATTGTCTGACTAACTAAATAGTTTTTAGTTCTTACTGGTTATTATATATAATTATAATTAAAATCCTGGTTTCATAGAAAATAAAATAATCTATTTTTTATTTAAAAAACTTATTTTTATTTATTTTATATACAAGAATCAATCTCATAATAATTTTAACTAAATATATTTTTATTCTTTTAACTTATATTTTGAGAATCACAATTAAAAATATTTTTTAAAAATTATCTTTTATATACCGTAATATAAAAAGAAAACACTAAACACACATGGTAGTGTTTGTCTTTGTGATTAAAACGTGTTTAATTTTTTAAAAATGTTTTTATTTTGAAATATTTTTTGTATTTTATATTTTTCTGATATATTAATATAAAGATTATTTTTTTAAAATAAAAATATTATTTTAATATATTTATAAATAAAAAATATTAAAAAAATATCATTATTCCAATACAACATTATATTTGTGAGATGTTACGACCGTACCAGCAAAAGTTTGCGGGGAGCAAAATAACTAGAAAGGACCGTTTGTTTCATTACTGTACCCAGTACGATCCATGATAGATTTGACAAGCCATCCAAACTACCGCCTCATCATACAGTTGAGGTAAATTATAGTTTTTTGTTTTAAAAATGTTTTAAAAAATGTTTTTTTTTTTAAAAAAAAAAAACCACCTTTAATATACATGCGCAGTCTATTAGAAGGACCCACAACTGATCAAATCTATGAAGTCTGGTCTCCGATGAGCGGTGCTGATGCAAAATATTTGTTTATAGACTCATTAGACGGAACCATTTATTTATGGACCCAACTAAATTCCTGCCCAGACTTTGACAAACAAACAAAAGTACAGGTAGCCTTTCTCGTGTAGAAAAAAAGTAAATGGGTTCTCCTGTGCGGATTGAATCATTCTGTGTGGACCATCATAGATGTAGAATACTGTCTTTCTGGGGCCCAATTCAATCAATCGGCTGTCCTTCCATGGCTGGGGCCCACATCAACTATTCAGCCCAGTTCACAAGTCTTGTTTTAAAATTTATTTTATTTTGAAAAATCAAATTAACAATTTTTATTATATATATTATTTGGAGCTTATTTGATATTATAAAATAATATATATTTTTAAAAATATATTTCTATAAATACATTAAAATAATATAAATTTTTAAATTTTATTCATTATATCAACACATCAAAACGATTTAAAAATATTAAAAAAATAATCTAAATATTTTTTTAAAGTGCTTTTAAAATATAAAAGGTAAAACAAAAGTGATTACGAGAGAAGAATGATATTTTTTTATTTTAAAAAAATTATTTTTGACATCGGCACATTAAAATTATCTAAAAACTCACAAAAAAATTAATTTAAAATAAAAAAATAAATTAAATTTTTTTCAAAAACAATTTCAAAAAACTCTCTCAAACACCCCCTGAATCTCTCTCTCTCTCTTTCTCTCTCTCTCTCTCTCTCTCTATATATATATATATATACTAGCTATATTGCCTGCGCGTTGCCGCGGGCATTTTTGTATATATAATTTAACATAATTAAATCTACAATGATTAATTTATATGATATAATTAAATAAAAGTTATAGATTAGGAGATAAAATGTATAAATTTTTAAGTAGAGTTTTAGATTACATCTTTTAGAATATAGGTACTGTGTCATAAAAGATTACAAAAGAACGCGAACTATATAACTTGCGGATTATTGCAAAAAAGAGTTTCCTAACATGAAGAACGAAGTCAAAACCTTTCTTCAAAATGAGACATCTAATATCCCTACTAATTTTCCAATTCAAAAAATTATTATAAGCAACTAAATGAAATGAACATTAAATTGATGTGAATTATTTGAAAATGTAGCAAATTTCTAAAAAAAGATTAGTGAGGATGATTTATGGTGCGAACTGTGAATTTAGCCAAAATAATAAATTTGTGTAGAAATCAAGTGAAGTACAAGTTTTCCATAAAATATATGAATTTAAAATCACTATAAATTTATTTGTTTAACAGTTTTTAACGAAATAATCAGCATTGATTTATTATCATCATCCAAAAAGCAAGAAGATTCGGATATTTGAATTATTAAATTTACTGCATTAAGATTAGTTTATTTTATAATTTCATTTAAACCAAAAAAAATAATTTTTATTTATTATTAAAAATATTTTTTAATATTAACCCTTGAAATTTTTTTAATTTAAAATAAAAAATATTTTTTTTAATACACTAAAAAACACATATCCAAAGGATCTGATAAATCAAAGGTGCCTGAGCTCATTCTCACATCAACAATTTAATGTTGCAGATAAGGACAGCCCACATGCTGAGTAACCATCTAGTCATGGACATGGATACTTCTAAGGATTTTTCATTTTATTATATTGGCTGACATATTTTCATCGCAATTTATTTTTATTTCTGTTCAAATTTAAGAGGCTTTTAAAACGTGATATTAATTTTAGCAATATGATCTATTTTTCTTGGTCAAGATAACTGATGTTAGGAGGCTAGAGTGGCTAGTGCTGGTATTTGCAAAATATTCATTTTGCTTAATTTAGGGCATGATTAAGGTTGTATTTTTCGGTGAGAAATATTTTAAAATAATATTTTTTTATTTTTAAAAATTATTTTTGACATCGACACATAAAAATAATCTAAAAATACCAAAAAATTGATTTAAAATAAGAAATGTTTTTTACTCAAACTCGGGATTTACATACTCGATTTATAAGAAAAAAATTCTAAATTTCAATTTATAATTTTTTTTCATCCATTTAAAACTCAAAAGCTCGAATATAGGATTAAAGTCACTTTAATCTATTTTTTTATATAAAATATTTTAAAAAGTCAAATTGATAAGATAACTTTTCAAGTAATATAAATTTAACTTTTTGTTTAATATGAAAAAACTATTTAAAAGCCATTTATATTTTAATATATTTAATATCAATAAAACTATTAATTATTTGCAACTGTGTAATACAACTTTAATCCAAACTGTGTAAAATAACTTTCATTGTGGTCCAAAGAAGAGAACATAAACACACATGTACATCAAAGAATATTAAGAAATCCGTTCAACCAATTATCATATTTAAGTAAACAAACTATTCCCAAGGATAAGACGTCATGAATTATAGACAACCCTTTCCATTTATTTATTAATTCCTAACCATTTCTCAACATTAAAGAAAAGAAACCAGGAAATCATTGCCTTCAAAGAAACTAAGATGAGGGGGAAAACCATGAAAATGAAACCCCAAAAGATATAAAGGATAAACAGTTGTGCACCTTATGGGTGGTGTTTTCATTGCCTTCCATATGCTACGGTGATGGGTTTGTTGTGGAGACGATTTTGCGCATACTTCATCTCATAAAACCAAACAAAAATAAAAATTATATAAAAATAAAACAGAGGATGTTGATGGGATCTTCTCAAAAACAATGAAATTCAGTTAGGTGAGATATTTGAAGAGTTATAAAAGAAAAAGAATAAGGGTTTTGTGTGGTAGATTTATTTTGAGGAGACGTAAAATGCAAGGATGGAATGGAAGGTGAGGTTCTTTAATTGCCACAACGCTACTCTTTGGATTTGTGTCTCCCCGCCCAACACCTCAAGCCCTGACCTTCAATTTCCTTTCCCTCTTTCTCTCCTGGCTCTCACCTTGGCGAGGAGCCTGCACCCGCTCAACATCGTTCTCTTCTTCGATTCTCTCTCCATCTCTCTCCCTTGGCTCTCAGCGTGGCGAGACTTGTCCCCGATCAAGAGCCTGAGGTCTTCTCCTTCGATCCCCCCCCTTCTCCTGGCTATCACGGCGGCGAGAAGCCTGTCTCAGCTCAACACCTCATGTCTTCTCTTTCAATTTTCTCTCCCGTAAACCAGACCATAGAAAGAAGAACAAAAGATAAATGAAAAAACGAAAAAGCCCCCACGACACCCACACAAAGACCTCACAGAACAAAGGGCAAAAGCGGGCTCACACTGCCGCAATCCACAGGACATTTACTCACAATTCACAGTGTCTCAAACAGTAAAAACCCTACGCGTTTTATTTGTTAGTTAATAATATATATATATATATATAGAGAGAGAGAGAGAGAGGGAGAGAGAGAGAGAGAGAGAGAGACAATATACGAGGTTACATGACAATAAGCCGTCAAGTGCATTCGATAGCCAGGTATTTTTTTATTATTATAAAAGGTGTAAGGATATTTTTCGATCAGCTTTTACACATTAAAATAAAATTATTCCCTGACAGAGTCTTAACAATCCATAATACATTTATATAAAAATAATTTCTGACAAACTCCCTCGTAATCAAGGTGACTTCCTGGGGAATGGAGGAGGCCAGTTTAAGTGCTTGCACCTAGGATTCTTTGCTTTGTCCCATGTAAAATGAGAAATATTGCTTCAAAAGCTTTAAAGGGTTATTTGGTTGTTGAATAAAAAAGCATGAAATATGTCCGATATAAAGTTAAAATTAAAAAGAAACTTATAGGGTGAATAAAAAATATTATTTAATCCATTTTGCATCAAGACTCGGTGTATTTTGAAGTGCACTGCTACCTTGAATTTTTTAATCCATTTTAAACTTTTTCTAATTTGATCATTTAAGTTTTTTATTTTAACAAAATGTTTTTTAACATTGCCGTTGACTTGAAATTATAATTGATGATTTGTTTTATATATTTTTTCTTTTCTTAAAAGATGTTATTTTCACATTTAGGCCAGCCACTGCCTGGGCTCTTTTTTAAAATACCTCGTATTTTTTATATAATTTTATAAAACTAATCTGAATTAAAGAACTAAAATTACATTTTAGAAAATCAATCCATTAAATACCATTCAATTTTGTTCTAGTTCTCAAATAAGATCATGATATTTTTTATGATATTAGATAAAAAAAAATTGACAACCTTTCATGATTGTTTTTTCTCTCTTAAATGTTGATTAAAAATAAAAATGATTAAATATACAAAATAACATTATTGTTTTAATATATATATATATATATATATATCCAATATTAATTTTTGAATGAGTTTGTTTTTTATAGTGTTAGCAATCATTTTATTAATAAAATTTGTTATGTACATGATCGTGGAGATTCTATAGAAATAGATAGAAAAAGAGTTTAAGGCATTATAATTATAGCATGTATATGATCGTGAAGATTCTATAGAAATATAGTTTAGGCGTTATAATTATAGTAAATGATTTTTTTTAATCTTTCTATCAATGAATTAGGTTCGTATAGATATATATTTATTACAAAAAAGGAAATATTACAAAAGTCATAAAAAATGGTTTTGAAAATATAATGCATTTTTACTTCATGGTTCTATTCATTATTTTTACATCAAAATAATATAAAAACATTAAAAATAAAGCAAAATTAAATAAAAATCAATTTTCTAAAATATTTCCAGAGCACAAAAATAAATACTCTCCAGCTCTTTAACACGATGACCACCAATACCATACTCTTCTTAATATAGTTTCAATGAAGCAACCAGAAACTAAAAATGGTTAGTAATCCAATCAAACTTGTTAATCATAGTGTATAATCATCGCTAGCCAACATTCCCAAACCTAAATAAAAAAATGCAAAAGGGGAAAGGAAGAAAACTCAAACTCAAACTCATGCAAATATTTAGAACTCCGTGGTTTTAATATTCGATAATAAAAAATATCCCGAAATAATAGAATTTCAGACAACAAAGGCAACGAGAAAGAAAGAAAAGTTTGAAAAAAATAATTGCATGGAGTGCTTCTAGAGAACACTTTTTGAAGGATTTTTTTTTATTTTAAATTAATTTTTTTAATATTATTTTAACATGTTGATTAAAAATAAAAAATATAATTTTAATATATTTATAAACAAAAATAACTACCGCAGTCATGATTTCAAACAGTCAACAAGGCAATGTCATTATCTCAGTGAGTAGAAATCAAGAGATGGATTTGATTCTCTCTTTTAAGCATGTTTGTTAGACAACCTAATCTAAATTGTCATAAAATTAATGATTAGGAACAGAACGGAGTTCCTCTTGTCCTTTGCACAAAACTCTTTATCAACTACAAACCCAGCTGGTGTTGTGGTTACCAAACGGACTCTCAGGATATAAAACTCAGTTTCGGGGGAGAATTGATCCAACGGCCATCGTTGACTTTCACACCCCCCGGTTTCTCTTGCTAAATGACATCCCCGTACATCGTTTTATTTCCAAACAAACCCGCTATCGTTTCGGAATTACCAGATCACCCTCCCAGTCCAATTCAGACATCACTGTAGCTGTAAAACCAAGTACTTATCGACAGTGAAATTAATTGTGGTCACCACAAATCATGCCAGTGAAATCGTCACACCTGGTAGTTTTTACCAAATACCGTATAGTATATTAATTGCATCGTTGAAATGACTGTAATACCAACATCGACAAATATTTTTTTAAATTGCATTTTCTTTTTAAAATATATTTTATCTAAAAATATATTATAAAAATATTTTTATTTTTTTTTTTTTTTAAAATATTTTTGATATTAATATGATCAAAATATCTAAACATACAAAAAAAATCATTTAGAGAAAAACAATTTTTTTCCCTTCAAAAAACACTTTTTGAATGCTTCCGAAAAACATGTTACCTCTTATTGTTCTAAAATAATAGAGATAAAAATAACAAAGTGATAAAATTATAATAGATAGTGGTGACGTGCAAGCTACTATTTTTATATCTTGTTTACTTATAATGAAAAATATAATTTTATTATTATTCTTGACATGTATTGATGTCAAACTTGTATATTTTTAAAAAATAATTAGATATATTTTTTAATATTTCAGATTATATTGAACATTAAAATTTAAAATATTATAATAAAATTGATTATAAAAATAAAGACATGGAATGATTGAAGTTTTTTTTTTAAAAAAATAATAGGCTCAACTTGATTATATCAAACAAAGATAAAACATAACCAAAAACTCATTGTCTTTTTTAATTGAAAAAAAATGGTCAAAGCAAAGTTGATTTGGTTTCTATTTTTAGGTTAGCCAGCTTGACCCTTATGATAACTATGATAATAATTATTTTATTCATTCATCTTACCCTATTCAAATCAACAATTTAAATTTTAAAATTATGATAAAACCTGACTTAATCTTTTTGAACTGTGACTCTAGTTTTGCCCTACAATGATCTCCAAATGAAGTTTTAAGAGTTTAGTAATAACAATTTTATTTTATGCTAGCTTGGGTCAACTTGTGTTCGCTCTCCTCACACATGACTCAGTTAAGTTTTAAAATATTTTGAATGTTATACTTTTTAGTTTGATAACTTTGAAATTAATGGCTTTTTACATGGATATTTTAGGAATAAAAAATAGTCTCCAAAAACATGTTTTGTGTGTACGTTATGTTTTGAAAATACATAAATTCACTCTAAATTACATCAAAAACAAATTTATTGTTATGTTTTTATTTTTATCTCCTCGAATGAAAATATTATTATTTGTATGCAGGACAATAACAAAACGTTAACATGCATTCTACTCTTAAATTCAGGCCCTTGTTTTTATTTCAGGGCATTGTAGTCAACCAAACCGGTATACGGTTTCACCACAGACGAGCAATTTCCAATAATGCACCCTCAACAAACAAAGAAATTAACTACTATTAATCTAATGACCATCAAGCCCTTCTGTCCACCAGTCACCTAGTCTAAACATCGTCGTCCATTACATTCCATAACATTAAAGGTCATTTTCGTCAAGACAAAAAAACTGACAAATAAAGCCAAGATGGTAGTTTCACCCACTGCCACCACGAGGAGGCTGTTTCCAAAAGACCTCCGTATCCACGAGGAGGGAACCATCCTAAGGCACCAAATTTGTCCTTTCAGAAAAAGAACAGGGACAATATAGGAAACTAAAACAATGTGACCCGTATATCATCACCAAGCCCATAGCGTGATGCTGTTTAAAAAGCATAGAAGAACCTGCAGCGATTCATTCTGTGCAGATTACATTTAATTGCCACGTAGGAAAGCAAATGGCAAATCAATCCCAGTCAGCAATCCTTCCCCTTTAAAATAAATACGCTACTGGCCTCCCCTCTTTATCCCCTCTCTCGCCAAAACGAAATCACCACACAACTGACTCATTTCCATCCCTCGCTTTTCTGTTTGTGTATTGTTTGGGCCTTGTAGCCGGCGGTCATCTTTTCGCCGGCGAGTTGAATCTATTAACCGGAAAATGGAGGATCCGGCTATTGATTGTAACCGGTTGTTCAATTTCCAAAGTGAAAGGGTGACGTTATCTTGCCGTCGCGTATTTCGGGAACTTTAACAGTATTTTTCTATAAAACCAAAACAAAAGCGACCTGTACTTGGCAGAGTTTAGAAGTTATTCCATGCTTTGTCTCGCAGATCAGAGTCGAATATAATACTACTGCTTTGTAATAATTAGAGTCTACAGAGGAGGTCTCAACTCCTAAGAGCCTCTCAAATTTTGAAAAAAGTTGGTAAATGCATCAAAATCATGGGTTTCCGTGTCGTTTTGATTTGCTGATCTCATCCCGTGCGGAGTTATCGATGTTTCCGCTGCTTCATTTAATCGATGTGTAGAGTAGAGAGTTTTACAGTTCAACTAACTTTTTTACGGCTTTCTCTTCAATTTCTTTGTTTCTCAATCTGTCTTGAGAGCGAAGATATTTTAAATTTTCTTTTTCGAGGTTTCTGTGCACTCTGTTGGCAGAAATTAATAATTCAATAATGGTGGAGAGAATTTGATTAGAGTGGGGAGTTTTTTTTTCTTAAGAAAAAAGTGTTGTTGATCACTGTGATCATTCCTTTTCTAATGAAGATTCAGCCGTTCGATTTTCAAACACTCAATGAACCAGTGGCTCACCAGTTGGAGTCAGTAAAGCCGGTGGGGAAATCAAGATTGAAGCGACTGTTTGAGAGGCAGTTCCTGAGAAATTCAGCTGCTGAAAAGGTCGGTGCCATCGAGGAGTCGCATTTGAAGGATGGCTCTAACGAGTTCGAGCCGAGTTCGGTGTGCTTGGCGAAAATGGTGCAGAACTTCATCGAGGATAGCAACGAGAAGCAACCACCAGTTAGGTGTAATCGTAATCGCTGCAACTGCTTCAACGGAAATTGTAACGACAGTTCTGGAGATGAATTTGACTCGTTTGGTGGTTTTGGCGACTCTAACCTTTCCTCCTCTGTTGAAGCAATTGAGATTCTAAAGGTAATTGAATCAATTGCATTGAAATTGAGTTTTTTTTCTTGTTTTTGTTTTTGGGATTGTGCGAGTGATACGGTTTTTATGGGCAGAGTTTGGTCCTGTGTGAAAGTGTCCGTGAGAGGAATTTGCTGGCGGATGCAGCGAGGGTTGTCGATAAGAACAAGATGTGTAAGCGAAAAGATGATGTTTGGAGGAAGATCGTTGCTGATGGTTTGTTGAGTCTTGGATATGACGCTTCTATATGCAAATCTCGCTGGGAAAAATCCCCCTCCTATCCCGCCGGTACTTTCTCTCTCTCAAATGGATAAACCATGTTTGTGTCTGTGTCTGTTTCCTAAATTGCGCAAAATATCCTTTTATATTCTGGTTGGTTCCTGGAAAAGGATAATTAACTAGAACCCAGAAAAAAAACGGAACCATTTTTTTATCATATGTCGGAAACAAGTAAAATCTTTGAACCCAAGATTTTTATCAGTTTAGGAATATTTTCATTTTCTGTTTGGTTCATCAGACAATGGATATTAAGAGCGGAAAATTTTAAATCTCCTTTATATTTGCTGGGAGAATCCGGGGAAGAAGAGCTGTGATTACATTTCAATGTGAATTGTGATCAAAACAGTTACAGGCAATCAACTATGGGAAATAATATATAGTTTGTTTCGCATACAGGGGAGTATGAATACATAGATGTGATCATCGCAGGCGAGAGGCTGCTAATTGACGTTGATTTCAGATCAGAATTTGAGATAGCTCGATCAACCAAGACTTACAAATCTCTTCTCCAAACTCTACCTTACATTTTCGTAGGTAAAGCTGATCGTCTCCAGAAGATTATTGCCATCGTATCGGATGCAGCAAAGCAGAGCCTTAAGAAGAAGGGCATGCCCATTCCGCCATGGAGAAAAGCCGAGTACATCAAAGCCAAGTGGCTCTCTCCTCACCCGCGAACCACACCACCTCTTAGCTCAAAAGAAACAGATCCCGAACCGGAAAAGGAGAAAACTCTGGTTCAAGATGGGATTGCGGAGGTTGAACTGAGTTGCCAAGAGAAGAATTCAGTGGAGGATGATGCTGAGATGGGCGAGTCGATGTTTGCTTTGTCCTCTGAAGGTTCCGTGGCAGAAGAGGAGGTTATAGCGGTGAAAGAGTGGAAGCCACCTGAGGTTAAGCCCAAAAGCTTACAAATTGGGATTAAGATGGTGACTGGATTGGCCTCTGTTATTGAAGATGAGCCTTAAAATTTTGATCCGCCTCCCTTTTTTTACCTTTTTTTTTTACATTGAAGAACAGATTATATGATCGTATATGTTTTAACCGATCGAATCAAAACCCCTTCTGCTTTTTGTGCAAGGGTGTGATTTTACTACTAATCAATAAAATTCCTTACTGTAAGAAGAATGGCTAATACAAGAGAGAGACATTATTTCCTGATTTGATTTTTGTTAATCCTCTCCCTGTTTCTAAGCTTTCCATTTAGAGTATAGAGTTTTTTTTATAACAAAAATGTCAGATGAGGCTCAATTGATTTTACAATTTGCTCCCATCCCATTGCCGTTCTCTTATAATCTAATTCACGTTCTCACAGAGAAGGGGATCTCTGCTCCAGTGCAGTAAAATAAGTAGCAGGAGAAAAGGGGTAATCTCCATTTTTTATTTCTCTGTTTTTTTAACCCGTCATATGTCATATATTGGTGATTCTATATGTTTTTCTTGAAGGCAAGCAGGACAGAAGTTGATGATGGAGAGAGAACAGACTCGTGCTTTCTCGAGCTGCGTGAGGACTGACAGAAAACCATATTTAATAGCCGAGCCACATGGCTCTCAGCTTTCTTATTCATTATTTTATTTTATTTTTCTTATTCTTTTTTTGAGCTAGATATTCTGATTGGTTTGTGACAGTTTATTAGTCTCATTCACATCACAGTAGTTGCTTGTTGTGGAATCTCGGCAGAGAGGTGAGCAATTGGTCATGGGTGGTTGGTATTTTTCTTTGCCGCGTGGGTTTGGTAAGTGAGCTAATTACTTCCCTGCCCATTTTGAATCTTGACTCTCTTTATTCTCTCTGGTTTGATGATCAATGCTCGATAATCTAGACGACGATTAAGAGGATAAGGGATGAAGATTTAATGGTAGGTGGCTAGGATTTAATTTGGTTCAACTGTCGGGGTCAATGTATAATATCTTGCCTTCATATCTATGAATCTAGCGTCTGTGTGACGATGCCTGCTTAATTGGTAACCGTTGCTTGTGAAGTGGACATTGGTCATGGAGCCATGCGGGGATGCATAGGATGGATCCTCGGAGTGAATATGTTCTTGTCGTGCAAGAAGAGGCTTTAGATATTTCATTATCCTTGGAAGTTCCTTGCCTGTAATAAAAATGTGGTCGGTCCAAAGGGCTTGTTTTAAATGCTGTCGTGAATGTTGAGATTTTCCTTTTCAAGAAGTTCATGAAAACTTCAATCCTGGTCTGCTTTTTGGTTTTACTGATTCTTATGTTAAAATGGCCCCTTTTTTTTGCAATGAGGAAGCATGATTTATGTTGCGTGTGCCCGAAGAAACATCGCCAAATTAAAGTGGCTTTGAAGTGCTTAAATCTCAACGGGCTGATTAATGTGCCCTTATCCGCTGTTGAATATTTGCAGCTGGGAAGGCGAAAGTAAGGGAATATTTGTTTTTGTATTTTAAAAATATTTTTGTTTGAAAGAAATTGAGTTATATATAAAAAGAATGACTGGAGCATGAAACAGGCGATGGAAGGCATATATATGTTTCTTGACTTCTTCCATGTGCATCCAGTGAACTTCTAGACCGATGGCTCGCTCGTAAAGAGAAAAAGCTCACACCTGATTCCCGAAGTCAAAATTTTTGTCTCGAGCGATTCACTATAAAAGGTAGGGAATTGAGATTAGGCTATTAATATATATATATATATATATATATATTTAACGCCACTGCTGCTATTTTCTCTTTTAACTTTTCAGGAGAAAGCGTCGCTACACTAATTAATTAATATGAATGAATATGCTATTAAAATATAATTGTAGTTTCTTGAAAAATAAAAAAATGGTATCACCTCAAAAAGTAATTTTTCTAATACAATATCCATGAAATACACATTTAAGACAAAGAGAGACAAATATACATTAAAAACATGGATTTTACGCATGTATAACTTTATTTTGAATACGAGGAAATTTTATTTTTTAAATTTTTATTTTGCAAGTCCAAATGAGCAAGTAAAATCTCAATACATGTATAACCTTTAACAGAGAATGGTATTAAATCCAAGGTCATGAGTTTTATTTAAAAGTAAAGTATTAGAATATTTTTTTAAATACCCTAAATTACAGTACATAATAACACACACGGTGTATAGCTGCAGAAGGCCCAGCAATGCAGGGTGCTTGTAAAACAGACGCTAGTAATTAATTTGTACCAAATACTATTGGATGAAGTGAATGTATAATTTTTCAAACGGGTTTTTATTTAAAAATATATTGAAATAATATTTTATTTTTTAAAATTATTTTTTACCTTCATATTAAAATAATTAAAAATATCAAAACAAAAATAATTTTTAAAACACATGACAAACAAGCCCAGTGAACTGTGGCTTTCGATGCTCCCTCCTGTGCTGGTAATTAACAAAACTAAAATACCGGTGCTATTTTCTGTAACTTTTTTTTCTGTACCACCTCCACTGAAAAAAGAAAAGTGATCATCACACTATTCTCAATGTATTTTTTGTTTGGTTCTAGGAAATACGTTCCTTTTACTTTTCACCCATGTTAGTGTTGTCAATTTTTTTATTTTTTTTAAAAAATAATGGATATTTTTAAAAATTATTAAATGGGAGTAAGAAAATTGAAAAACAAAACCCTGGAAATTTTGATTATGATACCATAAAAAATAATATTGACGAACAACATTTTTTATAAACGTTGATCTTAGTGGTTGGTCTCACTTGATGTTAAAAACAGGTGAGTCGGGTCACATCTCACTTTTAAATGTTTTTTTGTATAAAAATAATAATTGTGTTATTTTATAGGTATTTTTAATCAATTATGCTATTTTTTTATAATAAAAAAACCCATCCTGGTGGCATCTCTTTCAAAATTTGAATAAAGAAGAGCCAAAACTTTAATCTCCCCCATCGTTTCTTGCTATTTTTGTACAATGGTAGGTGTCATACATATGATATGCTACTTGCCGGTGACGTCTAGGGTTTATATTCGGTCCTGTTTGGTATTGTATTTTTAAAAAATATATATTTTTATTTTTATCTTTTATATTAAATTAATTTTTTGATGATTTTAGATTATTTCATATACAATTTATTGATATTAATTTTTTTTTAAAATTACTCTAATATATTTCTGAAACAAAAAGTATTTTTAAAAACAACATTAACTATCCTATTCACAAAATGTTAACGTTTCCAGGACATATAGAAGTGGGACATGGAGCTATTCATTATCTTTGGGTTATTTTCATGTCGACGAGTGAAGTAACAATGAATTGAAAGTATTTAATGATTTTTCAAATATTTTGTTTATAATTAATATTATATTTAAGATTGTGATTAAAGTTGTTTTACATAGTACTTGTCATTTATAAATAAATTAAAATAATGTTTTTTTATGTTTTTAAAATCATTTTTGACACTAACATATCAAAATAATTTAAAAATATCAGAAATATTTAATTTAAAATAAAAATAAAATAATTTAATATTTTTAGAAACACACTTTTGAAAAGCATTTACAAACGGTCACCAAAAAGAGCAAAAAACACAAAAAAGAATCGTAGACAAAAGGTTAAAGGGTTGGATTGGTTATGTACATTTTCAAACTCTATAGATTTCAAAGTTAAAGGGTTATTGCTTAGCTGGCTAAACCAGATTTTAAAGCACTTGTAAATTAGAATGTGTTCTCGGAGCGGAAACTGGGACCTGTAAATTCGGAGGATGAAAGAGGAGATGATTTCGCTGTTACTTTAAGAATCTCGATCCGAGCTCTCGCTATTTCTTGAAGCCTAAGGTAGCTACAAAGCAGGGAATATTAATTACTTGCTCGAGAGGATGGCCGGCATGAAAATCCTTGGCCACCGAATATGCATTCAAACACACCCTCTATACAAGGTAGATTTGATGCTTCCGAGTCCAAAGACCTATTTGTCATTGCATTTTAAAAAAATATATAAATAAATATATTTTATATCAAATTATATTTTTATATTATTTTTATATTATTTTTATTTGCTTATATCTATAATTATTTTTTAAAAATAAAAAAATATTATTTTAATATATTTCTAAATAAAAATTATTTTTAAAAACAACATCAATTACAGCACATAGTTGAATCATTCGAGCAATCCAAAGGACACAATGGATGTTAATTTGCTCAGTAATGCCAATTCTTTCAGCCGAGAATCGTCTGGGCAAGCTCGATTGATTCAAGTATTTCCTTTTTTCCTTGTCCAGGAATTGAGTCTTGGTTTTTTTCTTCGAGTAAAATGCAAGTTTCTTCATTGATAAATAGCCCAATCTTGAGCATCGATCTCTTTATGGTATAGCTAAGTAGATAACAAAAAATAATGACTAAGACTCTATTTATTTTGGCATTCAAAAGTTTTTTTTTTCATATTATTTTGATGATAGAATTTTTTTTTAAAATATTTCAATGCATTTTCAAATAAAAAATATTCCGAGAAAAAACAATTATCACAATATTAAAAAGATATCTGAGAGTGTATTAATGATTGCTTTTTAAAATGTTTTTGACTAGAAAATACATTAAAATAATATAATAGAAAATATACTTCTATTAACACAGAATTTTAAATGAAAATAACTATCTCGAAATACACTTTAAAAAATTATTTCAAAATAAAAGTTACCATACTCTAAACAACAACAAGTGAAGCATGTTGAACACGCCACGATCCATGAGAGGCATCCCAGCAAAAGGAAAGGAGGCAAAGAAATAGGAGGTAATCATCAATAAACGTTCTAATCTCTCTTTTCCTAGTTAGGCAAAAGGTGGGAGCCGAACCTTGACCTCACGCCTAGAGAGAAAAAGAAACTTCCCACCCATCTACCACCATCTTCTGTTTTTTTTAATCATGGCAGACTTGTTATAATTTTAGAAATTTGAATAAAGGGGACTAAAAAATAAAGCAAATGTTGATTTTTTTTTTATACAAGAAAATTTTATTTTTTAAAAAATATATTTTATGAATCCAGATAATAAGTAAAATCTTGGTTGTCTTAGGTTCTTACAAGGAATACATGCTCTAATTTTAATTTAAAATTTATTATACAGATTATAAATTTTGTATCATCACATCATCACGCCTATTAAATACAATTGAACGTTCAGGGGAACCCAACCATCAATTTTGACGTTGCAACCTTTCAGAATTTTATTGGTTACGCTTCCTCTTCCATAAGTCATGATCTAAATCATGGTTCTGGCGATGCCATTATTTTTTCTTCGTTCCAGGGAAACCAGTCATTTCAAAGGGTAACTACTGGCTAGGAATTTATAAATTAAATCAATTGATAGCAAAAATGTCATCGAACTTATTTTTAATATTAATAGTTTTCATTGATCATTTCATACCTTAAAAATAATATTTAATTGTCTTAAATATTTGTAAGTACAGCATAGAAAATTTATAAACGCGCCATAACAATCAACTATCAAACACTGTTTTAGCCTCACATTACAGTAAGCACTGCAAACCAATGGCTAAAAATATATTGACTGGGTAAATTGTTTTTGCTCTCGTAGATAAAATATAGAAAAAAGTTGCAATTGAGAGTACGATGAAGTTGTTTTTGAAATTGTTTTCTGTTCAAAAATATGTTAAAATGATATGTATTTATTTTTTAAAATTTATTTTTTATATCAGCACATGAAAATTATATAAAAACACTAATTTTTTTAATTTAAAATAAAAAATCAATAATTTAAAAAAAAACATTTTTAAAATACATTGTAAACTGAAAAATAATATGTGCAGGGAGCCTAGATTTTTTCCTGCATTGGTAAATATGTCTAGGTCAAGGCCCAAGCAATGTGGGGGCACGGCCCAGATAATGATAAAAGGTTGTTTTTGTTTAGGCCACGTGGCCTAAAAGACAGCATATTAATTTATTGTTATTATGTTCAGGTAAAGTAAAAAATATGCACGATGCTTTCGATTTTTTAAAAATAAACATGTTAGGAAGATTTTAACCGACAAAAATGGAGAAATAATTCTTGTAGTATAAACATTTACCTTTTTATAGCTAAAGGTGCATGACTATATTACCCTTTTATGGCTTTGTATGCTTTTCATTTTTTAAGTTGCGAGCCTAAAAATAATTCCTTGTATTTTTATTAATGTTAATATAATAAAATTCCTTATCGTTTTAAAGAAAAATGGCCACAGAAAAATGATTTGAAGAGCCTTGAGACAAGTAATTACGGGAACCTAAAGAAGGATCTCTAATCTTCTTAAAGATGCTGACGACATGTATAGATATTTAATAGAGACATAAATATTTATTTTGAACACATGAAAAATGTGGGACGAAAGGGAAAACAAATTAAATGGGCTCCGATCCGGCCCACTATCATCATAATCATATTTATTTTTGATGGTTTAAAGTCAGCTGGAAAGGCGGACCAATCAGCGCTCTTCAGGTCCACGGGATTTTCGGAGTCTATGGGCACTGTTTTAGTTTCTGGATCTTTTGAACGCCTGGTGGGAAAGTGTAGGCTCAGCAATCAGCGTGCTCGCCGCGAAGGGAATCGTGGGGTGGATTGGGCAGTCTACCGTTGTTCAAGCATGCCTTTCGAGCCGCACCAGATCAGGGCCTCACTCACATGTTGTGCCATATATGACTGGAGTAGCATTGCTCTTGAGCATCAAAAAATTACTGCAGTGGCATTGCTTTGGTACTAAGTGTTTCTTTTTTATATATAAATATATTAAAATAATACTTCTTTATTTTTTTAAAATTTATTTTTCATATTTACATCAAATAATATCTGAAAAGACTACAAAACATTAATCTAAAATAATAAAATAATTATTTTTTTTCAAAACTATTTTAAAATATAATATAATGTAATGCCAACCTGAGATTTTATTTTATTTATTTTATTTTATTTTATTTACATGAGTATCCAGATTAATTTATACATAACTCAACTAATTCCACAAATCCTAATTCTTTTATCCATGCACGTGATTTTATTTATTTGTTTGGCTTGAATGACGTTAGTGGTAGAATAACAGCCTAGCACCTAATGCACGTGACCCCCATCCTTGATGTTTTATCGGGAAAGGAAACAATACATGGGTTACTCTTACCAATAGAAAAGCGAACGGAAGTGCTATGAATAATTAGTAGACACCGGGTCATTTCCCGCATCGCATCGGACAAAAAATAATAATTCAGACCACGGATCTATAATTCAGACCAAGTATCAATGATCAATCGAATACAGGGTCCAAAAACGTTTACCCTAAAAAAAGAAGCATGAAGAGAATAGTTGGAAAACATAAAGTTTACAAAAAAAGAAAGAAAGAATGAATCATGCAGGGACAAAAAAAAAAAAACTAAGTCGAACATGTGTCATCCAAGCCCGAGAACTTTCAAATGTATTGTTTTTATATTTTAAAAATATTTCTGAAAAACATCATTTTTTAAAAAACTATTTTTTTATAATTTTGAATTGTTTTCCTATTTTGATATTAAAAATAAAATTTATGTGAATTTTACCAAACATGATGACAAGCTAGAATAATAATTCAAATGATACATAACAATTAAAAACATATAATAAGTAGATCTCACCAATTATATTTTTTTGAACTCATGATTTATAGTGTACAGAAATGATTTATTTTTTTATATTAATTTTTTAAAAAACTATTTTTTTATAATTTTGAATTGTTTTCCTATTTTGATATTAAAAATAAAATTTATGTGAATTTTACCAAACATGATGACAAGCTAGAATAATAATTCAAAATGATACCTAACAATTAAAAACATATAATAATTAGATCTCACCAATTATATTTTTTTGAACTCATGATTTATAGTGTACAAAAATGATTTATTTTTTAATATTAATTTTTTTCTAAATATAGATACAAGAATTTAAAGATTTAATCAAGATAAACTCGAGCTGCCTTGAATATTCTAATTTAAAAAAATAATAGCAAGTTTGGCCACGTGTTGTTACATGGAAATTTTTAATGATGCTATTAAAATCAGCTAGATATGTTCGGTCGACAATGTGATTTGCCAACCCGACCCCAGAAGCCAAAAGAAGTCCATGGAAAATTAGAATGGAACTTTTTCGACAATGCTTTTAAAACTCTCTAGGTCAACATAACCTTAAAATCATACTGATTTAAAAATAAATTGGACGAGAGTTAATTTAGTATCCCCAGTTGATTTAATGATTTCCTCGGTGATTGCTTAGTTTTCTTATTTATTATTTTCAGTGGATCAACACGCCCTTATTTTCTAGCATCACTTTTCCTAAAAACAATATCAAATCCCCTCTATCAAATTCAAATAATCGATTGCTTTATTTCTATGTAGAGAATTTGATTTTTTAACCTGAAAAAATATGATTTAATATGCTAATTATTATTATTATTTAAAAAAACTAGACATGCACCGACCCGAACTTTGGTTTGTTTTAACTAAACATTATGGATGGTGATTCTAGACATGCTGTGAGATCTGTGGAAAGTGTTGTGTTCAGGTTTAACTTGGGTTTGTTTAGGTTTATATTGATTCAAAACTAGCCAGTTACTTCTTAAGAAAAGACGAGGTAAATGTCATGAATTGGGGTGGTGCATGCGTGGCTTAATATAGCAGTTAGTAATGCAAGTTACGGTAGTGTTTTCTTAAAAACATTTATTTATTTATTTATTTATTTTAAATTAATATTTTTTAAAATATTTTAAAATAAAAATACAATTTAAACAACCATAACGCCCAGCCTAATCAGGCCTGTCAAGGCAGCCAATAAAAACATGTGTTATATTAGCATTTATATCTCCCCAAAAAAATCCACCACATCTCTATATAAAAGAATAAAAATAAAAATTAATAAGTTAGAGTATTGTTTTGTAATAATAAAAATTAATTAGATTATTATTTTGTTTCAATCAATGGTTAGAACCACTAGTCTGATTGATTAATTGACAGAAAAAATCACGTTATTCAAGTTAATTTTCTATTATTATAACTGTCATTTGTCTCTTGGTGAAAATATCGATTTCTTGATAGTGTAGTTAAGTTTATTAAAAAATTAAACAGTATTTAAAAAAATGAAAATATCTGAAAATATTAAAAAAATATTAATATTTTCTTAAAAATAATAATTTTGAATTATGCTATCAAACACCTCAACCATATCTAACTCTACAGCCTTGTTTGATGATATGTTTTTAAAATATTTTTAAAAAATAAAAATTATTTATTTTATTTTAATTTATTTTTATATATTAATATAAAAAATGATTTTAAAAAAATAAAAAATATAATTTTTAAATAAAAAACACTAAAAAACAAAATACAACACAATATCAAAGAGATAACCTCAAGTGCTGGAGCTTGCTGGTTGGACAAGACCTAAGGAAGGCCGGGTTAGGGTTAATACGGGCGGGGCGAACAAAGGGAATTTGGATTGCTTCAGGAGCATGGATGTATTTCATGATGGTAGTTGTCGGTGGCTGGGTGGATTTGCAGCTCATGCAGGCTGAAATTTAGGTAGCTGTTATGCCGATGGATCTGTCCTGGTCTGTTCAAAAATAATAATAATTTATTTTATCATATTATTTTGATATATTAATATCAAAAATAAAATTTAATATATATATATATTATCTTAATTTATTTTTAAGAAAAAAATACTTTGAAAAATAATCAATAATAACAAATGAATTACTAAGCATGCCTCGTGTTTTTGTAGAATTTGGAAGCTTGATGACCTGTTTTCTAAAATTGTATTCGATGAAAAAAAGGTGTTATTTTTGTATCATTTAATGATTATGATAGGTTGATTAAAAAAATATATATATTTTTTAAAAAAAATTAGCGCCTAATCTGTTTTTTTTTTTCTCGGATGCCGTTATTACAAAATAAAAATAACAACAGACCAGCACCTAATGTATGGGACCCCATCCCTGGATCTTTCTCCAGGAAAGGAAACTTTACGTGGGCTTATCATAACAAAAGAAAAGCGAAACGAGATGCTATGGATAATTGGTAAACATTCACGTGCACTGCACATTAAGTATGTGATGCAGAGTGGACGAAGCGGGATCGGGTGCAATATTTTTTTATTTTCTTATTCCTCATTTAATCATTTCCCAATACGGTTATTTGGAAGTCTATTAGCAGATATTCTTTATTTTATTTTCAAATAATTATTATTGATATTGAAAATAATTCAAGAATATAGAAAAAAAATCAAAATTTGGTCAGTCAAACTCCATGATAAGGAACCATCTCATCAAAAATTTAAGCTATTAGGCGAGACCTTAAAATATGATTTATATTATTTTCTAACATTTTTTCTCAAGTAAAAATCATTTGGACTTAAAACTTGCATAAACTCACATTACCTTGTATTTTTTTTTATCAAATAGAATTGGGGTGATGAGATTCGAAATCATAATTACTGGGTCAACAAGTCTTTGATAACATGTTAAAGAACTACCTCACATAAAAACTTAACCTGTTAGGCAAGGCTCTATACTATAATTTATATTATTCTTTAACGCTCCTCCTAAATCTACTATTAAATGATAATGATTCTCTAAGTAGCATGGAATATTTGAAACTTTAGCTAATTACAGCTTCGCGAGGTTTAAATTCTTCACCAGACTATATTCAATATGGTAGCAGACCAGTAGGGTACGTTGCCTTCAACTTCAAAAGTTTCAGCGTCTGTTCCTGGTTTCACAGATATATAAACGGAGTTAACTCGCAACTAATAACTGGTCATGGAATTAATTTATTTTTTTTTATTCTGAAACCACATCTATAAATGGTGCATACATGCAAGGCGCAGTTATCAGCACTCTACCAACTCCCAACTACCACCTTGGTCGTAATTTTCCGAGATGGAGATGGTTACTTTAGATTGAGTTGTGAATTCTATTTAAAAGTTTAGTGTAGGTGTTTTTTATTTGAAAATGTATTAAAATAACATTTTATTATTTTTTTAAACAAATAGGTTAAACATTAATATATCAAAACTATATAAAAAAAAATTATTTTTTTCCACGATAACGAAAAAACAACCTCTTATTTTAGACACGGGCAATTAACTCCCCGAAAAAAGAAGAAGAAAAAAAATCACCAAGAAAATTTAGTTTCCCTTATTTTAGATGGGTGTAGGACTCTTTGATTTTGAGGGGATGTAATTTTTAAGGAATATTGGCAATTTTTATATTACAATTTTTATCCCTGATTTCATTTTTCTCCGTGTCGTTCCCGCCGTTGATCTGTTGACCACTTCAATTCAACCATTCAGTGGTACGTGCTGTAGTCTAATTGTTCATCTCCACACACAAACGAAACCAGAGGAACCAGAATTCATGGAAGAGCATTAATGGTCGTCGCTGACTTCGACGTTAATAATGTCTAGTTAAAACAAAATAAACATATAATCTGAATAAAATGGTGCCTGGTTGATAAAACATGGAAAAAAAATATATCACCAAATTAAACAACATATATTAATTAATTATTACATTATATATAATAAGAAAACCTTATATATTTATGTTTTTTTTACTAACATCGCATTTAACATTCCTCGGTGATTGTTTTTTTTTACTTAGTTTCCTTATTTATTATTTTCAGTGGATCAACACGCCCTTATTTTCTAGCATCACTTTTCCTAAAAACAATATCAAACCCCCTTTATCAAATTCAAATAATCGATTGCTTTATTTCTATGTAGAGAATTTGATTTTGTAACCTGAAAAGATATGATTTAATATGATACTTATTATTATTATTTCAAAAAACTGTTTGTTTTTGTTTTTAAAAGTAGCATTTGATTTGAAAAGGTATAAATTGATATTTATTTAGTGTTTTTTTTTAATAATTTCGACGTGTTGATATAAAAAATAAAAAAATATTTTAATACACCTTTCATCTTTCATATAGTATCAGACACTGAAAAGAAGAAGAAAATTAACTAACATGGAGTGCGGGTATGGACCATTTAAAGATATTTTCGAAAATAAACAGTGAAAATTGAATTTCAAGGCCGGATTAGGGTCGTTGTGTAACTACATGATAACAAATAAAAATAAAAAAAGAAAACTTTTATTGATAACAAAAGAACCTTGGCAAGTTCAAACTTTTAAGTGCTACGAGGCCGAACACGTTTGTGTCCTTGGAAAGAAATCCAACAACCTTAAATGGGACGAAGGAAAGAACAGGTTAAACTGATGGGCTCCAATCCGGCCCAACACCATATCATATCTGTTTGAAAGGTTCAAGGTCGTATGGAAAGGCCCCACCAGCGCTCTTCAGGTCCACGGGAAACCCGTCAATCTCATCACTCCAAGGATTATTTTCTTCAAGATCAACATCCCTCATTGCTTTCATGATCAAACTATTACACTTGAACCCAGACCCAAATGCAATCTGCCACACACGATCATCTCTCTTAACCCTGCCCTTAGCCTCAATATATGCCAGCCCATACCACACTGAACTAGAAGAAGTGTTGCCAAACCTGTACAAAGTCATTCTTGAAGCTTCCATATCAATTTTACTTAGCTTCAGGTTTCTCTCCAATCCATCGAGCACAGGTTGGCCGCCAACGTGAGTGATGATGTGGTCAATGGCCTTCATGAAATCAGGGACGTACGGTTTGATATTTTCCGAGTGGAAATGCCTAGAAATGTAATTTGCGACGAAAAGGATCTTTTCTGATATGGGAAGGACTAGGTGACCTAGTGTGGTTAAGTTGGCTTCAATGGTCTTGATTGCTACTGGCATGAGACTTTTGTTGATTGAGACACCCGGGAGTCCTTCTGAGTCTTCCACGCTTGAAATGCAGTTGTAGGATGAGTCAGAAGCGGCTGTGTTGGTATGGACGGCGTGGATGAGCTGATACTTGGCAGCATGGAGATCCGATGGCCTGTTTGAGAGGAGGATGGCTGCCCCACCAATACGGAATAGGCAGTTGATCAAGATCATAGAACGATCCTCGCCCAGGTAGCGGTTTCCGGTAATGTTCTCTGTGCTCACCACCAGAGCGTAGGAATTACTGTGTACCTAACCCCACATTACAATCGTCACGACTAAGCATCCCAAGCTAACTTAATCAAGAATCACATCAACAGAAAGAATTCGTTAATTAACGAAGGCTCCATCCATTTACAAGAGAGATGGTCCCAGCTTTTTAACCATTTACAACACAATTGCCCAGGAGTCTAGGACTCCACAAAGACAGATCCAGAGAGTTTAAGTTCATCATGGCAAACAAATTTACAACTTCAACTTCTCATGTGAGCCCTCATGGATCTTTTCATGACTCCTTGGGCTAGACACGAAGCTGTTAGCAATTGGTTTTGTAGTCAAAAGATCAAAAACTTTTATCAACAGAAATAAAGATGGAACAATGTGATTTTCTTTCTTTACCTTTGCTTTTCTTTTAGTTTGATTATCCAAAATCTTTAATCTAAGTTTAGGGCTAGATAAGCCAGTGCTAAGTACGTTTGATATATTGTTGTGAACAGAAACCAAAGCCAGCATGTAAGAAGACCATCCGTAAATATATAGAATAGAAAATAAACCAACCTGCAGCAACTGTTTGGCAAGGCCTATAGCTGCGAGTCCAGCACTGCAGCCCATCCCGCTAAGATTATAGCTGACCACCTTATCTCCAAGCTTATACCTGTTAACTATCATGGAAGATAGAGATGGAGCCGTATTAAAAAGACAACAATTCACTATCACTATCCCTATATCCTTGCCCTTCACTCCAGTCTTTGCCAGGACGTCATCCACAGCACCGAAAATCACCATCTCGCTCTCTTTCCTCACCTCCCCCATACATTCGTTCGGGGGGTTCGTTCTAAATGCTTCTGGCAAGTAAGTGGACGGACCTAGCCCTGATTTCTCCAATAATTTTTCCATGAACAGTAAAGCTTCCTTTGACAAGTTGGCGAACTGGTGCCTAGCTATTTCCATTGTGAGTTCTTTGCTCCACATTTGGCTGGCTGGAGGCTTGTAACATGCAAAATCTAATAAGAAAACCTTACGTGAAGGTTTTGACTCGAAGAGTTTTGAGAGTAGAAGTATTGTAAAGGTTAAGCAGAGAAGTACTAGCGCAATGAAGTTGGTGAAGAGACTAAGGTGGCTGGCGATGAACTTTTGAAGATCATTCGATGCCATGGTGATTCTAAACTCGGTGTGAGATCTGTGGAAAGTGTTATTTTCAGGTTTAACTTGGGTTTGTTTAGGTTTATATTGATCCAAAACTAGCCAGTTATTTTGTAAGAAAAGATGAAGTAGTGAATGTCATGAATTGGGGGGGTGCATTCATGGCTTTATATAGTAGCTAGTAATGCAAGTTACGGTAGTCTTCTCTTAAAAACAATTATTTATTTATTTTACATTAATGTTTTTTAAAATATTTTTATGTTGTTTTGAATGGTTGATATTAAAAGTAAAACGTAAAAAATATTATTTTAATATATTTTAAAATAAAAATCAAATCTGTTTTTTTCTTTTCTCGGATGACGTTAGTGCAAAATAAAAATAACAACAGACCAGCACCTAATGTATGGGACCCCATCCCTGGATCTTTAGCCAGGAAAGGAAACTTTACGTGGGCTTATCATAACAAAAGAAAAGCGAAACGAGATGCTATGGATAATTAGTAAACATTCACGTGCACATGAAGTGGCTGGATAATTAGTAAACATTCACGTGCACATGAAGTGGCTGTATGGTAGTATTGTTTTAACTGAATTTGTAAAAAATATGGTATATTAGTGTTTTATTAAGATAGAAAAACTGAAAAATTTACGATGGATTATTGTTGTTATAATAATAATAATAATAATAATAATAATAAAAACAACAACAACTTAATATGTTTCGTGGTATCATGTTATTTTTTATTTAAAAATAAGTTTTTATATAAACACGTCAAAAATATTATGAAATACTAAAAACAAATATTCTTTCAAGGTAAATATACTTTAAAAAAAAAAAAACAATAAATCACATCGCCCTCGAACATATTTCCAATAGGGATATGGTAGTTAGAATTTATCTAGGTAACTTTTATCATATCTTATTAATTATTAAGGAGGTACTTGGTGTTTTTTAAGGGTGAACTTTACCCTTCAAGCAAATATTTGTTACATGATTTTTTAAGTAACTCATTATAAGAAAATATTTCTTAATTATTTTAAAATATTCAATTTATACTTTTGCTCAAAGTTTTTGTTCATCTTAAACCAGCTCTATCAGTGAAATATATTATATAACTTTAATACATGCTAAATCTTGAATATGGAAACTGGAAAGCCATAATCTCTTCAAAATAAAGATCTAATTGAGAATCCTAAATAAAAATACAGTTAGTTTCAACAAAATTTCACGTGCGAAGTAAAAACATATAACTATAAAGATCTGACTTTGTTTTAGTGCTTGATTTTTATATTTGTCTTAATCCGGATTATAACGTAAGAACTAACGTGTTGAGCTTTAGTTTTGCTGTTATGAATTTTATATTGAGTTATTGCGATGTTTTGAAAGATATTAATTTATAATTGCATATTATATTATGTTTTAAAGGTTATTATTTATCATAAATGTTTGTTCTCATTATTTGTAATGAATGTTTTTCTGTACTAGTGACTAATAATAATTGGGATCTTAAATAATTGATTAAAAAAGAGAAATTGAGGTCCTGAATAATTGATAAAATCAATTATTAAAAACCGGGATCTTTAATAATTGACTTAAAATAAACGAAGAACATGTACTTGATTAATTGACATTAAAAAAAAAAACAAGTGGGATCAAGAATAAATGATAAAATAAAAATATATAAATTGGGATCTTGAATAATTGACAGGAAAAAACAAAAAAACAAAATGTACTGCATAACTATATTAGAAGGAGATCGCAAGAAGATGTTGTTTTTTATGAATATCATTGTAATCCCATTTATATCCCGGATGATTTATTAGCTCACAAATAGTCAGGGATTGTAGAAACCTTCACGCATGGATCTTGTTCGTAATGACATTGCATGTAATTTGAAAGGAGAATAAAATGAAGTGTTCAATTTACTTGAATTATTAATTATATTGTGTTAATATGATTATTCAATTTACAATATTTAAAAAATAATATGTGTGTGTGTGTGTGTTTATGATTTTTAAAATAATTTCACAAGTCGACAGCAGTATGAAAAACATGGTAATCAAATACCAAAAACTGCTTTTCATTAAACATTAAACTCAATCACAGTTTTAACCAAACACTTCAATTTCAGTTATAAAATGTAACTAAAAATGTTTTTTATAAAATTGTTTTTTTTTTAAATATCAACCATAACAGCAATTATAATACCAAACACACTCAAAGTACAAGATGCAGAATGGACAAAGCGGAGCGGGAGCGGGTGCAATATTTTTTATTAATTTTTTATTCCTCATTTAATCATCTCCTAAGACCGTTATTTGGAAATCTATTAGCAGTTATTCTTTATTTTATTTTCAAATAATTATTCTTGATATTGAAAATAATTCAAGAATATAAAAAAAAATCAAAATTTGGCTAGCCAAACTCCCCCTGAATCTATTGTGGAAGTGAATTATTTAAATGATAATGATGCCCTAGTTAGTATGGAATATTTGAAACTTTAGCTAATTACAGCTTCGCGAGGTTTAGATTCTTCACCAGACTATATTCAATATGGTAGCAGACCAGCAGGGCACGTTGGCTTCTTCTCCATACAGCACGGCAATGGGACTAGCTTTCTAAAACGGTGCTTGATGCTTTGCTTTTGCTTGTCGTCAACTTTAAAACTTTCAACGTCTGTTTCTGGTGGTTTCACAGATATATAAACAGAGTTAACTCACCACTAACAACTGGCATTGGAATCAAAATTTATTTCCTTATTCTGAAAACACATCTATAACTGGAGCATACATGCACTGCGTATTTATTAGAACAAGTACAATGGTAAGAGCCATTTTTAAGAGTCGGATCTGTAAAATAGCTCTTGAATAGTGTTTATATGGCTTTTTTGTTGATGTGTGCTTCAATTGTAAGAGTCATTTTAGAGAGCCATTTTTTTTAATATTATTTTAAATATAGTTCAATTATTTTATATATAGTTTAATTATGCAATTAATAGGAGTAAGTTATATAAATAAATAATTGCTTCTAAAAAACCTTCAAACAATATAATTATTAATTTAATTTTTTATTTTCTTGTTGAGATATTTTTAAATAAAAATAAAAATAAATATTTTTAACATATTTACATTATATATATATATATATATATATATATTTTGAAGCCAAAATTTTGGCTTCTTTGCATCTGAGCTGCTACAAATAGCAGCTCAGGACAGCAAAGCCAAAATTGGCTTTGTAAATGGCACTCTGATTGGAGTGCCGAAAACTACTAAAAATTACTAAAATATTTATTTTTTATTTATAGCTCCCCATATAGCACTGCCATTGGACTTGCTCTTATCACCATCCCAACTCCCAACTACCACCTTGGTCGTAATTTTCCGCGACGGTGATGATTACTTTAGATTTTGCTGTAAATTCTATTTAAAATTTTGAAGTAATTTATGTTTAAAAATGTTTTTTATTTAAAAATATATTAAAATAATATTTATTATTTTTTTAAAACAAATTGGTTAAACATTAATATATCAAAACTATATATATTAAAAAATCAAATATATTTCACTGTTGATATCTTGCTGCATAAAATTTTATCCTGTCGACACTTGCTATATTTTTTTTTGTTATTATAGTAATGAAGTATTTTTGTTTGAAAATGTATTAAACTATTATTATTATTTTTTAAAAAATATTTTTAATATTATTACATCAAAGTGATTTAAAAATAACAAAAAACAATTAATTTGAAGAAAATATTAAAAAAAAATATTTTCAACTTTTTTTTAAACACAAAGCAAACAATCTCTCATCGATAAAGTTTAACCTAAACAAAATATTTAAGTAATGTATCTTTATTGTGTGTTAGTTTATGCTGGGAATTCATGTATAAAAAATTAAACAAATTTACTACTATGCTTTCATAACTTAAAGTCTATAAAATCGATAATAAATTCAACTGTATAAAAAATCAAACCTACTAGTAAAATAATAAATACTCTACCAGCAAATTACTTGACACTTTTTAATTATTATTAATTCAACTAATATGATAAAGCCATTGAAATATATTTTAGTTATTTAAATAAGTTATAAAAACAACAATTGCAATATTATTGTTTATTATATTACTTGGAATATATTATAATAATTTATCTTATAATTTTAATCATTAATTAATATATTTTATATTAATTACTGGTAGATTTATTATATTACTGTGTATAATTAATTTTGTTCTCAAGTCTCGGATCGTGTATTTTTAATATTAAATTTATATTCCTGATCTCATTCTATGTCTTTCCCGCCGTTGATCTGTTGACCACTTCAATTCGACCATTCAAATTCAAATCTAGTAAGATTAATTGGAAATATCAATTACCATTCTAATTTCTCTATTCTATTTAGAAATTTCAGGTTTCACTAGTATTTGTTATTATAGTAACAATTACTTTTTAAAATGTTTTTTATTTAAAAATACTTTAAAATTATAGTTTTATTTTATTTTTTAAAATTTATTTTTAATATCAACACATTAAAATAATTTAAAAATATATAAAAAATATTTTTAAACAAAATTACAAACACGAATTGCAAACAAAAATAAATATCACCTAGAGGAATAAAAACAACATGGGTTCGACCACGTGTTTCAGAAGAATTTATAAAAAAAATGATATTTTTTATTTTGTTTTTATACTTGAAATTAAATTTTTTATTATTTTTATTTTACTGTACTAACTTCAAAAATAATTTTTAAAAAATAAAAAAAATATTATTTTAATATATTTTTAAACAAAAAATATTTTCAAAAACAAATAAGAATGCAATCCACTGGCACTTCATATGATGCATCTCTCAAACATTCAAATATGATGAATTGAGAGTTTGTTATAATTTATTTTAAATTTATTTTTTATTTTAAAATATATTTTTGACACAATATATTAAAGTAATCTAAAAATATAAAAATAATATGAAATGTTAAACTATATATAACAATCTGTTTGTTTTTAAAAACAAAAAAATAATACATTATTCTTAAATTATTTTAACATGTTAATATAAACAAATATGTTTTAATGTATCTTTAAACATTAATTAATTCAAAACATAACCGGTAACATAAACTCGGATATCCCGTAAATCATGGGAGCATTTCCAAGAACCAATAGTCAAAGGTGTGCACAGCTGTGTTGAGCATGATCCCAGCTGGCTGTAAGGATGTACGAGTGGTGTGTTAACTGAACTTGCGCACAGGTACTTTGCAGGGAGCGTTGGCCTGAGACAACACTGCTCATCCATCCTATTTTTATGAACTTACCCAATTGTGTCTGCATAGGCTGCTTTTACATTTAGAGATTAAGTGGTATTTTTTAATGAATTTCTATTTAGAAATATATTAAAATAATATATATTTTAAAAAATCACATGATAAAAAATCTTAATTTAAAGAGAGAAAAATTTCCAATGCATTCCAAAACAGATACTGAGAGAGTATCTGGGAATCACTTAAAAAATGTTTTTTTAAAAAATAATTTTTTTACTCTAGATAAAATTATTTTAGTGTTTTTAAATTATTTTGATGTATTATATCAAAAATAAGTTTTAAAAATAATAAAGACAATTTAAAAATCAACTGTAATATATATAAGGCACAGGTACACGAAACCATTAAACCCATTACCATACCCTAAGGTCATCACCTGAATGGGACGACCAATTCTTTCTCTGGTTGCCAGGTCGAAGAAGCCATGCTGACTTTTCAATGAATTAACGTGCATGGTGGTTAAGTAATTTAATCCGGTACACCAGTTAAATTTGTGATCGTAATTTAAAATATTTCATTCATAGAAAAATTACAGCACTGTATTTTTCATGCATGCAATTATTAGTTTTTTAACTAACATTTATATTAATTATAGTATCACTCGACAATGCATTTTTAAAATTTTAAATCTCGTATGTTATTTTTTTTAATTTTTTATCAAAGCTCAAATTCATTTCTAGAATTTTATATTTTTCATCTCAATTAATTTGCTCTCATCTTCAGTCCTTTTGGGTGAGAAAAAAAAAATCAAACTAGTTATTGAATCTCTAACAAGTCAATTTTTGCAAGTAAATTTTACAAGAAATCTCTTTTTACACACATTCATATGTGTTTTAATCTTTGTTTGACACTGCATTTCAAAAGTAATTTTTTAAAAATATTTTTTTATTTTTATTTTTTTTTGATATTTTTAGATTATTTTAATATATTAATATTAAAAATAATTTTTAGAAATAAATTTAGATTATTTTTACAGATTAATATAATATTTAATTCAAACTTTGACATCGTTATTCTTGTTTTTTTAAAATATATCAATTGACACTAAATTAATTGAAACTATATACGCAAAATATTTTTAATTTATACACAACTCCTTGAAAAATGTTTTTGTTGACGGAAAAAAACCCATTTATTATTAAGAATTACGTTTCAAAAATCTTTTTTTAAAAAATATTAATTTTTTATTTTTATTTTAAATATTTTTAATGTTTTTAAATTATTTTAACATAGTAATATAAAAAATATATTTTTTTAAAAAATCTTAATATATTTCTGAAAAAACACCACTTTAAATAAATAAATAAATAAATAAACTCTACCATACATTAAAACAGCACTAAATCAATCACATCGTGTCATGTCATAAAACCCCTTCCATCTTCTTTTCCTCGATGATAAGTGCGAAAAAAACCACAAAGATTATCATAATTATTTACTCACAACCTCAAACATGAAATTAAAAATAACCCCGAGACAAACTGTCAGGACTAATCAATCTTTAAACAGAATAAAGTTTAAACTAACTGACGACGATATATGTTTTTTCTACTACTAACTTACAATATTGACCATCATTATAGTTTTAATATTTCTATAATTTCTACTAGTAATAATTATATTATAGTTTTCACGGGTCATAACCACTTTTAGAGACTGTTTAGGAAACCATTTGATTTTTAATTTTTTTTATATATTTTTAAATTATTTTGACTTGACAATGCCAAGAATAATTTTTTATAAATAAAAAAATTATTAAAAATAAAACGCGAAATCTACCTCCATGTGTTTCCATGATTCGTAACGTCCACCAATCTCCATGGTCTCCCTCGAGATCTCATTCCTTTTTCGAAGAAGAACCCTCCCAGGACTTTCTTTTCCCTTGCGGTAACTCTTTTCTTTTTACAGTTTTTGAGCAGTAACATTAGACAAACAGGTCTTTCTGCATTTGGAATATAAAGCGAAAACGATCTCCAGCAATTTTAAATTATGAAGATTTCTTGCTGGATCTTGTTTTACTGGCTTCTGCCTTGCATTTTCGTATCTGGGTCTCTCTCAACTGGCAGTTTTCAACAAGCGCAAGTGATTTTAAAATGCTGCAACTGCCCATTTTGTTGTTAATTTGTATCTATTTAGTATAGGTAACCTTTTGTCTGTAGTTATATCTTAATCTTAACAAAATACTAAATGGTTTGGCTAAATCATTATAGCTATATTATATATTTTTTGAAGTAGAGCTTCATAATTTTTTCTATTTGTTTTCTATGAATTTATCACAATTTCACGATACAAGTTAAAAGTTTGACGTGTTAACTTAGATCACTGTTTTTTGCTGCCTTTTCTAATTTATTTTTTTGTTTAATTTTATATTTTAATATTGAGTTGATTGAAAATTAGATTCGTATTATTTTTTAATTGGCTTATCCCAATCTCATGTGTATAATACAAAATCCTTTTTAGAAGAGGACTTCTAATTAAAACTTACCTAACTAATAGAATCATTCTAGCATTAAAATTACTAAATAGTAAAGCTCCAATTAAATTAGAAGTCTAAGATAAGTAGGAAACAAATAATTAAAATTCAAAAGTAACTGGAAAAATAATTAAAGCAGGATAAGAATAACTTTTGGGTTTCTTTGCGGATTTCTTTTCAAGTGTGGCCTTGTAAATCTAGTCCATAAACTTTTTGGGATAATTTTTCTATGTCATCGTGACAAGGGTCATGAGTTTGATAAGTTTATTTGGGTTGGTTTTTATTTTTTATTTTTTGGGTTATTTTTTAATTGGGCTTCATAGTTTTATTTACTTACTTTATATGGTGCTATCTTGATCTCACGACTCGAGCTATGAATTTGATATGTGACCCAGTTTGACTTGGTTTATATTTTTGGATCCTTTTTCATTTCTTTAATCTAACTCTCTAACAATTCAATCTTTTTTTATCCAATTTTATTTTTAATTTTACCTTCAATTAAGGTTGTTTGGTAATTGTAATTAATATTTTTTTTAGTTTATTTTCTATGGAGTTATTTTGGTTTTATGGACTCTCTCTCTCTCATTTAAACCTTTAAAGTTGGATTTGTTGGAAATAGAGATTTTTATATATATTTTATGAAGTTATCATGACCTTATAATCAAAGTTGCTAGTTTAATAAGTTAACCCAAGTTGATTTATGTTTTTTTTTAATTGATATTTTTTCATTTGTTAAAACATTTTGATTGGCATGGGCTTCGTATATTTTTTTTTCTCTGTATGGTGTTATCCTGATTTAATGAGCCAAGTTACAAGTTTGATAAGTTAACTTAGGTATTTTTTTTAATATATATATATATATATATATATATATTTTTTTTCAATTTTGTTTTTCAATATTTGATTGGTTAAAAATTAGTCATAGTAATTTATTTTGATTAGCTTCTTATAAAGTTATTACGATTTTATGTAACAACTATAAATTTGATTGGTTAACCTGGTTCGATCAGATTTGTGCCTTTTAAATATTGAAATAAAATGTCATCCTTTTTTTTTATAAATATCATCCATTATACATCACATTTTGAGTTCATGATTAATTGTTTTTTTTTTTTATCATACAACATATTAATAGTACTTGGATATTTTCATATGTTAATAAAAAAGATCCAACCCGTAGAGTAGCACCTATGAATGATGTAGTATTATCTACAATTCCTCAACCTTGATCTTGCAATTTTCAGATACTCGAAGCCTTAAATAAAGGGGAGATCCCAATCAACAAGGGTATTCTTGAGCGATGTTTGAAGCTATACAGTGAAATGATGGCAAAGTTACGCTTGCCACTTTCTGAGAAATCTCTGCAAAATGCCCATGAAAATTCTAAAGGGGAAGCAATGAAATCTTTTGATGAACAACATTTTGGCCGTCATCACGCAAAGAGATCTGTCGTGCAGCTGGATGAAGAAATAGAGGAGGTATTGATTGTTTTATCAGCAGCATTAATTGTTTTGAAACAAGTGAGATGACTTTGCTTATGGTTTCTTGGAAGTAGTTTCGTGATTGAATTCTAATGTTGTCTTTTTTGGAAAAACACAAACTGAATCCAAGTCCTTGAACCCCACCACCACACCATAAACTGGATGAAATATTTAGTGAATACTTCTGTTGAGTCTCCTGCATTGGACAGGCTGCAAATTCAATGCAGGCTTCCTACATTGCAACCAAAGTTTTGAACAGGAGTGTGATGGACCTTCAAAGGCAAATTATGAGCTTCGCATGACGAAGGTTAGGCAGGCTTTTTGTAATTCAGATGCGTGCTTTCCTTTCATTTATTAACTGACAAGTGCATTGTGAATGTATGATGTGGATCATCAGATGATGGGGAAATCAAAATATTCATTTGTAAAGGAATACAACCACAGGCTCTTCAATTGGCTGGTGGCCTTCTCCCTTGTCATGGTGGTAGTGGGCCGCTTTATTATAAAGTTTATTTTGATAGAAATTGGTGCGTGGATACTTTTTATCTTCTTAGAGACCTACACGAGGATGGTTTGGTCTGCGGAGTCTCTCTATTACAACCCAGTTTGGCATTTTATTGTCGCAAGCTGGGAAACAATTGTTTACAGCCCTTTTCTTGATTTGGACAGGTAATCCAACATTTCCTCATGTGCACCCAAGAAAAATGAATGTACATCGTATCTAAAGATAGTGCTAGATGCCATACAAAATTCAATGTTGTCATTTTCTACTAGGTGGTTTGATTTTGCTCTTTGATCAGAAGCAATAGCAAACAAACATGTTTTCTTAGTTAATAGTTGAAAGCCATGCTAATCATGTATTCCTTTTACAACACAACGAGCCCTAGCAACACTAGCAATTTAATTTTTTTTATTGTTCATATGTATTTTGAATGATATCCTATGTCAATCAGTATGGTAGAGGAGAAAACATGCATATTAAAGTTGTGTTTATTTTCCGGGAAATCACTTTCCAAACTTTCCTGTGTTTGTTTGCCATTAGAAAAGTTGGTCAACAGAAAACACTTTCCAGTCAAAGAAAAATTTGGCTTGGTTTTCAGGAAAGTGTTTTCCGGAAAATTTGGGTGGAAAACACTTTCCGGAAGTTGTGAAAAATTTAGAAATGTCATTATTTGTTGATTATATCAAATTTGATCCTCAAACTTTTGATTGCTGTATATAATTTGTTTTGAATATTTATTTTTCAATTCCATCTCTTAAAATTTAATTTTTATATTAATTTTGGTCCTTATTTTTATAATTGCTATTTGCTTTTTTCTTATTATTTTTTTATTGAAATTTTTTATCTATCAAATTTGGTCCTTATTTTTTTTATTGTTACTTATTTTATTTGAAATAATTTATGAAATGTTAATTATTATTATTTTAATTTATTCACCTTTCATTTTTTTTTTAATTTTTTAGATTTGATCTCTATTATTTTGATTATTATTTATTTTATTTGAGATAATTTATGAAATTATATTTTTTTTCAATTTCATTCTCATTCAACCTTTTAATTTGTAAGATTTGTTCCTCATTATTTTAATAAACTTGAGAAAAATAAAACATTAATAAGTTATTTTTCCAGCTCATTTTCCATGACATAACCAAACACTGGAAACTGTTTTCCAACTTATTTTCCATTACATTACTAAATATCGGAAAATACTTTTCCGGAATACACTTTCCAAAATAAAACTATTTTTCAACTAACAAACGGGGTCTAAGAAGAATATGGTCCATAAGTTTGTATTTCATGAGCACTGCTCCATTTGTTCATCATTTTCTTTTGTTGATCTGTTATGTTTCAATGCAGATGGGCAATTCCACTCGGTTTGGTGGCAGCTTTTTTGGTAGTATATTGGCGGTGTTATGGTAGAAGGAAACAGGGGTCACATTGGCTCTTACCCTTGTACAATAATCATAAAGGGGGTACTAAACTACTAATAGGCCGAGAACAGACTAAATGAATTGCGATCATGTGCCTTAGATTTGGCATAATGTTGCTTCAATCATTTTGGGTGAGCTTTTCTTTTTTCCACTTACAAAGCCCACCGTTCTTCACCTTGTTTTTCTGTTTTTGGTTCCTGAAAACATTTGATCCCAAGATAGCCTGATGATGAAATGAGTTTTGCTTGCTTGCCCTCGTATCATGATTCCAGTACATTTACTTTGTTGTAATCGTAGGAGTGATTGATACTTTGTTTCAAAAGTGTTTTTGAAAAAAAAAATTGTTTTTATTTATTTTTTAAAAATTAATTTTTTTTGGTGTTTTTAAATCATTTTGATGTGTTTATATAAAAATTAAAAAATAAAAAAAATAATTTTAATGCAACAAAAATCACTTTCAAATAGTCACTTAGTCATTCAATTGTATGTTATATCACAGGTGTAGTTTTATATACAAATGTTGGAAAAGCTGTTGTTCTATTTTCGTTCTAAATTGCCCTTTCAAGAACTATAAGATCAGACAAATCATCGAAGCAAATCATGTTCGTGCTCAGGATGCTTTTTGGACACAAATATATACCGTTTGGTACAAGAATTTTATGTTACTGTGTACTACTGTGAAATCTTATAGTCGGAAAACTTTCATCGTCGGAGCATAAGTTAATTATTCAGATGATACCAAAGGACCACCTTGTCGGCAAAGTCATGGTCGGAAACTTTGCTAATTGAGTTGATGAGCTAGGTAGCTTTTAATTACTCTACTGATAGTTGGGAAGACATGTATTTCTCTTTTCTTTTTAGATTTTGTCCTTTCTTTATCTATTTTTTTTTATTGATTTGTTATCTTCTCATATTATTTAAGAACTAGTAAAAATAATCAATGAGCTACCTTTATCGTGGGCCTAGTCCATCCTCCTGGTAAAGAAGAATGCAGATATCGTGCTTTAGATAGCGGTATAAAATCCAAATCTTCAGGCTAAAAGGGCGTGGCCCAGACTATAAGCCCACTAATGAAACGTCGTCGTTCTTAAGAAACCTTTAAAATTAGACATGTCACCTGTAACAACGCCAAGTGTCCACTCACTAATAACCGTTTTTCTGAAACTCCACTGCGCTCTCTTGTTGTCTCCCTCCAAAAGCGGAAGTGAAAAAAATCACTCGCTTCTCCACTGCAAACCTGAAAATCCTAAACCATCAAATTTGAACTGAGTCAATTCAATGGACACTCACTCTCACTTAACTGTACCTAATCGCTCTCGCAGCTCTCAATCTCCGTCTCCCTCCCACTCGGCCTCGGCATCTGTATCTGCAACCTCTTCCATCCACAAACGGAAACTCGCCGCGGCTGTGGCGGCGTCCGACGACCACTTGCCACCACTTGCTCCTTCTTCTCTCTCCGCAGACACTCGCGACGGCGCTCTCACCTCCAACGACGACCTTGAGAGCATCTCCGCTCGCGGCGCCGACTCCGACTCCGATGACGTTGAAGATTCCGACGCCGTCGTCGATGATGACGAGGAAGAATTCGACAATGAATCCTCCATGAGAACGTTCACCGCAGCCCGCCTCGAGACCATTAACGCCGCTGGCAGCAGCAGTCGGAACACGAAGATCAAAATGGAGAGCACGAATGTGAAGATCGAAAATTCTGATAGCGGGAAGGACGGTGGGCACACAGGGACTGGTGCAGTTGGGCCTGCTGCAGCGGGGAGTTCTGGGCCAGGGATTGCGGTGAAGGAGGATTCTGTTAAAATATTTACGGAAAATTTGCAGGCTAGTGGAGCTTATAGCGCGAGAGAAGAGAGTTTGAAGAGAGAGGTATGGTTTATAGTGCTTTGAGATTCTTGACTACTGTGCATCTTTCCAAGTTCATTGCTTGCAATTGTTTACTAGCTACCAAATCTAACCTTCTTGTACATGGCGTTTACAAAAAAAGAAAACGAAACTAAGTGAGATATTTTCTCAATGGACTTGACATTGATTGATTTGGACGTTTCAGGAAGAAGCAGGAAAACTCAAGTTTGCCTGTTATTCAAATGATGATGTCGATGAGCATATGGTTTGGTACCTTATTCTCTTTTCCTAAACACACATATACTTTTAATTATGAATATTCTTGTGCTATCTTTAATTGTTCATTTCTTGTTTGATGAGGTTTGTTACCTCTGTAAATTCTAGCTACGGTGAAGATTTTAATGTTTGCCTTCGCCTTTGGTTTCTCAGGTTGATAGGATTGAAGAATATATTTGCGAGGCAATTGCCTAACATGCCTAAGGAGTACATAGTTCGTCTTGTGATGGATAGGTAATTCTATGAAATCCTTTAGAAGTGCTTACAATAAACAACTTTTTTTATAAAGTGGCCAGAGATTAGATGACAAGAATCCCTCTACTTCTACTCTTTGTTTTCCTTTTCGGGTAAGTTGAGAAAACTTCCAGTTCATTGTGAAGGTGACTACCATCTACTGTACAGCCTGCATCAATATTAAGAACCAATAATCATTTAGATTGACAATGTGCCCAGTAATGGAAATTAATCTGTAATCCAGTCACCTATGCACACAATCGCCAAAATTGTGTATGCATGTAAGCGAACCCAATGTCCTTGTGTGATACCATTTTGGAGAGTGGTGCTTTATACTTTATGTTAATGTCAATACATTGAACTACTTCCATGTCCTTGAATACAGATGTCTAGGGTGTTAATTGTATAATTATGATCACTCTCTTGAGCATGCAACTTGTGGGGAAGGGCCCAATACCATTTTCTCTCTCATTGTTGAATCATTCTCAGAACTCTCCTAGTGTTAGACTAGGTTAGGATTGCTGGTTCCAAGCCCTGATTGAGGGTTGTGGTAGGTTGACTGCCAGCTTAAAACCTTTTCATTTTTATGACACGGATCGTTTTGATATGGCACAAAAGTATTAATTTATGTTTTTCAATACAATGTGCAGAAGCCACAAATCTGTGATGGTTATTAGACGCAATCATGTAGTTGGTGGCATCACTTATCGTCCATATGTCAGGTTAGGTTCAAATTCATATTATTTGTGCTCTTTACTCATTCCAACTTTATGCACATTGTTGTATTATATATTTTTAGGTGGAGTAGAACTAACATGTTTAATTAGGATACTTTCCCTTGGCTGACTTAGGATAAGGCCAGGGACATTGTTGCTTTTTAACATTTTTTTAACTTCAATCATAATTTTGTAAGATGAATGAATGGTATGATTGATCCTGGTAAGTTGGTATAATGAGAAGATTTGTTTTTTTCCGTGTAACTATAGCGCTAAGCTTAAATAATTGAATGTGGATTGCATATTTGTATCTTTTCCCTTATGCACCCCACCCTTGTAGCAAGAACCACGCATTACATGAAAGTTCTTTATTTCTTGTTGCTGTGATTTCATCTTTGAAACCTCTTTTGTCCTAATGCTGCTGGTTACCTTATTAACACCTTTTTCCTTCCTAACCACAGTCAGAGGTTTGGGGAGATAGCTTTTTGTGCAATCACTGCAGATGAACAAGTGAAAGGTTATGGAACGAGATTGATGAATCACTTAAAGCAGCATGCACGTGATGTTGATGGGCTAACACATTTTCTTACGTATGCTGACAATAATGCTGTTGGCTATTTTATCAAGCAGGTGGGCTTTCTATTTCTGGCATAAGTCTTCTGCTGTGGTTATTTATTGTTTGTTTCAGCCTGGACTTGCAATACTCTGCTGATTTATAAGATATGCCCAGAATCCTCCCTGTTTATTTTTCATTATGATATTTGAATCAGTAACAAATACTGTTTAGATAGTAGCTGATTTCTAGCTAAACCTTTGTCTTCAATGGAGATACAAGATTTGATGGTGTTGGTCTTTGTCTTGAGTTCTGTAACGTTCACAATTCATTTTCATGAACTGCTTATTTGTTAGATGTTACTATATTATTGTTCATTTTGATCTATGGAAGCAGCTGTGTGATGACGTGTCAATCTCATTCTTGATGTTCTGCACATATTACTCAAGTGTTATTTCTGATAGATTTGTTGCCATATCCTTCTGAAATACATCGGTTTCCTTTTTAATGTTGTGTTCTTTACATGTAGGGTTTCACAAAAGAGATTTGCTTGGAGAAAGATCGATGGCAAGGGTATTGTTAATTCATGAATTCCAGTATTATTAAGATAAATGAAGGGGAGGGGATTGGGTAAATGCAGGGCTTCAAGTGCAGTTTTTTTTTTTGGGGTGTGTGTGTTTGTTTAAAATCAAAGTTCACACGTGCTCATTTCCCCCCCTATTGGGTGTATCCCATCCTTTTAGCTATCACTGTGCCTCTTTATGAATTCATTTGAATTCCATTTCAGGTATATTAAAGACTATGATGGAGGTATCTTAATGGAGTGCAAGATTGATCAAAAACTTCCTTACACTGACTTATCAACCATGATCCGTCGTCAGAGACAGGTGAAATGATGTCTACTTGGTCAATGTTTTCTGTGTAATAATGTAGTTAGATCATACTATTTGAAAATTCAGTGTCTGGAACGTGAATTAAGATAAAAGGTCAAACAATCCATTTGAGCAGTATATCTTCTTTTCTAAATGCTCAGCTTGTTGGGGCTTCTTTGTTTAAAATAAGCATTCTCAATTTGTTGCCTCTGATTCAGAAGCATCATCAATTTCTATAATTCATTCCAAAACTTTACAAATTACATCTAAAATTGAACTATTGGATCGATATTACTAGGTGATTTCTAGATATGATGCTTATGCTTCTGAAATGGGCAACACTAATTCTAGTAAGAGACCATTTCAGTATGTTTTACTTGTAAAGATCCTAGTCTTTTAGCTTCCATTTTTGATGATCCTAGTTTTTTTCTTATATTATAATCATATACTTTTTTACAGCTTAACTTTGAAGATTTGTATCAGATGACCTAGAGAAATACTGCCCTGTTTTTCTTGTTCCTAAACCAAAGCTTCTTGGGATGTTGAGTGAATACAATTATAGATTGTAATTAGTTGGATTTATCATAGCTGCATTGCCTATTCTGGAAACTAAGATTTTTCCTGTACATGCACCAGTATCTTTCAAAAGGTTCTTTAATCTATAACTGGTTGAGCTGAACACCAATAGTATCTATCTATCATATTGTAGGTTTCTCGCATGTGCCTTCCTGTCAGACTTGCTGTGCTGCCAGTCTGCCATGGACCTTTTAGATCACTACTCTCCATATGTATCACCTAAAGTACTAATTTCTGTGCACAAGTTCAGAATTTATTATCCTGCAGATTCTCCTCGCACTTTCAGTGATCTTTTTTGTTTTGGATGATCATAGGCAATTGATGAAAAGATAAGAGAGCTTTCCAATTGTCATATTGTCTATCCTGGAATTGATTTCCAAAAGGTATGTGCCATCAGCAATCTGCTGTTTTTTATTCTATAACTTGATAGGTCCTTTTTCTTGATTGCATGCAATTTCTATCCAGCAGCACAGTTTAGTGCTGTGTTTTTATGTTGGATTAAAATATATGGTGTACTAATTTTCTTTCAGAAAGAAGCTGGTGTTCCCAAAAAAATCATCAAAGTCGAGGATATTCCTGGTTTGAGTATGTTTTGGAACTTGGCATGTTGACTTTATATTAATTCTAACACTCTTTTGCCACACTTGGTTATACCTTTTGATTATTATATGATACAATTATATCGTTACATTATGATATAATTGAAAGTTTGGAGTGTTGAGAATGAGATTCTTTTTGAATGTGATAATAGGGGAGGCTGGGTGGACTCCTGATCAATGGGGCCATTCTCGTTTCAGAACATTAAACTCTGCTACGGATAATGCCACAAATCAAAAACATTTGACTGCATTTATGCGCTCACTTTTAAAGGCAAGTCCCAAAGTACTTCTCTTTTTTTTATCCTTTTCATCTTGTATTGAGATGTCTTTCTTAGTAATACACGGGTTCAGAAATAGACACTGGTGTCTGTCACATTGGCAGCCAGTCATGAACCTTCCATAAATCTGTAATGGTCACTATATTTTGTTGCAAAAGGAACAGGATACCGCTAGGATAGTGATATGTCGCCATGACATGGTTGTTATGGAAATGCTTGAATTTGATATCCTTGTGTCAAGAATGTGTCTGTTGGATGCCTGTGTTTGAAGTTGATTTGTTTTATTACGTTAAGCTCTACTCAATGTGAAGGTTGTTGATGGATTGCTGTGCTGTCTTGCTATCTAGAAGTAAGACATACTTTTGGTAATAGTATTCAAATGATCAACAATGGAACAGTTAACTACTTTTTTTTGCTAGAGAGATCAAAACCTGATGACATAAAGATCCTGTGGACTGGGAAATTGTTGTGCTGATTTTATCATAGAAGACTTGCCAAGCACTTTATAGTTCTATATTAATTGTTTTTTGCTCGTCTTAATGCTGTACTTGTCTACTTTTCCAGTGTTTGAAAATCACTAGAACAGTGATTCTCCTGCCTATGTCATATTCATTGGATTCTTACTGCGTGGATTTTGTGTTGGCAGTCACTGCATGACCATGTGGATGCTTGGCCATTTAAGGAACCAGTTGATGCCCGTGATGTCCCTGATTATTATGTCATCATCAAGGATCCCATGGGTAAGATACCAAATTTTTCTGTTTCATTCTGGCAAGGTATTTCTTGCGATGATTCTTTGATTGACAGCCACGTACACTGTCTAAATAATACATGTCTATCACCTTCATGCATGTTATGCTATTAAGAATCTCTAGAAGCGCATGGGTCACAACTGCAATAGAACCAAAATGTTGAAGCTCAGTTAAGAAGATAATAGAAAACTGTAATATTTTCTGTTGAGTTTGTAGAACTCAGTTGAAGTTTCAGTCTGGTGACCATTGTCTGGTACTTAAGTTGATCTATATGGACAAGTACATCTATGCATGTATCGGATAATTGGTTAGATTGTCTGAATCCCCGTTTTGGAATTTGCTGCATAATTTGGTATGAAAAAACAATATCTTCTTATCCCTACCAGTCCTTAATGAGAATTTCACAAAACAAAAAAAAAGTTCAATTGGATCACATGTACGATCCTTTTATGATTATCCAATGTGTGTGCAGATCTGAAGACGATGTTGAAAAGGGTAGAGTCGGAGCAATACTATGTAACACTTGAGATGTTCATTGCTGATGTCAAGAGGATGTGCCACAATGCACGGACATACAACTCACCTGATACCATTTATTATAAGTGTGCAACCAGGCAATGCTCGTACACTTGTGCTCTCTGTTTTATACCCCCCCCTTCATTCCTGTTCCAATATTTACGTTCATTTTGCAGGCTGGAAGCCCATTTCCAAAGCAAAGTTCAGTCAGGCATCCAATCTGGTACCAAAATTCTGCCATGAAGTGTTCAATGAACAGTTCTCAGGAGTCAGTATTCACTTAATCTCGCCTCCGCATTGCGTGGATTGCAACGAGCACCCTTCTGTGGTCTATCATAGCGCGCGCATGTTCTGATGCGAAATCTCGCTAAAAGTTTCAGTTTTTCCTTTCCAAATTTTGACGGTCCTTCCAAAATGCCACCTGGTTCGAGCATATTGCCAGAGAAAATTTGGAAGGGTGGGTTTGCCTTTGGCAGTTGTTAGGTTCTTGAACTGCAAGAGGAACCAATTATTTTACCAAGTTTGGCGGGCGTATATCCATCAATGGTTGGCCTTGTGATAGTTCTTTGTGACCGTTGTTGCGATTTTTCTTGGATGGCAATGGTGATGGTACCTTTTTTTCCAGTATTCTATCCTATTGTCTCCACCAAATAATAATATACAACCTGGAAGATGATCTTTTTTTTAACCAAGAGCCACCACTATTTCTGATGAAGGCAGTTTCGGGAGGGGAAACTTTAAATCCACTTTCGGGTGGCTAAAAGCTAAGAAGTAAGGAGCTGCAACACTTGCATGAGAAAAATAAGTTTGAACGCCATCACGAAATATCTTCCATCATCAAAATCCAGCATGCAAGGATAATTATAACGGTCCCTTGAATGCAGATCATTATATGCAATGCTCCTGTTGACATTGTGTTGCCTAAACATGTCCAACGCCTAGATGAAAAAAATAAGATGATCTACTAATTGAAAAGGCTTATTGGTAAACTATAAACAGGGAACCCAGCATGTGTTGAAAGTCAAATTTATTTCAACTCGTGATTGTACCGCGAGAAAAACTTCGCATGCCCCATTCCCAAAAACCACCAGAATGGAAGGGGCCAAATCCGATAAGGCCCGTCAGTAGGACCAACCTGCTTTTGCACCTGTTGCGTGGAAGGCGTAGCAGCCAGACTTCGGCCACCAGCTGTCAGTTTCATCCACCATTATTAATTGTTCCATTGTCAGTTTGTGGATTTGTGGCAAGAGGAACTAAGTTGTTGTTAGGGAAGCTGTTGTTGTTTAGTCTTTGGAGATGTGGAGGAGCAGGGGTAATACCATGAATTGGCTGGTGAAAGAATTGGTGGGGGTTTGGTTGCATTGGTCCATCAACATTTGTAGATGCATCCACATGGCCACCGACAAATGGCATCCCAGGGCTACGCATGTTAGACCCTGCTAGAAGCACTGGGTTCAAACCTGTCACTCGTTTAACTTGTTCTTCGACCATCTTGACCTGGAAAGTTCAAAACAATAGCTGCCCTTGATAAATATCTTCAACTGAGTAAATCATAGAAGCTCATGGTAACAAATGTACTAAATAGAGCTGTTTTTAAGACCAGGGCGCCAATGCACTTCACACATGACTAACAAACTCTGTGGCAACTAATAGTAACACTGGAAACAAAGCACATGCAAATCGCTTGTTCTGATGTTGTAAAAATTGTTGCTGTGACTCAACTTTGTAGGAGGGCATGCTCTGAGAAGTTTGATCTGATATAGCTTGTCACCCCCATGCATTAACAATATACCAAAAAATCCGGGGAAAGTTTGAGTTGATTGGAAATTAGATTTTATGATTTGCTTGAGTTGGTAATCTATAGGGTTATTATAATCTCATATCTCGAGTCATGAATTTCACACTTTAACCCGAATCGGTCCAATTCAATACAATATATTATTATCTTAATATCAACAAAGATGTTATTTGAAAAAAAAAA